>CM065680.1:27619885-27634885 GCA_017654935.2 Phymorhynchus buccinoides
ATCCTACCGTTGAATTAGTGCTATAAACCCCCTGGTACGATATCAGTAACTTGGTGGTACGAATTCCGTAACAGGTCTTGTAATTCGTACCTTTTGAAGAAAAAAGTATTTTTACGTTTAAGCCAAAAGTACAAACATTATCTTTATAATTATAGTATATAGTTATAGACCTCTACCAGTAGTATCCACATTGAAAGTTTCATAGCTTTTGGATTATCTACCCTTGAGATAGAGATCTCTATCCTTAGGGGGTACCGATTCAATAAGTGTCCCCTATAAGGTTATGTGGGTGCATGGCCAGCGGTCTTAAATCTATAGCCATTGCTAAAAGAGACTAGTTCAAAAGTCAAGGTCAAGGTCATGACTGTGAACAATACTTTGCAACGCAAATGACCTTGCCCTAGTCTACCAGCCTGCGAAAACTGAAGCCTGTAACTGCAAAAATGTGAAAGATATGGCTAAAACACCAATTTCATACCTCCAATGCCTAACATTCTCGACCTTGACTTGACCTTGATAGGTACCCAATATTGAGACAAACCATAAGCCAATGCATCAACATATAAAGCTTGAACATTGTAAGTCCAATGATGTGAAAGATATGGCCATGAGAAGAAATTTCGATTTTCAAGGTCAAACTTCAAGGTTAGCATGGTTATATTTTTTACGGGACCATCCCAGCACCGTGATACACCACCACACAACATTTGGAACGATTCTGTTCACTGTTTTACGAGATACACCTCGGACATGAAATATATAGCACGAAGAAGAACATTTCGGTTTTCAAGATCAAATTTCAAGGTCAAGGTCAGCACGGTCATGAATATCAAAAGTAGCCTTCCTTTTTAAAAAAATGCCTACCCCTCTACCAAATTTGATTAAAATCTATCAAGTAATGTTTGAGAATATCGAAGGACAGATAGATAGACAGACAGAAACACAGACAGCCCAAATACAATATCCGTCCTCTGGCCTGGTAAAAAAAACCACCCCACCCGCAACAGGCCTTTCCACCACGAGAGCACCTACATATTATTTTGTATGTATTCCGGCGTGAACTGCTGGCTATGACATTATAAATAGCATGTGAGGTAGGTAAGCAAAATTGAACAAAGGGTGAATACTCTCTTTCTAATTGACTCCCCTCCACCAAAGTTGATTACGATACCAATCACCTAGCAGTGCGTGGGTCAGAACTAAAGGAGGTGGAGGGTCGTAAAGGCGAACTTGGCACATTCTTTTTTGAGAATGATGCTTTGTTTGTCTCACTTTGGTTCTGACCCACGCACTGCTAGGTGACTGGTATCGTAATCAACTTTGGTGGAGGGGAGTTAATTAGAAAGAGAGTATTCACCCTTTGTTCAGTTTTGTTATCTCCTTTCTTGGCCTCACTATTTCATTATTTCATATGAGGTAGGTGTTGTTCTTGAGGCTGGGTATTTCTTTTTATTGTGGAAATCCTTACCAACGGTACATCCCCACTCTATTGGTCAAGAAAACTGTAGGACAGCTGACTTCAGCACTAACAGCCAGGGCAAAGGCCTCCTAGTTAATAACAAATCCTTACCAACGGTACATCCCCACTCTTTAGGTCAAGAAAACTGTAGGACAGCTGACTTCAGCACTAACAGCCAGGGCAAAGGCCTCCTAGTTTGTGAGGGCATAGTCGTTCACATTTTTATGAACGACTCATCTGCACCATGCCTTTCCATCACTGTAGTCCTCCGAAGTCGGAGTGTGGCTGCCCACTTGGCGGGGTAATCACAAAACGGTCACACACGTAATGTTCTCATCCCTAGCTGGTGCATGTTGTACTATATAGTGTTCAAGTGCTTCGGCTGTTGGGATGATCCCAGGAGTCTTTTAGCCAGGTTACGTCAACAACAGCAACAACAACAACACTGTAGAACATCAATTATTGTACATCTCTCACTTTTCTGTTGGCCCCAACTTCACGCTGATGTGAACCGACGACTTTACTAGGTATTCCATGTGAACAGCTATTAGGTACTTTATAGTCACAGAGGCGTCTCTGTTAAATTCGGATTGCTCCCACCAAGAGAGCGCGTCGCAGCCAGAGGCGCGCTACCCAATTTTTGTTAATGCATGCAATTTTTGTGTGACCGATGAGGAAGGAAAAGGGGGTGGGGGGTAAATTTTGACCAAATGACAACTTTTTTGTTGCCACTGGGTTTAACGTGTGCTAAGTGCATGGGCATACGGGACCTCGGTTTATCGTCTCATCAGAAAGACTCCACGTTCAGACCGTTAAGGCCTAGGGCAAAGTGAGAGGAAAAAGTCCCCTGTACCCAGGTTCGAACTCGGGTTTACTTGACACAAGGCGAACGCGTTACCTTTGTGCCACTCTACGCACGCTTGATGAAATGTAGGCCTAAAGTGTAGAAAAGTCAGCGAAATTACTTCTATGAAAATGGCTGTATTTCATTCATTCAGTGGTAATATCGTCAGTATGGCTGGGTAGGTATCAGCTGTCGCCATAGCCACCATCTTGGGATAAATCTAACTTGTGGCTGTGCTCCTCTTGAAAAAAATAAAAAATAAAAAAGGAAAATGGCCACAATTGATATCCAGTCATTAATGTGAAAACAAATGCACCTTAATGTTTTGTGACAAGTATATCTAGCGACTCGAGTGGTTTTACTGCATGCTCTCTCCACCAGTACTCGCCCCCCCCCCCCCCTCGCCCACCCCCCCCCTAACGTCCCCTTGTCTTTCCTCCTTACCCTTCTCGCCACCCCCACCCCCGCCCACTTAACCCCCCTCCCTCCCTCCCTCCCACAGTGTCTTGGCTGTGTCTTAGCATGCTATGCATTACTACAGTGGCATCGCCTGCAGGCGAAGTGTTACTGTCAACATTGGGATAATACACGTTACCTGTGCTTTCTTGTCGGCTGACCAAAACATGATTCTTTAATGCGTGTTTGGATAAAACGCTTTGTGCTGGAACAGCGAGGCATATATATATATATGTTAGTATGTGAATGTGTTTTCAATTTTTTTCTGTTCTTTTTTCCCGCAGTCATTATTATCGAATCAAAGAACGAATCAAAAGAAAATTTGACAGTGTTTTTGGGTTTTTTAATATAATTTTATTTAATTCTTGCTTAGTTGACTGTTGGTGCCATTTGTTCTGATATTGAATTTTATGGTGTGGTATTTTTCTTTGAATTCGTAATAATTTGTTTATTTAGTTTATCATTCTTTTCTGTTTTGTGTTGGCTTAATTGTTTGATTTGTTTGTTGATTTCATGCACTTCTCAGTGTAAGCTTCGTCAGAGACCAGATGACCCATAGCAGTGTATGATAGGCTTCTCCTTTGTCTCCTGTATGTTGTAAGGTATTTCATTAACAAATTGAGTCTTAAGTAATAATAGTATATGTTTCTTTTAACAGTTATGATTTTTTTTAACCGCATGTATTACGTAGCGTTTCTAATTTGAAGGAACAGTTGCCTTCGCGAATAATTACAAACGTATTAAAGTTGCTTTGTCTGTCTTGTATATAGTTTATCTGTCAGTTTGTCTGTTTGTGAAAAACTTCAAGTTATTGATCAAATATTATGAATTCTTAGAGTTGCAATCCTTTAATAGTCATTAATTTGGATGTGAATAAGGATTGTCAATGGGTTATTAAAATGATTATTCTTTGCCATTGTGATAGTCTGTGGTATTATTTAAAAGGCTACTACAGATTTTAAAGAGGCACCCTGACGGATGAGTTTTTGTAAGAATCACGTCGATATCACTTGGAAAACACCCTTTACAGAGAGAGCAACACTCACTTTGCTCTGGTTTCCTAGAAATCAAACCGTCAAATCGGCGATTCCTCCTTGGCGGAGGTGCTGGAAGTCAAATTCTTTCAGTGAAAGATAAGGCCTTCTCTTTTCTAATGGCCGCTTGAGTTTAAACAAAGTCGTTTGCACGAAATGTTCGCAATACAAGCTTTTTTATTTTATTTTTTAAATTTTATACAGTTTACCTAAAGGAGTTTTGCTCACAACAAAGGAAATGGCTCCAATTTTTTTTTTTTGACAGCAATACAAAGAAGAAAAAGCTTCAATCACAATGAGTGGCCTCCACCCACCCCATCCGAAATGGCTTCTCTCTCCGGCATCTCCGCCAAGGAGGAATCGCCGTTTTGACGATTTTTATTCCTAGGAAACCAGAGCAAAATGAGTGTTCCGATCCTTGAAAAGGTTGTCTTTCTGGTGATCTCGACGTGTTTCTAGCAAAAACTCATCCGTCAGGGTGCACCTTTAATAACAAGTTGCTGTAATAGCGTATTACCATTAGTCTCGATTTAATCTATTTAAACAAAATAAATTGGGGAAATGTGAATTGTATTTGTGAGAGTCTGATAGTCCCTGTTCGTCTTTTTTCACGTAATTCTATGGGGAAAAAAATCTTCCAAATATTTGTGGACCTGGGACGGTATTCATGTCGAGATAGCATGAGACTTAGCATGATGCTAACTTAGAAGCTCTTCCAAAAGTCCTATTAAATCCTATAGGACATTGGAAGAGCTTCTAAGTTAGCATCATGCTAAGTCTCATGCTATTTCGACATGAATACCGTCCCAGTTGCATACACAAACAAGACAAACAACGAATCGACAAGAAAACAGAACAAGGGGATCGCCGAGCGGCAGCAACGCATTGTGACAATGTAAACCCGGCCAGAGTTATGTCCTCTCCCCCCCCCCCCCCCCCACCCCCCAATGAACACACCACTTTCCACCCTTACAGAACGCATAAAATACATGGCCCAAAATTTGAAGCGATTCAGTTCAGTAGTTCACGAGATACAGCTGAACTTTTATACAAACTTCCTTGCACCGAGTTATGTCCTCTCCCCCCCACACCCCCCAATAAACACACCACTTTCCACCCTTACAGAACGCATAAAATACATAGCCCAAAATTTGAAGCGATTCTGTTCAGTAGTTCACGAGATACAGCTGAACTTTTATACAAACTTCCTTGCACATTGGTACACCACCACACAAAATTTGAAGCGATTCTGTTCACTAGTTCACGAAATAAAGCTGGGGGGAAATTACATAGCCCAAAGAAGGAAATTTCGGTTTTCAAGGTCAAGGTCAGCACGGTGTTGATTAACGAAAGGAAGCTTCCTTTTCAAGCTGTCTACCCCTCTGCCAATTTTAATCAATGTCCAAACAGTAGTTTTTTTAAGATAATCGATACACACACAGACACACACACACACACACACACACACACACACACTCACACACAACCACCGATCGCAATACCTCGGCCTCTGGCCGGGTAATCACGATTTCCCCCGCGGAGGGTAAAGCGAAAAGAGAAAGCAAGAAAGAAAGCCATAACACAAGGCAAACCTTTGAAGGGGACTTAGTGTTAACAACTACAATCACAATTTCAGACTATTCTTTTTCAAATAAAAGTTATAACATCAATGAAAAGCAGTTGTAATGGTTATATTTAGACCTAGTATTATAATACATCTGATTTGGATTAAAGCTGCATTTAACTTCTTTTTTTCCCCTCAAAATTAAAGGTGGTCCAAATTTGTTGATTTAACAATAAATATCAGTAGCATTCTCTTGACTGCTTTGAGCAATCGCACTGAAAGTGTAGTCTAATTTTATAGTCTAATATCACCATTGTTGTGAACAGACTTTAAATTAAATCAATCAAATCAAATCACTGAAATTAAAAGACAAACACTTTCTTCAAACCATAGGATTCTACCAAATTTGACTAAAATTCATTCTAGTAATGTGTTTGTTATTAGGTAGACAGGTAGGCAGCTAGCCAGCTAGAGACAGCACAAAAACAACGAGATATGGCTAAAAATAGATTTTCGATTTTCAAGGTCGTACGTCAAGGTCAAGGTCACGACGGCAAAATGGTTTGCGCCGATCTCTTCCTATTAAGGAGGCACACCTTTACACAAAATTTGACGCGATTCGGTCAAGCGGTTCGGGAGCTATCCTTGGGACAGACAGAAAACCCCCCACAAAAAAACAAAAACAAACAAACAAACAAACAAAAATACAAACCAGCCCATCGCAATAGTCCGTCTTGGTGACGGACTAACAACAAATTCCCGCGGAGACCAGTGGAAACGATCTGGATCGTGGCAACTGCTTAACCTTTTCACCGCCAGCCATTTTCCAGCAAAATATACCATTAAACTTAACCATTAAAAAAGTATCTGCGATATTGGGAATTCCTGTGTGACATGCATAACATTAGGCCTATCCTAACCTCCCAAAATTAATGAAATAGGGTCTTTGGATAACAGGCCCTGATCTGATGCCTTTTAGTGAGATGGGGGTTAAACCATTGTGGTGCATAAATGTGACATTGGCGGTGAAACGGTTAATAGTTGTTGTTTTTGTTTCATTATTAAGTTCTTGGTTCCTAGATTTGTTTTCAATTGAAGGGCAATGATTGTTTTTTCTTACTCACTTGTGGAAAAAAAAGTGGTTCAGAAAATAAGAATTGTTTGACTCAAAGTAGCCTCTGCATCCGTTATGCCAACTTCGAACAGGGTTAGCACTGACAAAAATTATCGAATTGAATCGTAACATGGATGCTATATCCCATGTAGTGTCCATGATCGAAAGTAGCGTGTATTTATTGGAACGGACATGGGGAAAGATGGGTGGTTTTACCATTCATTGAGAAAATGATGAGCCTTTCTGTGTAAATAAACCGACAGTGGTGAGTTACTCCCCGAATTCAGTTGAATCTTAACTTAGCCATCAGCTGATTTTGGAAAATTGTATTTTTTGTTGTCCCCTTGTAGGGCTTATCACGTAGGAAAACGTGTAATAAAAGAAAAAGAGTCGAGACAAAGGGTCAGCCCAATTTATACATCTGTATCGTTAAAAAACTCGGGACTTTTCTGGAGTTGCACTACACAACCTAGAAACAGAACTAAATGGTCCCATGCAGAGAGACAGACAGAGAGACGGACAGGAAGACAAACAGATACAACACGACAGGCCAAAACAGTGAAGGAAGGGAAGTGCGTAGTAAGCGTCATCCATAGTTGCTGGAAGTTCTGAACGACTTGGCCCCGATCCCATAACCCCCCACGGACCAGCCTCGCTGTCGATAGCGGCGCGTGCCGGGCGCGTGCCTAGCACTGACCGACCACAATCAGCATGTGGCGTTAATCCCGTGCCAGAGGCCCCATAGAGGCCGCGTCCTTATCAGGAACCTTGTTAAAACGTAACAATAACAAACACAAACGGGTTACACCCCCCCCCCCCCCCCCCCTTTAAAGACCCAGTGACGCACCACGATTAAGTCCCTTGTTTTTTTATGGGTTGCTGTGATCCACATACACATTTCCCCATATTCAAATTGAGGCTGCTCTTTAAACTGATGTGTCGGTTTGAATTTGGGGCCATTTATATGGGAGTCAGACTTGGTCAAAACAAGATTTATTTCCAGTTTTAAGAGGGAAAACACGTGAAACCCGTGATTTTGACACGTGATCTGGTGGATCTAGTTTTGCATTTAAAAATGTCATTGAGAAGCAACATTCTGCCATTTGGGGGAAAGGGATAGGGTTAGGATCAGCCTAGGATTGTTTTCACAAAACTGAAAGAAGGAGACTTTGAGATTGAGCGTCGAAAAGGGGGCGGAGGGGTGTGTGGGTGTGCTAATGTACAAAATGACCGAGTGTTGCGCGTTGTTATATTTTACATTACTTATTCAGCAATGTTTCACGCTTGAAGGTTTGACTAATTCCTTTATAGTGACAAAGACTCTTAGTAGCGACACCACACACGGGAGCATTGGGGACCCTGCCATTCCGGAGAAAACGTGGGGAGATGCAACTGAAACTGACACGCTGACTTCTCACATGTATAAATAAAAATGGCTATATATAGCTGAAATGTCGAAATGAAGCCAGAAGACCGACTGCCAAAATGCATACATCCTCTTGCATGGGGTATTTTCGGGAATTGTGTGTGTATAAAAAATAAAAAATAAAAATGAAAGGGTTTGTTATGCTTAGCTATTTAATTACGAAATTGTGGATGGTCGTTCTTCTTTTGAAATTTGCGTTTTGTAGTGTTGTTATTGTTGAAAAACATGTTTGACCAAAGATAAGCTATAGATACATTGATGTTCGGTGTATGTCTTGTCAGTTTAGTCGCTAGAACTTCATAAAACTGTTTCCCCCTAAAAATAATGTTAACCTTTGCTTATGAATGAAATAATGATGTGTAGGGGAAGACGGGGTAAAAAGCGCATGGGTGGGTAAGAAGCCCACCCCAATTATCTCATGAAATGAAGCAAATTTCAGTATCATTTTGCCCATGAGACGAGCGTTAATGTCTAGCATTCGTCTCATGGGCAAATTTGACTGAAATTTTCTTTATTTCATGAGATAATTGGGGTGGGCTTCTTACCCGCCCATGCGCTTTTTACCCCGTCTTCCCCTATGTTAGTATAGGCTTAAGTAATATTCAAGGGGTCGTTAAGCTAAAGTTTGCTAATCTACCAAATAAAAACGTAGGTTTCTCTGTGTATAACATTTTTTCTGGTTTTTTTTTAATGTTGTTGATGTCACCGTTTTCACTCTTATTTTTGCTCTTTGGGTTTGTTTCGTTTTGCTCATGCAATGAATGTTTTCTTTAAAATGATTTTTTTTTTTCATTCAAAGGGTCTGCTTAAATGATATTCAATATCAAACAGACGTGCCTAAGTAGGGGAAGACGGGGTAAAAAGCGCATGGGCGGGTAAGAAGCCCACCCCAATTATCTCATGAAATGAAGCAAATTTCAGTCTCATTTTGCCCATGAGACGAGTGTTTAATGTTTAGCATTCAAATGGGCAAATTTGACTGAAATTTTTCTTTGATTTTTCATGATCATAACAGGGGTGGGCTTCTTACCCGCCCATGCGCTTTTTACCCCGTCTTCCCCTAACAGCCCCCAAAACGTTGCCCTCAATATACGACACACTCCTGTTATAACATGTATTAGTATTATTTGGCATTCAAAACAATAGAAAAAACGACAAGTGGGAAAACTGTGGTGTAGGCCTATATTTATTAGGCAAATATTTCGGACTACTCTCCTTTGACGATGCCTGTCTCCTTCTCCTTTCTCTTAGTATTATTTGGCTACATAAAAATCATACGCCTATTTTGTAAATCAAATAAATTAGGCTAGGTTAGGTATTAGGGACAGGCTTTCATCAGCCTAGGCCTTGCGGCCTATGAAACGTCCCATCATTGGCATATACATTTTGATTTTGCATTGGGGTCTGACACAAAAAATAAATTTATACAAGCAATAAAATCATCTTTAGTAATTACTAATCAGATTCCAGAAACTGATCTATAGATTTTGGTAATTCGTCCACAAGATTCTTGAAACAATTAGTATTTGATACATAATTGATATATATAGTGGGGAGGCCAATCCAGTATGAAGCAACTCTGTTAGAAAAACAAGATTTCCTAATGTTAGTACGGCAGTGTTTAATAAAATTTAAAAAAATTGCCCTCAGACCTTCTTGTATTATCATATTGTGATACAGTGAATAGTGAGTCAACAGAAATATTGTCTATTTCATTGAATATTTTATATGTTTGAATGAGGTCTCCTCTCAATCTTCTTCCTTTAAGAGAATGGAGATTTAAATAATTCAGTCTTTATAATTGATCTTTATATTTCTCAGTATATTTACATTGTGTTGATACCAGGTAGTATATGGGTAGATCAAGGACAGTGACAGAAAATGTGACAGCAATCCAGCACTGACCATTCCATCGCACGGATTAACGCCTGTTTTGCGCATGTCGCGCGCGTCCAGAATTTATGCGACGTCTTACAACCAGCATGAAACATTCATGAAGACTGACCACCAAACAGATTTACTCCGGTTCCCGTGAAAGTGACCGCGGTCAGTCAGCTGCTGTTGACCATCAGTGAAGGTGAAGGTGTTTGTGACACAGAATAATGCTGTCCAACCAGGGAGGAGGGGGCGGGGGGTCCCTCAAGGACAGGAGGAAGAGCACACTCCGGGGTCAGTCCTCAGGAGTGGTGGCTGCAGTCCAGGTAACTGTGTGAATGTTTATATTATATACATGCCGGTCTGTCGTTTCCGATTTTGACTGCCATGGGGAAGGTCCCCAAAGACCAATCCACATCCCTTTGCCAGCAGCACTATGAATTATAGTACAAAATGCCCCCTATACTAGTTTGAGAGTTATAGTCTTTCGCAATTCTACTTCAGATTGTCACCTTAAAGATAAACAAATACATGGAGAGAGAGAGGGAGGGAGAGAGAGAGGGGGGGAGACCGAGAGAGAGAGAGAGAGAGAGAGAGAGAGAGAGAGAGAGAGAGAGAGAGAGAGAGAGAGAGAGCGAGAGAGAGAGCGAGCGAGGGGGGGTATGAAAATCTGTTCAAGGTAATGTACTCGTGCATGACACATAAATGATCATGATCGATAACGTCCCTTGAACAAGGGTCTTCGCTCAAAGCTCACTGGCGACGAATTGAACTAAACACTTACGATTAAAAAGTTCTTTGTCCCTTTCTGCACATTCATATATATACAAACACAAAACTATGCAAACACATAAACACACGCGCGTGCACACATGCACACACGACGACACACATGCGCGCGCATACAGACATCAGCGATTTTTCTTTGAACCCCAATATATGTCAGTTATTGCCGGCTACGGCAGGTGGACATCATTGGCAGAAGAAGGATCAGTTATACACATTTGCACACAGGTAGACGAAAACACAAAAGTGCTGTTGCGCGCGCGTTTCCGCACGCACGTATGCCCCCCCCCCCCCCCCCCCTCCACCACCACCACTTTAAACAATGACTCACGCATGCGAACGTATTTGCGCCACACATTCACACCCCCATCCCCCAACAAATGCACTCATAAAGAAATCAGTCTGACATTGCTACATTTGTATAAACACACCAATTAAAGTAGTACGTAGGTGTGTGTGTTTTTAATCAATAACAACACTAGACTTCGTCTATCTTGCAAAGACAATAAGTGACTTGCTTTGAAGTTGAATTGAAATCATTGAGAAAATGAAAATACGCCCATTAATTGTTTTGCACTTTACGAACTCAAACACTGAACTGATCAGTTAGACCTTTTCTTATAAATTAAAGCGTTTTTGTTCCAGACAATAATTTTAAACTGCCTCCCTAGATCTAGTTTTTGTTTGTTTTTTTAAATAAGGAGAAACAGAGCATAGGCTATCTGGATGTTTTTCTCTCCATTTACGTGTTGTTTGTTTTGGTGTAAATAGAAGTAGTTAATCAGTTTGTGTAAGAATCACACACGCGCGCACACGCACACGCACGCATACACACACACACGCACACGCACACACACACACACAGCACGCGCGCACACACACACACAAGCACACACACACACACACACACACACACACACACACACACACACACACACACACACACGAGCGTGCGCGCGCACACACACACACACACACACACACACACACACACACACACACACACACACACACTCTCTCTCTCTCTCTCTCTCTCTCTCTCTCTCTCTCTCTCTCTCTCTCCCCCCCTCTCTCTCTCTTGAAAAGACAATAGAAAGAGGGTGGATTGGGGGTGGAGGGTGGATTTAGATGGTGTAGAGTGGATTGAGGGTGATATAACCACAGACTTGGTGACAGTCGTTAATTAATACAAGCAGCAATGTTGAAATTACACCTAGTAAGGGTTGTGTTAAATACTTATTATTATCCTGACATTTCAGTGGCTCACTACAGGGGCCTACAAATCCAGGACTATCGCTGGTAGGCCTATGCATACACTTGCTGTCGTGCCAACGTTTTACAAATTGGTTTACTTGTTTGTGGATCTGTGCGTGTCTCGATCGCTGTACATGTAGGCTATTGAGCGTGTGTAGGCCTATACAGGTGTTGCGAGTGTATGTACTGTAAGCTATATTATGTGGTGTGTATGTGTGCATGTGCATGTGTGTGTGTGTGTGTTGGTGTGGGGGGGGGGGGGGGGGGGGAGGGGGGCGACAATATCTGACATATGTTCGTCTTTTACAATATTTGAGAACAAAAATTATTGATTGTACATTGTAATTGCCGCGACATTAGAGAGTTTTACGCGTATCAATCAACTCATGATCAAGTAGGTAACATTTTGAATATCATTGTGTGTGTGTGTGTGTGTGTGTGTGTGTGTGTGTGTGTGTGTGTGTGTGTGTGTGTGTGTGTGTGTGTGTATGTGTGTGTGTGTGTGTGTGTGTGTGTGTGTGTGTGTGTTAGACAGTTTGTGTATGTGTGTGTGTGTGTGTGTGTAAGAAAAAAAAAAAAAAAAAAAAAAAAAAAAAAAAAAAAAAAAAGTGTGTGTTATTGATTTTACACTACAATCAAGTCATGTAATTATTTGCCGCAACATTAGACAGTTTTACGCGTATCAATCAACTCAAGTAGGTAACATTTGAATGTGTGTGTGTGTGTGTGTGTGTGTGTGTGCGTGTGCGTGCGTGCGTGTGTGCGTGCGTGTGTGCGTGTGCGTGCGTGCGCGTGTGCGTGCCTGTGCGCGTGTGTGCGTGTGTGCGTGTGCGTGCGTGCGCGTGCGTGCGTGCGTGCGCGCGTGCGTGTTATATGCATACTTACAGTGGGCAAAAAAAGTTGTCGCGTGTGTGTTACTCAATTTAACGTCCTTCCACTAAAAGTGATTCAGACACTGTCGCGTGTGTGTGCGTGCGTGCGTGCGTGTGTCATGGCGTGTGCCTGCATGCTAGCGGGGAAACAAAAATTTGCGTGTCTTAGTTGTGTCCACATAGGCCTACTATTATTTGAATCTGGATTATTAACTCCCGGCTTTCTGCTTCTCCAAAACATGGTTTGGGCAGAACTCCACTTTTGCTTGTTATTCTTGCGGGGTTTCCTATCCCAAATTATATGACAAGAGATCGCTGAACCAATTACATTTTGTCCTTTAATGATTTCCCACTTTTCCCATTCCGATCCATCAGAAGTTTTCTTATAATAGCCTAATCTCGGAATGTCACGGGACTTCGTGCGCTGCGACACTTGAATCGGTGTAGCAGACGACAACTAACTTTTCTTTCTAGGTTATTTTTACTACACAGACTACGCGTTGATTCACAGTCCTACTGAAGGAAAACAAAAAATCAACACCCAACTATTACCTGCGAACACGTACTCGCACACACGGCATGGCAACATGTGTTCGAACTCGTAAGGGTAGTTGTTGACGTGCGGTTTTTCTATGAATTCGAGAGTGATAGGTCAGAGAGAGCCAGAGCGTTTGTTTCATGGCAAAAAGTGTAGGGGGTAGCAGATCTACTCCGGGTGACAGATCAAAAGACATTGAAGGACAGAGAGGGCTGTACACACGCTTGGCCATGGAAGAGGACGACTCCACGGTATCAACACCGTTGACAGAAAATGATCAAGTAGGTTGACATGAATGTTCTGACTCGTAACCACGTAATGTTGCTGGATCTAACTAGACTAGTTCGTTCGCTACGCTTGGTTGATCGTTTATTGAAAAGGAAACGACAGTGTGTCTGTATTTGTGTTGCAAGTCCATTTATCTGTGCCGTGAGGCTATGACTAGGTTATTTTACGTATGTCACTACCCCCCCCCCCCCCTCTCTCTCTCTCTCTCTCTCTCTCTCTCTCTCTCTCTCTCTCTCTCTCTCTCTCTCTCTCTTGCAAGAATAGACCTGGCCTAAAATCTTAATCCTTGTGTAATAAAGTTTTTCATCTCTCTCTCTCTCTCTCTCTCTCTCTCTCTCTCTCTCTCTCTCTCTCTCTCTCTCTCTCTCTCTCTCTCTCTCTCTCTCTCTCTCTCTCTCTCTCTCTCTCTCTCTCTCAATTCATGTGTGCATGTCGGTGCGCGCACATGTGTGTATGCTTATGTGCACATCAGTGTTTGTGTGTGTGTGTGTGTGTGTGTGTGTGTGTGTGTGTGTGTGTGTACATGCGCGCACGTGTGTTTATGGTCTTTGTTGTATACATGTACGTGCACATGTGTTGTGTGGTGTGTTGGGTGGGTGGGTGTGGTGTGTGTGTGTGTGTGTGTGTGTGTGTGTGTGTGTGTGTGTGTGTTAAATACATGCCTAATAGGAAGAGACTACAAATTAATTATGTATGAACGTTTAGAATTATTTATAGCTAAGCCAACAGCTGCGACCGCGTCATGTTGGGAGAGAGAAAGGAGAAGGTGAGGGTCACACACACACACACACACACACACACACACACACACACACACACACACACACACACACACACACATACATACATACACACACACACACACACACACACACACACACACATACACACACACACACACACACACACATACACTGACAACAACTCAACATCGCCAAAATCAGGATTATAAAGCGAACATACCCAAAAATAGCACCAATGACAACAAATTGACAGTGCCAAAGGTTAAGTTATGAAGCGAACATATACAAAAAGCATCGATGACAACTAATCAAGAGCGCCAAAAGCTGCATTACGTAGTTAACAAGCACATCGCACAGATTTATCAACTATCAGATGATAAAAGCTTCGTTACGGATCTTAAAAACTTCGTAAAGGAAATTGGCTAGTTTTACTGTACTTTTAGAAGAGAGAGAGAGAGAGAGAGAGAGAGAGAGAGAGAGAGAGAGAGAGAGAGAGAGAGAGAGAGAGAGAGAGACAGAGAGAGAGAGAGATGCGAAAGGTTTAAGAGCGAGCGAGAGAGAGAGAGAGAGAGAGAGAGAGAGAGAGAGAGAGAGAAAGTGTGTGAGAGAGAGAGAGAGAGAGAGAGAGAGAGAGAGAGAGAGAGAGAGAGAGAGAGAGAGAGCAGTAGAGGAGTTATTTTAGGCGTTTTTGACATTTCATGTACACATTTTAGCTTTGTATCTCTGCATAGATCTCTGTGCCACACA
>CM065680.1:27642385-27649885 GCA_017654935.2 Phymorhynchus buccinoides
AGAGGGGGGGGGGGGGGGGGGGGACAAATGAAATGTAGACGGAGAAGCAGAGATTGAGACATTCTTTTAAAGACTAAGCTAAGATAGAATTTACTCCTTGCTTTGTCCACTGAGTACCTTAAAATGACCATGTGTTGTTATATTAGACAGCTTTAAGCCCGTAAAATCCAGGGAAGGTGATATTTCAGAGCTAGATAATTAACCAAGATAGATATTGACGGGGAGACCAGTATTTTTGTTGATCGACTGTTGGTTGTCTGACTATTTACGTTTTTCTTTCTTTCTTAGCTTTCTTTCATTCTTTCAGAAAGAAGAAAAACCTGGAGCCGCCATCGATACATTCATTTTCCACGGAGTGTCTGTCTACCTACTCATCCATTCGTCCATCCATCCATCCATCCGTCCATCAAGCAGTCCATCTTTCCCATCTTTCCTTGTCATCTGTCCATCCAGTTGTTTTGTTTTATCCATTATCCACCCATCTGTCCATCGGTACCTTTTGTTTAAAGTTTAAAAACCCGATGGAATAATAAAAATAAAAAAACTTGTTCGAGTTACATTTTTTTTGGTAAAGGTCAAGATGTGCACACCCCCCCCCCCCCCCCCCCCCCCCCCCCCGCCCCTACATTTCTCGGTTAATTCCATTTTTCCGTTTTTGCTTTTCTTACCAAACATAAAGCTGTATTTTATTAACCTTTTCAGCTAATTATGTTTTGGGAATAATAACCCTAACCCTAACCCTACCCCCCCCCCCCCCCATAACACGGAAAAACGCAATGAACCACGACTGTGACAAATGCCGCGGTGTACTGCAGTACATAGGGGGGGGGGGGGGGGGGGGGGGGGGGGGGGGGGGGGGGGGGGGGTAGGGGGGGGGGGGGGGGGGTTTAGGGTATTATTCCAAAAAGATAATTATCTGAAAAGGTTAATAAAATACAGCTTTATGTTTGGTAAGAAAGGCAAAAACGAAAAAATGGAATTAACAGAGAAATGCACACCTTTACCTTTGCCCATTTTTTGTACAAACAGTAGGCCTAGACCTTTTTGCTAGCATGTGGAAATCTACTACATTATAACATAATATATTTACAGTTGTTCCGAGTTCTGAGTTCTGAAAGGCACCGTTGAACATAAGGATGTGTTCATATAATTATCTGTTTATGCACGCATACACTTCATACTTTGAGGATAACGAGCAGGGTTAGAGGGTGAACCGATCAGAGACAGAAAGACAGGCAAAGAAGGAACTGCTTGCTCAAGTGTCTGATAACAACATTTGAAACAACGTAAAAAAGGGTGGGTAAAGAAAACAAGGTACCTGTGAAAGGGAAAACTCCCAACGTTTCGTGCCTTAGGCACTTACAATTTGAAACAACGTAAAAAAGGGTGGGTAAAGAAAACAAGGTACCTGTGAAAGGGAAAACTCCAACGTTTCGTGCCTTAGGCACTTACAATTTGAAACAACGTAAAAAAGGGTGGGTAAAGAAAACAAGGTACCTGTGAAAGGGAAAACTCCCAACGTTTCGTGCCTTAGGCACTTACAATTTGAAACAACGTAAAAAAGGGTGGGTAAAGAAAACAAGGTACCTGTGAAAGGGAAAACTCCAACGTTTCGTGCCTTAGGCACTTACAATTTGAAACAACGTAAAAAAAGGGTGGGTAAAGAAAACAAGGTACCTGTGAAAGGGAAAACTCCAACGTTTCGTGCCTTAGGCACTTACAATTTGAAACAACGTAAAAAAAGGGTGGGTAAAGAAAACAAGGTACCTGTGAAAGGGAAAACTCCCAACGTTTCGTGCCTTAGGCACTTACAATTTGAAACAACGTAAAAAAAGGGTGGGTAAAGAAAACAAGGTACCTGTGAAAGGGAACACTCCCACGTTTCGTGCCTTAGGCACTTACAATTTGAAACAACGTAAAGAAGGGTGGGTAAAGAAAACAAGGTACCTGTGAAAGGGAAAACTCCCAACGTTTCGTGCCTTAGGCATTTAAAATTTGAAACAGCTGAATATTCTATGGAAAGAAGTGTGGCATATTGTATACGACTCGCAGTCACATTTTATTCCTGCAAAAAGTAACCACTGTGCGATAAACCCTTTCCTCCTCAAGGACAAAGGACTGAAACACATCAGCCAACAGCCAAGGAAGGTGCAACCGTATACTGAATAATAAATGAAGCCCCAAGTTCGCTGTCGTTGTACTGTGTCTACACATGTAGACTTACTACTGCTACCAGTGATGAAATTGAGCTGCATAATTGACACTATGATTGAAAGGATTTGAGTGAGTTGTCCTTCTCGGGTTTTTGTCCTTGCTTCTGTGATGCGTGAGTCATTGTAACTACTCCTTGCATTATTTCCCCATGTCAGATTTGTTTTGGTTTTACTCATAATGTTTATCAAGCGGTATGATGAATACAGGCTGAACACGCAATTATATACATCAGGATGTGCAGTTTTATTATCATATGTCAGTTCTTCGGACGGGTTTGGAGATGTAATATCCTAAGCATTTATTTTTATTTTTTATCAAAGAATTTTTTTTTTTTTTTACCCCCCCCTATTGATGACACTCGCATGGATATTGCTTTCAACTTCATGTTAACTCTGTTCTGCATTGACTTTTTGTGAACAGCAAAATCCATTCTCACAAAACCATTTAGGCTTAACACTTTAAACAGAAATACTTGAATTGTACTCATTGTTATTTTCTTACTCGTTCATTCAGGATCAAGGTTTAGACCTACCGAGCATCTCGAACATGTACGTTAACTGTCTAATATAGCATGTGGAAAAAAGTGTTTTTTTGTCTCTGCTCAAAACACAGCGTATTATTTGTGTTGCTGGCAGTGATAAAAAAGACAATGACAGCAGATGGCAATAAGTAAGCATCAAAACACAATATATTTTGCTTAGGAAGAGGAGGGGACGAGTGAAGAAATATAACATGGATAAATGGCTTAGTGGTAATGTTAAAACAGTGCATCTGCATTATGGCTGGATGTTAGCTATCGTCATAGCCGCCATCTTGAGGTAAATCTAACCAGTAAACTATTTGGCTCCGACGCCAGCTTTATTCCAAAATGGTGGCTGGGTCCCTCTTAGGTCATCGCTTAGAAAGGGAAAATGGCAACTGATATCCAGCCATTGCTCATTTAGGGGAAAATGGCAACTGATATCCAGCCATTGCTCATTTATGTATGTGCCTACTTTTGCATGATTCAGGATCACACTAACTTATTTAAAATCCAACCTTGATGGTGGGGTAAGCATGTGTGTATGTGCATCTACGTCCTACCTTCGATCCTGAACCCATCGCACATCCCGACATAGCTAATGCATAGACAAATCGCAGATAAAGCATCATCCTCGCTCCTTTCGCAAGCGACCGGAAGAGGAACCAGCGCCGAACCGTCCGGCGGGAAATGACGCGGCCTGGCCATGAATAAATAAATGATTGGATGACACCCGAGCACCGCTAGTCGTTTTGCTTCCGCATCGTCTGTAGAACTGTCATTACCGACCATAAAACTGGATGGCATAATTGACAAGGCTGGATAGTGCCAGATAGTGCTGAGTTCACACAATGCTGTGGAACCCCAACGCAGAGAGAGAACTGAGAGAGAACCAATAGCCAATCCCCGGAATGAAAGAGCTTTATGGTTGTGAGTTCTGGACGTTTGTATCGAGTGGTTTACTAGCTTCAAATGATAATTTTACAATTTCGCAAAAAGCTAATAGTACATTTTTGTCATCCTGATCGTCATTGTCGTTATCATGACCATCATGGTCATCGTCCTCATCATAAGAATAATGCTTATTTTGTAGAAACAAGGTTGATGGAGGTTTGCATCCTTTAAATGCTTTCGAGTTGTCCTTGTTATCGAAACAAGTGTCGGTTTTTTTAGTGTTTTTTTTTGCATAATATATGTTTTACCCCTCGCCGTCCCTAAAATCCTCTCTCTCCTACACACACACACGCGCGCGCACGCACACGCACGCACACGCACACGCACACGCACACACACACACACACACACACACACACACACACACACACACATCACACACACACACGTGCGCACGCGACCAAGCAGAAATGGACAGGGAGACATAATTATACAGACAGTCATGACAGAATTTGTGACATGGATGCGCGTGTATTATTCATGGAGACATCTCGGGGTAAGCCCTGAGCGGGTGGCTGCAATGAGAGACCTTCGCTACTCGCCTGTGGTCGTCTTGGCCAAATCCTGTTTCAAGCAACCTATCTTACCCACCCTCCCCTCTCACCTCCACTCCCTCCACACGCCTCTTATCTTTTCACTTACACCTCAGCCAAACTTTTCTAGACTTCAGTAGCATTTTCAGGATGTGTGTTTCTATCAATAGCAAACTTCACAAAGTCCTTGTCACATATTTTTTAGTTCCCAAGCCTTGAAGACCCCCCACGTCACGTGTCACATTCCCTCTTATGCTAGGAAGATTTCTTAAGATTTCTTACCAGCCATAAGAGGGGAAACACGTCAAAACCGTGATTTTGACACGTGACGTGGTGGGTCTTTAATGAAGCGGGGATATATTGTTTTTGTGTCGTCCTTCCGTGTGGTGTACGCCCGTCCGGCCGACATTACCGCGAGGGAACTTTGCACCCGCTCGGGTTCTGCCTTGTTCTGATGGTTATTTTCTCCATCGAGGAGATTACGGTTTCTTTTTCTTTGTTTGCCCGTTTGTCTATCTGATTTATTATTTCAACAAAAGTTATGACGGGATTCGCATAAAGTGAGACGGGATCGAACTAGTTAGTTCCCGAGCGAAGGGAACTTTGCACCGCTCGGGTTCTGCCTTGTTCTGATGGTTATTTTCTCCATCGAGGAGATTACGGTTTCTTTTTCTTTGTTTGCCAGTTTGTCTATCTGATTTATTATTTTAACAAAAGTTATGACGGGATTCGCATAAAGTGAGGTGGGATCGAACTAGTTAGTTCCCGAGCGCTTCAGGACCTGTCCTTTCGACCTTTCTAATCGATATGGAAACATAATATAACCAGAACAGAACTAGACGTCCTCGTCTATGCTTGGAACAATGCGTAGAATTTTAAAACAGTTGCTGCAAGCTGCTGCTAGGTTTTTCCATTCCCCAGTCCACTTCTGAAGGGGAAAAATATAGTCGTCGAATATCCACTGACTGGCAAGTTTCATATTTCTCTCTCTCTCTCTCTCTCATCTCTCTCTCCTCTCTCTCTCTCTCTCTCTCTCTCTCTCTCTCTCTCTCTCTCTCTCTCTCTCTCTCTCTCTCTCTCTCTCTCTCTCTCTCTCTCTCTCTCTCTCTCTCTCTCTCTCTCTCTCTCTCTCTCTCTCTCTCTCTCTCTCTCTCTCTCTCTCTCTCTCTCTCTCTCTCTCTCTCTCTCTCTCTCTCTCTCTCTCTCTCTCTCTCTCTCTCTCTCTCTCAGGTCCTTTCCTCTCATCTCTCTCTCTCTCTCTCTCTCTCTCTCTCTCTCTCTCTCTCTCTCTCTCTCTCTCTCTCTCTCTCTCTCTCTCTCTCTCTCTCTCTCTCTCTTTCTCGCACGCAATTCATGTATAGTATTAGTTATGTATTGCATGCTTAGAAGTAGAACCAATGACAGAATGGAAGCCTAAATTCTTACCCTTGTAAAATAAAGTGTCTGAAGTCTCTCTCTCTCTCTCTCTCTCTCTCTCTCTCTCTCTCTCTCTCTCTCTCTCTCTCTCTCTCTCTCTCTCTCTCTCTCTCTCTCTCTCTCTCTCTCTCTCTCTCTCTCTCTCTCTCTCTCTCTCTCTCTCTCTCTCTCGCACGCAATTCATGTATAGTATTAGTTATGTATTGCATGCTTAGAACCAATGACAGAATGGAAGCCTAAATTCTTACCCTTGTAAAATAAAGTGTCTGAAGTCTCTCTCTCTCTCTCTCTCTCTCTCTCTCTCTCTCTCTCTCTCTCTCTCTCTCTCTCTCCTCTCTCTCTCTCTCTCTCTCTCTCTCTCTCTCTCTCTCTCTCTCTCTCTCTCTCGTCCCAAAGCCATATGTTCATTTTTGTTTTCCATTGGTTACATTTCTTAAAGTGTGAATGGTTTTCTCTCAGAGGCTTAAAATTGTCAAGAAGGTGGCTACCAAACGAAGACGGGGGAAAACTTGAATTAACTAAGAATTTGCAGAAGGTTCGACTGCAGTTGCTGTAGACTGCTTGTAAACGTTCTTGAATATTTATTTTCTTGATAGTTTCCGATTTTATTGGTCTTTGTTGCTCAACCAACAATTTTTTTGATACTGATAAACGCTTGATAATTGTGCTCTCACCTCCAACTAGACTAAATCGTGCCTGAAATCCGCCAAGCGCCCTCTCGGGCAATTTACGTCCCACGACTTGAACCGCACTTTTCCATCCTTCCAAGTCGACAGTGTCCTTCTCACGTCCACGTCTTTTATTTCCCGAGAGCCCATGGAAGATTCAGCGATCTGTTAAAGGGGCACC
This sequence comes from Phymorhynchus buccinoides, assembly GCA_017654935.2. Classification (NCBI taxonomy): domain Eukaryota; kingdom Metazoa; phylum Mollusca; class Gastropoda; order Neogastropoda; family Raphitomidae; genus Phymorhynchus; species Phymorhynchus buccinoides. The sequence goes on from CM065680.1 coordinate 27,648,872, forward strand.
CTGACGGATGAGTTTTTGCAAGAAACACGTCGAGATCACCAGTAAAACACAATTTACAGAGATCGCAACACTCACTTTCCTCTGGTTTCCCAGAAATCGAACCGTCAAATCGGCGATACCTCCTTGGCGGAGGTGCTGGAAGTCAAATTCTTTCAGGGAAAGTGCCTTCTCTTTTCTAATGGCCGCCTGAGTTTAGACAAAATCGTTTGCACCAAATGTTCACAATACAAGCCTTTTTAAAAATTATTTTTTAAATTGTATACAGTTTACCTAAAGGAGTTTCGCTCACAACAAAGAAAATAGCTTTTTTTTTTTTTTTTTTTTTTACTGCAACGCAAAACAAAAGCTTCAACCACAATGAGTGACCTCCGCCTACCTCATCCAAAATGGCTTTTCTCTCCGGCATCTCCGCGAAGGAAAAATCGCCGTTTTTGACGGTTTGATTTCTAGGAAACCAGAGCAAAATGAGTGTTCCGATCCTTGAAAAGGCTGTCTTTTTTGTGTGATCTCGACGTGTTTCTTGCAAAAACTCATCCGTCAGGGTCCACCTTTAAAGGCGAAGAGGGGTGTGAAGTTGATGGCGCCACAGAGGGCTGAAGAGAAGAGGACCGGTAATTACACCCTCAGTGGCTGTTAGCGCTATTGGGGATCCTCCAGAAAGCCTGGTCTTACTTACTTCCTGATGGGGGTGTTGTGTGGGTTGCTGGACTTTCCAGCCCCGACAGTGGAGGACTTTCATGGGTTGAGGTGTTGAGGGTTGGATTGTCATTAACACGATTCCATTATCAAGCTGCGTTGATCAAAGACACCACACACGCTCTCTCTCTCTCTCTCTCTCTCTCTCTCTCTCTCTCTCTCTCTCTCTCTCTCTCTCTCTCTCTCTCTCTCTCTCTCTCTCTCTCTCTCTCTCTCTCTCTCTCTCTCTCTCTCTCTCTCTCTCTCTCTCTCTCTCTCTCTCTCTCTCTCTCTCTCTCTCTCTCTTCTCTCTCTCTCTCTCTCTCTCTCTCTCTCTCT
>CM065680.1:27654885-27664885 GCA_017654935.2 Phymorhynchus buccinoides
CCAACACAAGGATTAAGAAGCAAAAGATCCATGTTCTTGATAATCCCACCACATCATTTTGTTTTGTTTTGGCGAACTGTTTGTTCCACCGCTCCTGTTGCCAAGCAGACATCACGAACTACACTAATGAAGCATGTGAGCTTATCGTGGAAATACGAGAAGAGGTATGCTGAAGAAGAGAGAGAGAGAGAGAGAGAGAGAGAGAGAGAGAGAGAGAGAGAGAGAGAGAGAGAGAGAGAGAGAGAGAGAGAGAGAGAGAGTGAGAGAGAGAGAGGAGAGAGAGAGAGAGAGAGAGAGGGGGGGGGATGAAGAGTGGATGAAATTGTATCGCTTTAAAGAAAAGAGAGAGAGAGAGATAGAGAGCGGGAGGGGGTGGGGTGGAGGAGACGAGAGAGAATGATGGGGGGTGGGGTGGGGGGTGAGAGAGAAACAGAGAGAGAGAGAGAGAGTCCTTTGTGACCGACGATTGTCAGTCAGTGATTGAACTGTGATGCCGCTTGACCTTTTCCAGTTATCACCTCTCTCTCTCTCTCTCTCTCTCTCTCTCTCTCTCTCTCTCTCTCTCTCTCTCTCTCTCTCTCTCTCTCTCTCTCTCTCTCTCTCTCTCTCTCTCTCTCTCAACCTCACACACTCTCTCTCTCTCTCCCAATCTCTCTGTCTGTCTCTCAATCTCTGAATCTCTCTCTCTCTCTTTCTCTCTCTCTCTCTCTCTCTCTCTCTCTCTCTCTCTCTCTCTCTCACACACACACACACACACACACACACACTACTCTCATGCTCTCGTCCTTCCCCTAGCATAGTACGCCCCAACCATTTTTGTTTGTCATCTGTCTCTCTCGCCCAGACTCAGCCACCTGATGCTACTGGGTGGAAGAACCACGATACGCAGTTTCCGACCAACAGCTGTTCTATGCTTGATGCTGCTGTTACTGCTGTTGCTGCCTTATTAATTAGTCTCTCTCCCTCACTGTGACTGTGTCCGTAAGGTGCTGGAAGAATACCAACACGAGTGCAGTTTACTGGACTTTGCATTTCCGCAATTCGCATTCTCTAACCCTCGGTGCTTATTTTCTTCTTTCTTTTGAACTTTGACACCACTCTCACCCCCGCAATCCCACCCACCCCGAACATTTTTTTGTCGCCAGCACTGATTCTACAACTATAATAACCCAGTAATTGTTTTTCGTGTCATGTTGTTTCTACTATGAAGAATATTTTCATTGAGTAAACTTGGAATGCTGGCTCTAAGCAAAAATCGATTTTGAAGTGCGAAGTTGACTGTTAACTTTTTTTTTGGGTGGGGTGGGGAGGTAGCGGTGGTGATTTGTTTGCGTTTAGGTTCGTATTGTGTTTGTATAACTTTAATCAAATGTTGTCCTAATCATTGGATTGCATTGGGGGACATTTAAGCAAGAGGCTGTGCAGCGGTCAAATTGGAGTGGTATTTGGGTAGCCCTGTACCCTTAACGATTCAACGCGTGTATTTGTGAATGTTAAAGTGTTACAGTAACAGTGTCTGCAGAGGGTGTGCTTGTTCCAGAGACTAAAACTTGTGACGAGAGCCTGTTTTGTTGTATCGATAGATCTTAAATTGGAACCGGTGTGAAGTTTTTGTTAAACATAAAAAGGAAACGTTGAATTAACACCGTGATCAAATTTGAAAGTGGGGTAATTTGGTGATTGTTTTGAGCGTTTCAACATAATTATTTTGTAAAAGGATTGGTCTTTGCCGAGAGGAAGAATGTTGAAACAATTGTTATAATCGGTTTGTAATGTAAGCTTCCTTTTGAAACAGAAGAATGATGAGAAGACAAAAATGTTCAAGCCATGAATAACCGAGTTCTTGTTTTGAAAATAAAAGTGAATTAATTTTCTATATTGTGGACATCATAGTAGCATTCTGGATAAATAAATGAAAATAAAAATATTTAGATGAACTTACTAATGCCGAACTCCATTTAATGATTTGAAATAAAAGTTGCAAAAGCATAACAATATTTCTGTTAACACAACTAAATGATAAAATTGGGTTTATAAAACACAATTCAGACAATAATTAGTTCAGCCAACATTGAGGACACCAATAAGAAGTCAACAGTTTTCGTAAAATTTGATTTGTATGGTTCGTAAATTCGCATGTTAAACATTTAATATATCAAACCAGTTGGAAAAAAACTAAACGATATATTTTAAAAATGAATAAAAGGGAGGAACAGGAAATGCTTAGTTCCCCCCCAATGGTTTCAAGATTGATTTTGGAATAATCGTTACGTAATTTTATAATTGAATTTGATCAGGCCAGAAATGATCAGAAGGGCTATACAGATATGATTTAAGTTGATTTTGTAACAACGCTTACATGGCTTATTGCTAACAAGACGATTAAAGTCAAAGAACATCGATCTGCTGTGATTAAAGATGAAGTTAAAAAAGAGTTATATCACTGATTTGGATCATGTTTATGATATTAAATGGAAAGTTTAAGAAAACTTATTGAGTGAAATATATTAATTCAAAATATGTTAGTGTCTTTAATAAAAGTTTAAAAACAGATTTTAAGCAATAAAAAAGCAAAGCAAAACAAAACAAAAAACCCAAGACTGTTTCAGAGCTTCGTTAGAGTTGTTATCTGTACAGTTATTACAAATACGTTTTGTTTGTAGACGTTTAGAAAAACAAAACCCGCTGTGCTGATTTTGGCATCTTCTTAGGTCATCCCCACAAGTTCCCACATTATTTATCTTAAAACAAAGCTCTTTGTTTTCTTAATAATAAAAGACTTTGATGCAAATACAGGTTGCAACTCCTTAATCTTTCCAAGGTATCATATTTCATAATTGGTTTTTTTCTTTTTCCTCCCAAGTTTAAAAAAAAAAATTATCACACTTAGTACCTGTCTTCAAACTGTTACTTTTTTTTTTCCAGAATAGAACTACCGTTTTTGACTTCCATTGAATCCTCGACAACCACACCGAAATCAACACCCCTGTCATCTCTGTTTATGGAGTAAATGTACCTATAACTGATTTAGCTCAACGGAACTGAACAAAGTGAGGAAGACCCTATTCAGCGTATGTATACATGTAATATAATGTGTGTTGAAGGCAAGAGCCTTGCCATTGTTTGGTGTGAAATAGTAAGTTTATTCCATCTTTGAACAGTTTCATTTGTAGCGGTTGTCCCAAGTGCTGTGGAATCTCTGCCTCACTGACGGAGAAAACATCACGTAAAAACAAAAAAACAAAAAACAAAACAAAAACATTTCTTGTCCAAGTTCCGTTGGCACCCCAGTCGTGAATAATGAGCACGGTTAGTAAATCTGAACCCTGTTGTCTGTATGTCTGTCTGTCTCTGTCTTTGTCATTGTCATTCTGCTCTGCGTGTATCTCTCTCGTTCTCTCTGTCGTTTGTTTACCAACCCTGTTGTCTGTCTGTCTGTCTGTCTGTCTGTCTGCCTCTGTCTTTCCCATTCTGCTCTGGCGTGTATCTCTGCGTGTATCTCTCTCGTTCTCTCTGTCGTTTGTTTACCAACCCTGTTGTCTGTCTGTCTGTCTGCCTCTGTCTTTCCCATTCTGCTCTGCGTGTATCTCTCTCGTTCTCTCTGTCGTTTGTTTACCAACCCTGTTTGTCTGTCTGTCTGTCTGTCCTGTCTGTCTGTCTGTCTGTCTGTCTGCCTCTGTCTGCCTCTGTCTTTCCCATTCTGCTCTGCGTGTATCTCTCTCGTTCTCTCTGTCGTTTGTTTACCAACCCTGTTGTCTGTCTGTCTGTCTGTCTGTCTGTCTGCCTCTGTCTTTCCCATTCTGCTCTGCGTGTATCTCTCTCGTTCTCTCTGTCTTTTGTTTACCAAAGCCGCGAGCGAAGAGCGAGCGAGGCTGGTAATGTTTTCAGCGTGGGCTAGCCTTCACGTGGCGAGGGTGTTCTCGACCAAGCTGTGCCCGCCCCTTTTTCTTACCTTTCCTATTTTTCTGCCTACCATGTCTTTGACTATCTCTTTTCCCCCCATAAAGTCTCTCGACAAGATCTGCAATTTTCCATTTCGTCTGGTTTCTGTCTCTCCGGATCTTCAATCTGTTCTTTCATCTTTCCTTACAAATCTATCTTTTGAATGTTCCTTTTTTCTCTGATCTATCAGACAATTTATGACATGCCAGTTTGTTTTAAATTGTTCACTGGCGTCCACACGTGAGACCTTGCGCACTTGATTGGGCACATACATGTCCATTCTGCAGTTTTTAAACTGAAATTTGGAGTTGGATTTTCTTTTTTTTTCTTTTTTCAATAAATGTACAAAATGTTTACAAAGTGCCGATGGTTAATAAGAACTTAACTCGTTTTGATGCTGTGTTTAGTGTAGGCCTATTCTGTGTAGATAAGGGTGATCGGGGTGAGTTTTCTTAATGTTTTCAGGTGAACATTTCTGAAATCACGTGTTTAATCACAATTTGTATATAAGCCCTCTTCTAAGTGGGCCGAGTATACTGACCGGCAAGAAACTACACACGTGCATTTTATATACGCATAAAAGAACGGCTCATTCAAAATGTTTGCACGATGTCTCATGAACCCATTCAATGTGCCCAGAAAGCCCTTAGGAACTGCTGCTCACACAGTTAAACTTATTGCAGCTTGGGTGGGCATACCCAATTGTGGCACATTTTGAGCGGCTGTGTGTTGTGCTGTTAAACTTGGGGTTGCGTTATTTGTTGAGCTATTGCTTCAAAACTAATAACACGAATGCATTGACATTTTAGGGTAGGATGTGTACATAAATGAATTAATGATACGTAAAATATCAAAGGATTTGACTGTGCCATTTTTATGCTGAGCTCTTTAGAAAAAGTGATGCTTAACTTTTGTTGATCTCTGTATGCGTATCATAATTAGGCATGGAAATGAGCAAAGATGGTGACTAGATGTGTAGGTTTGCACATTTTCTTCTGCAGACATCAAGACTTGTATATTGAGCAATAAAATACAGGGACCATTTTGTAAAATCATGGACTTTTGAAATGCATGGGCTTTTCAAAGTCCATGAAGTTACAAAACGGTCCCTATATCTTATTGCTCAGCATACAATCCTTCGGATGTCTACAGGAGCAAACGTAAGTATAATGTGCAAAACAACAAATCTGGTCACAATCTGTGCTCATTTCCATGCCTAATTATGATGCACATACAGAGATCAACAAAAGTTAAGTACCTCTTCTTTACAAGACTGCAAAATCAAAATGGATGCACCAAATCAGTTCATATTTTGCACATATTTACGTTAGTGATCCGTGCGCCAGATCCGAAAATTTCATTGCATTCCTATAATCAGTTTCGAAACAATAGCTCAATAACTAACGCAACCCCCTAAGTTTAACATAACAAAGCAATGCTGCTCAAAACGTTAAAATTGGGTATGTCCACCCAAGCAGCAATAACTTTAACTGTGTAAGTAAGCAGTTCCTCGGTGCTTCCTGGACACATTGAAGGGTTTCATGAGACATCGTGTAAAAAGTTTGCCTTGCCAACAACAGTGGGCACACCCAATTTTCACACTTTTTGTGTAGCTACGCTTTTGTGATTTTCAAATTTGGGGGCGATATTGTTTGTTGAGCTATTGTATCGAAACTAATCGCACGAATGCAAGAAAACTTAACATTTTGGGTACACAAATAATTGAATTAGACATATGCAAAATTTGAAATTATTTGAATTAGCCGTTCTTTTATGCGCATAAACAATGCACGTGTGTAGTTTCTTTTGCCGGTCAGTATATTATGTCACACACATTGCTTAAACACCGCATATTTTTATCCTTATAAAATGAACAATACTTTTTTTGGCGATAAATCAACATAAAAGTGAGCTGATAGGGGAAGGCGGGGTTAAAAGCCCATCATACCGGGGTAAAAAGCCCATATCTGATACGTTTCCCCCCCCCCCCCAAAAAAAAAAAAAAGTTTTTTGTCCTAAAATTCTAATATTTTCCGCTTGAAATGTTTGTGAGAGCTACAATAACTATTTATTGCATATTCTGGACTATTTATGAGGCTCTACTGATGCGCCAGCTATGTACGCGAAATGAGTAAATGTTTTAAATCATAGAGCCTAGTCTGGGCTTCTTACCCCGTCTTCCGCTATATGAAGGTTAACTTTTTCGGACACCCCCCCCCCCCCCCCCCCCTATTTATGTCTACCGATGCGCCACATGGCGAAAGCCGAGCCTAGCCTGGGCTACGCGACATTAAACTGAACTTCCGACACCCCCCAAAAAAAAAGAAAAAAAAAAAAAAAAAAAAAAAAAAAAAGATTTGAAGCAAACCATGATAGTCACAGACTGATTCCTCCTACCCCAAAAATTGTACGAGCAAAAAAGGACAAATCCACGACACAGAAGGCCCCTATGTGAAGCCCTCATTGCCAAAATAACCAATTTCTCTGAATGTAACATCCATTTTATTCTTCCCACATAATGGGCTTCAAGAAAACACAGGTGATATGTTCTCTTCTCTTTGGGAGAAGGATCCACATATCCCAAGCCTGGTGAATTCAGTAGTGAATGAGTTTACCTTTTTATGTTTTCACTGTGAACCACAAGTAAAGAAAACTGCATCGAAACAGCAAATAACTTTTTGTGTATCATTTCCAACAAATAAAAGAGAATAGAAGAAAGGAACCACATATGAAAATATTTTTTCCCTCGGGTCATCGCACTGTTGAAAATACACTCGTGAATTCAAGTCGCAGATTACGACGCGCGCGCATGTGCGTGCGTGCAGGTGTGTGTGCGTGTGTGTGTGTGTGTGTGTGTGTGTGTGTGTGTGTGTGTGTGTGTGTGTGTGTGTGTGTGTGAGTGTGTCTGTGTGTATATGTGGGGGGGGGGGGGGGGGGGGGCGTGTATATATGTGTGTGTGTGTGTGTATGTGTGTGAGTGAGTGTGTCTGTGTGTGTATATGTGGGGGGTGTGGGTGCGCGTGTGTGTGTATTTGTGTGTGCGCGTGAGAGAGAGAGAGAGAGAGAGAGAGAGAGAGAGAGAGAGAGAGAGAGAGAGAGAGAGAGAGATTTCTCTTGACTTTGGAGCACAAGTCGTAAGCAGTCAGGTCAAGGGAGAAAACACTGCATGCACGTCGGTCTAGTGAGGCTATCTGACTCGAGTTATGTACCTTACATGATGTTTTTGATGGATTCGCGCAACTGTGTGTGTCTGTGTTTGTATGTCTCGGTGTCCGTCTGTCTGTCTGTGTCTCCCCCCCCCCCCCCCCCTCTCCTTCCTCTGTCTATCTGTGTATTGATTGTTATTGTAAAAAAAAAGAATGTCCATTTCCCCCTCATAGCCTTCATAGTCTTCCTTCCCTCTCACCCCTCTCCACATGGAAGGGGGGTTGGGAGGATATGGGGTCTGCAACGAACACCTTTTGCAAGAGTGAATGCCCTTGGTGGGTTGGGGAAGATGGTTCAGTACTGACCAAACAGGGGGGTAACTCTCGCCAATAACCCTATTTGATGCCACTAAACGGCTGCCTTTCGCAAGAGTGAATGCCCTCTTCAGTACTGACCAGCAAGGGAATCACTCTCACTGTCAAGGGCGTATTCAACCCTAGTTGCAGAGGCCTATAGCTCTTTCAGCAGACAGTTGGCCCACCAATAAACCTTCGGTTGTCTCGCCCAGTCTGTCCTGTTCTCTAGGGGCTTGGATCATGTGCAGTCACTTTGCCAAAGTGCTTTAGAGCTGTTCACACCGATACCAGAGAACACTTTTACTGGTACTGTCTGCTACTACTACACAGCAGCCTATGTCCCAAGAGTCTCGCGCATCATATGCTATCGTACGTTCTCTAGCATAACAGTTATCTTGTTAATTGATGGTTTCACGATTTAGTTTTCACATACATCCCATTTAGGGCCTCACCAAAAGCAGACGTAGATCCTTATTTATTAAGACAACTTTTATAGCGCCTAATCTTTAAGCTCTAAGCGCTTTAATCCTTCCCACGAGTCCTTGTACTATAGAATAAAATTCTATAATATACAATGCTTATGCCATAATATAGAATGCTGTTCAAATTTAGAAGCAATTCTATAATGTTAGTTGGGGCTATTCTATGGCTACCAGATTTGTTTTCGGAGAGATATATTATCATTTTGGAATATGTTTATCATGTAAAACCCTCCTATGATACAAAATATATTCTACAATATAGAAACATTTTCGTTTATTTCTGTAATATAGAATACATTGTAATAAAGAATCTTTTCTTTAGAAGTTTTTTTTAGAATGCTCTTCCATAATATAGAATGCTTTTTATAATAAATAAGCAATTCTATCAAGTTAGGCAGCTTTCTGTGAGTTTGTGGCCTTCTATTTTATAGAATAGCAATATAATAGTTTCTTTATTGTCCGTCACCGAAGGTGCACGGACTTTGCGATGGGCTGGTTTGTATTTTTGTTTGTTTGTTGTTAGTCCGTCACCAAAGGTGATCGGACTATTGCGATGGGCTGATTTGTATTTTTTTTTCTTTTTTTTTCCTTCTGTCTGTCCCAAGGATATCTCCCGAACCGCTTGACCGAATCGCGTCAAATTTTGTGTGAAGGTGTGCCTCCTTAATAGGAAGAGATCGGCGCAAACCATTTTGCCGTCGTGACCTTGACCTTGACGTACGACCTTGAAAACCGAAAATCTATTTTTAGCCATATCTCGGGCACCGATCAACATAGGATGTTGAAACTTGGTATGAAGGTGGTTTGGCTTATGCCCGTTCTGATGATGGCATACCGGTCAAGGTCAAGGTCAAGGTCAAAAAGATCGCTGAGCCTGAAAATCGGAGGGTCATTTTTTTCTCCTTCTGTCTGTCCCAAGGATATCTTTCGAACGGGTTGACCGAATCACGTCAAATTTTGTGTGCTGGTGTGTCACCATGAGAGGAAGGCATCCGCGCATACAATATCGCCGTCGTGACCTTGACCTTGGCGTACGACCTTGAAAACCGAAAATCTTTCAGGGGCCATAACTCCCACACCGTTAGTGTTAGAGTCTTCATATTTGGCATGAAGGTACTTTGGCTTATGCCCGTTCTGCTGGTGGCATACCGATCAAGGTCAAGGTCACGGTCCGGGCGATCAGTAGGCCTTGGAAGTGGTAGGGGTCTACACATTGGGTTTTAAGCCATATTTTCCACATTGGTACTTGACAGAAGCGCTTCAGATTGTGTGTGGTACTGGATACCCTAGAGAAGAAAACATCCGAGCATAAATTATCACCATGCTGACCTTGACCTTGAAGTGTGACCTTGAAAACCGAAATTTCCTTCTTTGCGCTATATATTTATTGTCCTTCAAGCTGTATCTCGTGAACTAAAAGACAGAATCCCTTCCAATTTTGTGTCAGGATGTGACACTCGACGGGGTGTCGCAAGTGCGTGGCATTGCTGGTGACGGACATGTCTGCCGCTCGGCGACGCCCTTGTTATAGAATGCATATTCTATGATACAATGTATTTTATAATGTAGAAGCATTTTTCTTTTTTTCTATAATATAGAATATGTTCTATGTTATAGAATAGTTATTCTATGTTTATAGAATGGCTCCTATGTTCAGAATTAGGTTATATAATATTTTTACAGATGGTGGCTCATATGCACCCCCTCAAATTTTCGAATTGAAGATTTTCTCCAAGAAGCAACATTCTGCCATTGCCATAAAATTGAAGGAAACAGACTTTGAGATTGAGGGTCGTAAACATGAGGGGTGGTCTAAAGTACAACGTTGCCGTTGGGGGGGCGGGGGGGGGATTTAATGAAGGTTTGATGCACAGAGTTTAAAAAGGATGAGGTCCCTTCCACCCTTTTTGACTTGAGAACCACTTCATACCAGGTGTTTTATTAAGAAGATTTATATAGTATTGTGTTGTTTGTGTTGTGTATTTGGGGATAAGGTGTGTTGTGTGTGTGTGTGTGTGTGTGTGGGGGGGGGGGGATTGTAAGGGAAATGTATGGGTGTGTGGAAGGGGAAAT
>CM065680.1:27669885-27687385 GCA_017654935.2 Phymorhynchus buccinoides
TTCAAGCCAACACATTCCGATTTCGAAGGAGTTCAAAGTAGAAACTTACTGAGGACATTTTTTGGGGAAAGGGCAAGAGAATGGACTAACAAGGCAGAGAAATAGTTGGTGACAGTAAAAGTTAAAAAAAAAAAAAAGAGGAAAAGGTAGAGTCAAAGAGAGTGATAGATTAGAGGAAGAAGCTAGCACAGAACTTCCAGAAGGTTGTGGAACTATTTGTACTGAAAGATCCACTGGTATCCTCGCGGGGGGTGGGGGGGGGGGGGGGGGGTGCACGGTCAATATTGCGCACGCCTTGAGTCATGTCGATCAGGCATATTTGGGTCTTGGTGTATAATTATAGCCCATTTATGTTATGACAATTGATTTCCATTTGCGTCAATGTGTGGTACTTTGACGGAGGTGAAAAGATGTAATGTCAGCACGTGCTTCACTGTGTTCGGCTCAGCTCTCAACACATCGGCCGAGAGCTACCAACCCGATGTTTTCGAATCATCTTAGCCTCTTAAGGCCTTGTCCCACCATGCAATCACCCCAGAGTAGTCTTGTGCGAGCCATGGCACCGAAGAAAAACTTGACCTTTATTCAAGATAAAACCATTGTTTCGAAATAAAAACAAATTATAAAATAAAAATATCTATGCTTTGAGAAAATCTCTTTTTCTTGCCCCCCCCCCCCCCCCCCCACCCCCCCCCTCCCCCTTTCCCCTCCAAATCTAAAAGTCACAGTAATGTTCCGTATGGCTTTGCCGAGAGGACGTCAAACATTAACTTCGCGATGCAATCACTCGCTCTTTCGCAAGAGTGTTCTCCCATTCTCACAACGTGACAGAGCTACCAGGTGCATGCGAGAGGAAGCATCGTCGGACAAGGCCTTTAGGCGACTGTTTCTGCTGCTGCTACTGCTGCTGCTACTACTACTACTACTACTACTACTACTACTACTACTACTACTACTACTACTACTACTGCTGCTGCTGCTGCTGCTGCTGCTACTACTAAATTTTGATCAAATGACATATTTTTCGTTGCCACTGGATTTAACGTGTGCTAAGGATGTTAAGGATGTCGACTGTGTGTTGGTGTGGGTGAGTGGGTGGTAGGCATTCCCCGTGGAAAATCAGATAGATGTGTTTTCTCCGTGTTTTGTAGATGTTGTTGATGATGATGATGATGATGATGATGATGATGATGATGATGATGATGATGATGAGAGAGAGAAAGAGAGAGAGAACACTAAACACTGAACACTGAAAAACTTTATTTAACAAGAGAGTGAGAGAGAGAGAGAGAGATAGAGAGAGAGAGAGAGAGAGAGAGAGAGAGAGAGAGAGAGAGAGAGAGAGAGAGAGAGAGAGAGAGAGAGAGAGAGAGAGAGAAAGAGAGAGAGAGAGAGGAGAGAGACAGAGAGAGAGAGAGAGAGAGAGAGAGAGAGAGAGAGAGAGAGAGAGAGAGAGAGAGAGAGAGAGAGAGAGAGAGAGAGATATTTGCAGACCCGCTTTGCAAACCCGCCGATGCAGCACCAAACTCCATTTGATGCTAACTTCCACTCGGACGGTGTTCTTTCATTAGTCCAACAATGCTGCGTGTAATATAACAAGGCCATGTCGGGCGCGTATCGACCTCCTCCTTGTCCTTCTCTTCTACCTGTTGTGGACTGACTCCCTTTACCCCACCTTCCCCTATAGTACACAATGGCTGACGACAGGTTATTGCATTCCTATGTCGCTGGGTCTCCATCCACATTTGCTGATCACTGTTGTAGTAAACTCCGTATATGTGAGGCTCAAAAGAAGAAAAAAACTAGTTCCAGTTATCTTGCACTGATTTACACAACAACAACAACAAAAGCAAAAAAAAGCGAAGTTCTCAAAATTTTTGTCTTTAATTGACTTCGACGGATTTTGACAAGGAAAACCGATTTAGTGCAAACAGCAATAACAGAGCCGTGAGATAAAAGTGTTGTTGTTGTTGTTTGTAATACAGTGGGTGTCATAGTATGTACTGTCGCATTTTACTCTCAATACTGTGTGTAGCTTGGTGTGATTATGCCGAACGTTGTTTTCATCTCTTTTTTGTTGTTAATGTTTTCTTTTGCAATGTGTTAATTCTAGACTAACTCGCTTTTACTGGTATCTTCGAGAAATTCTATGGATCTTGAAGTTAATTCCGATTTTCAAGGACAGGATAAACTTATTTTGATTTGCCTTGGCTAAGAACGTTAGAATTCGCAGAGGATTAGTCCTCTAATATTAGCTTCACGTTCCAAGTATTATGTCCTGTTGTCTATTCTCGTTTGCGTGGGTTTTTTTCCTCGTCTGTTTTATGGTTGCGGTATTAAATGCATTTCAAATATGATTTGAATGCTGTTGATTAGGGAATGTTCTTTGGTGGCTTGCAGTGTTTGTGGTCAATATTCATTTTCACTATTGGACGTTTGTACCTCCTCTCATTGAATGAAAGTTAGGTTTTACGTCCACTCGGCTGCAAAACAGCACATGTGGGACAAACCATCAACCAACCATCATTCAATGCTCTGAGCAGATCCTGGAGGTACTGCAATAGTCTGATCAAGTTTGTACCTCCTCTCATTCCTTGTCCACACCTCCTTTATTTCACCCTGCCGGGTTCAAGCCGATTGTGGACTATGTTTTCCTCCATCAGCCGTCGATGCGTACGTAAACTGACATACCTGAGCCGTGATTTGCACTCGTGGAGCGAGCTGGGTTATCATCAACCCAACACTGATTGATGGCAAACACGACGGTCAGTGGTATTAAGGTCGATCGATCCGGCTGCATCGATCAGGTCACTCGATTGGAAAATGAATTATTTATTGCCTTTATATGAACGGAAGGTGGGGTTCGATTTCCCCATTCTTATTACCCCGTTGGAGCTATGGAACCTATTCAAGCGTTACCCTTTCTGAATCTGAGGGGGGAGAGGGGGGGGGAGGCAAGGAAAGAAAACTAAATGATTATTTTGGTTGCGAGAAAAGCAGAGGCTGAAAACCCAGGTCGCCTGTTTTTGCCAGAGTATGAACAATCAGGGCGCATCTAAAATGTTTCTGTGGTGAGGATAGATACATGAAGTGAAATAGTGCAAAAGAAAGAAGGAAATCTAAATGATTGTTTGGTTGGAGAAAAGCAGAGGAAGAAAACTCAGTTGTTGTTTTTTTGCCAGGGTATAAACAATCAGGGCGCATCTAAAATGTTTCTGAAGTGGAAAAGAAAGAAGGAAGCCTAAATGATTGTTTGGTTGGAGAAAAGCAGAGGAGCAGGGTTTTTTTTTGCCATGGTATAAACAATCAGGGCGCATCTAAAATGTTTCTGAAGTGGAAAAGAAAGAAGGAAATCTAAATGATTGTTTGGTTGGAGAAAAGCAGAGGAAGAAAACTCAGTTCGTCTTTTTTTCCCCCAGGGTATGAACTATCAGAACAGGGGCCTACATAAAAAATATATTTCTGTGGTGAGAACCTGTAGATGCATGAAGTGAAATCGGGGTAAAACAGAAAGAGAACTAAATGATTGTTTAGTAGGAGAAAAGCAGAGGAACAAAACTGAGGTCACACCTCTTTTGGCCAAGGTATCAACTATCTGAATGCATGCAAATGTTTCTGTGGTGAGGGCCTAGGTATGCATAAAATGAAGTCACGTGGCTTATGATGTTCGAACGGGCCTAATCACTGATGTTTGGTTGTGGACTAAAAACATCTCCTGGGGAAACTGTCCAAATGCTTTGAGTTTTTGTAGTTCTGCTGTGTTTTTGTGGAAACCCCAAGAAACTATGGAGAGAAAAAAAAAACAGTTTGAAAAGATTGCTACAGCCGACCTAGAACCTGTGGGTAACTTCCGTTGTTAATTGATAATTATCCCCTCTCTCTCTCTCTCTCTCTCTCTCTCTCTCTCTCTCTCTCTCTCTCTCTCTCTCTCTCTCTCTCTCTCTGGTCTCTCTCTCTCTCTCTGCATAAAATCTCTCTCTCTCTCTCTCTCTCTCTCTCTCCTCTCTCTCTCTCTCTCTCTCTCTCTCTCTCTCTCTCTCTCTCTCTCTCTCTCTCTCTCTCTCTCTCTCTCTCTCTCTCTCTCCTCTTTTTGTCTCTCTGCTGTCTCTCTCTCTCTCTCTCCAAGAAACTATCTCTCTCTCTCTCTCTCTCTCTCTCTCTCTCTCAGCTCGACCTCTCCTGTGGGTAACTTCCGTCTCTCTCTCTCTCTCTCCTCTCTCTCTCTCTCTCTCTCTCTCTCTCTCTCTCTCTCTCTCTCTCTCTCTCTCTCTCTCTCTCTCTCTCTCTCTCTCTCTCTCTCTCTCTCTCTCTCTCTCTCTCTCTCTCTCTCTCTCTCTCTACTCTCCTCGTGCTGCGTGCGTGCTCTGCACGTGCGTGCGTGCGTGCGTGCGTGCGTGCGTGCGTGCGTGCGTGCGTGTGTGCGTGTGTGTGTGTGTGTGTGTGTGTGTGTGTGCGTGTGTGTGCGCGCGCGCTCGCTATTTTTCTGTTTACTTTTATCTAATGTATTTATTTCTCTTTTTGTTTGTTCGCGCGCGTCACCTACAGGCCTTAATGTCGTGCGTGGGTCATTATGTTGTCATTACGAGTTGTATTTGTCATGGCTCTCCTCCCCCAGGCTGGTCATCCCCCGCCATCACCCACCTATCCCTCCCTCCCTCCCTCCCTTCCTTCCTTCCTTCCTTCCTTACCCCACTTCACTGCTTTTCTTCTAGCAGCCCGAACCGTCGTCCTTTTTGTGCTCCGAGTTCTATAAGAACAGGAATGATTGATGAGATTGAAGTGGGATTTGGTAAGAGGGCCAGTGCGCTTCTTTGTCCGTAGGTATATCAGTGAACAGCATTCTGTTCCAGCCCCGACCGCCCAAGCCTACTGACATAATCCTAATTAATATTGACAGCGTTGTCTCTTATGTTATGTCGATGATGCTCGTTATGCCATTTTTCGCAAAGGCAGACATGTTCACTGTACTCTTTTCGAGTAGGATTCTACTCAATTTGGACCTCTACTACTCTTCAAAATTGAAAATAATGCTCTTATTACTCATTTTCAGTGAACATGTTTGATGGTTTAATGAATAAAACTACACATTTTGCACACAAACTACTCATTTCAGCTATCCAGACTACTCAAGACTTGTGTAGGGGGTAAACAGGTCTGCAAAGGGACAAACCCAAAGTAAAAACAAAACAAAACAAAAACGAAATCGTCTGCAAAGTGACAAGTGTTGTCAGTTTAATTGTTGGTAAACGTTTTGGTGAAAAGAATCATTTTGTAAGACACCACGTGGCTCAGTCGGTCACAGGCCATGGAATCATGTGACTCGCATGGGGTCTCGTGACATGTCGACAAGTCTCTGTCTCTCCTACTCTCTTTCTCTGTCTCTGTCTCTGTCTCTCTCTCTCTCTGTCTCTCTGTCTCTGTCTCTATCTGTCTCTCTCTATCTCTCTCTATCTCTCTGTGTGTCTGTGTGTCTCATTCTCTCTCTCTCTCTCTCTCTCTCTCTCTCTCTCTCTCTCTCTCTCTCTCTCTCTCTCTCTCTCTCTCTCTCTCTCTCTCTCTCTCTCCATCTCTCTCTCCATTTAAGGTTCGTTATTTGTATGTACGCTTGTCTGAAATTATGTGCGTGTCCGTGTGAAAGAGTTTTGTAGGGTATAATGTTTTGTATATATGTACATGCATGTGCAAGAGCACCAATGCCTGTGTATGTGATGTCTTTGATTTCAATGTGTTTGATGCTTTTCATGGTTAATTGATAAGTATGAATTTTGTACGTGTATGTTCGTGCATTTTCATTTTCATTCTTGTTTGAATATTTACAGTTTGTTGTTAATGGCGGTGGGGTCCCCCCCCCCCCACACACACACACACACACGCACACTTTTATGAGTGCCGGATGCAAAAAAGCCTGTAGAGTGCTTATTCTTATCCCTCAGTAATAATTTTAAAAAAAGTTCGTTCGTTCCTTCGTTCTCTATTTCTTCTTAAGAAAAAGGAGTGCGTTTGCCTAGCTTGTTATCTTGTTCTTTCTTTCTTTCTTGCACACGATGGGACTTCTTCCTGCAAGAGCCTGACCTGGTCATTACATTGTCATTGCGAAGCTCAGGTTGATGTGTCTCCACGTTGTACCCCACGTTTCATCCCTCCTGTCTGCATTTATTTCTTCTCTGGTTACATTATTTTTGGATCTCCCGAAAACTACCTCACATTCTGATGATATTTTCTTCTCATCTCTCTGTCTCTGTCTCTGTCTCTCTCTCTCTCTCTCTCTCTCTCTCTCTCTCTCTCTCTCTCTCTCTCTCTCTCTCTCTCTCTCTCTCTCTCTCTCTCTCTCTCTCTCTCTCTCTCCTCTCTCTCTCTCTCTCTCTCTCTCTCTCTCTCTCTCTCTCTCTCTCTCTCTCTCTCTCTCTCTCTCTCTCTCCTCTCTCTCTCTCTCTCTCTCTCTCTCTCTCTCTCTCTCTCTCTCTCTCTCTCTCTCTCTCTCTCTCTCTCTCTCTCTCTCTCTCTCTCTCTCTCTCTCTCTCTCTCTCTCTCTCTCTCTCTCTCTCTCTCTCTCTCTCTCTCTCTCTCTCTCTCTCTCTCCCTCTCTCTCTCTCTCTCTCTCTCTCTCTCTCTCTCCTCTCTCTCTCTCTCTCTCTCTCTCTCTCTCTCTCTCTCTCTCTCTCTCTCTCTCTCTCTCTCTCTCTCTCTCTCTGTCTGCCTGCCTGCCCCCCCTCTCTCTCTGCGTCTCTTTTTCTCCATTTCTCTCTCTCTCCCTCTCTCTCTCTCTCTCTCTCTCTCTCTCTCTCTCTCTCTCTCTCTCTCTCTCTCTCTGCCCCCCCCCCTCTCTCTCTCTCTGCCCACCCCCCCTCTCTCTGTTTCTCTGTCTCTCCCCCCCCATCTCTCTCTCTCCCCCCACATACACACATACATAGACACATAGGCCCACACGTGCACGCATCACCCACATTCTGTCCTTTATGAACATCCCTGCATCTTTTTGTATCTCTGTATGTATCTTTCTCTTCTTCTGCCTCATTTCCTAGTAGTGCCTGGTGATCATGTTGTCACCACAAAGCTGTGCCATTGATGTATCGGTCCTGTTATTAGCTCGCTTGGGTGCAGCATGCAAGCATCATGCCAGTGCCTGGTAGGCCGGTGTTGCATAAAATACCTAACCCATGAAATAAATACTCATTCCTCATTCGAATGGTTTGCTATTTGGGAAAGATTCGCCCCTAAATATATTCAGAGGCGTCTTGTGGCATGCAAGATGCTTCATCATTAATTATTGAGAGGTCAGGGATATTTAAAAAAAATATTTATTATTATTTATTTTTGTTTGCATAGGTGGTTGTTTATATCTTCCGCCATTTTGAAAAATACGAAACTAAGTGGCATGGCTTTGTACATCGATTTCTCGGTAAA
Source organism: Phymorhynchus buccinoides (assembly GCA_017654935.2). NCBI lineage: Eukaryota > Metazoa > Mollusca > Gastropoda > Neogastropoda > Raphitomidae > Phymorhynchus > Phymorhynchus buccinoides. Next base: position 27,677,290 of record CM065680.1, read on the forward strand.
GATGTAGATTTACACCCTCCCGCTCTATTTCTTGGTTCTTTCCGTGTAGACTGAGCACTTAAATATCTATATTTTAAATAATAGTTGACTTATTTATCACATGAAAGCAGAATGGCTCTAGTGTGCATGCGAAGGGTACTTATTTCACGGGAGGTACTTGTTTCTCATGACACCGGCACCGACGTATATTGCTGCTGGTAGGCTGGATTAACTGCTTTCTTTATGGACCCCTCCCCCCTCCCCCTCTTGCTACTGACACTTTATGTGGTATCTACTGCGAGGTTGATGCCTGATTCTGCGCCTTTCTCTTGTTCCTTTCCGCTGTGAGCATTAAAAAATAATCGTAGTCTTTTTTGTTGTTCTTCTTCTGTCTCTGTCTGTCCTACTGTATCTCCCCCTCTCCCCCCTCTCTCTATCTCTCTGTCTGTCTCTCTCTCACTCCGTCTCTCTCTCTCTCTCTCTCTCTCTCTCTCTCTCTCTCTCTCTCTCTCTCTCTCTCTCTCTCTCTCTCTCTCTCTCTCTCTCTCTCTCTCTCTCTCTCTCTCTCTCTCTCTCTCTCTCTCTCTCTCTCTCTCTCTCTCTCTCTCTCTCTCTCTCTCTCTCTCTCTCTCTCTCTCTCTCTCTCTCTCTCTCTCTCTCTCTCTCTCTCAGTCGGTGGTGAATAGTTGCAAATACCCCGGTCTGACATTCTCAACAAGACTAAGTTTTAATGAAGCTTTAACAGAGTTTGCTTTAAGGGGTAAAAGAGCTACAGCAGAAATGTTCAAAACTCTCAGACGGCTTGGTGTTTCCACTCCTAAAGTATTATTTTAAATATTTGATGCACAAGTTTGGTGTTTCTACTCCTAAAGTATTATTTTAAATATTTGATGCACGAGTTGTCCCATCTTTGTTGTATGGCTCAGAAATATGGGGTTTTCGTAGCTTGGAAAACATTAAAAAAAAGTACATCTTTAAATGTCCCCCCTTAGAACTCCGAACGACATGGTGTACGGTGAACTTGGACGCTATCCTCTCTATACTATATCTGCAGGTAAGTGTCTAATATATTGGTTTAGATTGCTGAAACAGCCTAATAACATGTACTCTCAACGAATGTATAGAGTCTTGTTGAAACTTCATGATCAGGGAAAAACCACATGGATGTCACATATTAAGTCTTTATTGTGCATAACTGGTTTTGGACATGTTTGGTTGTTCGGGTGTGGTAATGAGTTATTCTTTCTGAATTCTTTTAAAGAACGTTTGCGTGGGATTTTTTTGTCAAGGTTGGTTCAGTCATTTGGAAAGAAGTAGTCGTTTAGATGTGTATAATAGTTTTAAAAGCTGTTTAGAACAAGAAAGATATTTGCATGTTTTATTTGTTGGTTTGTATAAAAGTGCACTGGCAAAAGTTAGACTTGGTGTTTCTTGTCTTAACGCACATAAGTATAGAATATGCCCACAATGTTACTGATAGAATGTGCCCTTTCTGTCCAGAAACGATTGAGGATGAATCCGATTTTCTGTTTTACTGCCCCAAGTACTCTAAACTCAGAACACAATTTCTTCCTCACATAGGACAGGTACTTCACCCTCAAGTAGCTATTGCACTGAATCCTAGAAATGATGACCATATTGTTTGTCTGGCTAAATTTATTGCCTGTGCCATGAAATTAAGAAATTCTAAAAAAACATTCTATAATTATCCCGATCATCCTTCATATTTTTTTTTCTCTGAGTACAAGAATTTGTTTTTTATTATGTTGTGTATTGCAATGTTGAAATGTCTCACTCCCCGTTGATTGGGGCTGTTGGCCTATGTCAATTAAAATTGTTTGCCTTGCCCTCTCTCTCTCTCTCTCTCTCTCTCTCTCTCTCTCTCTCTCTCTCTCTCTCTCTCTCTCTCTCTCTCTCTCTCCTCTCTCTCTCTCTCTCTCTCTCTCTCTCTCTTGAATCCTGACAGTAACTTAATAAATCATTTTCGCCCAAGATGCCCGAAAGAAGGCAATGGACCATTATTTACTACTTATTGTCATGGGGAAAAACAACCAAATACGTAATGTAGGCCTAACAACCAAATACGTAATGTAGGCCTAACAACCAAATACGTAATGTAGGCCTAACAACCAAATACGTAATGTAGGCCTAACAACCAAATACGTAATGTAGGCCTAACAACCAAATACGTAATGTAGGCCTAACAACCAAATACGTAATGTAGGCCTAACAACCAAATACGTAATGTAGGCCTAACAACCAAATACGTAATGTAGGCCTAACAACCAAATACGTAATGTAGGCCTAACAACCAAATACGTAATGTAGGCCTAACAACCAAATACGTAATGTAGGCCTAACAACCAAATACGTAATGTAGGCCTAACAACCAAATACGTAATGTAGGCCTAACAACCAAATACGTAATGTAGGCCTAACAACCAAATACGTAATGTAGGCCTAACAACCAAATACGTAATGTAGGCCTGCATGTGTATAATTATACATAGTTTTATTATTTTCGCTCGCGCTAGTTGCTAGTGTGTGTGAGCGCGCGCACGCACGCGCGCATGTGCGTGCGTGTGTGTGTGTGTGTGTGTGTGTGTACGTGTGTGTGTACGTGTGCGTGCGTGCGTGTGTGTTTGTGTGTATGCGTTTGTGTATGCGATGAGGTTTAACCGAGGCGTGGTCACCGCTACAGCTATCTGTATTAATTTTTTTTAAATCGGGACTTTACTGGTTTCGTACTGCCTCCGGGCATTGCTTCCAGTATTGTTCCCACCATATTTGTATTTACAAATGTCCCATATGTGTCTGATTCAGACCAAGAGGACGTAAAACTCCATTTTCGCTCGCTCGCTCGCCTCGATTTGAAGTGCGACAATTTTGGACCGACCGACCGACCGACAGACCGACAGACAAAGTGAGTTATAGGTGTGTGGCTTGAGCCACAAACAATAAAGTAGAAGAAAACAATTTTTAAAAAAATACAGTAGATTTTACATTCACAGCACATTTTAATACAAATAGCTATACTAAGATCGTTACCGTGGGGTGGCGGTGCCATAGCCGATGAGGTTTAACCGAGGCGTGGTCACCGCTACAGCTATCTGTATTAATTTAAAAAATCGGGACTTTACTGGTTTCGTACTGCCTCCGGGCATTGCCTCCAGTATTGTTCCCACCATATTTGTATTTACAAATGTCCCATATGTGTCTGATTCAGACCAAGAGGACGTAAAACACCATTTTCGCCTCGCCCCAAGATCGTTACCGAAATTAAAAACAACCTAATCAAAAGAACAGGACGAACAAATATTCAATTTCTTTTCTATCCATGGTAAGAATCGAGATAAGCGTGACATAAGTAAGTGCTTCTTTACTTTCAGTAACGATAAAAAGACAATCGATATAACATTGAAACGAACCTGTCTACTCGAAAGTACAGAGATGACAAACTATTAATTAAAGAGAGAGAAAAAACCCATCGAAAAGGGTAAATCTGAAATTTATTTGATTAAACTCGTGACAACAATAAAGCATCGAGGTGAAATGAGAAAGAAAAAACACCTTAAAGATCCACCAGATCAGGTGTCAAAATCACGGGTTTCACGTGTTTTCCTTCTTATAACTGGAAATAAATCTTGTTTTGACCAAGTCCGACTCCCATATAAATGGCCCCAAATTGAAACCGACACATCAGTTTAAAGAGCAGCCTCAATGGTCAACCTATGGCGATATTTTTCACGCCAGAGGGCAGTCAATGCACTAGGGGCTTATCTCGCGATTTTCTTACTTGGGCGTAGTGAGAGAGAGAGTGATGGTAGGACCACTCACTGTCTCTCTCTCTTTCTTTATCCCCAACTAATAATATAGAGAGGATTAGCCCCACACGAGCGTCATGCCCTCTGGTGTGAGAAAAATCGCACTAAGTCTCTCATTTGAATATGTGGTAATTTGTATATGGGTCACAGCAACCCAGAAAAAACCCCAAGGGACTTAATCGTGGTGCGTCACTGGGTCTTTAAGATTTCAGAGCAAGAAAAAACAAACAAACAAGGAAGACATAAAGGAAGGTGAAATTGACAATGGGAAGTGCATAAAGCCTGATATTGTAAAAAATATGTGCGAGGTGAACTACCACAAAAAACAACAACAGAAAACAAAGAAGAAATGAGCAAGAGGAACACATTAAAACTTCAACATGTAGGGTCATTTTAAGGACATTTTAAGCAGACCGCATTGCCATTTCTGTGATTTAAAGAAAATGAAAGCTGTGGTTTTTTATTTAATATATGTAAATGGGTGAGGGGGGGGGTAGAGAGAGAGAGTGGGGGGGGGGGTGTTGAGAGGGAGGGGGGGGGGGGAGAACGAGCAGGACGATGCATCTCCTAGCCACCAATCGATGGAGGAAACAGTTATGCGATTTGTGAAGCATTTACACGCCAAAAAGTGTTCTTTTTCTTTTGCTGCGCTCTGCAATCGAATGTTTTTTTGCCCCCTTCTTATTCCACCGATCTTCTGCAAGTGTCAACTCAACCTGAATGTAAAGGTTCAGTTGAGCGAGAGGAAATTGTTTGACCAATTTTTCGCTTGTCCGTTTTCGATTTTCTATCCCTTTTAACCTTTTCCACTACCTGCCTCCGCATGTCCCCAATCCCCCCCTCTGCCCCCCCCCCCCCCCCCCCCCTCTGCACACCATAGCTTCCGCCTTCTCTCGGATATGTCGAGGGGGTAAAGGACAGGGAGAGGGGGGGGGGGCGTGGAGTTTACGTAATATGCTTAGCATTTCTGGGTACACAGGGGTCTTTCGGTCTAGTGCTATGCATTTCCTGAAGCCTTATTGATTTTTAGCCCCTCTGTCCAGCTTTTACGGAAATCCAACGCGAGGACTACTGCAACGGGACATTAGCTGTATCAGATGTGCGTGTGTGTGTGCCTGTGTGTGTGTGTGTGTGTGTGTGTGTGTGTGTGTGTGTGTGTGTGTGTGTGTGTGTGTGTGTGTGTGTGTGTGTTTCTTCAGTTTAACGTCCTTCCACTAAAAGTGATTCAGACAAAATTATATTGCGGTGTGTTTTTGGGTGTGGTTGAGTTGTGAGTAGATGTGTCTGTAAGTGAGAATATGTAAGAATATAATAACTAAGCCTAATAAGTTAGTGATGTAATCATGACCCCCACCCCACCCACCCCATTAAATAAAGTTTATCGTCACTTAAAGAATATAACAGATAATGAACAAGGTTAAAGATAAATACTAATTGAACTACTTAATAAACATTTACAAATTGAATCAAGGACAGAGTAATCATTTAATATACAGGATAGTGTTAATGGAGTCGATCCATCATTAAAACAGTCAATACCCGAATTCTTAAAGAGCTCTCTTGCTCTTTGACAGTGAGTCAGTAAATGACACATACATTTAACATTATGACAATATTTTGTTTTAAATGAATTCAAACGAAGTCTTTGGATTAAACTTTCAATCTCCCTGGACGAAAAAGTAACACGTTTGTGTGATGTTTTTTCATTGTCTCTGTTATTAGATTTAATACAGTTATAATAATACTGAACATCTGAGTTCATCAATAAAGATTTAACATTTTCATGAGATGTTTTGTTTTGGACGAAAAAGTAACACGTTTGTGTGATGTTTTTTCATCGTCTCTGTTATTAGATGTAATACAGTTATAATAATACTAAGCATCTTGAGTTCATCAATAAAGATTTAAGATGTTCATGAGATGCTTTCTTATTGCCAGAAAAAAAAGCGGTGAGCACAAACATCAAGATTGTTCCAACGGATGGTTTTGAGTGTTGATAGCGTTGCAAACAATTTGGAGCTTAGTCTGTGGGTCAAGATGGGTCAGCAGGAGGCTTTGATAGAATGTTAAAACATTTAGTGTTTGATTTTTGGATATCTCCGTGGGGATACCGGGAGGTCTTTCGTAAAAATAGTTCCCCACCTTCTGGAAGTTCTGTGCTTGTAACTTCCTCTAATCTGCCACTCTCTTTGACTCTGCCTTTTCCCTTTGTTTTCTATCATCTATACTATCTTTCTGACTTATTGGCCCATTCTCCTGCCTTTTAAAAAAAAAATCTTCCAAATAATGTTTCTCCTTTGAGCTCCTCCGAAATCAGAATGTGTCGGCTGTACGCAGCGGGGAGACCTGTGAAAACTGACAACCGGACACATATGTACCTTACCCATTATGGCCATATGGACTGGGAACGCAGAAGAAGAAGAAGAAGATTTTTGGATGGAACGAGTTCAGCAAGATAATTATGTTCGAAGGGTTAAAAACACATTGATATGTTTTTTAAAATTGATATAGTTCAGCAGGATTGATTTGTTAAACAGCCGGTAACGGTTCTGTGGATTAAGGTCAAGATGGATTTTGGATTTGTGTGTCCATCAACATATCGCCTTGGCTTAACCCTTTCACCGCCAGCCATATTGCAGCCAAAATGTTCCATTAAATTTAAACCTGGATAAAGAATACAATCCATCTGCAGTATTGGGGATTGTTCTGTGACGTATATAAAATAAGGTATACCCTTACTTCCCCAAACTAAGACAATAGGGTCTGTGGATAATAGACCCCAATTTGATGCCTTTTAGTGACATAGGTGTTAAATCACTGTGGTGCTAAAATGCGACTTTGGCGGTGAAAGGGTTAAGGCTGTGTCAGACCAATTGACATAGTCGAAAATACCAAGGCTACATCAAAATGTCGTTATGCTTTGCAATGGTTATGTGGGGATTGTCTTAAGCCACGACAAGCTCATAGCATAATATAATCTGCCTCCCAAATCCCCCGGAGTCGGAGTGTGGCTGCACACGTGGTGGCGGTTTAATCAATTAATACGGTCACACACGTAATGTTCACATCCGTAGTGCCATAGGGCTCAAGTGCTTCGGCTATTGGGATGATCCCTGGAGTCATTTAGCCAGGTACGACAACAACAACAGTAAATATGGACAGAAGGAAAATTAGTGACATGCCGAAAAACGTACCACCAACCAGCTTTAGTCTGGCGGAGGTTAGATGGCGAGGGGGCCAGTTTTGAACTGAAACGAATTCATTAATGTCCTCGGATTCAGTTTAACGTCTATCCAATTCAACAAACTGTCCTCGTCTGATAGTCCCAAGAGGGAAGACTCTCCTAAGTAATCGATTTTCCCCGCGTGCCCATCTCTGCACGTGAGCCTCGAGGCTAGGTTAAGTTGACCTCGGAGAAGTCGTTTCAGCGGACCAATCTAATGAGGCTGCGGGTGGGGTTAATCTGGGCTCGGCTTGCTGATTGGATCCCGGGGGGGTTAAAAAGCAATTAAGGTACTGTTAGGATGCTGACAATGGGATGTGGTGGATGGTGATGAGTTAAAAGGGATTGGTTAGAGTTCTGGGTCGAGTTTCTCTAGACGACGTTCGCCGCGCGCATAACTGTTACGCCAAAAGGGGTCTAAGAAACACTTTAGAAAACGTTTGCGGAATAATATTACATTCAAGCTCTTGTCTGATTGGTCAAAAAACGTATTATTTTAACCAAACTTTAATGGACCAATCAACAACAAGAAATGTGTTCACCCCCTACTAGTTCCGGATAGTTCGCCGCTTGCTCGGTGTTTGGCAAGAACAAAACGTCATGCGAACTATCGGCAAACGAAGGGTGTTTCTTAGACCGTTTTTGCCGATTTGGGCGAGCGCAACTGCGTAACGTTAGGCTAGCCCTTGTGAAACGGCCCCCACGTATAGTAAAAAGCTAAGTGTCCGTGTGTGTGTCTGAACGGCCCCCAGGATAATGGTTTTTCTAATTTGAACGTGTCCCTAAAAGTACTGTGTTTTGCGTTCGGAAATGGGGGATAGGGGTGGGGGGTGGGCCGGTCTCGGCGCCCCTAGGGCGTTTCACTAATTGTCTTGAATGATAGAATCTGTGCCAGCGTGTGAATCGCGCGCGCGATGTGTGTGTTTTCCGTGCCATCTTTTTTTGCTTCACTCAGACAAGCCTGGCAGCAAAAGCTACTGCTCGGGAGAGCGCGTTCTCAGCCATCACCACCCTGTTTCTTATTTGTCGCTCTTTGCTATCTGCATTATCAGTCTTGTCTGTTACTGTTACCGTTACTAGGGAGAGCGCATCACTCTCAGCCAACCTCCGCCTTTTCCCGCCTTCAAAATTTGCTGTACTCAGCGTTACTCTCTCTCTCTCTCTTACCGTTACTAGGGAGAGCGCGTCACTCTCAGAGCAGCGCCAACGGGAAACGGGGCCTTATAACTCCGCCGTCTCTCTCTTCTCTGTACTCAGCGTTACTACTTCGTTACTCTAGGCGTTACTTACTCTTACCGGTACTCGGCGTTGCGCTCTCGTGTCTCTATCACTCTCTGTGCAGCGTGCGCGCGTCCGTGTCTTTTTTCTTCTCTAAGCTACTGCTGCTCCGCCATCACCACCACCCTGTTTCACTGTCTCTCTTTGTATCTGTGTCTGTCTGTCTGTCTCCACCCTCTCCGCTCTCTCTCTCTCTCTCTCTCTCTCTTTCTCTCCCTATCATCTCCGTAGTTTAGTAGTTTCTAGGTCTATCGCTCTCTCACTCATTTAGTGTTACCTTATTTACTTACACACGCTAGCGCACGCACGCACGCACACGCGCATACACACACACACACACACACACACACACACACACACACATGCACACACACACACGTACTTACACACACACACGCGCACGCGAGACACACACATACACACATACACACACACGCACGCGCGCGTACGCGCGATACGAGGACAAAGTCAGAGCTCTGAAGGATAGTTGCAGCTGATGGGAGATCGATGGATAAAAAGGGAGCAGTAAAGGACGATGCGAACAGTGAAGTGTATGCTGGAAACAGGGAGAGCCAGAAAAGGTCGATGACTGATTGACTTCCTCCATCATGAAACCCAAGACCCTGGAATGACGTAAGATTATACCCCGACCGCTGCAGATGACGTCAGCAAGCTCTCTTCCTCACTAGGCAAAAAAACAAGGTGAAGGGAAAAGTACCTGAGAGGGGGGTACCTGGGGGGGGGGGGGGGAGATTGTTGCCCCCCCTCTCAGGTACTTTTCCCTTCACCTTGTTTTTTTTGCCTATTCTCAGGTTGCCCCCCCCCCCCCCCCCCCCTCCCTCAGGTACTTTTCCCTTCACCTTGTTTTTTTGCCTATTCTCAGGTTGCCCCCCCCCCCCCCCCCCCCCCCTCTCAGGTACTTTTCCCTTCACCTTGTTTTTTTGCCTATTCATTTCAAAAGTACAGCAGTCACTACTTCATCTTTTTTTACTTACCACCCCATTTCCATCCTCTCCTCTCTTTCCACCAAGGAAACTACTAGGCCTATACTTGGACCTAACGTTTCGTGTCTCTTGTCTCTATCCCTCCGTCCTGTCTTGGCCATTGACCCCTTATAATTATTGAAAGGCCAGTATTAATACGGTAGTATTTGACACATCTATGATCTGGAAAAACACTCCTTTTCGCTCGCCCCTCCCCCCCCCCCCCCTCCCTCCCCTCTGCCCCGCTCCCCTCAGTTCCATGATCACACCATTCCCTTCTATTTTCGGGCGTATCAACTGAGAGTGCCAAGCAGGAAAGGGGAAACGTTTTCGGTTATTCGATTACAAACAAAACACGGTGGCTTTCTTTGACAGGGTGTGCCCTCGGTCTGACTTGTCTCCGAGTCGCTACCGGGCAGTCTAGTCCATCTTCTTCCGTGTGCATCAATCAACTGCACTAGCTCTGCAATCTCTCTCTCTCTCTCTCTCTCTCTCTCTCTCTCTCTCTCTCTCTCTCTCTCTCTCTCTCTCTCTCTCTCTCTCTCTCTCTCTCCAGAGAGAATAGTCTGTGCTCTCTCTCTCTCTCTCTCTCTCTCTCTCTCTCTCTCTCTGGCTACTGTATAGCATAATCAGGCGTCATCACTTTGCGCCAGGGGTGACAGAACGTTCACCAGAGGTCATGGCTGTCAGTCAGTGGAACTGAACTATCCCTCTCACTCCTCCGCCACATTTTCAGTTTTTCCTGTCCCGTCGAGTTTACTCGGCCCGTACACAAGTCCTTAGTATCTTCATCATCTTGCAGTGTAGTG
>CM065680.1:27692385-27694885 GCA_017654935.2 Phymorhynchus buccinoides
CGCCCCGTTAGGGCTCACAGCAAATTTGAAGCGATTCGGTCGAAAAACGGCGGAGTTATAAGGCCCGTTTTGTGTTTCAGACACACACACACACACACACACACACACCACACACACACACACACACACACACACACACACACACACACACACACACACACACACACACACACACACACACACACACACACATACATACATACACACACACACACACACACACACACACACACACACACACACACACACACACACACACCACACACACACACACACACACACGGATGCCGTATCTCTTTTGAATTTTGTACAAACTTTAAGTCCATTTGGCTCGTTTCTATGATTGCTGTTGGGTTTTTGTTGATAGAATGTTTGCATTTTTATTTTATAATAGTTCAATTCTGGAGTTTTTATTTTATTTTATTATCATTATTATTATTATGTTTTTTGTGTTTTTAATTTTTTAATTTTTTTAATTTTTTTTTAAACTGTTTTAACTAAGCATACATCCCCTAATGTTACTTATAAATATGCACTTTAAGCACACACAGATACACATGCACATTCCCACGCGCACACACTCCACTCACACACACACTTTCATGTCTAATATCACTTCTAAATGAAAAGACGTTAAATTAAAGAACAACAACACACACACGGACACTTGGCTTTTTACTATATGATGATGTTGGCGTTTCATCTGTGTGTGTGTGTGTGTGTGTGTGTGTGTGTGTGTGTGTGTGTGTGTGTGTGTGTGTGTGTGTGTGTGTGTGTGTGTGTTTCTAATTTTAAAAAAGATAGGAACGACGCAGATCAATTAAGAGACGGGGGTAAAGGAAAGAAAAGGAGAGCAGACAAATAAAATTATGAATATCTTTGATGAACGAAATGAACTATCTAGAGACCCTTACTGCTGAAGCGAGCGTAGTTATCACACTTCGTAAGAGATGATATAAACCGAGGAAAAGGGGCAATAAGTCTGATCTCAGTGGTGTGTGGGTGTGTTGTTGTTGTTCTTTGGTTTAATGTCTTTTCACTACAAGTGATATTAGACAAGAAAGGTGCGTGCGTGCGTGTGCGTGCGTGTACATGTGTGTGTGTGTGTGTGTGTGTGTGTGTGCGTGTGTGTGCGTGCGTGCGTGCGTGCGTGCGTGTGCGTGTGTGTGTGTGTGTGTGTGTGTGTGTGTGTGTGTGTGTGTGTGTGTGTGTGTGTGTGTGAGTGTGTGAGAGAGAGAGAGAGAGAGAGAGAGAGAGAGAGAGAGAGAGAGAGAGAGAGAGAGAGTATGTTTGTGCGTATGTGTGAGCATTGGGCCACTCCTGTTGTTTGTTTACATTGTCACTAATTTTTGCCTGTCACGTTTTTAAGCTAAGCCTATCTGGGCTGATTTTGCGCGTAGTTGTCTGATATTTATTCTTAGTCTTCTGGAGATGAATTGTGTGGTGTTTATCATCATGCTCGTCTAGTTTCCCTGAATAAATATGTTGAGATGTGTGTGATGAGCAGTGTTTTGAGTTTTAGTACAAGTTTGGACCTCACGCCCTGTGAAACCACTCCTTGACAAACAGATACATTTACAGTTTCAACACTGCAGTCACACACTACATACTCACACTTACTCAATTCACACATGACACCACACCACAACAACCACACCAAGGGTGTACTGCATGTGCAGTTCTGTGAGAACATTAGCTACATTTGTTGCTGACAGGCAATCTTAATTTTTTTTCATTTTGGGTGCTGCATTCACATAAAATGTTCTCTCACATTACACCTTCCCTGAGCCAATCTGCGACGAATATAAAATCTCTGACAGCTTGAGTATTAAACGAACTTTCATCATCGTCATCATCATCATCTGTCTTAGCCGCACTCGTGAGTACAGGCCTTGGACACTCGCTCATGCGTACTAAGGCGTTCAAGACTGCACTTGGTCATCTCCAAACATGGAACACTCAATATTTTAGTAAAGTTTTATTTTTGGCGTGTGTTGGTCATTTGACGGTTTAAGTAAAGTTTTATTTTTGTGTGTATTTGACGGTTTAAGGTTTTGGTTAGGGGTCAATTCAGGGTTAGGGTTTAGGCTAGAGTCAGTTTAATTTCAGATTGAATTGTTAAATTATACACATTCTAAAGTTTCGCTGAAAACCGACATTGTCACGCGAATGGCGTCACTTTCCATACTTGGAGATGACCAAGTGCAGCATTGAATGTCTTGTCTCAGACGTTCACGGTCGAAGCCATTTTTAACCCTTTCACTGCTGACCCCGGGTGAACCTACCTCATACCTCATCGGTGGGATTGTTAGCACGGTCGTTAGCCATTTTTAACCCTTTCGCTGCTGACCCTGGGTGAACTACCTCATACCTCATCGGTGGGATTGTTAGCACGGTCGTTAGCCATTTTTAACCCTTTCGCTGCTGACCCTGGGTGAACCTACCTCATACCTCATCGGTGGGATTGTTAGCACGGTCGTTAGCCATTTTTAACCCTTTC
>CM065680.1:27699885-27702385 GCA_017654935.2 Phymorhynchus buccinoides
GTGTGTTTTCTTGTGTGTGTGTGTGTGTGTGTGTGTGTGTGTGTGTGTGTGTGTGTGTGTGTGTGTGTGTGTGTGTGTGTGTGTGTGTGTGTGTGTGTGATGGTCTGTTCAGCGATACAGGATTTGCATCATTATGCCTGTGGAATGCCAAAGCTGTCAACAGTATGTGTGTAGTGAATATAACCCACCCACCCCTCTCCCCTCGTTGCTTATAGCAGGATTGTTTGGGTAACACATTTGTTTATAAACATAACAATGACATCGTTATTTACATAGCAAAACTGATTTATATCAGTTGAAAGCAAACGAGTGTTTGTGCAAAATATCATTTAATTTTAACTCAAGTGTTCACGTTATTATTCCTGCTTGTTTTTTTATATGCATGCACATGCGTACACGAAAGCACATAAATATACATGTGCGCACACATGCTCACATAATTATATGTATATCACGGTCATCAGCTTCATCATCAACAGTCATCATCATCAATCATCATCATCACCCTTATTACCATCATTATCACTTGCACAAAGAATGCCATTACAGGCATGATTAACTACGACGTCATGCATTTCCATCAACCCTTCTTCAATCAATTGTTCTATCTCGTCTCTCCCATCTAGTGCCTTATCCGTTCTCCATTCTTCTTTTCTCCTCCCCCCCCCCCCCCCCCCCCCCCCCCCAGCTCGCTCATTTACAATCCCAAAGCTGGTATAAATGCCATGACTGATACATAAACCTTGTGTCTTTAAGAGCTAAATGCTAATAGGACGTTAGTAAATCTTCAACGAGTGCAACACAGCTGTTTTCACACACTGTGCCTTTAAATCAAATAGTGATCATAATATCTCGTGTGGGATTGGTTGGCTTTTGGGGACCTTCCCCAACGCCAGCTCTCGTCCTCCAATCCCTTTGGTCGAGAGAGTGGGAATGTACCCTGGGCAAGGCTTCTCTCCTATAAACAAATTATAGCCCAGCCCGATGGAATAGCAGTCGCCCCCTATGCTATCTGGCAGTCATTGTCGGAAACGACAGACAGGCAACAACGACAACATCTCGTATCGCTGATGAAGCAAATGTCGATGGTTATGGGGACCTAAAATGGTCACAGTGGTTGGGGAAACATTTACAATCGCCTCGGGAAATTGCGACGGTAGTGCATCGCAGATGTATGCAGACAGGGCGTGTCGCGTGCAAATTTGCAGCTCGTGCAAATTTGCAGCTCGCTACTATGAGAGTGTGTATCAAAACACTATCTGAACGATCTTATACGGAAAAAGTGCTGTCTCTATAGGGGATTTGAAGAATGAAAATATCACTTTTTCCGTTAAAAAAATTAACTGATATTTTCTGTCCCGGATAGTACACTTGACACTTGGAGCGCAAGTGAAGTTATAGTGCGCGTGCACTACAACTCCTTTACACAATACATGGCATGATGTGGTGTTTTACATTCCAATGGCGCTGCGGTGCACTGACGTGTTTACCACATTTTAAAGGCCCACCACGTCACGTGTCCAAATCATGGTTTTCACGGGTTTTCCTTCTTATAGCTGGTAAGAAATCTTAATCAATCGAGAATTCTGATCGCTTCTCGGCCTTTTGGCTAAGACAGTGATTCAGGAACATAATTTTTTGTATATACCATGGTTGGTTTGTTCAGCCCGTCGTACATGGCGAAAGCCGATACGCGACGTTAAACTGAACTTCCATCCTTAATCAATCTTCCAAGCATAAGAGGGAATGTGACGCGGGGGGTCTTTAAGGGAATGGGGTGGTTGCATTGAAATAAGCATTGAAATCAGGGGAAATTGAAAATTGTTGTATCATATAGTAAAAAGCCAAGTGTCCGTGTGTGTGTATGTCTGAAACACAAAACGGGCCTTATAACTTCGCCGTTTTTCGACCGAATCGCTTCAAATTTGCTGTGAGCCCTAACAGGGCGATGGCAACGGCAACCGAGGCGGCCGTGTCATTTGCGCGGTTTAGCAAATGCGCGAAACGCGTATCCGCCGGCCTCTCGGCGCCCGTATCTCCGGTATTTCTGGACCGATTGCTTTCGAATTTGGCAGGTAGATGACCGGGGACATTGACTATCGATGTGCCAAACCGGAAGCGAATCGATGCACAAACACGCGCGATATACGCCGCTTCACCTTTTCACAAATAACTGCCGTTTCTTAATCGAATCGCTTCAAATTTGCTGTTAGGCTTGTGGCAGGGGCGAAGCCTGGCAGCAAATTTGAAGAGAATCGGGAGAGCGCGTCACTCTCAGAGCACCGCCAACAGGAAACGGGGCCTTATAACTCCGCCGTTTCTTAACCGAATCGCTTCAAATTTGCTGTACTCAGCGTTACCAGTACTTGGCGTTACCGTTACCAGTACTTGGCGTTGCCGTTACAAGGCGTTACCGTTACTAGGGAGAGAGCATCACTCTCATAGCAGCGCCAACGGGAAACGGGGCCTTATAACGCCGCCTTTTCTTAACCGAATCGCT
>CM065680.1:27707385-27719885 GCA_017654935.2 Phymorhynchus buccinoides
TCTCTCTCCTTCATCTACTCTCTCTGTATGCCTGTTCTTCCCCCACCTACGTTCTCTCTCTCTCTCTCTCTCTCTCTCTCTCTCTCTCTCTCTCTCTCTCTCTCTCTGTCTCTCTCTCTATATATATATATCTATCTCTATATCTATATCTCTCTCTATCTCTCTGTGTCTTTCTGTCTCTTTTTATTCTGGTTCTAAGAGTGCTGCTCTAATTTCCTGGCCATCACTGTAGTTGTATATCTTTCGTGCCTGGTTGACACCATGATATTATTGTGAAAGGAAGCCCCGTCGTGCAGTCTCAGACCAACGTGAAATTCCGTAGCATCATCTTCGTATTAATTGTATCCTCAACTCTATCAGTCATCGTACAAAAAAGTTTGTATTTTATTTATGTGGCCTTGCATGACCTCACGTTCGATTACCAATCCAGTCTATGCCCTTGGTGCGCTCGGGTCAAAGTCATTAGGATCAGTATGTCTTTGGACAATCGTACTGGTGCCCTTTGAGGAGGATGTCACTCACACTGCTCAGCGACTAAGACATTATTATTGTCGTCAGTAGGGGGCAGGGGGGGGGGGGTTACAGGGTGGTGTCCTGCGGATGTAAGATCACACTGGGCTCCACTGAACTCCACCAAAGTGACTCAGCAACCCTACAGTGTCTCCTCTGGTGATTGTCTCTTGACGACCTCACATTGATTTGCTCGGAATGAGCGATGTGGGACAGCGTCACCGTACGGCTCAAGATGGGACCAAAACAAAAACGTCCGCTCCTCAAAAATACATGTTAATACCTCACCCACTATGGACATATGACATGGGAACGCAGAAGAAGAAGAGAAATCTGTTCCTTTCTGTAATTACGTTCCTTTCCCAAGATTGGTTTTTTTCCCTTCTTCTTCTTCTTCTTCTTCTTCTTCTTCTTGGTACTTTATGTAGTGTTTAAAAAAAAAGAAGCAATATCTCTCTTATTTCAATTAATGGGGTACAATAAACACAATAATGAAGCCATCTCTCCCTCTCTCTCTCTCTCTCTCTCTCTCTCTCTCTCTCTCTCTCTCTCTCTCTCTCTCTCTCTCTCTCTCTCTCTCTCTCTCTCTCTCTCTCTCTCTCTCTCTCTCTCTCTCTCTCTCTCTCTCTCTTTAATCAAATAAATACAATAAACACAATATTGAAGCCATCTCTCTCTCACTTTAATCAATTAAGTACAATAAAGGCAATAATAAAATCATCTATGTCTCACTTTAATCATCTAAGCACAACACAGAAGCCACTTTGTGTAGTCTTGGACTTCTTTGCATCATTTCTATCCTCCGTATCAGGCATCTTGCTTGAGTTCATCTGCCCTTGTGAATAAAACATAAGTGCATCTGGACCTGGCCATCTGTTGTCATTTACTCTCTGGCCCTTCGGTTTTAGCTGAAATAAAATGGCAAATTGATTCGATAATAGGACCAACCGAGTCATAACAGTGATGGGTTAAACGGGAAGTGTCCGATGGCAATTTGAAAAGATATTACAAATGTGATTGTTTTAAATGATACAGACTGCAGTATGGCTTGTTGTTGGAGCTTGAGCAGAGAGCAATGGCTCAAGCTGGGTGGATGCTGGGCAGTGTCGTCAGAACCTATGTGTGGAAAATGGTGCGTGAATGTCAACACAACATTTTCTATCGGATAGGATTCAAAATTAAATGGTTTTAAATTGATTTTATTATGAATTGTATAGGTAAAGTTCATATAAAAAAAATGGTTATGATGTTTTTATTTTCTTAATTAAGGTATTTCGTTTCGTAATCAAAAACAATTATGATTAATTATATTCAAATTAAGATTGGATAATATTAAAAAAGATGAAAAGGACTTTAAGCTCGTATTTTAAAGACAATATTTCTTATCTCTGCAATGTGTGTGGTTCTAAATAAATTTTATGTGAATTAAGAAATTTAATGTTAATTTGTTAACCATTTTTACGTTACCTGAAGACAATGATGAAAGCTGATTTGTTCAGCAAATGATTTTATGAATTTCATTCAAGTGAAGTTAAGTCATTTGAAATAACACATTTCCCCTTTAAATAACAGATTTTTTTTCGAGCGGTGAAAAAGAAAAGAAAAAAGGTAACGATAACATTGATTAACGTCTGTGGTAAAAGAATATAAATGAATTATTTAGGGCAAAGTCTGTGGTAAAAGAGTATATATGAATCATTTAGGGCAAAGTCTGTGGTAAAAGAATATAAATGAATCATTTAGGGCAAAGTCTGTGGTAAAAGAATATATATGAATCATTTAGGGCAAAGTCTGTGGTAAAAGAATATAAATGAATCATTTAGGGCAAAGTCTGTGGTAAAAGAATATATATGAATCATTTAGGGCAAAGTCTGTGGTAAAAGAATATATATGAATCATTTAGGGCAAAGTCTGTGGTAAAAGAATATAAATGAATCATTTAGGGCAAAGTCTGTGGTAAAAGAATATATATGAATCATTTAGGGCAAAGTCTGTGGTAAAAGAATATAAATGAATCATTTAGGGCAAAGTCTGTGGTAAAAGAATATATATGAATCATTTAGGGCAAAGTCTGTGGTAAAAGAATATATATGAATCATTTAGGGCAAAGTCTGTGGTAAAAGAATATCTATGAATCATTTAGGGCAAAATCTGTGGTAAAAGAATATATATGAATCATTTAGGGCAAAATCTGTGGTAAAAGAATATATATGAATCATTTAGGGCAAAATCTGTGGTAAAAGAATATATATGAATCATTTAGGGCCTGGTGTTCCTCATGTGTTCAGACACCAGAACACTTTTCAATCTCTTGCTCTGTGCTTGCTGTTTTTCTGAATAAAACAATGTTCAGTCTAGTATATAGATGTGTGTGGATTAAGAACGGAATGTCATTTGGGCTTATGTGTGGATCAGCCAAAAAAATAAAGAAAGTTTTTAATTAAAATTCTCCATTCAAGACAAAATTTTCAATGTAAATTATTGAGACAGATTCGTTTGTCTAAAATTAATCACCTCACTCTTATTTCCTTTAAATCATGAGTATTGCATATTAATTAATACCGCTGTTTGGTTTTATGAAGCGTTGGTCGCCTAGATGCTCCGAATCGACAATGTCTTCTCAGTTACTACTGGTTTATCAAAAAGATAGAGACAGTTACCAAATGGTACTTATGTTTATTTAATGGTACCGCCAGACAGTTTAGGGCAAAATCGATAGGACCATTGCCAGGGGTTCGAAGGTAAATTAGAGACAGGAGAGTAAATTAAAAGGAGCGGATCAGAGGGTTGGACCGTAGGACGGGACGTGTCTTGACATTTACCAGAGAGCAGCTCAAGAAGCAATCCAATCAGGTGACTGACTGCCAGAGCCCCTGAAGTAGGTCTGGAGCTATATATTAATAATGCAGGGGGTTAAAGTTCTCTCCATTTCTCCTCCGTCTTGTCTCTGCCGTCTGCTCTTTGACTTAATCCCACCCTCATGCATAAAACATACCTCAATCTGATCCTGGCCAGCTGCTGAGCCCGAGACTCCTGTCTTTCTTTTTCCATTCCCTTCGATCTTCCTTCCTTCCTTCCTTTTTCCAGATGACATACTGGACATAAATGTAAGGCTCAGTGTACATCTTGTGTCCTGGCTAATACAAAGCATCTGTTTTGTTTCATTCTGTTTTTCTCACACCTGTTGCCATGTCATTCACACCGACTGGCGTGCGTTGTGTACGCATTTGGTCTGCTGTCGCCCATGTTGTTTGGGTCTTGGGGAAGGGAGACCAAAAGAAGCAGACGTGTTTGTGTGTATAACCTGTCAGCCCAAGTCAAAAGCAACAAGGCGTGTGCTACCTGTCTCACGATTGTCAAACATGCTGGGTCCTCGGTAGAACACAGATGGACACCGAGCATAACCAGCAAAATTTCCAGTAGGTGCCATCGTCTGAAGTGGAGAAAAACATGGGAGTTGTTGTTCCAAGACCTTTTAGGCTAAATAAGAGGAAAGTTTAATGGTGTGTTTGGTTTTTTCTTCTTCAATTCTTGATCGTTTATATTCTCTTAGGCTACGAGATAAACGGAGGCGCGCACAGACACACACAGAGCACAACACAACAAAACACAAAGCAAACACTTATGCGTGCGCGTAGACAGAGAGGGGTAGAAAGAGAAACAGCAGGGGAGATTGAGTTCGCGCGCACACACGCATGCACGCACACACACATACACACACACGTGCGTGCGCGCGCGCCACCATACACACATGTGCGCGCGTGCATGCTCACACACATACAAACATGCACAAACACCCACACAAACACTCAGGTTCTCTCTCTGTCTCTCTTCTCTCTCTCTCTCTCTCTCTCTCTCTCTCTCTCTCTCTCTCTCTCTCTCTCTCTCTCTCTCTCTCTCTCTCTCTCTCTCTCTCTCTCTCTCTCTCCTCTCTCTCTCTCTCTGTCTCCATTGTTCAATCATAGTAGTGAAATACTCGGATCGTAAAAATATTGATATTAAGCTTTTTCACTTCACTTAACATTGCAACATGTATCAACAGTATGTTCTTGCTGCTCTCGTGTCCCGAAAAAACTAGTCTGGCTGTTTTGATTTGTTATCAGTAAAATCGATAGAGATACAGGAATAAAGACTGGTTTCTGGATTGCCTGGGGGGATGGGGTGTGTGTGTGTGTGTGTGTGAATAGGGCTCTTAAGTAAACATGCTTAGGAAAATTGGAAAATTGTTGTATAATGAAACATCCACATTAGGGAGCCGCTACAAACTTTAGACTCTTTAGAATCTTTGAAATGAAGTTTTAGGCAAATGAACCCTCTGGGACCATACGAACTATACGATCCGTTATATGATTCATTCACCGCTCGAAAAAAAATCTGTTATTTAAAGGGAAAATACGAACCATTATTATGATTCATTCACCGCTCCAAACAAAATCTGTTAGTTAAAGGGAAAATACGAACCATTATATGATTCATTCACTGCTCGAAACAAAATCTGTTATTTAAAGGGAACAATACGAACCATTATATGATTCATTCACTGCTCGAAAAAAATTGTGTTAGTTAAAGGGAACAATACGAACCATTATATGATTCATTCACCGCTCGAAAAAAAAAATCTGTTAGTTAAAGGGAACAATACGAACCATTATATGATTCATTCACCGCTCCAAACAAAATCTGTTAGTTAAAGGGAACAATACGAACCATTATATGATTCATTCACCGCTCCAAACAAAATCTGTTATTTAAAGGGAAAATAGAACCATTATATGATTCATTCACCGCTCCAAACAAAATCTGTTATTTAAAGGGAAAATAGAACCATTATATGATTCATTTAAGAATGAAAGGGAAGCTGCAACTACAGTGTGAACCAACAAGTGCTTTTCACACAACAATAGACGATTTTCAGAGAGAAAAAACCTAGGGGAAAGCACTTCGTGAAAATTAGAGTTGTTTACCTCGATTACTCGGTCAAATACCATAGCAACAATGAAGAGTCGGAAGAGTGAAACCGCGATGCGATCATCGAATGAACGATTTGCAAACATTTTAAATAGAAAGAGGGGTGGTCACAAGTGACCACAAACTGATATAACTTGCAAAATGTGACGTAAAAATATAAATTACACCAATTTTAGAATGACGCTCAGTGTTCTATGACTGCTGTATGTCAACTCAAACACACGAGGCGAGAGCTGGGGATCTACCTGATGGTAGAGTAACTCCCCCTGTTTGACCGATTGAATTAGGCAAGATAACTCCCACACACCATGAAATTGCTCCCCTTAATTATTTCCGAACAATTCCTATTTGCTTTAGTTGATACCTTTGCTTTCCCAGACTGCTTAGGGACTTTCGCAAACCATCCCAGCCCAACGAAAGAAACGTCTATCTTTCTAGGCACCGTGTCTTTTCATGATCAAATAATATTTTAGTTTAAAATAGTATTTCACATAGCTTTTGAAAGGCATGCTTGTCATTATATGAAATAACGGGCCACGGCAGCCTTACCATGTATCATATTTGAAATGGTGGGCATTTGTCATAACATTACAGTCATGTATTTCAGTTTTTGTTGGAAATTACACATTCATAAAAAAGGAAGCTTCCTTTTTAAGCTGTCTACCCCTCTGCCAATTTTAATCCAAATCCAAACAGTAGTTTTTAAGATAATCGATACACAGACAGACACACAGACACACACACAGACACACAAACCGATCGCAATACCTCGGCCTCTGGCCGGGTAAAAAAGACATTGGTCATGTTAGTTGCCGAGAAGCTCATTTACATTGATGTATTTGGGGAGAGTGAAGCATTAAAAAAGCACGTGTACCATATAAAAAGCACATCCGACCTAGTAACGTTTCCCATGTAACATACGTCATGATGAGCATTTGCGATATTGTCTTTTATGGAGATACATGTATTTTAGTTCTTTTTGGTATCTACTCATGTATGAAACAAAATGTTGGCCATGTCGCAGCATGTTTGACACGTATGTGTTTTGTTGTCCGGGACCTTTTCCTATACTATTCATCCCCAGTATCAGCTGTCTTCATTCACCGGGCCTACATCAGTCTCGGTGAATAAATCATAAGTGCATCTGGATGTGGTCATCTGTTGTCAATCAGCTAGTCTTCCTTCACTCCCTGGCCCGTCGTTTTTAGCCCTAAAAAAATAGTGGAGTATTGATTCGATTGCGGGACCTAATGTATCATTAAAGTCACGTTGGAGTGGATTAATTAAAGTGTCAAGCTGGGGTGGTTAAATGGAAAGTACCCAATGGTCATTTGTTGGAGTGGATTAATTAAAGTGTCAAGTTGGAGTGGTGAAATGGAAAGTACCCTATGGTCATTTGAGTAAATCATAAATGATAAAAAATGCTTAACTAATGATACAGGCTGCAGTTTTGTTTGGTGTTGGAGCTTGAGCAGAGAGTAATGGCGCAAGCTGGGTGGATATTGGGGAGTGCCATCAGGACGTTTGTGTGGAAGATGGTGAGCCAACATCAATGTTATGATATTTTAAATCGAATGTGATTTGGGTGTTGGCTTAAAATGCTTTGCATTGAAAGTATTACGAGTGCAGGATAACGTGCTGACTATCCTTTGTTTTTGTTTGTTTGTAGATTTTTAAAATGTATTTTTGTAATAAATTTGAAAGAGGAAATTGAATGCTCCAAAATGCAATGAACAGGACTGTTAGTTCATGCCTTAAGAACGATTGCTTTTATCTTTGCGATGTGGTTTGTAACAATGTTAAGGAATGTGGTGTTAATGTTCAAACCAAATTTTATATTACCGGTACTTAAAGACTGACAAATCCAAATGAGTTTTGTGAAAGTGAGGTGAAGCGAATTCAAATAGCAGTTTTGTTTTCATACCGGAGACGAAAAACGAATACCGTATGACATAGTGAGATTAAGCAGTTCAATAGATGGGAGATGTTTGGATTTGAAGCATTTAAGACCCATGCTTCTCGTGTGTTCAAGGTACCCTAATCATGAAGTATGTCTTAAGCAGTTAACACGGGTAGTAAAATGTAAGTTAGAAGAAACTGACAATTGTTTTGGCACTGTCTTCTAATGTACTTGCTCTTATCCGTATTAACTGTGTAAGACATACTCGTGATTGTCGTACACTCCTCTCTTTTTTTTATTAATCTAACATAATACCAGTCATTGGTACAATAAATCTTGGCCCCCTAGATGTCACAAATTGACACAATCTTCTCAGGAACTTCCGAGTTCTGAAAAGATTGAAAGCATTTTCAAAAGGTACTTATTGCCAGACAGTTTAGGACATAATCAATAGAACCATTGCTGTGGGTTCCAAGGTGAATGAGAGACAGGAGGGTAGCTTAAAGGGGCACCCTGACGGATGTGTTTTTGCAAGAAACACGTCGAGATCACCAGGAATACACCTTTTACATATCGCAACACTCACTTTGCTCTGATTTCCTCTAATTCAAACCGTCAAATCGGCGATTCCTCCTTGGCGGAGGTGCTGGAAGTCAGATTTTTTTTCAGTGAAAAAGAAGGCATGTGCCTTCTCTTTTCTAATGGCCGCCTGAGTCGCTTGGACCAAATCACGAAATTTCCACAATACAAGCCTTTTTATTTACAGTTTACTCAAAGGAGTTTCGCTCACAACGAAGCAAATAGCTCTCTTTTTTTTTTTACTGCACTACAAAGAAGAAAAAGCTTCAACCACTTGAGTGTCCTCCACCCTCCCCGTCCAAAATGGCTTCTCTCTTCGGCAACTCCGCCAAGGAGGAGTCGCCGTTTTGACGGTTTGATTTCTAGGAAATCAGAGCAAAGTGAGTGTTCCTATCCTTGAAAGGTTGTCTTTTTGGTGATATCGACGTGTTTCGTGCAAAATATCATCCTTCAGGGTGTCCCTTTAAAAGTAGCGAGGGAGAGGGTTGGACGGGATGTGTCATGCGAATGCCACTCGGCCCTAGAAGTAATTCAATCAAGTGAGTGACTGCCAGAGCCCCTGAAGAATGTCTGGAGCTATGTTAATCATGCAGGGGGTTAAAGTTATCTCGCTTTCTCCTCCGTCTTGTCTCCGCCGTCTGCTCTTTGACTTCTTGTTGTTGTTGTTGTCGTACCCTGGCTTAAAGACTCCAGGGATCATCCCAACAGCCAAAACACTACTTGAACACTATTGTACACATGCACCAGCTAGGGATGAGAACATTACGTGTGTGACCGTTTTTGACTACCCCGCCAAGTGGGCAGCCACAGCCACACTCCGACTTCGAAGGAACTCTTGACTTAATCCCACCCTCATGCATAAAACATACCTCAATCTGAGCCTGAGACTCCTGTCTTTTCTTCTCCCTTCTTTTCCCCCTTTTTTCGGTTTTTCTTTCTTTCTTTGTTTCCTGTTGTTTTATTCGTTCTTTCTTTCTTTCTTTCTTAGATGACATACTGGACATATACGCAACCAGCAGTGGTCAGAGAGGCACCATCTGAAGTTGAGAACAGCATGGGGGTAGCTGTTCCCAGATCATTTAGGCTATGAGATCAACAGAATGGCTTTATAAAAAGGTTGGGGGTTTTTTAAAGAAAGAAGCAAGAGGCCCAGTCGTGTAAGGGACAATGGCAAATCTACATGAATGTGGATGGCGCTTTTGAGGTTTTTGACCAACGGTTTTTAACAAAAATCGTGGACAGACAGAGAGCAGACAGGATTCTGCTTATTGCTTCGCGTGCGCGCGCGTGTGCGTGTGCGTGTGTGTGTGTGTGTGTGTGTGTGTGTGTGTGTGTTTCTTCCTGTCTGCTTTGACTTGGCAAAGAAGGATGTTCTTGTACTCTTGTTTATCTGTCTGTCTGTTTGGCTGTCTAATTGCCTGTCGTCTTTCCTTGGTGCACCCGGACTCCACCTTATTAGTTCCAATTCTATTTTCCGTTCGCCCGTCCGGTTTTTATAGGGGCCCATTATTCTTGACGGCTGTTTCTCTCCGGCTTAATTTACCTTCATTTTGGATTAGGCTGGGCTCGATATTTCCGCCATGTTTTATTCGATTTTTGTTTTTTTCTGCAGCTTTTTATTTCATGGCTTTCTTCCTCCCCCACCTCTCTGCCCCCGTCTTTTGCCTTCCGACTTCTCTTTCCATTCTCTCTACCTTCAGAGCAATGCGTCCCAATTAACTTTTGAATGTTTTTAATGTCGCTTTTGTGATTTTACACCCCACTTCCCCTCTGTTTCTTTTTCGCTCGCTGCCAAACTAATGAAAGATATTTTAAGCAACGGTATGTACTTTTTTCAACAATGTTCTGGAACTGCTCTCGCATTTTCATACCATTTTCCCTGTGCTTAAGTAGAGGGGGATAGGCCGTATTCCTGCCTTCATCAGAGAGAACGGTGAATAAAGTCTGCATATGTTAGGAGGAAGAAGAGCAAGAAGAAGAAAATGATGATGATGATGATGATGATGATGATGATGACGACGGTGATGATGAAGGCAATTTTATCTCCCATTCTTGTGTCCCAGGTCCTTTCAGCTATCGTCTTCAACAGAACTCTGCTTCTCTCCTCTCTCCTGTCTTGACTTCGTGTTGTTTGCTTTTGCCCGAGAATAGAATACAATCATGCAATATTGATGCGTGCTTTATTTTCCTAAGGAAATTGGTAATCTACCCACTCGATTGCATGCGGCATGTTTCGTTTGCCTTATTGACCACTACGCTTTTGTTTTGCTTTAAAATGTTTTTAATTTTTTTTTACTTCGAGTTCTTTCAGAGTGCCAGTATTTTAGAATCGGAACGATGACCTGTGGTTTCCCTGTCTGTCTGTATGTGTGTGTGTCTGTCTGTGTAATTATGATTAGCTATACGGGGGAAAGTAAAACCCAACAAACATAGCACTGAATAAGAATCTTCGTTCTAATAAAAACTTCCTCTGTAAGTTCTAATCTCCTCTCTCTCTCTCTCTCTCTCTCTCTCTCTCTCTCTCTCTCTCTCTCTCTCTCTCTCTCTCTCTCTCTCTCTCTCTCTCTCTCTCTCTCTCTCTCTCTCTCTCTCTCTCTCTCTCTCTCTCTCTCTCTCTCTCTCTCTCTCTCTCTCTCTCTCTCTCTCTCTCTCTCTCTCTCTCTCTCTCTCTCTCTCTCTCTCTCTCTCTCTCTCTCTCTCACTCTCTCTCTCTCTCCTCTCTCTCTCTCTCTCTCTCTCTCTCTCTCTCTCATCTCTCTCTCTCTCTCTCTCTCTCTCTCCCTCTCTCTCTTACTCACACACACATGCGCACGCACGAACATACACACACGCACACACATACACACACACACACACACACACACACACACACACACACACACACACACACACACACACGGGTACATACCGATTCGCCATTTCTCACTGATCTCGCCACATGGCCGGGAACTCCCCTTTTTAGTGATTAGATAAGAATGCTGTCAAGTAGTTCTATTTCGCCATCCTCTTAGTGCCATTTCGCCATCTTTACTTAACTCCTTCACTTCAATCCATTCCTTGCATTCAGTGAACCGTCACACGGACACTGACGTACGCACGTTCACTCAAACATACAGACAAGGGCAAAGCTGTGGATACGCACATACACACGCGCACACACGCACACACACACACAGAGAGAGAGAGAGAGAGAGAGAGAGAGAGAGAGAGAGAGAGAGAGAGAGAGAGAGAGAGAAATTGAAATTGAAAAATGAATTTTATTGACATTAGCAAACAATGCTCCGATGCCAAGGAAGCACAAACCATGAACTAAAGAATATAAGCCTAACTGGCGACTAAATCAGTTCATAAGATTTTTTTTTTTAAGAAACATAAAATAAAACATTTTACATACATAGATCGATTACACTAGAGACAACTAAATGTACACTGAAGAATAACTGTTAGACTGACCAACCAACAATAATATGTAAGTTACCAATAGGGTAAGTCGGGCAATGCACAACAAAGTTATATGCCACAATCCATTTTTGCTTTTCTAAGCTTTGTAGCTTTAGCTATAAACAAAGCATAACACTTTATGACATTTTCATTCTCTGAGGCAAGTAAATTACAGAAATGATACCTCTGCAAATTGAATTTAGTGAATATAAGACATGTTTTGCATAACTTATTATATTCCTTACAAGAAAATAAAAAGTGCAATTCATCCTCAAAACCATCAGAACATAAAGGACAAACAGAATTAATAAACAAATCATGAGTGAACCACAATTTGTTAGAATACAACCCTAGAGTTCTCGTTCTAAATTTAATAAAGGCATCCCTACACCATTTATTTGTTAGCACATCAAGATATTTTTCAGGATATAATCCGTCCTTAAAAGAATGGTACCAACTATATTTATCTTTTTCAGCTATAGCAGCGTGCCAGTTTTGTTTAAAGCAATCGACCATACGTTGTTTGAATTCATACAGGAGAGAGAGAGAGAGAGAGAGAGAGAGAGAGAGAGAGAGAGAGAGAGAGAGAGAGAGAGAGAGAGAGAGAGAGAGAGAGAGAGAGAGAGAGAGAGAGAGAGAGAGAGAGAGAGAGAGAGAGAGAGAGAGAGCAAACAAGTTTAGAGTACAGACATCAGCTTAAGTTAAGGTCTACTTTTCATGTCAAACTATGCTTTCATTTCCATTAAATGTACATCACTTCAACATGCCCCAATATAGAAAATAGACTGAACCGTGCAGGTGGTTCCTAACTTGAGTTGGTGTAGGCTTATAATTATAAACTGAAAGATGCACCCTCATCGTACAGTTGCGGAGCTCTCACGTTCTTACAGAACTACGAATACGGCAATGTTTGCACACGCTGTCCGTCATTTGAACTGGTTTATTCAGTAATTGCTTGAAAATAAACACATGCGCTCATTACTGTGCACGCAGGAATGCAATGGCAAAATGACACTTAGTTCATAATGTATCATTTGAGATGGCGATTTGGGAAATGGCGATTTGGGAAATGGCGAAATTGGAAATGGCGATTTGGGAAATG
>CM065680.1:27722385-27737385 GCA_017654935.2 Phymorhynchus buccinoides
GGACACACTTGGAAAACCTAGCTATCAATTTGGCCATACCAGGCAGCGGGATTTCTTCCTGCTCTTACCGACTTTCAACTGCCGTGGGGGTTTTACGTGCGTAAAGCGCACGGGTCACACTAGCTTTAAGTCCCCATCCGAAGGACTCGACGTTCAGTTCGATGTTCCTGTCCAACTAGAAAGAAAGGGTGAGGCCAGGATTCGAACCCGTGTCACTCACGCTGCAGTCACGCATTACATTTGGCAGGCGAACGTCTTACCACTCTGCCACCTTTCTCCATTGGTCGCTTCCTATCACACCCACCTCACACCCTTTCTATCCATTCCTTTCTACTTGACCTCTCTTTGGAATTTGCTTGCTGTCTAATTTTCCTCAACATTCGTTGATGGCTATTAGGGTGAAGAGTTATAGAGTATAGAAGAATTATTATTAGAGTAAAGATGCTTTCCGACTGTGGGTTTGTCATATTTCGTGTTGTTCTTGCTCACAGTCATTTGAATAAATAAAGAAAATAAAAATAAAAGAAATGAAAATAAAATACCTTAGGTACTTTTCGGCAAAGCCAGTCAGTCGAGGTTGATAAAGTCAAGCAGTAGCTTTGCCGAAAATTACGTAAGGTATTTTCATTTTCATTTATTTTCTTTTTATTTTCTTTATTTATTCAAATGACTGTGAGCAAGAACAACACGAAACAAGTATAAACAAGGGCATCGCCGAGCGGCAGCAACGCATTGTGATAATGAAAACCCGGCCAGAGTTATGTCCTCTCCTCCCCCCACCCCCCAATAAACACACCACTTTCCACCCTTACAGAACGCATAAAATACATAGCCCAAAATTTGAAGCGATTCTGTTCAGTAGTTCACGAGATACAGCTGAACTTTTATGCAAACTTCCTTGCACCGAGTTATGTCCTATCCCCCCCCCCCCCCCCCCCCCCCAAATAAACGCACCACTTTCCACCCTTACAGATCGCATAAAATACATAGCCCAAAATTTGAGGAGATTCTGTTCAGTAGTTCACGAGATACAGCTGAACTTTTATACAAACTTCCTTGCACCATGGTACACCACCACACAGAATTTCAAGCGATTCTGTTCTCTAGTTCACGAAATAAAGCTGGGGGGAAATTACATAGCCCAAAGAAGGAAATTTCGGTTTTCAAGGTCAAACTTCAAAGTCAAGGTCACCACGGTATTGATTAACGAAAGGAAGCTTCCTTTTCAAGCTGTCTACCCCTCTGCCAATTTTAATCAAAGTCCAAACAGTAGTTTTTGAGATAATCGATACACATCTAGGAAACCGAAATTTCCTTCTTTGGGCTCGGCGATGCCCTTGTATTGGATTTGGATCTGGACGTTCTACGATTCAGCGACCTTTTGATAATCGCCTCCGCGCTCTCTCTCTCTCTCCCCCCCCCCTCTCTCTCTCTCTCTCTCTCTCTCTCTCTCTCTCTCTCTCTCTCTCTCTCTCTCTCTCTCTCTCTCTCTCTCTCTCTCTCTCTCTCTCTCTCTCTCTCTCTCTCTCTCTCTCTCTCTCTCTCTCTCTCTCTCTCTCTCTCTCTCTCTCTCTCTCTCTCTCTCTCTCTCTCTCTCTCTCTCTCATAGTAAGCACAATTAAGAGTTTCGATGGACATTTCGTTTTGCCATAAACTGCCAGTGTCTCTCGTTATCCGCCTGGATAACAGGGCGATGGCTTGGAGTCAAAACGGACTATCTTTAGATAGTCCATTGACGTATTATTGGATTTATTACAAAAAATAATAACTTGTATCAAACAATGACTGCAGAAATATAAAAAGGGGGTTTTGCTTTCTATATTTCAGCAGTCTTCTTTTGAAACAATTTATTAGTTTTCGTAATAAGTTCAATAATATGTCAATGGACTATCCAAAGATAGTCCGTTTTGACTCCAAGCCATCGATGGGGAGGTCTGTTGTTCGTCTTTTTGACGTATTTTCCTAATTCCCATCTTTACCATCGCACCGTTGCCATCATCTTCATCTGCATTTTTCAACCTTCGGCATTTTTAGTCCGTCACCAAGACGGACTATTGCGATGGGCTGGTTTGTATTTTTGTTTGTTTTTAGTCCGTCACCAAGACGGACTATTGCGATCGTCTGGTTTGTCTGTTTTTTTGTTTGTTTTTTTCTTGTTTTTTTCCTTCTGTCTGTCCCAAGGATATCTCCCGAACCGCTTGACCGAATCGCGTCAAATTTTGTGTGAAGGTGTGCCTCCTTAATAGGAAGAGATCGGCACAAACCATTTTGCCGTCGTGACCTTGACCTTGACGTACGACCTTGAAAACCGAAAATCTATGTTTAGCCATATCTCGGGCACCGATCAACATAGGATGTTGAAACTTGGTATGAAGGTGGTTTGGCTTATGCCCGTTCTGATGATGGCATACCGATCAAGGTCACGGTCAAGGTCAAAAAGATCGCTGGAGCCTGAAAATCGGAGGGTCATTTTTTTCTCCTTCTGTCTGTCCCAAGGATATCTTTCGAACGGGTTGACAGAATCACGTCAAATGTTGTGTGCGAGGAAGGCATCCACGCAAACCATTTTGCCATCGTGACCTTGACCTTGGCGTACGACCTTGAAAACCGAAATTCTTTAAGGGGCCATTACTCCCACACCGTTGGTGTTAGAGTCTTCAAATTTGGCATGCAGGTACTTTGGCGTATGCCCGTTCTGATGGTGGCATACTGATCAAGGTCAAGGTCATGGTCCGGGAGATCGTAGGCCTTGAAAGTGGTAGGGGTCTACAAATTGGGTTTTCAGCCATATTTTCCACATTTGTACTTAACAGAAGCGCTTCATATTGTGTCTGGCACTGTATACCCTAGAGTAGAAAACACCTGAGCATACATTATCGCCATGCTGACCTTGACCTTGACGTGTGACCTTGAAAAACGAAATTTCCTTCTTTGCGCTATATATTATTGTTCAAGCTGTATCTCGTGAACTACAAGACATAAGTTCTTCAAATGTTGTGTCAGGATGTGGATGAATGAAAATGTGTTTAAACGTCCTCCAGAGAGAGAGAGAGAGAGGGGGGGGGGGAGAGAGAGAGAGAGAGACAGACAGACAACAGACAGACAGACAGACAGACAAAGACACACACAAAGAAAGAAAGACAGACAGAGAGACATAGACAGAGAGCAAAGAGGACAACTGCTGTTCCAGTTGGATGAATGAAAATTTGTTTAACGTCCTCCGCCCCGGAGCAGGCACAGAGGCAGACAGAGAGAGAGAGAGAGACAGAGACAGATAGACAGACAGACAGAGAGAGAGACAGACAGAGAGAGAGACACATAGGCATACAGATACATGAGACACATAGAGAGAGATAGACAAAGACACAGAGAGAGAGAGAGAGAGACAGAGAGAGAGAGAGAGAGAGAGAGAGAGAGAGAGAGAGAGAGAGAGAGAGACAGACAGACAGACAGACAGAGACAGACAGACAGCGAGACATAGGCCCTACAGACAAGGGCAGAGAGAGAGAGGGGGGGGGGGGACAGAGACAGAAAGCGAGAGAGAGAGACACAGACAGACAAACATACACAGAGAGCCCACCCAGAGGAACGCAGCGACAGAAGAAAGATCAAATTACACCACCGGGAACGGGCAACGTTCGGTTTTACCCCCCCCCCCCCCCCCCCCCCCCCCCCCCCCCCCCCAACTATACCCTCTCCCGAACAAGGGCGTCGCCCAGCGGCAGACATGTCCGTCACCAGCAATCCCACGCACTTGCGACACGCCGTAGCATAATTGTCCGTCACCGCGGACTTTGCAGTCGTCTGGTTTGTATTTTTGTTTTTGTCCGTCACCATAGGTGATCGGACTTTGTGGTCGTCTGGTTTGTATTTGTCCGTCAAAATAGGTGATCGGACTTTGCATGGGTTGGTTTGTATTTTTTAGGTTTTTTTTTTTTTTTTGTTTTTTTGTTTTTTCTGTCTGTCCCAAGGATATCTCCCGAACCACTTGACCGAATCGCGTCAAATTTTGTCGGCTGGTGTGTCACCATGAGAGGAACGCATCCGCGCAAAATGTTTCGCCGTCGTGACCTTGACCTTGGCTTACGACCTTGAAAACCGAAAGTCTTTAAGGGGCCATAACTCCCACACCGTTCGTGTTAAAGTCTTCGAATTTGGCATGTAGGTACTTTGGCTTATGCCTGTTCTGATGGTGGCATACCGATCAAGGTCAACGTCACGGTCCGGGAGATTGGTAGGCCTTGAATGTGGTAGGGGTCTACAAACTGGGTTTTAAGCTTTATTTTCCACATTTGTGCTTGACAGAAGCGCTTCAGATTGTATGTGGTACTGTATACCCTAGAGTAGAAAACATCCCAGCATAAATTATCGCCATGCTGACCTTGGCCTTGAAGTTTGACCTTGAAAACCGAAATTTCCTTCTTTGCGCTATGTATTTCTTCTTCAAGCTGTATCTCGTGAACTAGAAGACAGAATCCCTTGCAATTTTGTGTCAGGATGTGACACTCGACGGGGTGTCGCAAGTGCGTGGCATTGCTGGTGACGGACATGTCTGCCGCTCGGCGACGCCCTTGTAGTGTCTTTTCCCTTTTTTGGATCTCTGGTCCTTTCACACACACACACACACACACACACACGCGCGCGCGCGCGCGCGCGCGCGCGCGCGTGTGCGCACCCTCGCACCACGTACGTACGCACGCACACACACGCACGCACGCACACGCACACGCACGCACGCACGCACGCACACACACACACACACACACACACACACACACACACACACACACACACACACGTACGCACGCACGCACGCACACACACGCACACACACACACACACACACACACGCACGCACGCACGCACGCACGCACACGCACACGCACACGCACACACGCACACACACACACACACACACACACACACACACACAGAGTATTCATCTTCTTCTTCTTTTTATATATATATATATGAGTTTCCTTGGCCAGTTAGTATTCACAGCAGAAGAAACAGAGACACACATGTATCCAATGTGATTATTTATAGGAACACAGACTTGGTCTTAGATCATGTCTGGCGATTTAATTGGAGAAAACAGAAGCAGGATTGAAAACTGGCATTGTGAATGTTCTGAACAGTTGGCGAAGTTGTGGTTTTAGAAGCCCCCCACACCCCCCTCCAGATGTTAAATAATAAGAGGACTGCAAGTGATTTTTAAACGTATGGTGGCATTAAACGTTTTGTTTATATAGGTTTGAAAGCCTGGTTTCTTGGGTGAGTGTAGATGATAATGAAATGGAAATACGTAGATTACTCCACAAGACGGGGAAAATGTGTGGAACAGTTTTGCTATGAAAGAAGGGGAATGAGTGTGTGTGTGTGTGTGTGTGTGCGTGTGCGTGTGCGTGCGCGCGCGCGCGCGCGCGCGCGTGTGTGTGTGTGTGTGTGTGTGTGTGTGTGTGCGTGCGCGTGCGCGCGCGGCGAGTATCAGGGCATCTGTATGAGTAAAACTCTCTCTCTCTCTCTCTCTCTCTCTCTCTCTCTCTCTCTCTCTCTCCTCTCTCTCTCTCTCTCTCTCTCTCTCCAGAGTCTTTTGTCTGGCAGGGATCCTGATCTTTGTTTTTCTGTCCTGAAGTGATGGACATGTCTCTCCCAGAGGCAGCCTTTTCTTTCTCAGGAGCATTTTTGATACCAGATCTCCCCCCCCCCCTCTCTCTCTCTCTCTCTCTCTCTCTCTCTCTCTCTCTCTCTCTCTCTCTCCCCTCCCTCCCTCCCCTGTCTCTCAAGCAGGATAATTTCGCCCTAACCAACCAATCAAGACAGCCTGCTGTGACGTCTGGACAGGTCACAGGTCACAGGACACCTCCATTGAATGCACTGTTGTTCTGTGTGCGCGTGCACATTTGAATACAAAACAGCCCTGCGACAGTACCACAGCGCGCGTGAGGCTCCGGGGACAGCCCAGGCCCCTAATGATCGTCATTATGGAAATGGGGCTGGGGGGGGCTAACCATTGCAAGGGGTACAACCTTCTTTATTCTCCTTTGTGATAGCGCACTTCGGCCTTTACCCCTTTTAATGTTATAACGTCTGGGATGAAGGATTGAACGAGGTATAAAATGGACAAGGGTGATCTTCTTGGACCGCAGTTCTGGGATGATTTTATGGGGATGATCTGATCTATTATGGTTGCAGCTTTTGTTTCATACATGGTACTGCTTTTTTGTGCTAAAGTTCTTGCGTACAGAGCGTGACTTTGACACATTATGATTTCACCTGGTTAAGCTTTACTTTATAACTTGTACTGCTTTTTATCTTTTGTTTAAAAGTTCTTGTGGAAAGAGCGTGATTCGTGCATGTTTCGAAACATGTGTTGTTATCGGATTACATTTATGTTTCTATTTCATTATAGCTCGTAAGGAAACAGCACAAGGGATTCGAATAAGTTTACATTTATTACCAGCATTAAGAGCATTGAATGTCGAGTGTGAGCCATGCTTGGTATCAAATGTAAAACCGAGATTCGTAAATTTTTAAGAGAACTTTAAATCGCTCAGTATGTTATGATTCTCTTTTCTGCTTCTATGATTCAACAATTCAGCAAATATATCAATGCTCTTGGTAATATCGTTCATCTTTTTTTTGTGGCAAACGTAGCATAGTAGGCCTACTCACCAAAAGCATAGACTAGACCAAAATCAGAGGATGCAAAATAATTAATGACTGGATTATCTTGACTGTGGTTTACATTGTGTGTGTGTACTTTTTGTATCTCATGAACCGCTGTATAGAGTCACTTCAAATGTTATAGAGTGGCATATTGCCTGAAGCTGATTATTTTGTTGACACATAATTAAAAAAAAAAAAAAAAAAAAAAATTCAGCAAACACGCTCACTTTTATTTTTTGCATAAAAGACAGGCTGTTCATAGTCAACGGTACTTGCGATATTGTTGTCTGACTGTTGGCCACTCATTAACTCTTACTCCGCGTTATGTAGCAGCGCTTATTACATACATACTTGTTAAAATGTTGAAGGGCGCATGACTTTTGTGTTGATTTTATATTCTCAGGGTGCTGTTCAGCACTTTAACTTGAACACGTTTGACATGTCGGTGGTGAAGGATTTTACAGGATCGTTGGTTTTGTTTTGATCAAATCACTTTCAACAGTGCTGTCCGGGTTTGTTTTTCTCTCTCTTTTCGCTATGATGCATTGATACGATGTAGTGGTGTGAATTATATTTTTTCTTCTTCTGGCTATTGTAATTTGTATCTAACAAAACCGACGAACGAACGAACAAACTCTCTCTCTCTCTCTCTCTCTCTCTCTCTCTCTCTCTCTCTCTCTCTCTCTCTCTCTCTCTCTCTCTCTCTCTCTCTCTCTCTCTCTCTCTCTCTCTCTCTCTCTCTCTCTCTCTCTCTCTCTCTCTCTCTCTCTCTCTCTCATACACACACACACACACACACACACACACACACACACACACACACACACACACACACACACACACACACACACATCTGCCGTATCCACTCATAATTTTACAGATAGGCCTTTTTTGTCAATATCAGTGCCAAATCGCATTCTACAAAATATTAAAATACATACAATACCGTAGCATAACAAATTCATAATGATGATGATAATAACGATGCATACAAAAACCCAGCTGTTCAAACTGCATGTAAATGAAGTGTTATGTCCATTATGAGTCACATTATGTAACGGTGCTGATTGCATACGTAGGTGTCATGTTGAATGGCGCCATCATTTGGATGCAAATTTGCCACAGTAACGTGCGTATCTTATGATGCACATAATCAATATGAGACTTTCAGCCATGCTGATGTAGCGTTTTAGATAAGTTCTTATACAAGTACAGTCAAACCTCTATCATACGACCCTCCGTTAAAAGACCTCCTCTCATTTAAGACTGATTTTGTTGGCACGGATGTAATGTATCTTACTATAATTTATGCATAAAACTGACCTCCATTATAAGACCCCTCCAGTTTGAGACCGATTTTGTTCTGACTTTTTGGGGAAGTCTTAAAATAGAGGTTTGACTGTATCACGCTAGAGGCTACGCTAGCTCACTTCGCTTCGCACGCTGCAGGCTAATGTCACATACACATTTCTTGTTTGCCCGCAGCCACCCTGCTCGCTTCACTTTCCGTGGCGCAGGCTCAATTATTTTTGGTTAGAAATATCTGCCCTCGGCCACCGCACAGACAAACACACAGAGAATGAATGTTATTAATTAGTGTACAGATGTACACTTAGAGAGTTAACGTGATGCTGTATTTTAGATGAGTGTAATCCCATACACCTGCGTTCATATCGTGACTTCCTCCGAAGTCGGAGTGTGGCTGCCCACGTGGCGGGGTAATCAAAAACGGTCATACACGTAATGTTCTCATCCCTAGCTGGAGCATTAAGTTTGTGCCAAAGTGTTCAAGTGCTTCGGCTGTTGGGATGATCCCTGGAGTCGTTAAGCCAGGGAACAACAACAACAACAACAACAACATATCGTGACTGGCGCCGCACATTGACCGGAGGTGTTCGTTAGGGATCGTGTCAGGGTTTGCACCCGGTCATCTCCGGGTCTGTTCTTGTCCTGGGGGTTGGTTATTAGTGCTGTTGGTCAGCCCACAATACCAGCAGCTCGTTATAGGGTTGCTAATCACTGATCCCCGGAGACCCCCGTCGGGCAAAACACGAACACACATACATACAGAAATCCCGTGAGTGTTGTGGGTTATTACCATGCGCTGATGGTAATGACACCGACGAGTAGGGAGGGACTAATGGGAAGCAGATATATAGTTCATAGTCTCGATCCTTTGGCGAGCAGTCTCTCTCTGGATCGATGTGCTTAAAACAAAGCCTGGTTTGTTGTGGGAGGAGGCAGGTGGATGGAATGTGGTCATTTTGATACAGCTGGGTTTTCTTCTATTTTCCAAAACGAAATTAGAACTAATCCATGTGTCCGCTGGACCGGGAGGACGTAAAATGCAATATTCACTTTTCTTCTTCTTCAGGCGTTTCTTTTTTCTTTTCTCATTTTTGTGTGTGTGCATACATTGGGGTGAATAGTACTGAATACCCAAACCTTTGGTTTTGGTTGCTAGTGAGGAGTGCGCTACCTGTGTTAAAAGGTGGATTTGGGTGTGCAAATCGGATGGATTTTTTAAAATTCTAATGCATATAAAATTTAAAAAATGCGCTTCTGTCCCAGTAGCATAACACGGATGAGCTTTGATTTGAACTTGGAGTTGACTTGATTTTAATTTTATTGGTTTAGAAATGTGTTAAACGTGTTGTTGAATTTTCATTTATCGTTGTTGATATTTCGTATTACAATGTCAAGAGTAAAAAAAAAGTTCACCTTGGCCAGTTTCCACAGCCTAGTTTTGATATGACTGTTTGTTGTTAACGGAGTCGTTGGATCTATGCTCGTTCGAGAGTCATTTGGTATGTAAGAGTTGAGCTCAGAAGGCAGATGTTAAGCCCATATTGAAAGCTGTAAGCCACTTTGCTTAGTGTTGCTCTTTATTCTTTAACGCTATTTTTATATAGGTATCTTTATCTGTCAGTCCTGGATAAACACTAATATTTAACTTGATCGATTGATCATGAAGCCTGATGAAGTATTGTAATAAATACGAAAGCTTGCAATGAACAGTGTTGTGTTTTGGGTGATCATCTTAAACTCATCTTTAACTTGGCTGAAAATGCAGTTTATTTAGGAATAGAAAGGAAGTATAGAACATCATTGAGAATCGACTTTCAGGCACACTTATTATGCACAGCATGTGACATGCTCTCACACACGCGCGCACGCTGGCACGAACACCGACTTAAAAAAACACCTTTTAAAACATTATAACAACGGGGCAAAAACGTTTAAACCTTTCACCGCCAGCCATATTTCAACCAAAAAGTCCATCAACTTTACCTGGGTAGAGAACAAAATCCATCTGCAGTATTGGGGATTCTTCTGTGGCACATACAAAATAAGGTCTATCCTTACTTCCCCAAACTAAGACAATAGGGTCTTTGGATAACAGACCCCAATTTGGTGCCTTTTAGTGACATAGGTGTTAAATCACTGTGGTGCTAAAATGCGACTTTGGCGGTGAAAGGGTTTTAAAAGCATTATAACAATGGAAAAACGAGAACCACTCAAGTTAAGCAAACTTCCCAACTGGCAGCTGTTTCGGCTTTAATGGTATTTGCATCAAATGTGTGTCCACTTTATCCCCAAAGCAGATGTCTCAGTGGGGTTCGGTTTTCCTTTTCAGTGTTTAATTATCATTTCCTTCAATCGATCTTTGTTTTATGCTTTTCAGATATATACTTCTATGCACTGTGTGTTAAAGAATGTGTTCTGCGTCAAGATCGAGTCTGTATTGGCGTTAGATAAAAACAAATGGGTCGATCAAAAGTTTACATCAATTATTTTTGTATTATGGGCTTCTTTGTTTAATGGTTGTTTTTTGAAGGTCTGTGTTGTTTGAATGATTTTCAGCATATTGGGGACCAGTCTTATTTTCTTGATTTTTGCGGTGGGTTTTTTTTGGTGTGAAAGTTTTATGAATTTACTGACTCCCTTCCATATTGATTGGGACAAGTTATGTGCTTGTGTTGCTTGTGTCAAATGCCACTGACGTGAACGTTTAAAGAAATACGGTGTCCGTTTTAAAATTGGGTGACTAAAATACATCTTTGCCTTAGAATATATCTTTTGAACGATTGACCTATGGCACGAAATTTGTGAAATTCTGTTTAAATTAAAACCGTTGCTCGGCTGTTGAATATCAAGCCAGTGTGATAATTCTCAATCGATTTCAGCCCGACTTGTGCTATCGAACAACACAAACGAACTTCTCTGAACTGTCGATTGAGGCTGTTGTTTAGTGTCAGTTTATTGAGCGTCAAATGAATGATTGTAGTTTGAAACTCTTAGTTCTGCTGGTTGAGTGTACATTATGTTATGAAGTCCGCGAGAGTTGAGTGAAAGCACCAGTTCTTGGGCCTTCTAAAACATTGGGTTCCAAAAGAGCGTTTTGCTCACAGTATTAGTCCACGGTCTGAATACGATGCAGTCTGAGAAAGAGGTAATTCACTGATGTCTTCATTTTATTTGAATGTAGATTGTTTTATCATACGCTATTCTTAAAGCCGTACACGCGCGCACGCACACACATGCGCGCACGCGCACACGCATGCAATCACACACACACACACACACACACACACACACACACACACACACACACACACACACACACACACACACACACACACACACACACACACACACACACACACACACAGAGTCATGCATATATGTTCACATGCATACAGACAGATACAATCAAGCATACCAAAAGCAACATCTAAATACCTTTTAACAATCACCCTCTATAACAATCTGTCTCCCTCCCCATCTCTCTCTCTCTCTCTCTGTCTGTCTGTCTCTCTCTCTCTCTCTCTCTCTCTCTCTCTCTCTCTCTCTCTCTCTCTCTCTCTCTCTCTCTCTCTCTCTCTCTCTCTCTCTCTCTCTCTCTCTCTTAAATCTTTATCCTTGTCAAATAAAGTTTTCCAATGTCCAGTGTCTCTCTCTCTCTCTCTCTCTCTCTCTCTCTCTCTCTCTCTCTCTCTCTCTCTCTCTCTCTCTCTCTCTCTCGCTCCACTCTCTCTCTCTCTCTCTCTCTCTCTCTCTCTCTCTCTCTCTCTCTCTCTCTCTCTCTCTCTCTCTCTCTCTCTCTCTCTCTCTCTCTCTCTCTCTCTCTCTCTCTCTCTCTCTCTCTCTCTCTCTCTCTCTCTCTCTCTCTCTCTCTCTCTCTCTCTCTCTCTCTCTCTCTCTCTCTCTCTCTCTCTCTCTCTCTCTGCGCGTGTGTGCCTCCTTGTGCATGTTGCGTCTGTATGTGTGCTCATGCGCGGTCAGTGCATGCGTTGATCTGTATAGGTAACGACATGTGAAGATCTATGTTTTAGTGTTGTTGTTCTTTAATTTAACGTCTTTTCACTTAAAAGTAATGTTAGACAGATTTTTTAGTGAGTGTGTGTGCGTGCGCGTGCGCGCGCGCGCGCGTGCGTGTGTGTTTGTTTAATAAACGCAACAAAATCCACTTTTAATGTTTTAATCGCTATCGTTATAGCGTAATACTGTAATATCCTTTCCACGTTCTTTTTCTACTTATTTACTGCTACTGCTACTATTCCTCCTACTGCTCCTCCTCCTCCTACTACTACTACTACTACTACTGCTGCTGCTGCTGCTGCTGCTCTGTGTGCTGCTGCTGCTGCTACATCATCCTCACCTCCTCTTTTCCTCCTCGTCTGCCTCTTGTTCTTCATTCCCGTCATCATCATCTTCATCATCATCATCATTATCATTAACATCATCGTCGTCGTCATCATCAGCATTAACATCATCATCGTCGTCGTCATCATCATCACCATCATCATCATCATCATCATCATCATCATCATCATCATTACCATTACCATCATCGTCGTCGTCATCATCATCATCAAACTGACAGTTTAACATGTTTCTCATTTTCTGTGTGATTTTTCTTCCAATTTGCAGGAGCTGGTGGGGGGTACGGCTCAGCAGAGGAACTGGCGAGGCATCGTCATCGCCCTCCTCGTCATCCTCGTCGTCTGTGCCCTCATCATCACTGCCGTTATCATCGCCACGCCCAGTAAGCTGTGTGTGTGTGTCTGTGTGTGTGTGTGTGTGTGTGTGTGTGTGTGTGTGTGTGTGTGTGTGTGTGTGTGTGTGTGTGTGTTGATTTTGATTGATTGATTTAATTTAAAGTCTGTCCACACAATGGTGGTATTAGACTTTAAAGAAAAAAAGTAAGTGTATGTGTGTGCGCGCGCGCGCGTGTGTGTGTATATCCTCTGTGTGTGTATAGGTGCGTGCGTATGTAGGTTTATGTGTGT
The DNA here is from genome assembly GCA_017654935.2 of Phymorhynchus buccinoides. Lineage (NCBI taxonomy): Eukaryota > Metazoa > Mollusca > Gastropoda > Neogastropoda > Raphitomidae > Phymorhynchus > Phymorhynchus buccinoides. The sequence goes on from CM065680.1 coordinate 27,735,348, forward strand.
GTGTGTGTGTGTGTGTGTGCGTGCGTGCGCGCGCGCGCGTGCGTGTGTGTGTGTTTATGTGTGTATATACTCTGTGTGTAGGTGTGTGTGCGTGGTGTGTTACTTTATGCTTTTACCATTCTAATGCTTGTCTGTCACTCTGACTCTCTCTCTCTCTCTCTCTCTCTCTCTCTCTCTCTCTCTCTCTCTCTCTCTCTCTCTCTCTCTCTCTCTCTCTCTCTCTCTCTCTCTCTCTCTCTCTCTCTCTCTCTCTCTCTCTCTCTCTCTCTCTCTCTCTCTCTCTCTCTCTCTCTCCTTTTCATCAGTCACCTGCCACATCTCATGTATGGATTGCTTGAATCTTGTATTAGTTTTTATTTATTTATCGGTTTTCCATTCTTTCTGTTCATATTGCTCTTGTGATCTCTTCGTTTGCCAACCTTTTAGCCACATGTCTTTTTGTTCTTTGGAGCATATAGCACTGCTTTGAATCGATATTAGAATTAGTGTTTAAGAATCGTTCCCACATTTTCTGATTTTCCACTAAAGCGTTTTGAAGATTATTTCAAAGCCGCTATTCCAGTTGAGATGTAGTTAATTAAGAGAACCGATCGAATAAGACTGAGGCCAACAACGTTCTATTAACTGGTTGTTTTTTCTTTCCCGGAAAAGAGTTTCTCAAAATAATGGTGACAGCTGGAAGTGTGTGTGTGTGTGTGTGTGTGTGTGTGTGTGTGTGTGTGTGTGTGTGTGTGTGGTGTTTATTTTTGGATTGTTTGTTTATTTGTTTGTTCTTTGCTTAGTTTTTTGTGTGGTGTTAGTTTGTATCACTGCAAGGAAGCTTTAATTAAACGTATTTCTCTGTTAACGAATGCTCGTGTTATGTATGTGAGTTCTGTTTGTGCATGAGATGATTAGTTATTACACAGTATGTTTTTGATCAGCTTTTATTCAGTGTTATGTATGTGAGTTCTGTTTCTGTATGAGATGATTAGTTATTACACAGTATGTTTTGATAACAAATAAAATAAACCGAATCATCTATGATTTTTCTGATTTTACACAATTCTTTATCAAGGGCAAAGTTAGGACCGTAGAGGGTCGTACAGCACAACATAGATTCACAAATTCCAAGGTTAGGCAATTAAATACAAAAACAGGCCTCGCTGTCTCCAATTAAGCAATCTAACTAGGTGTAGTGACACAGAATACTACTGTACCAAAAATCATCGGCACCTTTCAACATTTCTAACTCGAGCGACTACAAGCTGGTGCCAAGTCTGGCGAAAGGTTCCAACAGTTATGGCTCATACCTCACATTATAGTGTGAGTCCCGCAGTTTTGAAAGAGCGATAGAACAAGTATAATGACTCGGATGAAATGCAGTTTGTGTTGGGGGATTTCAAAACTTATACCCTGATTTGTTTTCAAGACATTTTCATTGAAATTGATTCATGTTTTAGGCAAATCCTGCTCAGTTACAAAAGGCGACCAATGGAATAGGAAAACGCAAAGCTAACCTTCATTGTATCTGAATTAAGAGCATCATATTAACCACAAAATTGAATGGTTGCCAGTTGGTACCATAACTTATCACCAGACTTTGTCAACATTCGTTCCTGATGTTTTGAGGCGATCTGTTCGCAAACAAACAGACAAGCCACAAACAAAACAAGAATTCGAGACTGGAACATTATTGTAATTTGTGATGAACAAAGTGTATAAACCAAACAGTACTTGGAGGGTGCAGACTCAATTGGTTGAAAAGTATCCTACATAGACGTACAGTTGAACGTTGGCTGGAAAATGCTTTTGTCTTGAAGCCAAAGAAATGTCAGGAGGCTTGTTCTTATGCCGAAATATAATGACAGACGTTTGCAAAGAAGCTATCGTCTACAAGGTCATGGCTCAGCAAAGTTCCAATTTAATTTGCTTTTATTGGAAACCCGAGACTACAGGCCTAACGGGGACTTTATTAAGCAGGAGATATAGGACAGGAAAAAAAGAAGAAAGTTTAGACAGACGGGAAAGTCTTTACTTCTAGGTATCGTGAGTCTCT
>CM065680.1:27739885-27747385 GCA_017654935.2 Phymorhynchus buccinoides
CCAATTTGAGAAAAGTTGAGAGCAAAAATGTGATTTTTGCTATTTGTTGTAACAAATATAATTATGCATGACTTATGTTTAGTTTTCATGGTTTTTATATGAAGATAAATATTGGATGTTTGTATTCAAAGGATGCTTAGTAATTGAAGATTCTGTGTGATTCTGGGTTTTATTAAGAATTTCTAAGCATAAGAATGACGCGGAGAGGGGGGGGGGGGGGGGGGGGGGGGGGGGGGCAGTCTGTTCCCAGCCTGTAGGCGGACTTGCCCTGCCTTGGGGCAAGTATGCCTGCGTAAGGGTTGATCGCAAAGAATATAAGGAAAACAAACAAAACAAAAAAAGCACGGCTGTTTGTTAAGCTTTCGTCTTTAATCAGACTTCAGCAGGGTTGGTGTACTTCGAGCATCATGCAGAAAAACCCCGTTGTGCTTTAACCCTTTCACCGCCAAAGTCCCATTTTAGCACCACAGTGATATAACACCTATGTCACTAAAAGGCATCAAATTGGGGTCTATTATCCAAAGACCCTATTGTCTTAGTTTTGGGAAGTAAGGATAGACCTTATTTTATATATGTCGTAGAAGAATCCCCAATACTGCTGATGGATTTTGTTCTCTACCCAGGTAAATTTAATAGAAATATTTGGCTGAAATATGGCTGGCGGTGAAAGGGTTAACGTAAGCTTGTATATACGTATCTTGTCCATACATTTACGTAACTATTGGTCTACAAATGGAGCTTCTACTTCATTTAGCTTGCCATTTATAATGAGAAAAGCTGAAAAGTAGGCGGACTAGGCCCGTTCTCCTCTACATTGCTTTTTAGTTACAAGTGTTGACACAAAAGTAATCTTGGCGGGTGAATTGTTCTTGTTTTCTATCATACTGATGGTCGTGATAATAATCCTTTTTGTGTGCTCATGTGTCGTGTCCGCCTGAGACCTCCAGATTAGATAGCAGAAGAGGACAATGCTATTCAGGAAACTTTGTCTTATATGTGTTTACTGTGGAATTGCCTCGTCCCAGATACATCCCCACTCTTTCGATGAAGAGAACGTTAGGTTAGTGTGGAGGCACGGATGGTCCCAAAGAGCAACTAGAGCACAGACCCTGTAGTCATGGGGGCGAATTATAAGACAGTCAACACGAGGAACAGTGTGTAAATTAGACTAAACTCCCAAAACGATTGGCTGCCTAATTTACATACTAATCCCCCTTCTGAATTTATAAGACGCTCTCATGACTACAGGGCCTGGGTTGTAGCTTACAACTGTGCAATGCCTCTTAAGCCGGCGACACACACGCGTAAAATCGTATGGGGATGCGATCCGACTGGGCCACGTGAGTCAGGATTCACGTGAAATACTTCCGTTTAAAAATAATTCTGGTATTTCCGCTTACTGTACTCCAGTAGACTCAATACATGAATGTCACGTGAATTATGACCCACATCGTCACAATCGCATCGCATTCAGATCCGAATCATATGTAGTGTAGCAGGCCCTGTAGTTTGAGTGTCAAGTCTTTCCTAAATGACTAGGATCATTCACGTTTTATGTTTGTCACTAAGAAGCAACATTCTGCCATTCTAAGCTAAAAGGGATAGGGTTAAGGATCGGCCTAGGGTTATTGTCAGGAAACGGAAAGAACCATACTTTGAGATCGAGAATCGTAAACACGAGGAGGGGGTGTATAAAACAGTCCTGTTTACTCTACTCTTTTCGAGTAGTATTCTACTCAATTTGGACCTCTACTATTCAAAATTGAAAATAATGCTCTAACTACTCATTTTCAGTGAACATTGTTTGATGGTTTAATGAATAAAACTACACATTTTGTACCCAAACTACTCATTTCAGCTAACCAGACTACTCAAGACTTGTGTAGGGGGTGAACTGGTCTGATAAAGTACAATTTCACCCGATCTTCTTGTGTGTCTATTGAAAGCCATTGATCATACAGCTCCCACTTTCACTTTGCTACTAATTTGCCACATCTTCAGGCCAGTGTCAGTAGACTAATTATCCTACACGTGCCTGTGTTGCAGGTTGGAGGACACTAAGCAAATCCTTTAACCTGTATAATGTTCTCGGCTTGATTTTGTTCTCAAGTTACGTGCGCATGCGCGAAATTGATCATAGCGTACCATCAACTTTTATGTTTTGTGTATTCGACATTAAACTGACCCTAAACATATCCCTAACCCTATCCCAAACCCTATTCCTAACCCTAACCCTAACCTGAAACCGTCAAATACACACACAAAAATAAAAGTTTGGTGCGTTATGAGATTACTGTCTCAATGTCGCGCATGCGCACGTAAATTGAGAACACGATTATCCGAGAACACCACACCGGTATCAGACATGTTAAAAGTCATCCCAACAAAAAAGATTCAACCGTTTTTCTTTGCGTGTTGCAGAAGAGGAGCCCGAGAACTATGGGAAGAAATTCACCTTGGACGATTACCTGGACAAATCGTTCAGACCCAAGACCCTCGCCACCGCCTGGTTAACAGGTGTGTATGGCTCCAACCCACCTGCGTGCGCATCTCGACCATTCCAACGGAAGTGTCGCCATCTTAGTCCTTATTTGTGTGTAAACAAAGTGAAAGTGTTATCTAAATGTGTAAAGAAAACATCCAGATGTTATCAATACAGTTTAGATAAGTTTCGAATTGGAACAGCCAAATACGCAGCATCGATCTGGCATTTTTCAAAAAAAGGTAAGGACTGAGATGGCGGTCTCCCATAATATGGCGTTCCTTGTGGCCGGATATGACGACACGTGGGTACTAGCCATTAAAAGGGCTTGGACTCGTCTCCATGGTTGGTATGGGTGTAGTGAACGTGTAGGTGACTGGGTCAGTGAGTGTGCGATTGAATGAGTGAAAAAACCCGTGGGGGTACCTGGGGGTACTTCGTATAAATACTTTCCCAACCTTCTGGAAGGTCTGTGCTTGTAACTTCCTTTAATCTGTCACTCTCTTCGACTCTGCCTTTTCCCTTCGCTTACTGCCATCTACTATCTTTCTGCCTTACTGGTCCATTTTCCTGCCTTTGTTCGAGAATCTCTTACAAATGTTTTCTCCAGCCGAAGAACTGTTTCTTAGGCGCAAAACGGTACCATGATTAATCTGTGCTCACATGACAGGAAACTGATAAATCGAGGAAGAAGGACGAGTGAACGGGTGCATGAGTGTGTGTGTGTGTGTGTGTGTGTGTGTGTGTGTGTGTGTGTGTGTGTGTGTGTGTGTGTGTGTGTGTGTGTGTGTGTGTGTTATGTCGGGGTTATCTTATATAACTTTTCAATTGTTCAATTTATATTTGCATGAATTGTTTTAAGTCCTACATGCCCCCAAAGGGGTCAAAGGATTAAATAATGTTTTTGTGTGTGTGCGCGCTTGTGTGTGTCCGTTTGTGGTACTGTCTGTGTGTACGTGTGTGTGAGTGTGTGTGCATGTGTGTGTGTGTGTGTGTGTGTGTGCGTGTGCGTCCGTTTGTGGTACTGTCTCTGTGTTCAGTGTGTGTGAATTGTGTGTGTGCATGCGCGCGTCAAAGGATTAAATAATGTTTTGTGTGTGTGTGTGTGTGTCCGTGTCCGTTTGTGTGTACTGTGTGTGTGTGTACGTGTGTATGAAAAATGTGTGTGTGTGTGTGTGTGTGTGTGTGTTTGAACGTTCTGTGTACGTGTGTGTGACTCTGTGTGTGTGTGTGTGTGCGTGTGTGTGTGTGCGCGCGCGTGCGCCGCGCTGTCTGTGTGCGCGTGTGCGTCTGTGTATGTGTGTGTGTGTGTGTCACTGTGTGTGTACGTGTGTGTCACTTGTGTGTGTACGTGTGTGTCACTTGTGTGTACGCGCGTGTTGTGTGTGTGTTGTTGTTGCTGGTGCTGTTGTTGTCTTTTTAGCTGTTGATTTCTGGTGTATTTTGTGTGGCCTCACAGGAGATCGGTTTCTGTATCGCGATGCCGCAAACGGGGCTTTGCAAGTGTTTGATTGCAACACTAATGAATCACAGGTGCTTCTGGACAACACTACCTTCGTAAGTAGAGAGAGAGAGAGAGAGAGAGGAGAGAGAGAGAGAGAGAGAGAGAGAGAGAGAGAGAGAGAGAGAGAGAGAGAGAGAGAGAGAGAGAGAGACAAATACTTTATTTTACAAGGATAAGAATTTAGGCTGGGCCTAGTCTTCCATTCTGTCCTTGGTTCTAATCATGCAGTACATAACTAATTAGAGAGAGAGAGAGAGAGAGAGAGAGAGAGAGAGAGAGAGAGAGAGAGAGAGAGAGAGAGAGAGAGAGAGAGAGAGAGAACTGAACACATCAAAAGGTCTGATGACAGCGAGGGTAATGGGAAATAATTATGTCCTTATTTTCTCCTAGAAGTAGTTATGAAGAGATACGGCGAAAAACAAAATCTTAGGATACAATGTTGGTCCTATTTGGCAATCGTATAATCTTAACAAATAGGAAAACTTATAGAACAAACAAACAAATAATAGTTTTCGATAATCGAGAGAATTCTTGTGAAGAAACAAGTTCGATTATTCACACAATCATCGTGCATGATACAAATAGTAAGCAATATTAAATAGTGTAATCATATCGTCATCACCAGAGAGAGAGATAGAGAGAGAGAGAGAGAGAGAGAGAGAGAGAGAGAGAGAGAGATGCACATAACCTTTTTGTTTAGTTTCAATGTACTCCCATTCTTATGGAACTGGGTGCACAGAAAGGAATGACAGCCGTAATAAAATATAAATGAAGTGGGGGAGGTGGGGGGGGGGGGGGGGGGGGGTCTGGATCCTGGATCTGTTAAAAGAGAGAGAGACAGACAGGCAGAAAACGGTGAAAAGTCTTGTTCACTTAACTTGAATGTTCGTCTTATGTGCTGTGTCTACAAACTGAGTCTTTGTAATCATTATCTCTCACTTGTTCATGTTTGTGTGTGTGTGTGTGTGTGTGTGTGCGTGTGCGTGCGTGCGTGGCGCGCGCGGTCTCGCGCGTGTGTGTGTGTGTGTCTTTACGCACGCACACACACACACAGAGACATATGTGTGTCTGGCAGAATGGCAATCTGTCTCCTCCTTCTATGTGAGTGTACATTTGTGCGCATGCGTGTACGTGTATTCATAGTAATGTTTGTGTGTGTTTGTTACTATGTGCTTGTGTGTGGTGTTTATGTGCGTGTGTGTGTGCTCTGTGTGTGTGTGTGTGTGTGTGTGTGTGTGTGTGTGTGTGTGTGTGTGTAATTATGTTAGTGTGTAAGTGTATTTGTGTGTGTAGAATGTTTGTGCTCACATGTGTCTTTGCGTGTTTGTGTGCAAAAGCATTAAGGGTATTGAAAGAGTAAATCCCCCGTGGGGAAACTGGGGGGTCTTTTGTATAAATAGTTCCCCCACCTTCTGGAAATTCTGTGCGTGTAGCTTCCTTTAACCTGTCACTCTCTTTGACTCTGCCTTTTCCCTTTACTTGCTGTCATCTACTATCTTTCTGCCTTTCCGGTCCATTCTGTTGCCTTTTTTTTTTCTTTCAAATAAACACTTTCAAAAATATTTCCTCCAGCCGAAGTCGGACATACTTAGCCTATTTATTTCTTACTTAGGTGCATAACGGCTGCATGACGCATCTGTGCTCATAATTGACACGAAACTGAGCGATCGAAGAAGAAGAAGAAGAAGAAGGAGTAGATTAAAATATATCAAATAATCCAAACGACTTAATCCAACCCTCGTGAGTCTCTCATCAGCAAACCTATAGTTTAGACACCCCCTCATGTTTACGACTCTCGATCTCAAAGTCTGGTTCTTTCAGTTTCATGACACTAACCCTAGGCTGATCCTAACTCTATACCTTTCTCGAGAATGGCTGAATGTTCCTTCTCAATGAAAAGTTTCAATACAAAATAACATGAAACTGAGAAATAAAATTGTTGTTTGAGAAATAAAATTGTTTTTCAAGAAATCCAGATAAAAACAAAAACATTGATGGGATGGGGATGGGAAGGGGGGGGGGGGGGGGGGGGGGGGGGGACTTCAAGATAGCCTCATCATAATCGCGATGACCCTCATCCTGCAGATTCTGCCAAATCCGCCGGAATTAATTATGTGCATGTCTGTCTGCATGATGAGAGTAGATGTTGGATGGAAGTAGAGAGTGTGTGTAGGGGGGAGGGGGAGGAAGGGCGAACCGGATGGAATGGATACACCCCTGGGATGAGGGAGGGGGGGGGGGGGGGGGCTTGTCCAAATGTTCTGCTGCTATCGATTTGACTATCCTGTGCTCTACATTGCCTTCCCTTCTGCAACCCTTTGTCTGTCTGGCTGCCTCTCTCTTTCTCTCTCTCTCTCTCTCTCTCTCTCTCTCTCTCTCTCTCTCTCTCTCTCTCTCTCTCTCTCTCTCTCTCTCTCTCTCTCTCACTCTCTCTCTCTCTCTGTCTGTCTCTACGTTGCAGATGTTGTTGTATGTATTTGTAGTAACCTCATCCCCCTCCCCCATCCAACCCCAACGTATCTTCCTATGTATTTTTGTTCTTTTTCATCACCATATATTTGTTGTTATCTTTACCCCCCCCCCCTTCTTTTCCCTACTTGATACGGGCAGAAAGGCCTAATCAATAAAAGGTTTTGGATTTGGATTTGGATCTCTCTCTGTCTCTGTCTCTCTCTCTCTCTCTCTCTCTCTCTCTCTCTCTCTCTTCTCTCTCTCTCTCTCTCTCTCTCTCTCTCTCTCTCTCTATCTGTCTCTGTTCTGTCTCTCTCTCTCTCATCTAGGTCTATCTCTCTCTCTCTTCATGTCGATCTCTCTTTGTCTGTCTCTCTCTCTCTCTCTCTCTCTCTCTCTCTCTCTCTCTCTCTCTCTCTCTCTCAAAAATATTTAGTCTCTCTCTCTCTCTCTCTCAAAATCGCTCTATCTCTCTCTTCTCATAATCGCTCTCTCTTTGTCTCTCTCTCTCTCTCTCTCTCTCTCTCTCTCTCTCTCTCTCTCTCTCTCTCTCTCTCTCTCTCTCTCTCTCTCTCTCTCTCTCTCTCTCTCTCTCTGTCTGTCTGTCTGTCTCTCTCTCATAATATCTAGTCTGTCTCTCTCTTTCATAATCGCTCTCTCTTTGTCTCTCTCCCTCCCTCTCTCTTCCCCTCTCTCTTTCTTCAGTCTATATATCTCGCTCATAGTCGCTCTCTCTCTCTCTCTCTCTCTCTCTCTCTCTCTCTCTCTCTCTCTCTCTCTCTCTCTCTCTCTCTCTCTCTCTCTCTCTCTCTCTCTCTCTCTCTCTCTCTCTCTCTCTCTCTCTCTCTCTCTCTCTCTCTCTCTCTCTCTCTCTCTGTCTGTCTCTGTGTCTGTCTCTGTCTCTCTTTCTATCTTTATCTCTCATAATTGCTCTCTCTCTCTCTCTCTCTCTCTCTCTCTCTCTCTCTCTCTCTCTCTCTCTCTCTCTCTCTCTCTCTCTCTCTCTCTTCCGGTTCGGTCGACTCCCACGAGTGATGTCCCCTTATACTAGCTTTTGCTTTTA
>CM065680.1:27754885-27757385 GCA_017654935.2 Phymorhynchus buccinoides
ACAACTTTACTAAACCTTAAACATTTAGCTAAATTTAATAACACCTTTTTCCACACGCACAGTATTGATCACCGCACACGCACGCACGCACACACATATACACACACACATACATACATTGCACACCCACATCACACACACACACCACACACCACACACACACACACCCCACACACACACACATACACACACTACGGACACACAACACACACACATCCACACACACATTTTTTCACACACACACATATTTTCTCTTTATGTAAATGACTTACCGCTATATTTACAATGTTCCTCTGAAATGTTTGCTGATGACACATCTTTACAGTCTTGTAATAGTAACCCTAACGAATTGGTAAATGACCTCCAGAAGAATGTTCTAAAAATTAGTGAACTGGACTGAAGGAAAATCATATGTCTCTAAATGCTACCAAAACAAAATGCATGTATGTTACCACGAGCCAAAAAAAAACAGAAAATGAACTCCTCGTTCCCATCATTTTTCATTCAAGATCAAAAGATAGAAGGAATATCTTCACATAAAGTCTTAGGTGTTGTTATAGACAATAATTTATCATGGTAAAATCATATATCTAATCTTGGCAAACGCTTTTCAAAAAGAATATATCAACTTGCAAGAATAAAAAGATTTTTGAATCGTGACGCACAAAAAAGATTTTTTTCATGCACATATCTTATCCCTCATAAATTATGCATCAACTCTTTGGGACAACAGCAGCAAAACAAATCTGAAACAATTAAATCTTTTACACAAACGAGCCATAAAATTAATACAGTTGAAGTCCAGTTCACTCATTAAATGTGATTACAAATCTTTAAACATCTTGCCATTTAAGGAAAGACTGTTATATAATAAATGTGTATGCATGTACATCGTTGTGAATGGAATAGCCCCTAAGAAAATCACCCAGCATTTTGTTAGCAACGAAAGCAGACATACACACTCACTTTCTTTTCCCAGACCCGTAATAATCTTTATAAATCTATTTTATTGTACTCCGGCTGTACGGCGTGGAACAATTTATCTTTTAATAATTTTTTTTTTTAAAAATCGTGTACATCAAGACAGACATTTATGAAAGCACTTAAATTTCATATGTTAGAAACCCTATGAATTAGTCTCTAACTTTAGAAATGTAGCACCTATTCCGTCGGAACATGTCCTTTTAATTGATACTTTACGTATTTTTTATACTTTGATTGTTCTTTGCTTTGTTCCATTGTGTCCAGGACATTAAATGTCCGGGACATTAAATGATTTTGTTAGTATGGATGATGGGGAGTAAATGAAATGGGGAAGGGACAACCACATTCACTTCAATATCCCATTCATTTATCTCTCTCTCTCTCTCTCCTCTCTCTCTCTCATCTCTCTCCTCTCTCTCTCTCTCTCGCTCTCTCATCGCATCTCTCTCTCTCTCTCTCTCCTCTCTCTCTCTCTCTCTCTCTCTCTCTCTCTCCCCTTGACCTCTCTTTCTGTTTCTCTTGTCTCTGCGTCATCCTCTCTCTGTCAGTCTCTCAATCTCATCTCCCTCATGTTGAGTTATTAGTCTCTCTCTCTCGTCCTACTCATCTCTCTGAGGAAAGGATCGGATCATCTCTCTCTCTCTCCTCTCTCCTCTCTCATTTTGACTCTGACTCCTCTCTGCTCTCCCTCGTCTCTCTCTCTCTCTCTCCCTCTCTTTTCTCCCTCTCTTTCTCTATGTCTCCCTCTCTGCCTCCTCCTCTCTCTCTCTCTCTCTCTCTCTATCTATCTCGTCTCTCTCTCTCTTCTTCTCTCTCTTTCTCTCTCTCGTCTCTCGTCTCTATTCTCTCTCTCTCTCCTTCTCTCTCTCTCTCTCTCTCTCTCTCCTCTCTCTCTCTCTCTCTCCCCGTTCCTCTCCTCTTCTCTCTCTCACTCTCTCTCTGTCTCTCTCTCTCTCCTCTCGCCTCTTTCTCTCTCTCCCTCTCTCTCTCTCTCTCTCTCTCTCCGTCTCTCTCTCTCTCTCTCGCTCTCTCACGAACTTGGGTAATATAATGGGCAAGATCCAATCTCGCGGTTTTCATGGAAGATCAGTGTTATTGTTGGATGTGTCCACTAATGTAGCAGCTACAGAGAATGATTTGTGTACTCTTTTCTCTCTCCCTTCTCTCTACCTCTCTCTCTCTCCCTCTCTTCTCTCTCTCTCTCTCTCTCTCTCTCTCCTCTACCTCTCTCTCTCCATCACTCTTCTTCACCTAACTGATCTTTGTACAGTAAAAATCGCTCCAGTCAAAAATTGAAGGGACTGACATTTTATTTTTTTTTTTCTGAGATAGCCAATATTTTTTGAGTTTAAAAAAACTTTTCAACATAGAGATTATTATACCGGGACCCAAAAGGTATTGTGAGTTATCCACTGTTTTTGAGTTATCCGTTTTTGAGTTATCAGTTCTCCACTGTAATTTACCTTCCTCTCTCTATTTGTCTCTCTCTCACTTTGGGTGTCTGTCTGTCTGCCTA
>CM065680.1:27764885-27794885 GCA_017654935.2 Phymorhynchus buccinoides
CACTGAGCATTTATATAGCAATCTTTCCACAATGGCTATGACACTAGACTCAAGGCCCATAGCACACTGCAAGGGGCATTTGCCAGAAGGTATTATCAGTCTCCTTTGTTCCTTTTGTAATAGTACTGTGCAGCATATGTATGTGGATGTTGGGGGAAACAGAGGAGAGGATTGATCCACAGGGAAATCTACAGATGGCATTATACTGCATACCACCAGGCTTCTGACTGTCACTTTATTTCTGTGTGTTTCTCTCAGAGCGGGGGTGTACAATAAAATACAAGACTTTTCATTAAGCCACATTGTACAGGATAGATATTGGTCTGCAATGTCGTGATTGGGACGCCTTTAGGAGAAGAATTAAATGATAGGAGACAATGAAATACAGTACAGAGTTATAAAACAAGTGAGATAATCATATCGAGTCTCGCTTTTTTATTCGACAAGCAGTTATAGATTGATTTAACCTGTTGGCAGAATGGGTCCTGTTTTGAGAATGTGGTTTTTATTTTATTAAACACAAGGTGTATCCACTCTATGAACTATAGAGTTAAAAAGTTGATTTATATAAATGTGTGATTTGGTAAAGTTTACCCTTTGATTATTAACCTCTACTTAGCGCTGACGTATTATATACATATATTATATATACGTCACCGTACAGAAGAACTCCAAAATGGACATTCTGTGGAGTCAGCTACCAAATTATATGAGTTCATTTCTTTCAACAAACCAGTGATAGTGATAAACATTATGTCTTTGTTTTCAGGTGCTTGTGCAAGACAACAATGTCTACTTTAAGCCCTCCATGGATGCTAGTAATGTTGTGAAGATCACAACTGATGGCAAACCTGGAGAAATCTACAATGGTGTCCCGGACTGGATCTATGAAGGTTGGACTTGACTATGTTTTCTTTTGTTCGTTTATCCTTCACAAATACAAAGTGATTAAAATTCAAGATTAGTATTGACATTGGTATGAAAGATCTCCCCATCAGTAAAAATAGTTCCCCCACCTTCTGGAAGTTCTGTGTTTGTAACTTCCTCTAATCTGCCACTCTCTTTGACTCTGCCTTTTTCCTTTGCTTTCTGTCATCTTCTATCTTTCTGACTTATCGGCCCATTCTCCTGCCTTTTTAAAAACAAATCTTCCATTTTTTTTTTTCTCCTTTGAGCTCCTCCGAAATCGGAATGTGTTGGCTGTATGCAGTGGGGAGACCAGTGAAAACTGAAAACCAGACACATATGTACCTTACCCATTGTGGCCTGCATGGGAACGCAGAAGAAGAAGAAGTATGAAAGATTTGGGAAAATGCTACTTTGGTGTTAAAAAAAGCTGATAGCTATTTTAGTAGGATTGGATTTTTCTGAAACTAAAATAAACTGTTGTATTTTGTTGTTGGGATTTTTGTGGGGTCTTTTTTTGTGAAAGCCCTATCTCATAATCATTGGATACAGCCACTCTTAGCTGAGACAGAAACATAGAAAAGATTGAAACCATTTTGTGCCCCTTCAGTTTTCTTTTGTAAGACAGTCATGCAGCATCATGCATACACATTTCTTGCTTGTAATCTAACAGGTAGAACATGGGTCATTCAGCACACATTCGTACAAAAGCAAAGCTTGGGTAAAATAATAAACAAGAGGAAGAAACAAAACTTATGAAATACATTTTTATGGTGTTAAAGCTCCCAATATTTCAAATTGTCCACATGGTTTGGGATACTGGCATTGCCTATTTTTTTTTTTTCTTCTCTGTGCTAGAAATTTGAGATTCACTCTTGGGTTTGCAGCCTAATGGAATCATCAAAGTTACAGTTGGGTCTTTGTGTCTCAGTCCTATTAGATCCCAGGCCCGCTACATCCAAGTTTGTGACATAGCCTGGGACCCATTGGGCCTGGAACATAGCGGGCTTATCCCTCAGATATAATCTGTTTCAAGTTCCATCACCAGCAAACTGAAACAATTATATAGTCATACAATGGCATAGTATGGAGCTACATTTTGTCTACAAGCTTCCTTGTTAACACTTCCGTGACGGGAACCTCCGATCGTAGGTAGAACAGTCTAAGGTACAAAACTCCCTACTATACCAGCAGACTTTTCTTGTTTGATTTTACGGTTACTTCCCCAGAATACTGAAACGGAAATGGCATTGCTCGTTCATCTGCAGTCAAAATTTGAGGATATTTTTGCACGAAAATTGTCAAAAATTAGAGGTCTGAGTGGCGAGGAGATTCTTTGGTTGCTCGAACTTGATGAAGATGAAAGTAATGCTGGCAATCAGTCAGGTTTTAAGGATGAAAGTAGTGAAAATAATGTAAGTACTGATTAAATTGAACAGTGAGTGCACAGTACGAGTACTCTAGAGTGAGAATGTGACAACAAATTAGTGTTGTTATCGGCAGAATCGTTCGATCTCGTCGCGGAGTTCGATCTCGAAGTCAAGCAACATGTCAGCTGTAAATAGTTCATGCAATATTTTCACAATGCATAAAATTGAATTAAGCATCCATTTTTCATAAAGTACAGAAAGTTTGGTGAATATCAGACTTCATTTAGGCTCTTAAACAATGTTTGATCACAAGCTGTCATTCAACAATAATTTTTCCAGTGCAGCCTCAGGCCAGCAGAGTGGTTTCAGTGACGCGGTGCCAGTCACAATAGTGTTAATCTGGTGGTTTGACTGACGCGGTGCCAGTCACAATAGTGTTAATCTGGTGGTTTCAGAGGAGATCCTGTCCTCGGACCACGCCCTGGCCTTCTCCCCCAACGGGTCCTACCTGTTCTACATGGTGTTCAACGACTCCCAGGTGCGCCGCTACTCCTTCCCCAAGTATGGGGACATGAACAGCGCCTACACCAAGCAGCAGATCATCCCCTACCCCAAGGTGAGAACCTAAGCAATGTGAACAGCCCCTACACCAAGCAGCAGACCATCCCCTATCCCAAGGTGAGAACCTAAACAATGTGAACAGACCCTACACCAAGCAGCAGATCATCCCCTACCCCAAGGTGAGAACCTAAACAATGTGAACAGACCCTACACCAAGCAGCAGATCATCCCCTACCCCAAGGTGAGAACCTAAACAATGTGAACAGACCCTACACCAAGCAGCAGATCATCCCCTACCCCAAGGTGAGAACCTAAGCAATGTGAACAGCCCCTACACCAAGCAGCAGATCATCCCCTACCCCAAGGTGAGAACCTAAACAATGTGAACAGCGCCTACACCAAGCAGCAGATCATCCCCTACCCCAAGGTGAGAACCTAAACAATGTGAACAGACCCTACACCAAGCAGCAGACCATCCCCTATCCCAAGGTGAGAACCTAAACAATGTGAACAGACCCTACACCAAGCAGCAGACCATCCCCTATCCCAAGGTGAGAACCTAAACAATGTGAACAGACCCTACACCAAGCAGCAGATCATCCCCTACCCCAAGGTGAGAACCTAAACAATGTGAACAGACCCTACATCAAGCAGCAGATCATCCCCTACCCCAAGGTGAGAACCTAAGCAATGTGAACAGCCCCTACACCAAGCAGCAGACCATCCCCTATCCCAAGGTGAGAACCTAAACAATGTGAACAACCCCTACACCAAGCAGCAGACCATCCCCTATCCCAAGGTGAGAACCTAAACAATGTGAACAGCCCCTACACCAAGCAGCAGATCATCCCCTACCCCAAGGTGATAACCTAAATAATGTGAACAGCCCCTACACCAAGCAGCAGATCATCCCCTACCCCAAGGTGATAACCTAAATAATGTGAACAGCCCCTACACCAAGCAGCAGATCATCCCCTACCCCAAGGTGATAACCTAAATAATGTGAACAGCCCCTACACCAAGCAGCAGATCATCCCCTACCCCAAGGTGAGAACCTAAACAATGTGAACAGACCCTACACCAAGCAGCAGATCATCCCCTATCCCAAGGTGAGAACCTAAACAATGTGAACAGACCCTACACCAAGCAGCAGATCATCCCCTATCACAAGGTGAGAACCTAAACAATGTGAACAGACCCTACACCAAGCAGCAGATCATCCCCTATCACAAGGTGAGAACCTAAACAATGTGAACAGACCCTACACCAAGCAGCAGACCATCCCCTATCCCAAGGTGAGAACCTAAACAATGTGAACAGACCCTACACCAAGCAGCAGACCATCCCCTATCCCAAGGTGAGAACCTAAACAATGTGAACAGACCCTACACCAAGCAGCAGACCATCCCCTATCCCAAGGTGAGAACCTAAACAATGTGAACAGACCCTACACCAAGCAGCAGATCATCCCCTATCCCAAGGTGAGAACCTAAACAATGTGAACAGACCCTACATCAAGCAGCAGATCATCCCCTATCCCAAGGTGAGAACCTAAACAATGTGAACAGACCCTACACCAAGCAGCAGATCATCCCCTATCACAAGGTGAGAACCTAAACAATGTGAACAGACCCTACACCAAGCAGCAGACCATCCCCTATCACAAGGTGAGAACCTAAACAATGTGAACAGACCCTACACCAAGCAGCAGACCATCCCCTATCCCAAGGTGAGAACCTAAACAATGTGAACAGCCCCTACACCAAGCAGCAGATCATCCCCTATCACAAGGTGAGAACCTAAGCAATGTGAACAGCCCCTACACCAAGCAGCAGACCATCCCCTATCCCAAGGTGAGAACCTAAACAATGTGAACAACCCCTACACCAAGCAGCAGACCATCCCACCCCCTATCCCAAGGTGAGAACCTAAACAATGTGAACAGACCCCTACACCAAGCAGCAGATCATCCCCTATCCCAAGGTGAGAACCTAAACAATGTGAACAGCCCCTACACCAAGCAGCAGACCATCCCCTATCACAAGGTGAGAACCTAAACAATGTGAACAGCCCCTACACCAAGCAGCAGACCATCCCCTATCCCAAGGTGAGAACCTAAACAATGTGAACAGCCCCTACACCAAGCAGCAGACCATCCCCTATCCCAAGGTGAGAACCTAAACAATGTGAACAGACCCTACACCAAGCAGCAGATCATCCCCTATCACAAGGTGAGAACCTAAACAATGTGAACAGACCCTACACCAAGCAGCAGATCATCCCCTATCACAAGGTGAGAACCTAAACAATGTGAACAGACCCTACACCAAGCAGCAGATCATCCCCTATCACAAGGTGAGAACCTAAACAATGTGAACAGCCCCTACACCAAGCAGCAGATCATCCCCTACCCCAAGGTGAGAACCTAAACAATGTGAACAGACCCTACACCAAGCAGCAGATCATCCCCTATCCCAAGGTGAGAACCTAAACAATGTGAACAGCCCCTACACCAAGCAGCAGACCATCCCCTATCACAAGGTGAGAACCTAAACAATGTGAACAGCCCCTACACCAAGCAGCAGATCATCCCCTATCACAAGGTGAGAACCTAAACAATGTGAACAGACCCTACACCAAGCAGCAGATCATCCCCTACCCCAAGGTGAGAACCTAAACAATGTGAACAGACCCTACACCAAGCAGCAGATCATCCCCTATCACAAGGTGAGAACCTAAACAATGTGAACAGACCCTACACCAAGCAGCAGACCATCCCCTATCACAAGGTGAGAACCTAAACAATGTGAACAGCCCCTACACCAAGCAGCAGACCATCCCCTATCACAAGGTGAGAACCTAAACAATGTGAACAGCCCCTACACCAAGCAGCAGACCATCCCCTATCACAAGGTGAGAACCTAAACAATGTGAACAGCCCCTACACAATGTGAACAACCCCTACACCAAGCAGCAGACCATCCCATCCCCTATCCCAAGGTGAGAACCTAGACAATGTGAACAGCCCCTACACCAAGCAGCAGACCATCCCCTATCCCAAGGTGAGAACTTAAGCAATGTGAACAGCCCCATCAAGATTGTTGTCCTGTTGGAGCAGCAGACCATCCCTTATCCCAAGGTGAGAACAGGACTTCCTCTTTCAGCCACAACTAGTAGGAACAGTTCTTAGTTAGTTTATTCTTGCACCCCCCTCTGGGATATAGGCCACCGATGAGAGACCTCCACAGCCCCCTGTCTTGTGCTCTTGCCTCTATTGCTGGTTCCAGGTGAGGTCCATCCTTCTGGTGTCTGGCAGGAGGTCTCTTCCCCAGATGTTTCTTGGCCGGCCTCTCTTTCTTTTGCCTTGGGGGCTCCATGTCAAACTTTGTCTGGTGGTGTTTGACGCTGGCTTCCTTAGCGTGTGCACCCAATCCATCCCCATTTTCTTTTACCAATTTGGCTCTCCACTGGCAACTGATTTGTCCTTTACCACAGATAGGTGTTGCTGATCTTGTCTGGCCAATGAATTTGGAGGCAGCTGTTGATGAATGTAATGTCTGCACTTTGTGTGATGTAGACTTTGTCATCCTCCACGTCTCTGACCCATACAACAGTACTGATTTGAAGTTGGTGTTGAAAATGAGTTTTGTGTGCTGCGACAGAACGTGTGAGCTCCAGATATGTTTGAGCTATAGAAAGGCTGATCTTGCTTTGCCAATCATCGTCTTGACATCTTCAGGAACATTTCTTGCTTGTGTGATAAGAAAGGAAGTTCCTACTGACCTGACAAACCGGGGTTTGGCTGTGAGTTGGGATTCGAAATGAGCGGCGTTAGAGTAGCATCACTGTATGTTTTAGAATATGATACAGCATTAAAAATAGAAAGGAAGTGCCACAATTCCTACCAGGCCTTGGCTATACAAAATTCTAAAGCATCACAAAAATGAAAAATTGGGTGAGGCTGGCAGAATATTGGGAATTGATGAGGTGTGTGTAATAATATGTGTGCAGCCTGGGTCTCCCATCCCTACAGTGCAGGAGAAAAATGAAAGTATGGAGGAATAGAATGAAAGTGAACAGGATTGTAATTGATGAGATGTGTGTATGTTGCATGTGCACAGTGCAGGAGAAATATGAAAGTTTGGAGGGATTGGGGATAGAATAAACGTGGACAGGATTGTAATTGATGAGGTGTGTGTATGTTGCATGTGCACAGTGCAGGAGAAAAATGAAAGTCTGGAGGGGTTGGGGGAATAGAATAAAAGTGAACAGGATTGTAATTGATGAGATGTGTGTATGTTGCATGTGCACAGTGCAGGAGAAATATGAAAGTTTGGAGGGATTGGGGATAGAATAAACGTGGACAGGATTGTAATTGATGAGGTGTGTGTATGTTGCATGTGCACAGTGCAGGAGAAAAATGAAAGTCTGGAGGGGGGGGGGGGGGGGGGTAGAGGGGGGGGGGGGGGGGGTAGAATAAAATGTGGACAGGATTGTAATTGATGAGGTGTGTGTATGTTGCATGTGCACAGTGCAGGAGAAAAATGAAAGTCTGGAAGGGCGGGGGGGGGGGGGGGGGGGGGGTATCAGGGGGGGGGGGGGGGGGGGTAGATAAACGTGGACAGGATGTGTAAATTGATGAGGTGTGTGTAATGTTGGCATGTGCACCAGTGCAAGGAGAAAGAATGAAAAGCAAGTCTGGAGGGGGGGTGGGGGGGGGGTGGGGGGGGGAGGGGGGGGGGGGGGGGGGGGGGGGGGGGGGGGGGAGATAGGAGGAAGATGATATAACGTGGACAGGATGGTAATTGATGAGCTGGTGTGTAGTGTATGTGCTGTGCACAGTGCAGGCAGAAAAATGAAAGTCTGGAGGGGAGGGGGGGGTGGTAGAATAAACGTGGACAGGATTTGTAATTGATGAGGTGTGTGTATGTTGCATGTGCACAGTGCAGGAGAAAAATGAAAGTCTGGAAGGGAGGGGGGGGGGGGGGTAGAATAAACGTGGACAGGATTGTACCAATGATGAGGTGTGTGGCATGTTGCATGTGCACAGTGCAGGAGAAAACATAAAGTCTGGGAAGAGGGAGGGGGGGGGGAGAATAAACGTGGACAGGATTGTAATTGATGAGACTGTGTGTATGTTGCATGTGCACAGTGCAGGAGAAAAATGAAAGTCTGAAGGGGAGGGGGGGGGGGGGGTAGAATAAACGTGGACAGGATTGTAATTGATGAGGTGTGTGTATGTTGCATGTGCACAGTGCAGGAGAAAAATGAAAGTCTGGAGGGAGGGGGGGGGGGGGGGTGGGGGGGGTGGTAGAATAAATACGTGGACAGGATTGTAATTGATGAGGTGTGTGTATGTTGCATGTGCACAGTGCAGGAGTAAAAATGAAAGTCTGGAGGGGAGGGGGGGGGGGGGTAGAATAAAAGTTGAACAGGATTGTATTGATGAGGTGTGTGTATGTTGCATGTGCACAGTGCAGGAGAAAAATGAAAGTCTGGAGGGGAGGGGGGGTGGATAGAATAAACGTGGACAGGATTGTAATTGATGAGGTGTGTGTATGTTGCATGTGCACAGTGCAGGAGAAAAATGAAAGTCTGGAGGGGAGGGGGGGGTAGAATAAACGTGGACAGGATTGTAATTGATGAGGTGTGTGTATGTTGCATGTGCACAGTGCAGGAGAAATATGAAAGTTTGGAGGGGGAGGGGGGGGGGGGGGGGGGGGGGGGGGGGGTAGAATAAACGTGGACAGGATTGTAATTGATGAGGTGTGTGTATGTTGCATGTGCACAGTGCAGGAGAAATATGAAAGTTTGGAGGGATTGGGGATAGAATAAACGTGGACAGGATTGTAATTGATGAGGTGTGTTGTGTGTGCAGCCAGGGTTCCCCAACCCCACAGTGCAGGTGAAGGTGGTCAGCACCACAGACCACAGCAGGGAGGTGGAGCTCAAGCCTCCCATTGCCTTCAGGAACAGGTCAGTCCACAGGATTTGCTATGTCATTTTTACCAGTATTTTGATGACATTAAGGCAATACCTTTTTTTCCCTGACAGAAACATCTGCAATTCATTGCTTCTTCTTCTTCTTCGTCTGCGTTCCCAGGCCATATGCCCATATAATGGGTGAGGTACGTTTGTGTCCAGTTTTCAGTTTTAAAGGGTCTTCCCCCGCTGCATTCTTCTTCTTCTTCTTCCTTTAACCATTCGCATTCATCATGTCGAAGATTCTGATGGTACTAAGCAGACAACACGACACAAACGACACATTCCGATTTTAGAGGAGCAGTTCATTACAAAATCAGATTGTTATTGAAATGTAGAAGGTGTGTCTTATGGCTATGGAGCTCTTTATAGTGTGTAAAATATGGGTAGGTTTTCGTTGGTTGTTGTGGGTTGGGGTTTTTTGGGGGGTGTACGTATGTGGGGGTGGGGGTGGGGGTGGAGTGCTTTGTGTTAAAAGGGGGATTATGTGGGAGTACAGGGGTTTTAGAATGATGTGAAGGTGTGTCTGTATTTTCACATGTGTATGTGTGTATTCAGGGAATACTACGTCACAGTGGTATCCTGGCAAGATAACGACACGGTGTTTGTGACGTGGCTGAATCGGCCGCAGAACCTGTCCCTAGTCACTCTCTGCCAGGTGTCAGATGGCTCCTGTCAACTGGTCAGTATTATGTTGTCCCTGTCCCTGGTCACTCTCTGCCAGGTGTCAGATGGCTCCTGTCAACTGGTCAGTATTATGTTGTAGGCCCTGTCCCTGGTCACTCTCTGCCAGGTGTCAGATGGCTCCTGTCAACTGGTCAGTATTATGTTGTAGGCCCTGTCCCTGGTCACTCTCTGCCAGGTGTCAGATGGCTCCTGTCAACTGGTCAGTATTATGTTGTAGGCCCTGTCCCTGGTCACTCTCTGCCAGGTGTCAGATGGCTCCTGTCAACTGGTCAGTATTATGTTGTAGGCCCTGTCCCTGGTCACTCTCTGCCAGGTGTCAGATGGCTCCTGTCAACTGGTCAGTATTATGTTGTGGGCCCTGTCCCTGGTCACTCTCTGCCAGGTGTCAGATGGCTCCTGTCAACTGGTCAGTATTATGTTGTAGGCCCTGTCCCTGGTCACTCTCTGCCAGGTGTCAGATGGCTCCTGTCAACTGGTCAGTATTATGTTGTTGGCCCTGTCCCTGGTCACTCTCTGCCAGGTGTCAGATGGCTCCTGTCAACTGGTCAGTATTATGTTGTAGGCCCTGTCCCTGGTCACTCTCTGCCAGGTGTCAGATGGCTCCTGTCAACTGGTCAGTATTATGTTGTTGGCCCTGTCCCTGGTCACTCTCTGCCAGGTGTCAGATGGCTCCTGTCAACTGGTCAGTATTATGTTGTAGGCCCTGTCCCTGGTCACTCTCTGCCAGGTGTCAGATGGCTCCTGTCAACTGGTCAGTATTATGTTGTGGGCCCTGTCCCTGGTCACTCTCTGCCAGGTGTCAGATGGCTCCTGTCAACTGGTCAGTATTATGTTGTAGGCCCTGTCCCTGGTCACTCTCTGCCAGGTGTCAGATGGCTCCTGTCAACTGGTCAGTATTATGTTGTAGGCCCTGTCCCTGGTCACTCTCTGCCAGTGTCAGATGGCTCCTGTCAACTGGTCAGTATTATGTTGTAGGCCCTGTCCCTGGTCACTCTCTGCCAGGTGTCAGATGGCTCCTGTCAACTGGTCAGTATTATGTTGTAGGCCCTGTCCCTGGTCACTCTCTGCCAGGTGTCAGATGGCTCCTGTCAACTGGTCAGTATTATGTTGTAGGCCCTGTCCCTGGTCACTCTCTGCCAGGTGTCAGATGGCTCCTGTCAACTGGTCAGTATTATGTTGTAGGCCCTGTCCCTGGTCACTCTCTGCCAGGTGTCAGATGGCTCCTGTCAACTGGTCAGTATTATGTTGTAGGCCCTGTCCCTGGTCACTCTCTGCCAGGTGTCAGATGGCTCCTGTCAACTGGTCAGTATTATGTTGTTGGCCCTGTCCCTGGTCACTCTCTGCCAGGTGTCAGATGGCTCCTGTCAACTGGTCAGTATTATGTTGTAGGCCCTGTCCCTGGTCACTCTCTGCCAGGTGTCAGATGGCTCCTGTCAACTGGTCAGTATTATGTTGTAGGCCCTGTCCCTGGTCACTCTCTGCCAGGTGTCAGATGGCTCCTGTCAACTGGTCAGTATTATGTTGTAGGCCCTGTCCCTGGTCACTCTCTGCCAGGTGTCAGATGGCTCCTGTCAACTGGTCAGTATTATGTTGTAGGCCCTGTCCCTGGTCACTCTCTGCCAGGTGTCAGATGGCTCCTGTCAACTGGTCAGTATTATGTTGTTGGCCCTGTCCCTGGTCACTCTCTGCCAGGTGTCAGATGGCTCCTGTCAACTGGTCAGTATTATGTTGTAGGCCCTGTCCCTGGTCACTCTCTGCCAGGTGTCAGATGGCTCCTGTCAACTGGTCAGTATTATGTTGTGGGCCCTGTCCCTGGTCACTCTCTGCCAGGTGTCAGATGGCTCCTGTCAACTGGTCAGTATTATGTTGTAGGCCCTGTCCCTGGTCACTCTCTGCCAGGTGTCAGATGGCTCCTGTCAACTGGTCAGTATTATGTTGTAGGCCCTGTCCCTGGTCACTCTCTGCCAGGTGTCAGATGGCTCCTGTCAACTGGTCAGTATTATGTTGTAGGCCCTGTCCCTGGTCACTCTCTGCCAGGTGTCAGATGGCTCCTGTCAACTGGTCAGTATTATGTTGTAGGCCCTGTCCCTGGTCACTCTCTGCCAGGTGTCAGATGGCTCCTGTCAACTGGTCAGTATTATGTTGTAGGCCCTGTCACCCCTGCAGCAGATTCTTCTGGCTCCTTCGTCAACTGTCAGTATTATGTTGTGGGCCCTGTCACCCCTAATTCGGTGCAGGAACCTTCTTCGGGTGAAAGCCATAAGGTGCTTTCAGTGGAACCTCGCTTATAAGACCTCCCATTACAAGACTCCCTCCCATATAAAACCTACTTCTCCGAAACATTGCCCTTCTTTGTGAGTATTAAAATGACCTCCCTTATAAGACCTCATTAAATTTTTGGATGATTTTTGAAGGTCTTATACTGTAGTATCTTCTGGCTTTCATCTGACGAAATAGTTTGATAGTGATTCTTCTTCTTCTTCTTCTTCTGCGTTCCCAGGCCATATGGCCATAAAGGGTGAGGTACATATGTGTCCGGTTTTCAGTTTTCACTGGTCTCCCCGACTGCATTCAGCCGACATTCCGATTTCGGAGGAGCTCAAAGAAGAAAATTTATTTGGAACATTTCTTTTTTAAAGGCAGGAGAATGGACTAACAAGTTATAAGATAAATTGTAGATGATAGCAAGAAAAGGCAAAGTCAAAGAGAGTGATAGATTAGAGGAAGTTGCTAGCACAGAACTTCCAGAAGGTGGGGGAACTATTTTGTACTGAAAGATTCCCTCAGTATCCCATGGTGGAAAACTACTGATTAACATAGGCATAAAGTTGAGGCGTTGAGGAGAGTTATACAATTTTTTTAAGTGAGTTTATTTTACACCTTCAATCTTGTTTGAAGGATTGCTGTCCTGTTGTCCAGAGATCCACTTGGTTGAGAGAGTGGAACGTCTCTTGGGAAAAAATATCTCCATGCTAATCATTTTTTCAGCCCGTTTTTCCAAAGTAGCTATTGTCTCCTCTGTAATCTGGACAGAACTAAAAAATCTGTTATTGCAGGGAATGGCATACATTATATCCTCTGTGTTCAACAGCTTGCCTCACTTATTGGATTTATTCTAATGTTGTGTGTGTTGTTGACAAAAATAGCTAGGGGTGAATCTGTCTAATAGATTTCTCTGGGATTATTCCATGTCCTGGGGCAGTGGGTGGATGCCTCATGCCTCCATACGGGGAGCTGGACGACCCCGCCCCCTCTACGAGTCTCTCCCCATGGGGATAACGAGGAGGGGGGGGGGGGGGGTCTTTTTGTAAAAAACAGTTCCCCCACCTTCTGGAAGTTCTGTGCTTGTAGCTTCCTCTAATCTGCCACTCTCTTTGACTCTGCCTTTTCCTTTCTATCATCTACTATCTTTCTGACTTATTGGCCCATTCTAGATCTCCTGCCTTTTTTATAAACAAATCTTCCAAATAATTTAATCTCCTTTGAGCTCCTCCGAAATCGGAATTTGTTGGATGTACGCAGCAGGGAGACCAGTGAAAACTGAAAACCTGACACATATGTACCTTACCCATTATGGCCATATGGCCTGGGAACGCAGAAGAAAATAAAAAAAATTCCATGTTCCCTGAAAGGGGAAACAATCGATCCCAGGGATCGGGTCTTTTTCACCAGAAAAGCTCTGCCTCGCGGTGGCTCGCACAACAGGGAACAAAGAAGGGCAAACCGTCTCTCTCGCCAGCTGTGATTCAAATGTGGCACACGCTCAGCGCCTCCCCTCTTTTATAGTCCAGCCGTGCCTTTAAGTGCACAGCCGGCGTATATAAACGATGCTCACGAGCTGCATAGCCTAATTTGCCTCGCTGTTCTCAACGCTTCAACCCTTCTTTCTTTCCCTGTAGTGAGAGGCAGCATGTTTTGGACTAGCGAGACCCAATTTGTAGGATGTTGTTATGCCTTTAAGCAAAGTGCTCACTGTTGTTGTAACAGTTTGTGTAATAATGTGTTGGTAACAGCTTGAAACCATCCTCTAAAGTGTGTGTGTGTGTGTGTGTGTGTGTGTGTGTGTGTGTGTGTGTGTGTGTGTGTGTGTGTGTGTGTGTGTGTTGTGCCTCTGTTGTTCCTGTTTTGTATGTGTGTGTCTTTCGAAACAGATCAGGTTTTATTGTGAGTCTTACTCTCAATGTATTTTCTTACTCTTTTTCTTTCCTTCGCACTCTCTCATTATACAAATGCACACACACACAAATATGCACATGAACACACACAGAGATTCATCTCTCTCTCTCTCTCTCTCTCTCTCTCTCTCTCTCTCTCTCTCTCTCTCTCTCTCTCTCTCTCTCTCTCTCTCTCTCTCTCTCTCTCTCTCTCTCTTTCTCACTGACTCACTCACTCACTGTTTAAATTGCTACTATGTATGTATGTTATGTCTGCAGAGTATTGAAGAGAAAGGGCACGGAGGTTGGGTCACTTTGGTAAGAACATCTTTCTGTTTTTGTTGTGTTGTGCTAAAATGTATATGTGTGTGTGTGTGTGTGTGTGACTGTGGACACCTATATGAGTAGTGTGTGTGTGTGTGTGTGTATGTGTGTGTGTGTGTGTGTGTGTGTGTGTATATGTGTGTGTGTGTGTGTGTGTACATACATGCATGCATGTGGCATGTGTGTGTGCGTGTGTGTGTGTTCAATCATACCCCTTTGTACTGATACTTAATACTTAACAATAACAAATGTTGCTTTATTTCCTCTCTGCAATCATTTTCAGATTTGAAAACCATTTCTTATTTATCGGTACCTGCGATATAGGTATTGTTTCTATGCTGACTATCCTTAACAATTCTTGCATGAATGAACTAGGTTTTATTATTGGTCACTGTGGTTTGTTTTTTAAAAAATTCTACCACACAGTATTTTCATTATTACATGCCATTTAATATCAGTATTGTTATAAATTTGGGACTTTTCTGGTGTTGCACTGCCTCCGGGATCGCTCCCACCATCTTTTTTATCCACCAATGTCCCACATGTGTCTGTTCCAGACCGGAGGACGTTAAACAGATTTTCATTCAGTATTTTCGTTGTTTATTTCTGGAACACTCAGGAATGGGGATGTGCAGGGGGACATGTAAAGTGTAAAAGGGTAGTAGGATTTACGTGTCAATGTTGCTCAAAATGTTCTTAACTTTTATCACAATGGAAGGTATTAGGTACTTTATAGTCACAGAGGTGTCTCTGTGAAATTCGGGTTGCTCCCACCTGGAGAGCGCATCGCAGCCACCCTTTTTTTCTTTTGGCATGCGATTTTTGTGTGACTGATGAGGAAGGAAAGGGGTGGGTGGGTAAATTTTTACCAAATGACAACTTTTCCGTTGCCACTGGGTTTAACGTGTGCTAACTGCATGGACACATGGGACCTCGGTTTATCATCTCATCCGAAAGCCTCCAGTAGAGGTGAAACACAAACTTTTGTTGATTGCCTGAGCTTCTAATGCATGGGATATGATGAGGAGTGTAGACTGGTGCTGGGAAGGACAAAGCGATACAAATGAAATGCTGACATCTTTGGTTGATTCTAGAAGTTTCTTGTGATTGTGTGTGTTGCTCGTTTGCAGGATAAGCCTCCAGTGTTTTCACCTGACGGACGCTTCTATTTCTGGATACTGCCCCAGCGCCATTCCACTGATGGTTCCTATGATAACATAGCCCAAGTGCAGATTGTAAGTAGAAGGCATTTTTGCCTCTCTGTGTGTGTGGAGGGGGGCGGGGGAAGTTGCATGTGTGTATATGTGTGTGCGTACATGTGTGTGTGTACATGTGTATGTGTACACATGTGTGTGTGTGTGTGTACATGTGTGTGGTGTATGTGCATGTGTGTGTGTGCGCGCTTGCACATGTGTGTGTGTGTGTGTGTGTGCGCGCTTGCGCATGTGTGTGTGTGTGTGTGTGTGTGTGTTTCCGTAGAAATAAGTGGTTTTATGTGTTCTTTACAGCATTGTTCATGCAAAATTGTATGACATTGATTTGTGTTTAGGCAGATTGTGTGTAACAGATGGTTAATTGTTTGATTTTACATGTCAATGATGGATGGGTTCATTGTGTGAATTTCATCTCTTCTTGACAGATGGTTCATTGTTGATTTGACTTATTGTGTCACAAGTGGACGATCTCACCTCATAGTCTAGAACGTTTGCAGCAACTTTACATTTTTATGTCAATAGTCCCCCTCTGAGGAAAATGTGTTCAAGTGTGTCACAGGTGTTCATTGTTCAGTTTCACATATGTGACCCAGCGAAAGGGACATTAAGTGTCAAACTGACCATTCTGAGAACATTATATGTTTGAAAACTTCAGACAATTTTCTTTCTAATGATATAAGAACCATTCTTGTATCTATTTCTATTCCAGAGTTATGAGCATTTAACTCTCTTGGCACTACGTAAATGTTAAACATGTAAGCTAAAAGACAGGCGTAAAATTGAAGACTACAGAAACGTCAACCGGTACTTCTTATTTTCACTTTTCATCTCTCATACAAACATTTGCCTAGGAAACCTATTCAAGATTAGAAAGAAAAAGCTTGAATTTTACAATGAAAGTAAAGAAAACTACTTGCCTTGAATATGGTGACAGCAGTAAAAACATGCTGGTTCACATATTCTTTCACAAATGGCTCATTGTTTACTGTTACAAATTGTTTGATAGGTGGTTTATTATTAAATTAGATTTCACATTATTGTGTCAGAGGTGGTTCATTGTTTGATTTCACATGTCAATGATGGATGGTTCATTATTTGACCTCACATTGTGTCATGTCTGTCCAGAAATCTGGCAATGCTCTGGATGTCAAATCCTTCCTGACGCTGACACGCTGGGATGCCACCAGAATTCTGGCCTATGATCCTGAAAACCAACTGGTGTAAGTTACTGTAAAATGCGGACTATAAGCCGCTACTTTTTTCATCAACTTTATAGACTGGTGCAGCTTATCTGTGGATTTTCTCCCATTCTACATTTATCAGTATGATTTAGTCTGTTTGGGGCCACATTCTTCAGCCTATGTTTAGCTTATTTAGACTCAAAACTGGTTTTCGTAATCAATAGATTCAAATATCATGTTTAAAGTGTCTGAGAACATTAAATATGTATGCACTGATAAGATAATTTTTATATTTGTGTTGGTATGTGCACATACAATTGTCTCTGCGGCTTATAAACTGGTGCGGCTTATATGTGAATAAAGACCTAATATTTTGTCAAGAAGAAGAAATAATGCTTTACGCCCTCTTTGGCCTTTCGGCCATGTGGTATATTTTGTCAATTTAATGGATGTGGCTTATATACAGGTGCGTCTTATAGTCCAGTTTTTACAGTAACAAAGGATTTGAACGGATGTGTGGGGAGGAGGGAGGGGGGAGCCAGGGGAAGAAGAGGGGGGGGGGGGGGGGTATTGGAAGCACAATGGTAAAGAGGGGAGAGTGTAATGAAGAAGGGAGAGAGTTGAAATATGCTAATGAATAAGGGAAGGGTGGATATATGGTAACTTATGAAGAAGGGAGAGAGTTGAAATATGCTAATGAATAAGGGAAGGGTGGATATATGGTAACTTATGAAGAAGGGAGAGAGTTGAAATATGCTAATGAATAAGGGAAGGGTGGATATATGGTAACTTATGAAGAAGGGAGAGAGTTGAAATATGCTAATGAATAAGGGAAGGGTGGATATATGGTAACTTATGAAGAAGGGCAAGGCTGGAAATGTGATAATGAAGATGGAAGAGGGTGGAAATATGATATGCATGGTAATAAATAATGAGCATGGTTTAACTATGGTTAACTCATTCGATTAACATCGCTCCAGCCATATATGTCCAGAATTAATAGATAGCTGTCAATTGGATGCATTTTTTTTCAAGGGAAATAAATCTGTGTGCACCTTGGTCACTTCTAAACTCGCTTCATGCCCTTAGACCACAATTTTGCCTCTGACTGCTTTTGTAGTGGTTTGTTGTGGGGGAACCAATCGGTGTAGAGAGTTTTTCTATATAAAGTCTATATATAAAAAGTCTGATCTACCACTTCCTTATGTCTAAACCTGAAGTAAAAACCTGTAATCTTCTTTCATTTCTCCTTTTGTTTATGTATGTTTTGTTTGTGTGTATGGCTGGAGTGATTTGTGAGTTTTTTTAATAATTCAAAATCGTTGCAATGCGGATGAGTTAAGGAAGAATGTACAGCATAATTAAAACAAAAACTTACGGTGAAAGATCCTTTTCTTTTCAGGCCCCAGCTACTTGGAACAAACTACCACCATCTCTCAGACTCATTCCAACTCTCTGTCAATCTTTAAGGCCAATCTGAAAACACACTTCTTCTCTCAGCAATAATGTTCGCAATCTCAGCATCACTTATTGAAATGCTATGGGTCTGCGTAAATGATGTGTGTGCGGATGGGGAGGAGAGGATTGGGGAGTGTGTATGTGTGCATGTGCGTGCGTGCGTGTGCGTGCGTGTGTGCTTGCGCGCGCGTGTATGTGTGTGTGTGTGTGTGTGGACCCGTTTGTGTGTTATGCGCAGATGCATGATTTATGTCTATGAATATGTCACAGCGTGAGGGTGAGGGTGGGTATGCGAGCGCGTCTGAGTATGTTTGATATGTCTGTAATTTTGTATGTGGGGCGATTCTTAGTTTGTGTAAAGCGCCATGAGTAGTACACCTAGAATGCGCGCTATATAAATATTCTTTATTATTATATTATTATTAATAAAGAAGGAAGATTTCGAAAACATGATAATAAAGGACAGAGGGGATGATTGCTGTGGAGAGAACAAAACATAATGGTTAAGTTGAGAGAGTGGATTGACAATGAAAGGGAACTGCAGGTAAAACAATTATAACATGAAAGACACAAATTGTGGGTGAGGGGGAAAATGAATTCAAAAGGAAGAAAAAAGGAGAAAGTTCATTTTAGAAAGAGGAGGATGAGTTAGAAAAAAAAAATATTGGAATCATCTGTCTTTATATAGGATTATGCATTCTCTTCTGATGACTATATTGTATATCAATTGTTTTCAGTTATTTCCTTGGAACAGGAGGGGACCCCAGAATGCGGCACTTGTACAGGTGAGCATACTTTCTGTATTTCCAAAGTACCCTTTTTTGTGGACTATAAGGTCAGAAGAAGAAGAAAAATGGTGTTTTACGTCCTCTCGGTCATAGACACATATGGGACATTTGTAAATACAAAGATGGTGGGAACAATACTGGCTGCAATGCCCGGAGGCAGTGCAACATCAGTAAAGTCCCGAGTTTTTATTAGTATAGATATGTGTAGCGGTAACCACGCCTCGGATAAACCTCATCGGCTATGGTACCCCCACAATAAGTATGATTACTCTGACTATAAGGTCATACTTTCTTCCCAGACTGAGACCTGTGGGCTTATAATTTGACTGATAATACAGTAAGAAATTGTTTAAGAAAATAAGAAATTTTTGTCAAATTTTGGGGGGTGCTCCTTGTAATATCATGCGCCTTAAAGCCCATAAAATATGGTATGCATAGTCACTAAAGCATGCTTGAATGTGTGTGTATGTGTATATAATAATAATAATGGTTATTTATAGAGCGCTTAACTCCCTTTGCAGGGAGCTCAAAGCGCTGAACAAAGGCCTAACACTAACATACAGATAAACATACACATTAAAGACAAGCCCAGAATAATTAACATGAAGACAAGTATCAATGAATATAAACATTAAAAATAAGTGAGACTGTTAATACGAATTAATCTCTCTCTCCCCCTCTCATATGTGTGTGTGTTTGTGTGTGTGTGTTTGCGTGTGCATGTGTGTGTGTGTGTGTGTGTGCGCATGTGCGTGCATGCATGCATGCATGTGTGTGTGTGTGCAAGTGTGTGTGTGTGTGCATGCATGCGTGCATGTGTGTGTTTGCAAGCGTGTGTGTGTGTACATGTGTGTGTGTTTCTGCACATGAGTGTGTGTTTGTGCTGCCATACATATGCTTGTGTTGGTGCGTACATGTTTCCTTTCATGCATGCATATGCGTACATGTGTGTGGTCACTCAGCGTCCACGCGGGTGAGAAGCGTCTGCGGTGCCTGACGTGTGAGCTGGACAAGAAGAAGTGTGAGTACGTGACGGCCAGCTTCAGCCCCAGTGGCCAGTTCTACATCCTGCACTGCCTGGGGCCCTCCGTGCCCTACTACAGCCTGCGCTCCCCACACAACAGCACAGAGGGTGAGTCCTATACCGCTAACACGCCACACTCAGTACTGCTCTGCTCTATGATTCTTTGCTCTGCCTGGGGCCCTCCGTGCCCTACTACAGCCTGCACTCCCCACACAACAGCACAGAGGGTGAGTCCTATACCGCTAACACGCCACACTCAGTACTGCTCTGCTCTATGATTCTTTGCTCTGCCTGGGGCCCTCCGTGCCCTACTACAGCCTGCGCTCCCCACACAACAGCACAGAGGGTGAGTCCTATACCGCTAACACGCCACACTCAGTACTGCTCTGCTCTATGATTCTTTGCACTGCCTGGGGCCCTCCGTGCCCTACTACAGCCTGCGCTCCCCACACAACAGCACAGAGGGTGAGTCCTATACCGAACATGCCACACTCAGTACTGCTCTACTCTATGATTCTTTGCTCTGCCTGGGGCCTTCTGTGCCCCTACTACAGCCTGCACTCCCCACACAACAGCACAGAGGGTGAGTCCCATACCGCTAACACGCCACACTCAGTACTGCTCTGTTCTATTATTTTTTGCTCTGCCTGGGGCCTTCTGTGCCCCTACTACAGCCTGCGCTCCCCACACAACAGTCCTACAATGCTGACACACCACACTCTTAGCCGACACTGCTTTTTTGTTTTTTTGTTTCTTTGATCGCATATTTTCATCAGGACTATCAACCTTTTTATTGTCTTGTATTATTGCGATATTGAGAAAGAAACGCCCAAAGGTGCTCAGGCATAGGACTTTTCAGCGTATTCGCATGAATTCAGAGAAACATGAATGTAGAAAAACAAGTTTGGGGGCAGATGTTTTTGTCTGAGAATTTGCTTTCTCATATTTTCATAATTTTATGTCTCCTTTCTCAAGGGGATTTGCCCCTTGATCACCATAAAGGGCTCCCTACCCCTTGACCCCACCAAAGAAACAACGTGACCAAAAGATTTTCAGAAAAAAATGCTCATCCTCCAGTACCATGCTTGGTGCTAAAGGGGGTGTTTCTTTCTCATATTACAATGATATATAGTACATGTACACCAATAAGTGTACCATGCTTGGTGCTAAAGGGGGTGTTTCTTTCTCATATTACAATGATATATAGTACATGTACACCAATAAGTGTACCATGCTTGGTGCTAAAGGGGGTGTTTCTTTCTCATATTACAATGATATATAGTACATGTACACCAATAAGTGTACCATGCTTGGTGCTAAAGGGGGTGTTTCTTTCTCATATTACAATGATATATAGTACATGTACACCAATAAGTGTACCATGCTTGGTGCTAAAGGGGGTGTTTCTTTCTCATATTACAATGATATATAGTACATGTACACCAATAAGTGTACCATGCTTGGTGCTAAAGGGGGTGTTTCTTTCTCATATTACAATGATATATAGTACATGTACACCAATAAGTGTACCATGCTTGGTGCTAAAGGGGGTGTTTCTTTCTCATATTACAATGATATATAGTACATGTACACCAATAAGTGTACCATGCTTGGTGCTAAAGGGAGTGTTTCTTTCTCATATTACAATGATATATAGTACATGTACACCAATAAGTGTACCATGCTTGGTGCTAAAGGGAGTGTTTCTTTCTCATATTACAATGATATATAGTACATGTACACCAATAAGTGTACCATGCTTGGTGCTAAAGGGAGTGTTTCTTTCTCATATTACAATGATATATAGTACATGTACACCAATAAGTGTATATTGGCAGCAAGTATTGAGGTGTTTAGTGGACATATGATGCAAGCATAGAAGGAAAGTCTGTTTCTGTTTCTGTCACAGACGCCACTTCTGATGATAAACCGCGACAGAACTTGGAGGGCGCATGAACCTAATAGAAAACATAGAAGGCTAAAGACCTACTGCTTACCCTGGGTTAAGACCATTAAACCCCCCAGTCCATAGAATGTGCTAATTAAGTGACAAGTCTGTAATAGCTAAGCATTGCTTTCATTTTTAATATGGTGTTGGAATTTACATGATATATATTGAAATTATTTTAACAGTGTTCAAAAGAACCTAACCTTATATATGAATTTGGTTAAGAGGTCCAGGAACTGTTGTTGTGCATACTAAAGCTGTAGTTTGAGAAAATGGGACGTGAAATGGCTGAATAAGTGTATTCATGCAGATATAGGTTTGTTATACCAATTTCCGCATGTTTGTTATCGTGAAAACCCCCCAACTGATTGGACACCTGTTTACTTTTGAACTTGCTTTTAATGCTGATGTATCCTCATGCATAGGAGCCTAAGCTTCATCATGCACAGATTCAAATAGTGCATGCACTCATAAAAATAAAAATAAATCTTGAAAAATAAGTTGTTTTTTATGTGATGTTAAAAACATACGTGCTGTACGTGGCAAGTCGGTTTGTAGAGGAAGGAATGAAGCTGAAGAATTGAGCATGAATAAAATGCAGCCTTTTGTTTTACACAGTGCGCAGACTGGAGAACAACACAGAATTTGGCGAGCGCATTGCCAAGAAAGCCATGCCCCGAGTGGAGTTCATTCAGGTGGAGCTGCCAAACAAGGAAAGTATGTGTTCAATTATCTTTATTTTTCAACTTATTTATGTATTTTCAGGTGCCTGTATAAGGGACTGAGATCAGTATTACAGAAAATTGTAAAGGGAAATGGGTGCATGCATGATGACTGAAAGCCCATGAATAAATTGTCCATGCCAATGTGACTGTGTATAACCACGTGCACACCATGGTTGGAATTAATTTGACAGAAACCCAATGACACTTTGTTGCAGTCAAGACAATTCCACACATTTTCAATCCATATGTCAATCTTTTTCATGTTCAGAGCAAGAATCGATCGAGGCAATTTTGTGTGTGTTTGTGGAACTAAGACAACACATATTTTCAATCCATATGTCAATCTTTTTCATGTTCAGAGCAAGAATCAGGCGAGTTTTGTGTGTGTTTGTGGAATTAAGACAACAAACATTTTTAATCCATGTGTAGATCTTTTTCAAGTTTAAAGCAAGAATTGAGGTAATTTTGTGTGTGCTTGTGGAATTAAGGCCATGTACACACATAAGCGGAGATTCCGTGCGGAAACCTGTGTGCAATCCATAATCAAGTGAAACAAAGAAGGGAAAAGATTTGCGCACGTGTCCGAATTTCCCCTATATGCGTAAACTTTTATCCATCTTTCTTCCACTTATTTAGGGTTTTCCATATGGAACTTATGCGTCTAATGTGAACCCGGCTTAAGGCAGCTGCCTAGCACTATGGGCTATATTAACATGCACATGGATCCATGGTGTGTTGCAGAAATGTGGGGGAAGATGCTGATGCCTCTGGTGCTCAATGTGGAGGAGATTATAGAGTACCCCTTGATTGTCAGCGTGTAAGTACTAGATCAAACTCTCCCAGTTTATAGCTGTTGTCCTCTCCACATTTTTTTCTCTGAAGTTCCTGTTTTTGATGGGGTTTTTTTGTCATTTAGTTCTGTGATAGAGAACTGTGTCCTACTGTGTCAAGGCTTCTGCTAAACAATCAATTTGTGATGTGTGTGTGTGTGTTGTGTATGTGTGTGAGCATGCATGTGTGCATACATGCGTGCGTGTATGCTTGTGTGTGTTTTCGTTTTGTGTGTTATGTGCTATGTGTGTATGTGTGTGTCTGTATGCATGTGTGTGTATCTGTCTGCCTGCGTATGTTGTGTGTGAGTGTATTTGTATCTGTATCCTCTAATGTTTGTGTATGTGTGTTGGTGTATGTGGTTAGTCCGAGCAACTCAGTTGCTATGGCTTACTGAATGAAAGATGAATAATGAGTTGGTGTCGATAAATGTGTGTGTGTGTGTGTGTGTGTGTGTGTGTGTGTGTGTGTGTGTGTGTGTGTGTGTGTGTGTGTGTGTGTGTGAGAGAGAGAGAGAGAGAGTGCTGAGAGAGAGAGAGTGCCGAGAGAGAGAGAGGGAGAGTTGCTTTGTATATGCGTTGTTGCTGGTTTGTGTCATTCTTAAATACTATTTTTGTTATCTACTTATTGATGAAGAATTGATTGTAAAGCGCTTTTGGGCTCATTTGAGGTAAAGCGCTATATAAATGTACTTTTATTATTATTATACAATGGATTTAAGCATTGATTTTGTAAGGTTTATTGGCATCACTTAATATAAATCCTCTATATGACTGCTGTGTTCTGTGGAAGAGGTGTGTAGATATGAGTGTAGCTGTGGGATTTTTGTGGTGGTGTTTTTTTGTTGTTGTTTTTTTTGCTTTGTTGGGTTCAAATATTTTTATAAGATGCAAGTTTTTCGGATTGAAGGATCTTGATTAAAAAAAGTGATTCTCGTAATTATAGGGACCTCCAATAAAATAAAATAAATGTTTCTTGATGTGACAAGATGAAGAACATTTTGAACTCGCGATTGTGTAAAACTCATGATTCATCAAGAAATCCAAGCTGATTGTCCACTGTTGGTTGATCAACATGGCTTACAGTTACGGGGGTCCCGGCTCCCAGACGGTGACCTACGAGTTCAACATCCAGTGGGAGACGTACCTGGTGAGCAATCAGGGTTATGTGGTGCTGTACGTGGACGGGCGGGGCACGGGGGGCCGCGGCAAGCAGTGGATGCACCAGGTCTACAAACGCCTGGGCACCGTGGAGGTGGACGACGTCATCGAAGGCACCAGGTGAGAGGGCTTTGGGATGCAATGCAGTGTGATGTCCGTGGAGATTTCAACACTTCTGACACGTTGGAATGTCAGTGGAGGCTTAGATGGCACTACATCTGGCATTGGATCAGAGGGGTTGCCTTTCTGATGCAGTGTGATGTTGATGGAGATTTCAACACCTCTGACACGTTGGAATGGCAGTCGAGGCTTAGATGACACTACGGCTGGCATTGGATCAGAGCGGTTGCCTTTCTGATGCAGTGTGATGTTGATGGAGATTTCAACACCTCTGACACGTTGGAATGTCAGTGGAGGCTTAGATGGCACTACATCTGGCATTGGATCAGAGGGGTTGCCTTTCTGATGCAGTGTGATGTTGATGGAGATTTCAACACCTCTGACACGTTGGAATGGCAGTCGAGGCTTAGATGACACTACGGCTGGCATTGGATCAGAGCGGTTGCCTTTCTGATGCAGTGTGATGTTGATGGAGATTTCAACACCTCTGACACGTTGGAATGTCAGTGGAGGCTTAGATGACACTATTGCTGGCATTGGATCAGAGGGGTTGCCTTTCTGATGCAGTGTGATGTTGATGGAGATTTCAACACCTCTGACACATTGCAATGTCAGTGGCGGCTTAGATGACACTACATGTGGCATTGGATCAGAAGGGTTGCCTTTCTGATGCAGTGTGATGTTGATGGAGATTTCAACACCTCTGACACGTTGGAATGTCAGTGGAGGCTTAGATGACACTACATCTGGCATTGGATCAGAGGACTTGCCTTTCTGATGCAGTGTGATGTTGGGGGAGATTTCAACACCTCTGACGCTATGGAATGTCAGTGGAGGCTTAGATGACACTACATGTGGCATTGGATCAGAGCTTCGGGTTGCCTTTCTGATGCAGTGTGATGTCCTCTCGTGGAGATTTCAACACCTCTGACACGTTGGAATGTCAGTGGAGGCTTAGATGACACTACAAGCTTTCTGCTGCTGTCATTCTGGATCAGCTCCTACTTACCTGTCTGATCTACTTCATACTTACATTCCATCTCGTCAGCTTGTTCTTCTTCTGATTCTCGATTCTACAGCAGAAAACTTATGGCGAGAGATCCTTTTCTTTTCAGGCCCCAGCTACTTGGAACAAACTCCCTCTGTCTCTCATTTCCAACTCCCTGTCAGTTTTCAAAACCAACCTGAAAACCCATCTTTGATCGGATTGTGAGAATGAAAGCGTGTGTGGATGATGAATGGCATGGGAAAGTTGGGAGACAGAAAGTGTGTGTGTGCATGCGGCGCTGGCATGTGCTTATGCACGTGTGTGGAGGTGTGTGTGTGTTTGTGTCATGGAGTACGTACGTATGTATGTATGTATGTATGTGTGCATGCGCGTGTAAATGATTCAACACCTCTGATGCATGGGAATGTGATCTGATTAAATGTATTTTTTGTGGAGGCTTAGATGATATAAGTTTTCATTATTACATGTGGCATTGGATCAGAAGGGTTGCCTTTCTGATGCAGTGTATGAGATTTCAGACACGAATGTCAGTGGAGGCTTAGATGACACTATTGCTGGCATTGGATCAGAGGGGTTGCCTTTCTGATGCAGTGTGATGGAGATTTCAACACCTCTGACACGTTGGAATGTCAGTGGAGGCTTAGATGGGCATTGGATCAGAGTTGCCTTTCTGATGCAGTGTGATGGCAACACCTCTGAGATGGAATGTCAGTGGAGGCTTAGATGGCACTATTGCTGGCATTGGATCAGAGGGGTAGCCTTTCTGATGCAGTGTGATGGTGGAGATTTCAACACCTCTGACACGTTGGAATGTCAGTGGAGGCTTAGATGACACTATTGCTGGCATTGGATCAGAGGGGTTGCCTTTCTGATGTAGTGTGATGTTCATGGAGATTTCAACACCTCTGATGCTTTGGAAAGTCTGTGGAGGCTTAGATGACACTATTGCTGGCAGTAGATCAGAGCGGTTGTCTTTCTGATGCAGTGTGATGTTGATGGAGATTTCAACACCTCTGATGCTATGGAATGTCAGTGGAGGCTTAGATGGCACTACAGCTGGCATTGGATCAGAGGGCTTGCCTTTCTGATGCAGTGTGATGTCTGTGGAGATTTAGACGACATCATAGCTAGCACAAGGTCAGAGAGCTTGCCTTAGTTTGTAATGCAGTGTAATGTTAATATCACATCAAACAGTCAGTCATTATTTTGCATCAATAATGCTTCATTCATCTATGCATGGAAATTTTGGTGTTCGTAAAACAATTGCATAAATCCAACTTGCATAAAATTAACACATATCAATCACACCCACCTACACATACAGAAACATATGAGCCAAAAAGAGTATTTAAACATTTTAAGCTCAGCAGATCATGATGAAGAGTACATCTGAAATTCACCAGATTGTGATGAAGGATCCATATTTTAATTGGGTTTCTTTTGTAAAAAAATGGGGGTATAGCAATAATGCAAATTAGCTTTGCAAATCTATGCTTTCATTGCATCCTGTACTATTGGAAAGAAAACAAATGAAAACTACCTTATGGTTTCTGTTATGGCTCCTGAATTCTATCATTAAAAAAATCTAAAAAATAAAAATAACATCGAATTTCAAACCCAAAAAGAAAGAATTAATAACACACACAAAAAAACACAAGTCGCATCGTTTCGGATTCAACCTGTTTTCTAGTAACTAAATATAGACAATAAAAAAAAAAGCTGAATTTCTTTTTGTGTTTTGCAGGGTTGTATCTAAGTATATCTACATTGACAAGAACAAGATTGCCATATGGGGATGGGTAAGTTTTTATATGGCTTTGGTGAGCAATTTCAGCAATTTATGGGAACATAAGGTTTTCTTTTCTTTTGATCCTGATGTTTATTTTTCTAACCTGCACTGATGAGGTTACATTTTTCTGTATGTCTGACTGGCTAGATTTAAGTGACTTTAAAAAAAAAAGTTATAAACAGTTTTTAACTAAATTTTGTGGCATGTTAAGAAAAGCCCCCTCCTCTGCACCATTCCATTCATTTCAGGCTGCTCTAGATCTGTCGACCGCTGTTGCATTCTCAGATTACTGTGTTCTGAATTTACGTGCACATGATCACAACGTACCATCAACTTTTTTTTTTTTTTTTTTTTTTTTTTTTTTTTTGCTGTCCCATCTTCTGGGCTGTACAGTGGCGTTGCTCCCACGCCGCTCGTTCCGAATCCCAATTCGCAGCTACACCCGGGTTTGTTCAAGTCGCAGAAACCGAGACCAGCAGTCCAAGGGGAGAGAATTTATGTTAGGCCGTCAGGAGGCAACCAACCGAGGAGACACTGCACTTCTGCTGAGTCACTTCGGTGGAGTTCAGTGGAGCCTGTTCAGGACACCACCTACTAAGCCCCCTACTGACGACACTATTCTCTTAGTCGCGGAGCCAGCGTGAGTGAGGTCCTCCTCCGAGGGCGCCACCACGACCATCCACCGACAGCTCCCCAGAACACACTGATCCCAATGACTTTGACCCGAACGCACCAAGGCATAGACTGGATTGGAAACCGAAACTGAGGTCACCATGAGAGCAGGGCATGCAAAGCCACAGAATTTGAAACATTGTTTTTAATTTTATGATTGATGGAAAATGAGGCCGATGATAACGATGATGATGATACTATGGAGTTCCGTATCGGTCTGAGACTGCATGGCAGGGCTGTACTCTACGCTTCCTTTCATAATGATATCCCGGCGTTAACCAGGCCCGAGAACTACAGACACCTGCAGTGTTGGTCTTGCAATTAGAGCAACACTCTCAGAATCGCATCCGTTAAGCGGATGAAACTCGACTGTGTGGTTTCAGTCTTCCCATTGAGCCCATAGCCACTCACTCTGGGTAGGAGTCGGTCCAGGACCGAAAAAACCCTCGCCTCTGATGGGATTCGAACCCCAGACCTCCCAGCCAGTAGTCCGCGACGCTAACCACTACACCACGGCGGCTGGATACCATCAACTTTTATTGTTTTTTGTGTATTTGACACTAAACTGACCCTAATCCTATCCCTAACCCTATCCCAAACCATATTTCTAACCCTAACCCTAAGGGAATGTGACAGTGGTTTCAGGTTAGGGTTAGGGATAGGTTTAGGGTCAGTTTAATGACAGCTGTAATCTGAGAATGCGACAGCGGTCGATGGAACAGCCTGAAATGAATAGAAGGGTGCAGAGGAGGGGGCTTTTCTTAACATTTGCCATCCTCTCCATAGCTCAGTGTATGCTGATTTAATTTGGATTACCATTCACAGAACTTTTTGTCACCTTTATATCAATTGAAATTTATAAAAAAATAATTGATGATATGGTTTCATGAAATTTTTTGACAACCAGGATTTTTATTTGAGAAAATCACATGCATATTATAAATTGGGCTAAATCAGTGTCATTGTTTGAATACAATATTCCCTTTTTGTGCTTGTTCAAATCAAATGTATAAAAAACAAATCAGTGACATAAAAATCCCACAAATGGCCTTTTTTGTTTTATTATTGATGGCGGAAAAGCATCATGGAAATGCGTTCTATGTCCTCAGAGCTATGGTGGCTACGTGACTCTCTCAGCACTGGGCCAGGGGACAGATTTGTACCGATGTGGCATAGCAGTTGCCCCTACCACGGATTGGATATACTATGGTGAGAACTTACCACACTTCTCCTTTTCTTTTCTTTTTTTCCGCTTTTATTTTTAGCTGGAGATCAGTTGTTTTTTTGTTGTTGTTGTTTCTTGCAGGGTGGGGGGTGGGGGTGTCCTTCATTCAGAAACCATCTTTGTATTCAGGAATCTTTTTCAATCTTATTGCAAATGTTTGTTGTGAACATTGAGATAGCATGCATTAATCTCTCTCTCTCTCTCTCCCCCCTCTCTCTCCTTTCTCTTGGTGGTTCCTTTTTTTCCTTCATTCGGAAAACATCTTAAGTATTCAGGATTTTTTGTTCAATCTTATTCCAAATCTTTGTTATGAACATTGAGATAGCATGCATTAATCTCTCTCTATCTCTCTCTCTCTCTCCATCTCTCTATCTCCCCCGCGCCGCCTCTCTCTCTCCCCACCTCTCTCCCTCCCTCTCCCCCCCTCTCCTCTCTCTCCCCCTCCTCCCCCTCTCTCCCCCTCCCTACCCTCCTCTCCTCCCTCCCCCTCCCTCCCCTCTCTCTCTCCCTCCCTCCCTCCCACCCTCTCTCTCTCTCTCCCTCTCTCCCTCCTCTCTCTCTATTCCTCTCTCCCACCCTCTCTCCCCCTCCCCCCCCCCTCTCCCCTCTCTCCCTCCCTCCCACCCTCTCTTCCTCCCCTCCCCCCCTCTCCCTCTCTCCTCTCTCTCTCCCTCCCTCCCACCCTCTTCTCTCCTCTCTCCCTCCCATCTCTCCCTCTCTCTCTCTCTCTCTCCTCCCTCCCACCCTCTCTCTCCCTCCCTCCCCCACTCTCTCCCTCTCTCCCTCCCTCCCACCCTCTCTTCCCCTCTCTCCCCCTCTCCTCTCTCTCTCTCTCTCTCCCTCCCTCCCTCCCTCTCCCTCTCTCCCCCTCT
>CM065680.1:27799885-27822385 GCA_017654935.2 Phymorhynchus buccinoides
TTATTGCGGCAGAGAACTTGTTGCCCTGCCCAGCAACACCCTTGCTTCAGACAATGGGGCTTCTTCGCGATTGGCAAGGGCCCTAATTTTATGTAGGTGGCGCACGTGAGTCAGCATCACAAGTCAGGGGCAGATAATTTTCAGAGGCTTCATGCTGATTCTTCGCGATTTACAAGGGTGATAATTTTATGTAGGTGGCGCACGTGAGTCAGTATCACGAGTCAGGGGCGGAGAATTTTCAGTATAAAGCCCCATTATCATTGTAATGTTGTTGTAAACTTGATCACTATTTTCTTTCAGACAATGTTCACTTTCAACATTCCGCTCAACTCATGAAGGCTATGGTAGAGGCTGATGTCTACTTCAGAACTTTGGTGAGACCTCACTGCATTACACTGATTTTTTAGAAGGAGAAAAAGGGGTGTGTATATATGTGGAAGGATTAGAAAGGGGAAAAGGGATTGTGACCTCAGTTGTGCCACTGCTGTAAAGTAATATTTCAAATGTTATGGTCATAGCAATGCTATATATCTGTCAGGCATGAAAACTAATGTT
The DNA here is from genome assembly GCA_017654935.2 of Phymorhynchus buccinoides. Taxonomy (NCBI): domain Eukaryota; kingdom Metazoa; phylum Mollusca; class Gastropoda; order Neogastropoda; family Raphitomidae; genus Phymorhynchus; species Phymorhynchus buccinoides. The sequence goes on from CM065680.1 coordinate 27,800,441, forward strand.
AAGAAAAAGAGATTTTCCAGCTGAGAATGGTTCCACCAGGATTTTCCACAATTGTTGGAAGTTTTGTTCAGTGTGTGTGTGTGTGTGTGTGTGTGTGTGTGTGTGTGCGTGCATGCGTGCATGTGTGTGTGTGTCTTCTTCTTTGCCTTAGGCAGCCAACTTCATCAAGTTGAAGATTCTGCTGCACTTTAGGGGGCAGTACAAGAGAAGAATAGGAATAGAGTGGAAAGCGTTCTGTATAGCAGATCTAAGCTGTAATAGTGTATAGAAAAGGAAAATAGATAGATAGATATTTTTTTTTTTTAAAGGGGGGGAGGGCATAGACCTTTATTTCGCAGTAGCTAGGAAAGACCAATCCGGCTACCGTAGCGGTCCCCGGGGGCAAACCCCGACCGGCACAGCTCCCGCCCTTCATTTACCACTGCTTTGATCTATGGCCCCTAATTCCCTAGTTTAATGTGTGGTTAGTATGGGGCAAGGGTGGGGGGAAGGTGACAGAGGCAGGGTGTGTGTGTGTGTTGGAAGGAATGGAATCAGGGTTGCAGATCCCCCCCGTGGGGATACCGGGGGGTCTTTTGTATAAATAGTTCCCCCACCTTCTGGAAGTTCTGTGCTTGTAACTTCCTCTAATCTGTCGCTCTCTTTGACTCTGCCTTTTCCCTTTGCTTGCTGTCATCTACTATCTTTCTGCCTTACCTGGTCCATTCTGCTGCCTTTTTTCATGAAATACTTTCAAAACGATTTCCTCCAGCCGAAGTCGGACTTGCTGGGCCTAGCTATTTCTTAGTTAGGCGCATAACGGCAGCATGACACATCTGCGCTCCTAATTGACAGGAAACTGTCTGAGCGATCAAAGAAGAAGAAGGGTTGCAGAAAGAGGCAATCAGGGACAGAAGTATGCCTCTCTTTGTGTGACCTTGTTTTTTTAAGATTTCTCTTTTGTCATTCTGCCATGCCATGGCTTGGTTTGACAACTCTTCTATAGTTTGTGTGTTGCTGAGGTATATGTTTCCAAACTTACACTGTCAGTGTATGTCACTCCCAAGTACTCTGTGTAGGTATATCAGGTATTAGGTATTTTATAGTCACAGGCGTCTCTGTGAAATTCGGGTAGCTCCCACCTGGAGAGCGCGTCGCAGCCACATTTTTTTTTTTTTTTTTTTTGCATGCTATTTTTGTGCGACTGATGAGGAAGGAAAAAGGGGGGGGGGACTAAATTTTGACCAAATGACAACTTTTTCGTTGCCACTGGGATTAGCGTGTACTAAGTGCATGGGCACACGGGACCTCGGTTTATCGTCTCATCCAAAAGATTCCACGTTCAGATCGTAAGTTTAGTGCAAAGTGAGAAACAAATTAAAATCCCCTGTACCCAGGTTTGAACTCGGGTTTACTTGACACAAGGTGAACGCGATACCTCTGTGCCACTCTACACCTCTGTGTGTGTGTGTCTTGCAGGTGTACCCAGACAAGCACCATGGGCTGCTGGGAGGAAACACACGCCGCCACCTGTTTGAATCGCTGGACGATTTCCTCGAAGAATGTTTTGAAGGCTTCTCGAATAAGTTTGGACGAAGGCCTGATCCTGAAGACGACAATTGAGCTTAGCAAGAACTGCTATTTAAAAACTAGAATTATTTAGTATCTCTGACATGTACATGTATACACCCTCACATTCTCACTAATACACACACATGCATGCGTGTGCGCACACACAGACAAATACTTTTTTTTCTTTCTGAGTCTACCAAACTACATAACCAAGGTGTTGGTCAAAAGACCATAATTCTTAAGATTATCATACTTATAAATCTACTCAGAGGATGCATTTGGATTTATAATTTGCTCATTAACACAGTCATATTAACCGCTTCAGTGCCGTCTATTAGTTGCACATGCGCCACCGGCTTGCCACGCGATTTTTGAACGCAGCAAAATCGCTACTTAGTGGCAACGTATATATGCGTCAGTGGCAAGTACTGAAGCACTATAGAGGACGTATATATATATGTTCTTGGCACTGAAGAGGTCAATCTGTAGATTTACAGTCACACTCTTGTTTATTAATTGGTTTATTCCTCATCCTTGAGGATCAAGGTCACACTTATATTAGTATAACTTGACTGACACAAAGGATGCTTTTGTTTGGTGTGTGATATGTCAAACTGACACAGGCCTGAAAAGAAATGTTGAGAAAGCTCCGCACAGTATGACACACCCGTTATTGTGCGCTGCGATGCACATGCACAGTGTTTTGATTTCAACTCCTTTTTTTTCGTTAGATTTTTTACTGTTGCTTGTGAGAGCTAACAAAATGGTAACGGTTTATTCCAGCTGGTCAAACGTTGTATAAAGTTTAAAATGTTGTCAAAGGCTAAACACAAAACTTTGTTTTTTAATCTTTCACCACAGGTTATGTTGTAGAGCCTATAGTGTGAACACACTGGATATTGTTTCCATTTTAAAAAACGTTGACAGTTCTCCTACCAATTTTATTGGTAAACACCGCTATGTTGCCCAGTCGTAAGGATTAAGATGCAGCCCCCCCCCCCCCCCCCCCTCCCCCTGTCGTTCATAGAGCCAAACAATGAAGACTTTTTCACACATGTTGATTCCCAATCTAACAGTTCACTCAACTAAATCAAAGACTCTAAAAGGGTAAGATGGACTACTTAAGAGTTACGGCGAGCCGGGCTGATAGTTATTGTTAGTGGGGTAGTTACACCATTCACAGTGGCGGCTATCCAAAGACTCAGACTGGAATTTGAACGGAGAATTCAACTGGCCTATCAACGTGTTTTTAACCTAAATGTGTCACGTTTAAAAGGGACATAACCAGTGTTTCTGTCCTCACTACTCATATAGGGAAAAGGGACTGGATGTTAGTACGAAAAATTGTGTTTTACGTCCTCTCGGTCATACACATATGGGACATTTATAAATACAAAGATGGTGGGAACAATACTGGTTGCAATGCCCGGAGGCAGTGGAACATCAGTAAAGTCCCGAGTTATTAACAATATAGACAGGTGTAGCGGTAACCACCCCTCGGCTAAACCTCATCGGCTATGATACCGCCACAGTATAGTAAATGTTACTATGACCGGATGTTAGTCTTTTCTTTTCAGTGTCTTTGACTAAATTCTTTCACATGGTTTCCCTTGGTGTCATACAACCAAAAGTGCATACGCAACAAACTGACGTTTTTTGTGTTTCCCTTTCACATATTTCTGGGTGTTATACAACCTATAAGTGCATGTGCATCTTTACTACTTATTGTTGTTCTTTACACACAATCTGGTTTCAAATATTCTTGTGTTAACGGTGCTGCTTGTGGAATATAAAAAGGCTGGCTGGTGTCTAAATCTGGATGTGAACTTGCGCAGGGTATTGTGTCTCACTGAGTGAGAGTGTGTGCAAACGTTATGTGCGTGAGTGAGTGTTGTGAAGAACAGGAACATGGTGCAGACATTGTGAATATGAAATGAAATCCTCTTTGGTTGTTTGATGTAATGGGTGTTGGTTGTTTGATGTAATGGGTGTGGGTTGTATGGAATAGGTATGCTAAAAGGTACTGTATGAGGGGATTTTACAAGTAAATATATCATTATCTTGTCATGAATTTTGAACTGCATATTGGTGTGTGTTTTATCAAAATATTTTTTCTTAAGCTTGTGTCTTTTCCAAGATAAATTACATTCATTTATAATGATTTTTGTTTTCAAATAGAACTCGATGATAAAACCACATCAGTCAGTATCTGAATGTATTCTTTTGTATGGATGCCATGATGAAAGAATGTTTAAACGTTAGGAATCGGAATCACCAAATCTGTGATGGAGGATGCATAAGGAGAGAAGAAGAATGTCCGTGTACACTTGCCTACTTAAGTTATTCAAATTCCGTGAAACAGTCATGTTGAGTGATTGTGCGAGTGATGCATTTTGAAGTGAGACGTTCAAGGATAAACGTGCCAATGCACAAATGCAAAGTAACGCACCGGTGCACTTGTTTGTCAAATGTGTGTAGTTTTGTACACTTTTTGCTGTAACTTTTCATGTCATTTGGCTCTCTTCACTACCAGTGTTATTGTTCTCATTGGCAAGGAAATATTGTTTGGTAAAAGCCAGAAGGTACTACCGTATTTTTCGGATCATTAGGCGCTGCTGTGTATAAGGCAAATAGGGCAATTTTCAAGAAAAATCTGAAAACATTTAAGAAAAGGCGCCCTTGTTTATAAGGCTTGCAAAAGAAAGTCGAAGTTTGAAGCCTGTAAACATCCTGTAAACACGTACCGACCACCATTATTGTTGTCATAAACGAGAGTTGGCTCCCTTCTCAAATAATCGAACTTCTGTTTTTGCGACTTTCAGTTGTGTTTGGACTTTTCTTCGCAAAAACTGGTAGAATTATGGCATTTTATGCTCTACAACGATGCTTTTTACCATCCACTGAAGGGTTATGGCATCTGTTGGACGGTATCTCGGATGATAATCGGGATTTTGAAGCATTTTAACGTGAGTATTTATCGTATTCCACTTTTGATGTTGTGATTCACAGTAGACTGTACTGAGTATGGCAATCGTTGCCACTCTTCTCACAATTTTGTTCACTAATAGGGCGCTGTCGTTTATTAGGCGCATAGGTCGAACGAAATTGGCTAAAAAATATCGCCTTATAGTCCGAAAATTATGGTATATCACAGAAAGAATACAGAAGGATGATGGTACTTTCTGGCAAATATCCCTCACCTTTTGTTCTTAAATAGGTACGGAAAATAAGCATTACATGTCCTTTAACGCATCACTCTATGGCACTTTCCATACATCATTCCTAATTATGTTTCTTAGCATATTTTTCAATGATATCATGTGGTTAAATATATAGGTGTTACCCTTGCATACACCTTTGCACAAATGTCATTTTGCTATAAATCAAAACACAATCGAAATTGAAACCCAAAAGAAAAGATTTAATAACAACAAACAAGACAAATCACGACGTTTCGGGCTCAAGCCGTAGTCCAGTCATTTGTCATGGTTTTTTTTAATTAAATCTTTTCTTTTGGGTTTCAATTTTGACTGTTTTAATTTGTTGTGAATTTTACTGAACCCAGCAGTCATCTTCGTTTCTTCGTAATTTTGCTACTCATGTTGTTTCCAAAGAAAAAGCGTGAATAATCTCATGACTTATTTGTATTCATGCATATGACAAACATTAACCTCTTTATTCCTTGAAGGATAACAAAAAGCAGCAGCAACAACACACACAAAATAAAATAATACAACAGTTACTGGCACTTACCATATACTTGTGAACTAGGTATGCATTTGTGTAGTGAAAATAACCTTTTTGCATCACACCTTCAACAAAACTTCATTTTAATGTATGTTTGATTGATCCTCTTTTCTAAAGACTTTACTGCTATCAAACAAGATTGCAGTAAACTTATGTGGAAGTGTAAATGAAACCTTTGAAATGACATGCTTGATAAGGCCCGATTTCATAAACTTTTGAAACCGACTGATTTCTTGCCTTCGCTGTGATGTTTTGTCTTTCAAGAGCTTTTCTGTGTAAATGGTACCTAGGTCTTTGAAATTTGAATATTGTATGTTGGATTGATTACATTTTTTCCTAAACATGTGACACTGCTGCATCCAAAGTACCTTTTTTTGTACAAAAACATCACTTGCATATTAGATCATTATATTATTTCACAGCACATTACTTATCCATCGAATAGAAGTTTTCATTCCTTTGTTGTAAAAAAGAAATCCATCATCTGATCCATAAAGTTTGAGTATTTTTCGTCAATTAATCTATCAATGCACAGGTGGCTTACTTTTAGTTACTTTCTTGCTTTGTCAGTTTTCATATCTTTTTAATTTAGATGAAAACCAGTTTGGTGTTCTACTTTTTGTCAATTTAAATATGAGGTGGACACTGTGTTGTGAAGTATTTACATGAAAACCAGTTCTGCGTTCTTTTTCCACTTTTAAATATTAGATGCAGTGTGTCGTTTGTCATAAAAATAGTGTTCCCTTTTCCCCTTCTCCGATTCTCTTCTTCTTCTTCTGTGGTCCATGTGGTTGGCTGCGCAGGGACCCCAATAACAAAAATCTCTGAAAGTTGTGGGTAAAGTAAAAAATATATGAAATTTAGGGAGAGTTCCAGCATCCCTTAGCAGTTTTTTGTTGCTTCATTAGTACTGATTTAAGATGTCAAAGCAAGACAATACTTAAAACCAGACCAGTTTAGGATTGAAAGAAACAACACCATTTGACAAGATCTCATTGCTGAACTGCTGTTCTGATTTTACTTCTAGATCATTCTTCCATCCTTTTGGAATATTTTCCCCTGAAGTCGTTACAATTTTCACTGAAATCATGGAATATTGTATTCCCTGCTGTCAAACTTGCAAACCGGTTACCACAACACAGTCGACAATTTTCTCCAGGTCAAGGCGGCAGCGCCAAAGCTGTATGTGTAACTTCACACCCTCTGGCCAGGTTTGACTTCATAAATCTTTCTGGGCTGGACATGACAGTGCTGCAGGATATGTTTAGTGGTCAGTGGTGTTGTGTCACACAGGCATTGACCTGTGTGCACAATCTTGAGTTGGATGAGGTGGCTCAGGAATTGGCCAGTCCTTGTGGTGGTTAAAGATGGTGAATGCCAGGTCTTGTTGTCAATATGTCCAGTTCTTGTGGTGGTTGAAGATGGTGACGATGTCTTGTCAAGATGGCCAGTCCTTGTGGTGGTTGAAGATGGTGACTGCCAGGTCTTGTCAAGATGGCCAGTCCTTGTGGTGGTTGATGATGGTGACTGCCAGGTCTTGTTGTCAAGATGGCCAGTCCTTGTGGTGGTTGATGATGGTGACTGCCAGTTCTTGTCAAGATGGCCAGTCCTTGTGGTTGTTGAAGATGGTGACTGCCAGGTCTTGTTGTCAAGATGTCCAGTCCTTGTGGTGGTTGAAGATGGTGACTGTCAGGTCTTGTTGTCAAGATGGCCAGTCCTTGTGGTTGAAGATGGTGACTGCCTGGTCTTGTTGTCAAGATGGCCAGTCCTTATGGTGATTGAAGATGGTGACTGCCAGGTCTTGTCAAGATGGCCAGTCCTTGTGGTGGTTGAAGATGGTGACTGCCAGGTCTTGTTGTCAATGTCCTTGCCTCTGGGGCTGGTGAATCATGTCCACACCACTTTTATTCTGACGCTGCCTTCTCCACCACTGGGACAGGTTATGGTTGGGGATTTTGGCCTCTTTAATTTTGATTTGGAAAATCCTTTTAGTTTGTATTGTTGCCCTTAGTCGAAGCAGAAAGAGAAGATGTCCAGTGGATTTTTTGCTATGTTTGGCTTCTTTAATTTTGATTTTGAAAATCTTTTAGTTTGTATTTTTGTCTTTATTTGAAGTTGCAAGAGAAGAATTCCAGTGGATTATCTGCTCTGTTTTGATTTCTTCAAGTGCTGAACTGTTTTTAGTTTGCAATTCCTTCATAGTTTATTTATTGAGTGTGTGTGTATGCATGTAAATTTACAAATTAAAATGGCTTGGTTCAAAATGAATGTTTGTGTGTACAGGTTTCACTTTTTATCTTTTTTGTTTTGTTTTGTTGGTTGGTTTTTTTCCATTGATAAATGTGTGCATTACTTATTTTTGCCAATTGCTGTTTCGATGTCAGAGTCTTTATGTCCCATTTAATAAACTTATGACATTATCTTTATGTACCTATATATATGTACAAATGATATTGAGCAGGATGGTGGGGTGGGATGTAGAGCTGAGTTGAAATTCTTTTTCTCCAGTTCTGATATTATTTTTTTCCAGCAAAAAAAACAATTCTTCAAAAAAGCAGCAGATTCCAGTTCTCCAAATCAAATTACCTCAATTTGTAGTAACACAATATATTCTTTATTACTCCTTGGCCTGCTAATAATGGCTAACTCTTAAGGCGTGGCTTTGATCCAATACAATGAAGCCAATCACATCATTGTTATGGAAGCTAAGTTTGCTTCGATGTCTCAGTCTGTTATGCTTGTCTAGAATAAAGGAAGAAACAACAAAAATAACAATTATAAAAACTGACCTTGGAGGGTTGAGGATCCATACAGGCTCTTTTTGCTGAAAAATCGTTGTAAATCGGCTCTCATGGGAAAATACGCCTTTGTTGACTACTGTAGTTTCTTCTTCTTCTTCTCATACGTCAGAACTACTGTAGTTTGAAGAATACAAGTCTCTCACCTTTTCTGGTTATGTATTTTTCGTCTCCAAATCATCTGAAGTCGCAATTGAAATTGTTTTTTATTTGAAGTAAGGCTTTTTATGTCGCCTCATTCATCGAATTTCAACTGGGAATGTATTAGAGAAATTGTTAGAATTGTGACGTTTCACCACTTGTGACGTAGAAGGAAAACCTGACCTCAACTCAAAAACTAGTTTGAATTAACTGACCGTCATTATTCTTGTTCCTCAGAGTTTTTGTGATTGTTGGAGTTCAGTCTTTTGACTGTAGGCATTTTTAATTATACAGTCTTGCGGCGGAAATCAGTGAAAGGTACAGTTTGACACATGTGTCTGTAGTTCATGCGCCCGACATGAGCGCATTGACATTAGCATCATGCGATTCTACTTCCTTTACATTCAAGATCTGTGTCGTCATTTCCAGTTCTAAGTCTCATTTTAGCAGACAAATTTATTAATTTCTGAGCATAGTTTTATTGAAGAAAAAACAATCCAGAAATGTTGCCCTTTCACTGCATTTATTTATGTTCTTCTAAACGACACAATCAAAGCCAAGTGTGTCTGAAAACGTTTACAACTGCCCGTCTATAATCTTTAAGAGAATAAAGCGCACTTGATTCTCAGCCTTCCATCAAAGTCAGTTTTTTGTTAAAAGGATCCAGCAGTCACCACTTTGCTTCTTTCTTGAGTAAAGGATTTTTTTTCAAGGTTGAAAACTGGTTCTGAAGTGCACAAAGCCAAAGTGTATGTTTAATGTTTCCATTTCATAGTCGGGTACACTTTCTTTACAATTATGATGACCAATGCACAACTCTGCACATCCAAGGGTTAGGGGTATGCATTAGCATTCACTTGCCTGTAAACCATCTGTGTAACAAAGTTGAACATTTTCAAAACTACAAATTCGTGTGACAAAGATGTGTTCGTTCCAGTGCAACTTTTCATGTTCAGATTTGTCCATTTATCCTTTTTCTTGTGGATTTTTTTTTTTTAATGAGCTATATTCCTTTTTCCTTCTTTTTTGGTGACTGAGTTTTGAAATTCATAATGTTTCATTGTTGTTTGCATTGTTTAAAGAAGAATACTATTACTAATATGAATAATTCCCACTTTTTTCAATGCTGTTTTTCGTTTGTTTTCTCAACTATGGATTGTTTGTGATTTTTCTCTGCATTCTACTTTTTGATTATTGCTCTCTTTTACGCCTTACAAAATGTGGTTTTCTCCCCATTCTCACTCGGCAATGTCCACATTTATCCACATAAGGGGAAGTAATCTGTTGACTGAAGAAGCCTTGGTTGAGCTTCTTTCTGACTATGAATGATCTTATGGCTTCAATGTGGACGTTGCCTCTCACTTTTTTTCTCTTGTGCACACACTGTCTTGCCTGCAATCACCTCCTGTTTTCTGCAACCTCCAACGGTTTTATATGTTAACTTCTGGATTAAACTTCATTAATTCAAGTTTTTTAGACTCTGTGTGTGTATGTGTGTGTGTGCATAATATATTTGATGGTGTCCATTCGGGTGATGGCCTCTTGATCACATCAACATATGGGGCTGCTAGTTTGGGCTTGGAAAGAGCAGGCGTTTGAGTATTTAGTGGACAATTTAGAACCAGAAGCAGCACACACAAAAAAGTATCTAATAAAGAAATTGATCACAAAGTTGGTTGGTGAATATTGCAGCCATGTTTAAAAAAAAGAAACAAAAAAAAAGATCCAATGCAGCATGTGAACTATGCACAAGATATCAATGGTAATCCTGTATTTCTTTTTATATTTTAACTATCAAATAAAGACAAGACAAGAAGAGTTGTGACCAACTACTATTTTGTTAATACACTTTTATGTTATAAATATGCTTTTGTATATCTTCAGTTTTAAACACATCCCGTTTCCAGAAATTTACACTTAATTATTTTGAACTTTTCCATTGATAACAGAAAAAGAATCTTGAAAACTCATCATCAGTTGCTTGAGATATAATGGTATGCATAAACAGCTGTAAGGATTGCCTAGAGACAGAAAGTGCAACAACAAAAATTGCCAACTGTTGATTTCCCATTTTACTTTCTTCTGCATATTTTCAATGCTGATCTCTTGGATCAGAGAAAGAAAAGAAATTTGAGACCAATCAATGCCAACAGTATGATTTTAATACTAATCTTTAATAAATAAATTAAAGAAGTTTGTGACTGTTTAAATCAACTGATTTCAACACTATTTTTCATAAGAAATAAAGCAGTATCTAATGACAAAGGGAGGTAAAGAACTCTCCATTCTAAAGGTACATAACTCCAGTCAAAGCCGTTGACAGCACCGAATTGCCTAACCCCTACGCAAGTAAAAGGTACAGAGAAACAAACCAAGAGACGCAGATGCTAGGTGACCTGATGCCATAGGCGGCCTTGATAGGAGGGATGTACTTTTATTACATTAACTTGACCTCTCACACGCCAGTAATTTTTGTTAAACAAGTACAAAATTTTTTTACCGTATTTTATGGACTACAAGGCGCACCTGATTATAAGGCGCACCCCCCAGATTTGACACAAAATTCAGATTTTGTTACTCTTTAGTCTTACTATAGTATCAGTCACATAAGGCGCAAGGGTCTCAGTCTGGGGGAAAAGTATCGCCTTATAGTCTGTAAAATATGGTACTTAAAGCATTACTGTTATTACATTCATAACAAGTGATCACTCATACACATACTCATACATAAACATGTTGCAGACTGTAGTTGCAATCTCACCATATTTTTAATCAATGTACCCTCCAGTGATTAAAATTTACAATAATATGAACCTACTGTACTTGTTACCAAAGGCAATAACAAATTAATCAAAACCTTTCATAGGAACCACAAGTGCAACATAAAAGCAACAACGGTACAAGATAAATAACAACCAAGCATATAAATACACAGACCATAGATCCCAGAAACTTTAGCACACTGGTCGAAATGCTGCAAAATCTACATCAACAAAGTTATTGATGTCGAAAACTACCTATGTAGCTGCATAAAATAAAGGTATAGGGATATTATGCAGTCTGTACCCACATGGTGCTCAAATAATGAAAGCCAAAAGAAACGCAAGTAAAGCTATCATGATTCTAATTGCTTTTTTAACAAATTCATCCAAACAAATTTGATTAGGTCGATTTCACAAACAATCTGTACAATGAGTCTTGTATCATCGATTGTTCATTTGAGTTGCTCAGTAAGCCAGTTGGCGCAGGTGCTGGCGGTAGATCTGCCTGTCCTGGTGTTGTTACACCAGGTCTTCCGCTTCTTGATCCATCCCGCGTGCTTCCAGTGGCTTGGAACCGAGCCCACAGATGACAGATCAGGGATGTTGCCACTCTGAGAGCATTAGCGATTATGCTTGGTCGGCTTCCCGGCTGCAGTCGTCGCAATCGCTCTTTCCCGATCAGTGGGGTTCAGTCTTGGCATCTTTCTACTGATAAAATGCGGGCTGTCTGGAAGCGTACGAGCATCAGGTTTTATTGCTAGTGAGTTTAACGAAAAAATAATAATCTTCCTGCTTTTCCTGCTTTTCTTCAGTCTGCGCGTGCGGAAAACCCTATCTGACTTTAGAGCAGCAAAGCGGGCGCCATTATTAAGCCACGCCCACGATTTTCACATAATACATGTCGGACATATTGGCGACTCATAAGAATCTTTTCTTTTCTTTTGTTTTCACTGTACCGGTATGCATAAACTTTGGCAAAGTTTTATGTAAGTGTCAACTTGCGTTTCTTTTGGCTTTGTGTATACTTGGAAATAAAGCAGATTTCTCCTCTCTTCCGGGTATCTGAAATAACATGACATGCATGGATCTGTCTGTGAGTAAAAAGTATTAAAAAAAAGAGTATTATTTAAAACAAAAATCACCAGAAATCACATTAGTTTTATTCTATCAAATTTGATTTATATCCCTTATTGTTGAACAAAAAATGTACATAAACAAGCATAACGGATTCATTTATAAAAGACCCATCTCATCATACCTATGAAAATTGTGTACTGTACAAATGCATTATTCATGTAAGTACATAAACAACCGATATATTCATTTCACAAATTGTAAAAGCACATTAACAAAGCACAAGTTTTCCAGATTCACCAGTTCATCAGATGACTTTGCAATGTGTGTGTCCCTACCCCTTTCTGAAAGGCCAGGATATTCAATTTTCAACAGTAACAATTAACAAAAATATTTTTATACCATAACATGCATTAACACTCTGTGTAGTAATATAAGGCACCTTTTTTTGGGTGGTGGTGGTGTGCAACAAGCATCTAATACTTTCATTTAATAATTATATAACAATAAAATAAGAGAAAAAAAGGAAGAACTTGACATCAAGTTCTCTTGGAAGAGCAAAATCAAGCTCTTTGTCACATTCTTCAGCAGAAGCGATGAAAAACGAAGAGTGGACGGAATCAAGTACAGAAACCAAGGCCCTTTGTACTTCAAAGAACAAGAATAACATCACGCTTAGAGCCCAATAAAGGCCTAAGCAGGGCAATGTGGCGGTAACGGTTGCCATAGAACCTCAAAATCGATCTTCACAAACTGTCAAAAATTGGACAAAAAGTTGATTCTTTGAATCACCACGGTATAGTACGACAAGAAATTCTGATGGTAAGATTTTTTATCAAAAGATGCAATACTAACATAAAGAAAAATGTTTTTAGTAAAAGAGTTACTAACATGTTAGTTACTAACTAAAGAAGTTTTATGGAATTAAATACAGAAGATTTGTTTGAACCTATATAAAAGTTTAGTAAGACCTCATCTTGAGTATGGAAATCTAATTTGGAACCCTTTTCTTAAAAGACAATCTACACAAATTGAAAGGGTACAAAGGCGAGCAACCAAATTAATAAAATCAATTAAAAAAAATTGGAATACGGGGACAGACTTCATAAGTTAAGTTTACCATCCTTAAAATTTAGAAGATTAAGGGGAGATTTGATAAATGTATATAAAATGTTTAATAACCCTGACAAAACTAACAAGCATTTGTTTCAATTGTCTAACGATTTGAGAACCCGTAACAGTGATCTAAAAATACTAACCCAATACAGTAGAACTAATATGAGGAAAAACTTATTTTCTAATAGAGTCACCCAGCACTGGAACAATCTCCCTGCACAAACTAAACTTGCTTCCAACATTAACCATTTCAAAAACCTCCTAGATAGTGACCCCAAAATTAATGTTTTTAAATACAATTATGATTAAGACGACAATGATAGTTCAAAAAGCGCCACAGCTATGCCAATCTGATTGATGAACAAAACCACAATAACAAACAATCAAAAGATAGGGCACATCAAGAGGCCGCGAGGCCTGGCTGCCCTGAAGATCTGACCTGACCATGTGGAATGAGTTACCTTTTCAGTTAAAATGTGCACCATCTACTAACATCTTAAAAAATTGTCTTGATGCAATTCCAAAATTTATAAATATATTTATAGGCTTTGATTGATTACTGCTTATATGAAAATTGTACCGTATAAACCTTGACCTAGCTGTACATGTTTCAAAATGATGGGACTACCTATCACGGCATGTTTTGTTCCTATGCACTGCTACTACTACTACTACATGACATTCGATAAACATTCGCCATGTATTTTTTGACGTTCTTGGTTGTCCGTTGCAAGAGGGGAGTAACTTTTCTTTTCTTTTTTGAGCATGTATGCGTTGTTTTAACGGAAGAAACAGTTACATAGGTTCTAAAAACAAACACATGGCAGGGTGTTTGGCAGTGAATGTCTTTGCATTTGGTGAGAGTGTAGAGTGATGTCTTGGGTGAATTTGCATGAACACTGTTGTGTAACAACTAATATGTAAGGAGCTGAATATACAAACATACAAACAGTAAACACATATCCATCAAGAGATCAAAGGAAAGAGCAAAAACTGTTCACACAAATTAGAGCAAAAACTGCATATTTCCCCACAACAATTTCATGTCACCTTTAACAAAAAAAACAAGCACTGGCAGTATTCCTGCATAAAATATGCATAGAATCGAATGGATGCATTAGCAGGCATGAGATTGAGACATTGTGATTTAGGCTGAAAAGCATCAGAAAAAGGCTGAAAAAAGGCTGAAGCCCCCTGAAACTGGAGCCTTTTAGTAATCTAAGCCTTAAAAACAACATTATAAGTGGATTTGATACATTTAGTTCATTTTTAATCACTTATAAGTGGTATTTCTATACTCATTTGGTCTCTTTTTTATCTCAAAAATGACCTCTGGGGCCATCAAAAAGCCTGAAATCAGCATAAAGGCTGAAAAATCTCATGCCTGATTAGGATCACGCCCTCAATTGCAGTATACCCACTTTGCATAGAATCAATCATATCACTCACACACATTATTATATCTATGTACACTTTGCACCATAACATAAACATACAAAATTATGTTGCCTAAACCCACAGTAATTACAGGCTAGAGTCTACATCTGTACATCAAGAAAAGATGGAGATTCACTTTGTTCATGTTTTGCCTCTGGTTACATGTTCCCCAGCAAAGTCAGACCTGCCAACCCCCTAACAGACCAAAGAGGAATATTTGTAGCAGGAAAGAGGAATTTTTGGGAGCTAAGAGGAATTTTGACGCGGCATCTTACCTTTCGCGCGTAAACATAATTTGAAGCAAGCAATTTTCATCCTTGTGAACCTGTCTTGTTTAAAACTAGTCTTGTCTGGAAGTGTCACAACTATTTCTAACACAATAGAAGCTTTAGGTTTGTTCTTCTGTCCTTTTTATTTGGGCAGACCAAGACGGTTGGTGCCATAGATGACTTAAATAATAAGACTTGGAAGGAAGATAATGAATCAATTTAAGTTCATCTTTGTTCGTTCTCCTTTCCTTCCGTTGGTTTGAAAAAGTTGGTAACGGTAGAAGACGAAGTCTGCAGTTTCGATAAGACGATAAGACGATGAGAAGTAATGTGGCATTTGATGTCTTGACACCCTCCATAGGAGATTTTTAAGTGTAGTGAACACATCATACATCAAGCATGATGCACACTTTCTTGATCTCTGAATGCACAGATACTTTTCCATGTAATCTTGGCAGAAATATTGGTCTATTCTCTTTCTTTTCTCCCCAGAGTCTCACACAAATCGATGACAATCGCCATATTGACGGAAGTGCGCAAACAGAAACTGGAAAGCCGGTTATACGCACAGCAGCTGTGCTGCTCTGTATATAAGACGATGAATTTGTGTGTTAAAAAACCCTTTTTTTTAAAGTTTGGAAAGCGGAATTTTATGGACTTGAGCGGAAGGGCGGAAGAAATGTAGTCCGAGCAGAAGAAATTCCGCTCAAAGCAGAAAGGTTGGCAGGTCTGAGCAAATGTTGTACATTGTGTGTGTTTTTCACTAACATTAGAGTCCAGTAAACGACACCAACAAACAAACAAACACAAAAAGTGATGTTTATAAGCTTTTAAAGTTTTATTAAAAAAATAAGTACTTTTTCGAGGTGTAACACATTTCTCATAACTTATCCTCCCAAGATAAAAATAATCACAATTAACATTTAATTAACAAGTTTTTGTTTTTTATAATGTAAAAATAAAGCCTCAAAAACGAATGTAAAAGGGCTAAGAAAATATTGCCAAACAACAAGATGGACAGCCATTGTCCATTTTGGACATACTGTACTGATAATAATACGTGTGTTGTTAAGAAGCAACACTGTTGAATATATTTTTAGAACAAGACAAATTCAACCCGACTTTAAGATCACAACTGATTTTTATATATCTCAATGAACAGTTAGTTTTACAATACATCCACAATGGCTTTTATTGTTCAAAATGCAATTCAGCAAAATGATAAAGAGCAGTTTATTGTCAATCAAACAGCAAAAATGTATCATTTATAAGCATAGACGGTTCAGTTGTTATCACAGCATAATTTATTACTTAACAACTTAAACAAGCAACAGTAGCTGTAATTGCCTGATTAAAACAAATTTCTCACTTTCCCAGTTTTTTTATTTGAAAGTGGAGAGAATTTGTGAAACAAAATGAAAAAATTGCATGTATGTACAAGTGTGTATGTGTGTAAGAATGGGGGTGGGGTGGAGGGGGGTAGACAAAAAGCTAGATTATCTGCTGTCAAGACAAAAACATTATTTTAATGTTTTGCATTCAGATTCTTCACTGCATAACACTAACAAAAAAAGCCTGATAAAGGTGAACTGGAACCATTGTTTTCATGTTAAAATATTTGAGCACAAGAATATCTTGATACCTTGTAAATGTTTTCACCATTACCAAACACTTGTTAAACATGAAATTCTGACACAAATAATCAGAAGTGGAAACGATCTATTAAATTGGATGTCACATTATCAGGACTTGGCATCCTATTAAATCAATAACTCTGAACAAAAATGCATTTGAACCCAAAGAGAGCTTCTTTGAAGTAATGTTCCATACTTTTAAAACATACCTTGGAAAACATAAATTGAAATGAACAAAACTTTATAGTCTACATGACACTAGGATTAAAATATATATAAAGCACCCTCTTTTGCAGATTCTGCATTCCATTGCTGTAAACTGAGACAAAAACCATTACAGCTAATGGTAAACATCTACGCTACTGTATTCGCCCCTCCATCCAAAGATTCGGGACTCCCATTCTCTACCCTGTGCTTCTCTGCCAATTCCTGACCGTCAACCGTCTTTTCATCTTCTTCAGTTTTACTATCCCCACTTTTCTCTTTTCCCGCAGTTTGCAAGCTAGCACCAGAATCTTTGCCACATTTGTCCTCTTGTTCACTGCTGTTCACAACAGCAGCGTCTTGTGAGCCCTTGCTACCATCCTGGGACGTGCCCTTACCATCTTGTGAGCCGTCCTCGTTCTGAGCGCCTTGCAAACTGTCCTTACCATCTTGCGAACTCTCCTTGCTGTTCTCAGCATCCTGCGGGCTGTCCTTGTTGCTGCCTTGCTCTGCGGCCTGTTCAGGGGTGGTGGACGAGGCCAACGGACTGGTAGGTGGGGCGTTTGGCCTGTGCAGCGTGTTGATAGGGGAAAAGGAGAGCATCTGGGGCACGGTCTTGGGGATGGGGTAGTGTTCAATCTCCATGCCCAGTTCCTCCATGAGGATTGCCAGCCGCTCGGACTTGCGCGCCTCGTTCTGCTGGATGATCGTGTACAGGTGCTCAGTCAGGGACTCCTTCAGCTCGCTCTTCTCCGCCAGGGCCATCTTGGACTCCACAAACTCCTTCTCCGCTTTTTCGTAACGCTTCCTGAGGAAACAAGTTGAACAATGAGGAAAGAAACAAAAACTAGATGAAATGCAAACCTCAGTCATAGCATTTCCTGAGAAAACAAGTTGAAAAACAATGGAAAAAAACCCACCTAAATTGAAATAAATTAATGCAGGTCAAACTGGAAATGCCTAATCACTTTAGATTTCGTGTATACTTTTTTTTAGATCTTTACCAAATTCTCTAGTCTATACATTCTTTAAAACTTCATTCAATAAATATCAAAGAATATTGCACAGGTATATCTGGTCATCTGAGTACTTTCATTAACTTTTTCTAGCCTAAGCGGGCACTGGCGGCTAGTGGTGATCTTGTCATTTGTAGCCTATTTGTTTGCCGGTCACCATTGTTACAGCTATAGTCAGTCATCGCATCGGTTGAAGAGAACCATCAGAACTTAGAAAAAGAAATCTGTAGATTTCCCTACTGCCATGTAAGGAATAATAGAACTCAAACATCTTTGAAAATGTAGGTGCTGTAAAGGTCGGGTTCTGCACATTTTATTGATATATGGAAACAGGGCGTTAATTATTACATATATATACAGTAAAATAAAAAAAGGAAAAACAATAAAAACAAACTGAACTGCCTGCCGAATTTTCATCATTATTTTATAAAACTTTTTTAAAGACACACAGTCCGACTTCATAATGAAACGTTCGTCATCATACACACGTCAATATCAATTTGTTCCACACACACACATAAACTCAACGGAGGAAAAGAGGAAAAAACTAACACGACACAATGTTGCCAAAATTACGCTGTCAGCAACGGTTGCAAAGAAAGGCAGGCGCATCGGCTCACAGGTGCTGGCCAAGCTAACTGACTGTCGTCTAGAAAGAGTTAAAGCCTAGCAAATAAAGCACTGGTTTGGGGCTTACAAACATGACAGGAATCGTGCTTGTCGTCAAACTTAACATGGGAAAAGTGTTCAGACTAAACAAGCAGCATGCATCTACAACTACAGTGGAACCTCCCTTATAAGACCTCCCATTATAAGACTCCCTCCCACATAAGACCTACTTCTCTGAGACATAGCCCTTCTTTGTAATAATAATAAGACCCCTCCCTTATAACATAAGACCTCATTTTGGATGATTTTTGAAGGTCTTATAAGGGAAGGTCCACTGTACTTACTGAGCTTGCAGAAAGTCCAAACTGGCCGCTTCGATTTTGTCCCTGATGATGGCCACGTCAGCGTTGACCAGCTGGTCCAGGTGTTTGAGCTCGTTCTGGACTTTGGTCAGTTTCTCTGCTTCCTCCTTGGCCATTTTGCTCCTGCAGCCAGCATCAACATTTAACTCAACAATAGGAATTGTTCGGAAATTAATAAGGGGAGTAATTTCATGGTGTGTGGGAGTGATCTTGCCTAATTCAATCGGTCAAACAGGGGAAGTTACTCTACCATCAGCTCTCGTAGCCTATCCACTCGTGTGTTTGAGCAGACAAACAGCACTTAGAACACCGTGCGTCATTCTAAAAATGTATGTCATTTATATTTTTACGTCACATTTTGCAAGTTTTATCAGTTGGTGGCCACTGGCCAAAATGTTTGCAAGTCGCTGACTCGCATCCTGCGCTTTCAAGCTTCAACGCCATTGTTACTATGGTATTTGACCGGGTAATGGAGGTAAACAACTCTAATTTTCACGAAGTGCTCTGCCCTATTTTTTTTCTGAAAATCGTCTATTGACCAGCATTAATAATTCACTATCGAGAACGAGCGATGATGTTGTGTTTCTTTGTGAGCAACCAACATGGCGGCTAATGGGAGAATGACAGAGCAGTTACACCATGTTGGATTTTGAAGAGCGTTTTCATTGGTGATAACAACAACATACATTATTTATACAGCGCTAAATCTTGATCAAATTCAAATTGAAGCGCACACACACGTTGAACATTCATAACGCATTTAAACAAAGACGAACAAGAAAATATAACACACACACACAAGCTTGAGAAATGGTCCTAAAGGCAAGAAAGAGGAGGGAAAGAAAGAAAGAGCTTCAATCAATGACGGGGAAACAGGTGGGCTTTGAGGGTTGATTTGAAAGCAGAGAGGGTCGGTCGCTGACGGAGGGAGAGGGGAAGTTTGTTCCAGGAGGTTGGTCCTAAAACAGCAAAAGAGTGCCAACCAACAGTATGTGAAACACCAACATGACGGCACAGACATCATTAACTCGTTCTCCGTAGCTGTTTATGACCAGGCACCCCGATAACATTCCATTTACTGAATACATGGGTGCAACTCCCCAAAATGAAAAAAAATAGGCAGGGGTCCAGGGACCCAGGGACCCTCGGCAGGGTACAGGGGCTCTGCCCCATCAGGCGATTCAGGGGGGCAAGTTAAGAGAGAGTTAACGAGATAGACAGACAGTTCAAATGATAACACAAGGACAGTTTTAGTCTGATAAGCCTTGTAAAATTATTACATTACCTTTGTAAACTTCCAAGATAGAACCACCAAGTTCAAAACGCCCCGAATCGCTTGTGTTCAATTTTTGTTTTGTTGGAAGAATTTTAAAAAATTTCAGTTGTTTCTGGTAAAATTAAAATACTGAAATCAAAGTAAAAATTAAAGAGTGGCACCCATGTGAATATAAAGAATTGTTTAAAAATTAATATCATCATGATAATTTTTATGCTGAGAGATGAGGGAAGGAGGAACGGAACACAGACAGGCAGAGAAATAAAAACACAGAAAATAAAGGAGACAAGTAGTGCTCGTAATTGTGCCTACCTCTGCTTGATGGCATTAGCTAATATACGCCGGCGTTGCTTGTTCTCTTCCTCCATTTTTTTCTGCTGAACTCTAAACTGTTCTACTCTGTTCATCTCCACCCTGCGACATAGAGACAAAAATATTGAGTATTTATACAAGTCAACCAAATGTGTCTGTCCACCACCGTAACAACAACAGCAAAGTGATTATACAATGATTATTTTTGCCCTCATACTTCTCACAAAATGCCTTTAACCCTTTCACCGCCAATGTCGCATTTACACACCATAATGGTTTAACACCCATGTCACTAAAAAGCATCAAAGCAGGGCCTGTTATCTGAAGACGCTACTTTCTTAATTTTGGGAGGTAAGGATAGGCCTAATGTTATACATGTCACAAAGGAATTCTCAATATTGCAGATAATTTTGTTTCTCTACTCGGTTAAGTTTAATGGGGGGGGGCTGAAAAATGGCTGGCAGTGAAAGGGTTAAAACAAAGAAAACAAATTTTAATCTGATACAAAAACACTTTGGAGCACAGCAAATTAACTATTCTAGCACCATGGGCGATGGTGCTAATACATTCGCCCAAGACATCACTCTACACTCCCACCAAATGCAAAGACATTCACTGCCAAACACCCTGCCATGTGTTTTCTGTTTTCAGAGCTTGTATCACCGTTTCTGCCATTAAAGCAATGGGTTAGGGAGATGCAACAGACAACCAAGAGCGTCTAAAAATACATGGCACAAAAGGAGTCAAAACAGACCAAAAAAACTAGCTTTCTAGTTCTTGGCTTACTTCAACCCTTCTTCTTCATTGAACTCTTTGAGACTGGCACCGCCGGGCTCGTCCCCTTTATCACCCGCTGGCGACATCTCCTTGGAATTGTCATCCCTCTTTTCACAGCTGCCTGCTGGGGGCCTCTCTCCCGCTGCTGTCTTTGTGCCGGCTCCAGTATCTGTCTGTTGGTTTGCCTCCTCCTTTGAAGCAGGGGTAGGCGGTGAGGAAAGGCGCTGGGAGGCAGGTAGATGTGCGTCGCCGCCTTGGGAAAACTCCAGCGCTCTCTGACGCGCCAGTTCACGCTGCTGCTGGACTTTCTGCTTCCTGGCCGCAGCTTGCTTCACGGCGTTGTTGGGGTTTTGTCTCGACTGGGCTGCCAACAAAAAGGTGGGTTTTTTTCAAGCATGCAAATTATAGTCAGTATCTTAGAGTGAAGACTGGAGTAAAGAACGCAAACAAATCACATAGCGAAGTGGAAATGTGGAAAGCTGCTGATTGAAAGCTTATGAAATCGGCACATTATTTTAAACAAACATTAATCTGTAACAATTTTTAACAAGCTCATAGTCAGGGATGAGGAAGCTTTGGGCTCCAATGGGAAGAATAAAACCACAATCTAGAAGAGACACATATGGGACGCTAGTAAATATAAAGATGGTGGGAACGATCCTGGAGGCAATGCCCGGAGGCAGTGCAACACCAGTAAAGTCCAGATTTTTTAACAATACAGATATAATGTTAAATAAACTTATTTTAGGGAAGAAGCTGTTCTTAAATACTGCTGTTTTGGCAGGCTGGATGGTGAAACAGCACTCATTGTTTCATGCGAAGTGTTCAACTCTGTTCTTGCTTTGTTGATTGTCACGTCT
>CM065680.1:27837385-27842385 GCA_017654935.2 Phymorhynchus buccinoides
GGGGTTCAGGGGGCTCGGAACGTTTTGCAATTTAGTCATTATTAAGGCAAAAATCGATCCATTTTCTAATTTTTCACCCTTGTATAAGGTACATACTTGGGGTAGAGGGGGGGTCCGGAAGTCACCCCCCCCCCCCCTAGATCCGTCCCTGTTGTATTCTTTCATTTCTAGCTTCTCTTCTTGTCCACTCGCGGTTGTTTTTTTGTTTTTTTGTTCTCCTAGTTCTATACCAAGAGAGTAAATTGCAATTGCAACAAGGCTTGTGTCTTTGTCTGTCTGTCTGTCTGTCTGTCTATCTGTCTCTCTGTCTCTCTATCTCTCTCTTGTCTCTCTGTCTCTCTCTCTCTCTCTCTCTCTCTCTCTCTCTCTCTCTCTCTCTCTGTCTCTCTCTCTCTCTCTCTCTCTCTCTCTCTGTCTCTCTCTCTCTCTCTCTTACTCCCTCTCCCTCTCTGCGCGCGCGCGCGTGCGTGCGTGTATGTGTGTATGTGCGTATGTGTGTGTGTGTGTGTGTGTGTGTGTGTGTGTGTGTGTGTGTGTGTGTGTGTGTGTGTGTGTGTGTGTGTGTGTGTGTGTGTGTGTGTGTGTGTGAACAAAATAATTCCACTTTACTGCAACTAAACTACTGAATCGATCATATTACAGCTTGGCACAATGGTCTCCCACGTCCCGACGTCGATACGTCGACGACGTTATGTCAGATTCACCAATTGTGAAAGCATATAAAACACCCCCAGTGATTCTGTCGTGTTTTTAAATAAGAAAGAACATTCTAAGTATACCGAGCAATCAAAATAATAATGATAATGGAAAGATTTAAATCAATGTTAGTATAGTGAAAAAGTATTATATTTTTCCTACGACCTAAACTTTATAACTTCTCTGCAACTTCTTTGCAACTTCAACTTATTTAAAATTATCATTTTAATGAAGATATGTTCTTTCATGTTTTAATTCTCGCTACATTTTTTTTTCTTTGCGTAGAAAATGGAATACGGTTTATATGGTTTTGCTATCTTGTTTTGTTTTCACACGTCAGGTTTCTTTTTTTTTCTTTTCAAAACTTCGTTTTCTCTTCCTTTGTCTTTGCGTTTTCCTTTCCTACCGGGACTCGGTGTAGCGTGTGGCAAAGAAAAGAGAGGATCGAGTGGCTTCTTTCCCTTCGTTATAAAGATTCATTCCAACATTTGTTATGCTGATTTGTTCATTTGTTTTCTTATTTGCTTCTTCTTTTGCCGTGAAGCTAGTTAATACCAGTGCACCACCCCAAAACATGTCTTGATTAGCGGTTAGGATCACTAACCAAACGGACCCTATCCCTATTCGTTATAGAGATTCATTCCAACACATTTTCATGCTGATTTGTTCGTTTGTTTTCTTATTTGCTTCTTCTTTTGCCGTGAAGCTAGTTAATACCAGTGCACCACCCAAGACATGTCTCGATTAGCGGTCAGGATCACTAACCAAACGGACCCTATCCCTATTCGTTATAGAGATTCATTCCAACACATTTTCATGCTGATTTGTTCGTTTGTTTTCTTATTTGCTTCTTCTTTTGCCGTGAAGCTAGTTAATACCAGTGCACCACCCAAGACATGTCTCGATTAGCGGTCAGGATCACTAACCAAACGGACCCTATCCCTATTCGTTATAGATATTCATTCCAACACATTTTCATGCTGATTTGTTCGTTTGTTTTCTTATTTGCTTCTTCTTTTGCCGTGAAGCTAGTTAATACCAGTGCACCACCCAAGACATGTCTCGATTAGCGGTCAGGATCACTAACCAAACGGACCCTATCCCTATTCGTTATAGAGATTCATTCCAACACATTTTCATGCTGATTTGTTCGTTTGTTTTCTTATTTGCTTCTTCTTTTGCCGTGAAGCTAGTTAATACCAGTGTACCACCCAAGACATGTCTCGATTAGCGGTCAGGATCACTAACCAAACGGACCCTATCCCTATTCGTTATAGAGATTCATTCCAACACATTTTCATGCTGATTTGTTCGTTTGTTTTCTTATTTGCTTCTTCTTTTGCCGTGAAGCTAGTTAATAGCAGTGCACCACCCAAGACATGTCTTGATTAGCGGTCAGGATCACTAACCAAACGGACCCTATCCCTATTCGTTATAGATATTCATTCCAACACATTTTCATGCTGATTTGTTCGTTTGTTTTCTTATTTGCTTCTTCTTTTGCCGTGAAGCTAGTTAATACCAGTGTACCACCCAAGACATGTCTCGATTAGCGGTCAGGATCACTAACCAAACGGACCCTATCCCTATTCGTTATTGGCCACTGCAACAACCATGTTTTGCTAGAGTGAATGCCCTTGATAGATGCTTGAGTACTGACCAAACAAGGGTGTAACTATCGCCAATTTGAGGCCACTAAATGGCTGCCTTTCGCAAGAGTGAATGCCCTTTTCAGTACTGACCAACAAGGGATTCACTCACACTGCAAAGGGGCGTTAATAATCCTAGTTGCAGTGGCCAATACAGATTCATCCAGCATGGCATGTTGCTGGTTTGTTGCTTTGGTTCGTTATTTGCTTCTTCTTCTTTTTTTTCTTTTGGCCTTTATAAAAGAAGCTAGACGCCGTTAATAACAGTGCACCACCCGAAACGTGTTTTGATTAGTGGTTAGGGTCACCTGAACCAAAATAATGGACTCCACCATGCAAGCATGGCGCCTGATCCGGTGGGCATAATCAGCCGAAACGACAGAGAAAGGAAATTGGGGAGACCTGATTGGTTTTTGTGCACCCCCCCCCCCCCTACCCCCACCCCCTCCTACCCAACCTTTCCCCCTTTTTTCACCCCTCCCCCCCCCCCCCCTCCTTATCTACCTGCACAGTCAGACGTAATTACCATCACCAGAAAAATCACCGTAGAATGTGTCTCCAGAGAATTGGGGCTCTATACTGCCCTGGCACAAGAAAGCTGCATGCTGCATGCGTTGGAAGCAAGGTGAACTCTGTTTGGTGCCGTGCTGAATTTCTTTGACCGCGCGGAATTTGTGTATCATCAAACGTTGTGGAAACATTGGCCGTACGTGATTATGAACCATCAAGCCGGGGGGGTATTGTTAATGTGGGTTTCAAGAGGTGTAGGGCTAGGTTATAGCTATATATTTATGCAGACTGTGGTGTTGATTATTGCTGTTGGGAGAAATCTATCGCTGACCGCGGATTTAGAAGAATTATTTATGACTTATCTGCCATTCTTTATTTGTCTTAGAGGAAACAGGGTGAAGGGAATGTGCTTGTCACCCATGCTAGTGCGATACCTTCAAATGTTGCTTTCCGCAAAAAAATAGAAAAAAAATGGGATTGATAAAGATCATGGTTTGCTATATGATACTTCTTCTTCTTCTTCTTCGATCGTTCAGACAGTTTCCTGTCAATTATGAGCGCAGCTGCGTCATGCTGCCGTTATGCCCCTAACTAAGAAATAGGCCCAGCAAGTCCGACTTTGGCTGGAGGAAATCTTTTTGAAAGTGTTTCGTGAAAAAAGGCAGGAGAATGGGCCGGTTAGGCAGAAAGATAGTAGATGACAGTAAGCAAAGGGAAAAGGCAGAGTCAATGAGAGTGACAGATGAGAGGACGTTACAAGCACAGAAGTTCCAGAAGGTGGGGGAACTATTTATGCAAAAGACCCCCGGTATCCCCACGGATATGATACATAATACGCAAATTTTGCAATATTTTGTTTTATGTCATCTAAAAAGGAGATTTTACTAAAAATTAAACAAAATCATTAAAGCATGCCGTGCCGTATAAGCTTGAATCTTATGTTTGTTTAAAGTTGAAGTTTAATTAAACCCTCCATGCCCCAATAGGGATGAAAGGATAATAACATCTTGAATCTTGAATCTTAAATCTTGAAAGGAGTGGAAGTTCAGTTTAACGTCGCGTATCGGCTTTCGCCATGTACGACGGGCTGAGCAAACCAACCAGGGTATAAACAAAAATTTATGTTCCTGAATCTCTGTCTTAGCCAAAAGGCCGAGAAGCGATCAACTTTAAAAATCTTGAAAGGCCAACGGGTTTTTGACAATCTTCTCGACAGCAGTGATATGCCGACAAGTTTTGATTGCGACACCAGTATTACACAATGTATATTTTTTTGGAAGGGGGAAATAGAGAGGCGATGAAAAGAAGGTAAAAAAAACGGAAGAAGAAAGTTAACTTGTTAATGAATGTGTAATTTCAATGTTATATCATCACGGTTTTTATATATGATCTTAAAAACAAAATCAAGAATGACAACTCCTCGAACACCGAATAATCTCCCCTCAGGCGACGGGAAGACAACCGAGTTTTCGACCACTCAGCTCACCCTGCCTCCTCTGATCCGTGGACCCAAAGGACAGTGAGTGGGTCTGCAAGTCTGTCTGTCTGTCTGTCTGCCTGCTTGTTCGTTTCTCGGTTCTTTTGTCTGTCTGGCTAGCTTCCTCTCTCACCAGAGGGCTGGATGTAAAGAAGCATGTTATTGCTTACTCTATTACCCTCTATAAATAAAATTCAATCAATCAATCAATCAATCAATCTCTCTCTCTCTCTCTCTCTCTCTCTCTCTCTCTCTCTCTCTCTCTCTCTCTCTCTCTCTCTCTCTCTCTCTCTCTCTCTCTCTCTCTCTCTCTCTCTCTCTCTCTCTCTCTCTCTCTCTCTCTCTCTCTCTCTCTCTCTCTCACTCTCTCTCTCTCTCATTGAAATGTTATTGTGACCCGGGGAAGCTCTAAGGAAGGAATTCTTGCGTTAAAAAAAAAAAACCACCCCAAAATACGTCCCCTGGTCATACATAATAAGACGTTTGGGCCAAGCCTTTTTTTTTCTTTTCTTTTTAAAGTAAAAATCATCATAACCTTTAGCCTTATTGTCTTTAAAGACCCACCAGATCACGTGTCAAAATCACGGGGTTTTCACGTGTTTTCCCTCTTATAGCTGGTAAGAAATCTTGTTTTGACCAGGTTTGACTCCCATACAAATGCCCCCAAA
>CM065680.1:27847385-27857385 GCA_017654935.2 Phymorhynchus buccinoides
CTCTCTCTCTCTCTCTCTCTCTCTCTCTCTCTCTCTCTCTCTCTCTCTCTCTCTCTCTCTCTCTCTCTCTCTCTCTCTCTCTCTCTCTCTCTCTCTCTCTCTCTCTCTCTCTCTCTCTCTCTCTCTCTCTCTCTCTCTCTCTCTCTCCCTCCCTCTGTGTTTGTACATGACGTTCACAATGTTTTAATGTGCATGTTAAAGATGAGTATCAAAAGTAGGATTGGGGTTCCCCCCCCCGTGTGTATGTGCTTACTTCTTAATTTATGCATGTAGTTAATATTAGGTTTGATTTTGGTATTGTCGTGTTATTATAAAGGGTTGTATTTTTGCATGCTTTATATTGCTTTGTCTGTGCTCATTTTTCTTTTTCTTTTTCTACTTTTATATTTGTTTTGTTTTTTTCTTCAGAGGGCTGGATGTAAAATAAAACATGTTATTGCTCATTCTATTACCCTCTATAAATAAAATTCATTCAATTCAATTCAATTCTCTCTCTCCCTCCCCCTCTCTCTCTCTCTCTCTCTCTCTCTCTCTCTCTCTCTCTCTCTCTCTCTCTCTCTCTCTCTCTCTCTCTCTCTCTCTCTCTCTCTCTCTCTCTCTCTCTCTCTCTCTCTCTCTCTCTCTCTCTCTCTCTCTTAATCCATCAGTGATTTAGTTGGGGGGGGGGGGGGGGGGGGGGGGGGGGGGGGGGCTTGCAGATCGATCACAAACGGCGTAGTAGAATTTGGCGGATGGAGAGGCAGACTGCCAGGAAACCATCTGTCTTCTTATCGATGATTTCATGGCAGAGGGTACGATCGAGCACTCTTCTCGGGGAAAAGCCAAAGGGTAGGGGCCTACTACCAGCCGTCCTTATTTCATCTGTCATAGCACCTTCTGGCTTTTACTCGAGAAGAATGACGGTACTTTCTGGCATTTAACACCCACGTTATCGCCTTTTGGGGGGCAGACTGTCCCAAGGTTGTCGATCGAAATAGGCTGTGAATTCTTTGGACTGAACATTATGTTGATAATAGACGATTTTCGGAAAAATAGAATACTGTCTTCTTCTTTTTTTTTTAAACCACGAAATCGGATTGTCCCCCGTGAAAAAGTAGGTTGATGAAAATGATGTTTTACGTCCTCTCGGTCATAGACACATATATGGGACATTTGTAAATACAAAGATGGTGGGAACAATACTGGCTACAATGCCCGGAGGCAGTGCAACACCAGTAAAGTCCCGAGTTTTTAACAATATAGATAGGTTAAACCTCATCGGCTATGGTACCGCCACATTGCCTCGATAACTATTGTGAAAAAGTAGGACAAACACATTCTCTTTTTAAGTATCTGAAGGTTTTTTTTAAAAAGGCGTTTGTCCGTCCAGATTAATGAAAGGCCACTCGCGCAAACCGCGAAATTACGTCTCTTGGCTAGTTGCGAACATTTCCTATTGAACAGTAGTGTACATTTCCCTTGACGAGAGACACAGCCTGTTTCGCTTAGCTACATTTGACAGTCTCAGGTCCCCACTACCCTGAATTTACTTGCTTTGTTTCCTGGGTTGATTACCTCAGCTGGAAATTGGATTGATTTGTATTTGTTCCAGATAAAAGGAAAATGTCCTAAAACATTTGTCTTGCTTCTTGTGTATGGATCGGGTGTGTGTGTGTGTGTGTGTGGGGGGGGGGGGGGGGACGAGTTTCTATTCACATGTTTGTGTATATATTTGCGCGCGCTCGTGCACTCGCGCAAGTGTGTGTGTTTGTGTGTGTGTGTGTGTGTGTGTGTGTGTGTGTGTGTGTGTGTGTGTATGTGTGTGTGTGTGTGTGTGTATGTGTGTGTGTGTGTATGTATGTATGTGCGCGCGCGCGTGTGCGTGTGTGCGTGTTTGTGTTATGTGTGTGAATGCGCACGAAGGCCTTGCCTCTGACATAGGGCCTATAAGCCTGTGCGTGCGTGCGTGCGTGCGTGCGTGCGTGTGTGCGTGCGTGCGTGCGTGTGTGTGTGTGTGCGCGTGTGTGTGGTATTTATATTTATGTTTTATTTGTTAAAGCCATAAACGCTAAACACCTTAGCGGCTTTGACAGTTGAGAAGATTAACTTCTTTGGAGTGGTCTCTCTCAGCAACTATCGCGTGTCATAACTTAATAAATCATTGCCTTCTATAATGTTGTCAAATTCTGTTTAAATGCCCCCCGCCCCTTCCCACACACTCCCCCTTCATCTACAAGGTAGGCTTATTTTCGACCTTACGTTCAAAGGAATTTACCTTCAAAGCGATTAATCTGGCATTCACTGAGAAATAGACATGCATGTATTATGAATCATTCAACATTATCTAGATTATTATTCAAGTCTATTTTCTCGAGCTTCTTATCTCAAGTCTCAGTTCTCCGAGATGCGTTGCCTTTCAAATCATTTTGTTGCATTATTAATTTATTATGCTTTAATTTCTATCATCGAAAAACATGACTTGCATACTGCAACGTGCATAACACATTATTATCCACCAAAGATGATTACTCTAGTCTAACGTCGTCAAGTCGTTTAGGGTATTACCCCGACTTCACCTACTTTGTGGCAGTGGCATCACAGATCTTTCAAGTATCTAAGCTTTCTGGTGGTATGGAAGTTTGTGCTAAAGCCCTCTAAGGCCAGACTTGTTTTGAAAATGATCTTTATATAATTATTAGGTTTTAAAAACTGTTGACCACTGCTTGAAATTTCTCAGTGTTCAAAACTGAAGTGTCAGTATGCAACGTGAGTTATTATATGTGATGCCGTGGTATGCCTAGGCTAATTATATTCATAAGTTAGACATTTCAACGCAACCCGACATCATTGTCAACTTGTAAGATACTTTAACTCTTTCACCGCCAGTCATATTTCAGCCAAAAATGTCCATTGAATTTACCTGGATAGAGAACAAAATCCACCTGCAGTATTGGGGATTCTTCTGTGACATATAACATAATTTCTATCCTTACCTCACAAAACTAAGACAATGGGGTCTTTGGATAATTTTAGTGACATAGGTGTTAAACCACTGTGGTGCTAAAATGCGACTTTGGCGGCGAAAGGGTTAAGACCCTTTTCAACCACAAATGTAAAGTCAGATGTTCAATTCTCTTGAACTACGCAACATATTTCATAGAAATAACCAGGGCGCTCTTTTTCCCAACCAATATCTGCACCAAGAGGGAGTTAATGGTAAGGGGCCCGCTTAGCTTAACTTCTTCTCGAATGGCTGGATGATCATCATCAACATGAAGCTTCTAGTCTTCCTTAAAGTTATCATTGGGCCTCACAGTTTGTCCTGTGGACAGACTGGCATCAGCCGCACTCTCTCCTTCAGTTCTGAGCGGCTCCTGCCCAGTCCTGTAGAACTGCGCTCTATCGTCAAGGTCTACTTGACAACAGCGTGTTAGTGGGCGGAGATAGCTGCATGCCAAGGACACTAATTCACTAAACAACCCCGAGTATTGTACCCCACACATGTGTTAAGTATAGGCCTACGCTTGGAGGCAAATAGGCTACCTTACAAGCGAAAGCAAATAACAAACATAGTTAAGCCTACCTACCTACCTAGAATCCATTATTTTAAAACAAAGTTGATTTATTTCGCGTGCACATGCCAGCACAGTAGTTTTGCTATTATCTCAGGGAGTATTGGTCACAATAGAGATAATGGCGTTCAGATTGGTTTTCTCAACAAATTGGTTAGTCGTCAGTTACTTACTAAACCATCACATTCGAACGTGGAGGAAGGCACGGAGAAGGGAAGATTAGGGCAGTAGTGAAGGGAGGGTCATCCACTGGGGTGCTCCCCGTTTAAATCTCCATCTTTGTTCCGCCTGATCAGACTGGGTAGGAGATCCCGTGAAGCGGCGCTGGTCTGATCAATCAATCAATAGGAGTCTAGTAGAGATTTTCCACTCGACTGCACGACACGCTCTCTGAACATGAAGCGAACCAGGATCCAAGGCATAAAAGATAAAAAGCAGACTGACAGTCAATCGAGTCAACAGTATGTTAGTTATAATATAGGCAGTAAAGGTTGACATGAAGAATGTAGTTTATCAATCAACCCTGATCTCTTACTCTTTCGATACTCTTATTCTTCCACCACCCTTTATTGTATGTGCCATTTGAGATAAAAGAAAAGAAACGTTTAGCAGGCCTGCTGTATCATTCAATGTATGACATTTGCGGTGAGCTACATCATGCAAAGCATACAATGATGCGGCTTCGATGGCTGTGCTTTTGTTACAAATAGCAACAAAAGAGAACAAAGTTATATTAAGCCCGGATTGTGTTCGGGATTTTTAATTTAGAATGTCACCATGGAGCATTAAGTTATAAAACAAATCTGTGGCCCCGTCCATTTCGATTTTGTATCTTTTAAAAAGGATCCCGCCATATCTTTTCTGATCCGCACAACGTTCATAAAGGGTTTTATAAATCAGACGAAGAGGGTGTCATTTGCTTCGTATTGTGAGTTTGTAAGCTTATCATGTCTCGGGCCATAGGGGTGGTCTGTTTATTGTCTTAGACCTAATTAATTACTTGAAAGTGTGTAAGGTGCGTAGAAACGTGTTTGTATGCCATTATTCTGTTTGGGTGTAGCCTACAATTCCTCATTCTCTTTTTAAGTAGCTGGTTTAAAATAATGTACTCCAGGCCACTCACTGAGCTTACACCTTGCCACACCTCACAATGACTTCCGCACCGGAAATGACCTGACAATCTCATTTGCATATATGAAGGGAGCTCCAGTCAATCATCTGTTGCTGAATGGTGCTGCTAGGTGATCACTTCTTATTATAGGCGCGACAGGAGCAGCCGGAGTCTATCATTCGGTGTTTGTTCATAAACACAGAATTCAATTTTGTGGAACCTGGTTTAGAGAGAGACAGTTTGTGGGAATAGCGGTATACATGGGACTGAACTAGTCGTATCATGGGTGTACAATTACGGTGTGGGAATAGCGGTATGTGGGAACAATGGCATGCTGCCATTCATTTTTGGGGAAATAAAGCAGACAAAGAAATTTTGAAGTGGGATAACAACCAATCAAACTGCTTGTAGAACATAGAAAGAATGAAAGAAATGTGCGCGCGGAAAAAAGACTAGTTTTTAATGAGCAAAGTTTTTTTCTTAGTCCATTTAAAAAAAAAAAGAACCTTGTGTGTGTTTCAGTCTCAAGTAAATCATAATAATATCTAGTAAAAGTGTTGCTAAAATTAGTATTGGATTAGTAGCCTAGGAAGCTTAGGTCTACCCAGTAATTGACAGTCGCCTTTACATCGGTATTATGCTAAACTGTATGAGGAACGATGTATTCATAGGAAGTTTTGTGCTCATTCGTGGAACATCTGTGTAGGAAATATAGCATTTGGAAAACAAAATGTTTGTGCTTAGCTTTGTTCCGACTCAGAGTCAATGAAAAGAAAAAATTACTTACTCCCCCCAAAAAAATGGTTTGATCGAGCTCGAAAGACATAAACCTTTTCCTCAACTAGTGGAAAATGCCCTTCCATCGTGATTTGAGTGGGGCGGAGATTGCCTGGGTACCCTATCGTCTACGACTGATAGCCAAGGAGGAAGAGAGTTCCCAGCATTCGGGGCTTCATTCCTCCTCTTTCAAAGTTGATGTGAAACAACAGTACTTCTTTGTGCACGGCTTGAAGTAAGTACCATGCTGTGTTGTCATAGTGATGGAATTGATGGTGTGTTTTTCTGTTTTGGTTTTAGCCTATTTATAAATGTAAGTTTCTAAATAGGCCCTCTCTCTCTCAAGCTCTCGTTTTGGCTCTTTTATACTGCCTGTTAATTTTTGTTGTTAGTAATGAGTGATTTTATTAGGCGAAAATAAATTGTTAAGAGGAAGAACCACATAGACCGAAACTACTTTCACAAATTTCAAAGATTTCAACATTTTCTCATTTATTGATTTCGAGAAACTAGGCTACTCAAAACATATTCTAGTGTTATATGACCCATTTTTTCGATATGGATTTTGTATGTGCTATGAACATTGTGTTTATAATTTTTTAGCCGTTGCACGTCACAATACCGTGTGTCCCGAGTCATGGAGATAAATGTTAATTTCTTTAAACCGCTGAAATTTCTTTAATATTTTTTAAACCGCTAAAATGTTTTCGTCTGTTAATAAGAAAGTGCTATTTTGGGTTGCAAATCACATAATTCAATGCCTTTTGAAGTTGTGTGCACCATAATAATAATAATAATGAATATTTATATAGCGCCTATTCTCTGATTTAGGGCTCTAAGCGCTTTACATAATTAATACAAATACAACATAAAATATACATTATCTTATACAATCAGAACATGACGAACGTACATACATTTTACATGAGTAGAATATAGAAAAGTACATATATACAAATGAACAAAAACGCATATCTTGAAAAAGGTACACAATTTACAGAAACACACACACACACACATACACACACATACCAACACACACACACACGCGCGCGCGCGCACACACACACATACGGGCACGCCATGTGACAGCCACTTCATCATTTCACGGAAACTGAGTACAAGGGGGTGGAGAGGAGCGGACTGGATAATTATGTTGGACATAAATAACGGGATAATAGTGCCCTTTCAACCGTTTTTTACCCCCTTTAATTAACCTTATTTGCTATTTTTTTAAATAGCGAACATGCAGTTTCTTCATTAAGCAAGTGAATTATTTTTGTACATAAGCATTATTATGATTCCAACTGCTACTGATTTTAATCCGACAACTGAATTATTGCTTTCATATAAGTGTTTTTCTTATTGATGGCAAGGTTCGTCGGAAAGTGGGTTTTTTTTATAATAAAAGTAGTTTGACTACTCTAGCTCTAGAAAAGAGTTTTGAACGAATTTTGAATTTTGTTGTTGTTGACAGATTGGTGTCGTGCCAAATGAATGGCCCACATTAGATTATATTTTTTGTGAAATCTCGTAGGACAGTTTGTATGAGTTAATTAACCAGGGTCATCATTTGGATGCAAGGTTTTCTTGTGAATTATCCACTTTACTTCCCAAAAAAGCAAGAAAGCCTGTCAAGTTTATTTTCAGGGTCATGCTTGGCTTGATCATACAGCCAGAGTAGTCTCACTTTGATGGAGATCTTCCCTCTTTCGGTGCTTCCTAAAGTGTTGTTCACGTGTGTTAGGCGTGTAACAGAATAGCTATAGCCCAGAAGGAAACCGACTCTAAATTGTCTATAAAACGAGATTTTTCTCTCTTTTTTATATTCTTTTAGAAATTTCCTGGTGGTGTTAGTAGTATTAGAGGTATTATGGTACGAGATCGCCTCTGTTATGCTAAATATTAAAGATACAATCTGTTTCGGGTTGTATCTTTAAACGGTTATATCTTCATATTATGATCAGGGCCTGTATTCACATCGAGATAGTATGAGACTTATCATCATAATATCTTAGAAGTCCTTCTAAAGTAGTAGGATTTAATAGGACTTCTAAAATAGCATGATAAGTCTCATACTATCTTAATTATTAATGTGAATACAGGCCCAGGATAACAGAGGTGATATCTTACCATAACACTTCATACTAGCAATATACCACAAATCAATTTCTGGCCATCTAAAAGAATAAACGATTTGAAAAATCTCGTTGTCTAGACAATTTAGAGACGGTTTCCTGTCTGAATCACTACTGATAACAGATTTGTGTTGAGAATGTGCTTTGAACACAGAGAGAGAGAGAGAGAGAGAGAGAGAGAGAGAGAGAGTTGGTTTGGTTTTGAACATCACTGATTTGCGTCCTTTTTCTGCCGATTTATTTGTGCAATAATTATTCTAGTACTATGGCTTTAAATGTACATGCAACTTTACACATTTTTCAAATAAAACATTGTAAATCGGTTCTTCTTTTACAATTTCTGGAAAGCCAAAGCAAATATAAATATAAATGATACTGAATGAATCAGGTATGTAGAAAAAAATGTATAGGTATGATATATTATTGCATTAAATTATCTGACAGTAAATGAAGCTACAAAAAATCACCATGTTCTCTCAAATCCTCAAATCATTTTCTGTATTAAAGCTTTGTGGGTTTGGGGTTTGGGTTTGATTTGTTGTTTTGATTTCTTATAATTATCAAAATGACCATTTTAAAGACTTCATTTGTTGTGCTTTTCCTATGTCAGGCCTTTTTGTTCCGTTATCTTAACCTTTTAACTCAAATACCCGTTGTCTCTCACATCTCCCACCCCACCTTTACCTTCTGCATCCTCGCACCTATTCATTTACACATTCCTAATTTGATCTGGACACGAATCATCGAAATTTAACTAAACTTATTCTCTACCCATTTATACACTGTGCATAATGAGTTAAAATTAGGACTTTTGTTCAGACTTTAGGATTTTGGCATCAGAGTGGAGATTACTCTAGAATCAAATCACTCACACATACATTACCCTCCCTCATAGATGTGCACTCAGTTTATTACCAACCTCCCACCTTCTACCTCACCTCCCAACCCCGACAACACGCCTTTACCCTTTCGTTCAAGCTTTAACCCTCATGTTCCACCCTCACCGCCCTCTAATGCAAAGTTTCCCTTTGTCCCGCCCCCTTACCCCCTCCCTCCCCCACCCCCTTAATGTTCTGGACAGTTCATGAGATGACGCAGGAGTAGGACCACAGCGAAGTGGAAGCCCCCTCTTCAGCCTGGCCGTCCGTGTAGTTGTCGCTGGAGTCGGCGGGGCAGCTGTTGTTGCTGTTGCTGGAATACACCTTCCTCCGGCGGTTGCTTCGGTCCCGGTGGTGCTTGCCTCGGCGTCGGCTGGAGCCTCGGCTCCGGTCTCTGCTTTCTCGGCTGCGGGCACGCTCTGTTTGAGTCGGGCTTGGGGCTCCTTCAGTGGGGCTGAGGCTGCGGGCCCTGCTGCCTGAGGCAGAGGCCTCTCCGTCCTGGCGACGCGAGCCGGGCTTTGGGCCTGGTTTCCTCCCTCGGGCGGTACTGGCTTGCTTCCGGGTGCTGATCTTCAGGGGTTTCTTGCCGTTCTTATTTTGGTTCCTGAGAACATAGAGAAAGGGGCAGACGTGCGTCAGCATTGCTTTGTCGCACAGGCATTAATAGAAACACAAGGCAAAAAACAATTTTAAGTGCTAAGAATATTAAACATGCTGCTGCTGCTGAAGAAGATGATGACGATAGGGTATTGATGCAAGAACGGTGATGACAAGCTTAGTGACTAGTATAGTGACTGATATTAGGATTAATATCAGGGACCGGGTTGTCGGCCTGGATAGCTCAGTTGGTATAGCACCCGTCTGGTGTTCAGGAGGTCTGGGGTTCGATTCCCGGTCCGGCTAACACTTTCCCCCCAAAAAAAATTACTTCATTGGTGTTAGAAGTTAATTTGGTAGCCTGGATGGAAGGAATAGAGTTTCCTTGGGAGATAGGAATTATTCCTTGAAAAATAGGAGGGGGAAGAGTGTAGTGACTGATATTAGGATTAATATCAGGGACCGGGTTGTCGGCCTGGATAGCTCAGTTGGTAGAGCACCCGTCTTATGTTCGGGAGGTCTCGGGTTCGATTCCCGGTCCGACTAACACTTTTCACCCACAAAAACTTACTTCACTAGCCTCCCAACCCCCACCCCGTCTCCCTTCATGACCCCCCTCCCTCCTCTTCCCCTTACTGCCATCTCCAAACTCACTTGTTTTTGGGGAGAGGCATGCCCCTGAAGCCACCCCAGCCCCTGGGAGCCCTGATGCAGCCTTTCCGGACAGCCCTGGAGATGGCTACCTTGACGCTGCTCAAGGACCTCTTGCACTTGCCCCGGTCCGCCTTGCAGATGACGCGGTGGATGTCCCTCACCGAGGCTCCAGCACCCGGGGGACACTTCCGAATCGCCGTGTACACTGCTCTCACGGAGGTGCGTTTCTTGCCTCCTCGTAGCCGTCTGCGAGCGTTGCGACGCCTTTTCGTTGCCATAGTTCTAGAAGCTGAG
>CM065680.1:27867385-27879885 GCA_017654935.2 Phymorhynchus buccinoides
GCTCTGAATGTGCTTATTTAGGCTGGCCAATTTTAGGCTACAAGCTCTTCGAGGGTAGTTATGCTGCAAGCTCTTCGAAGGTAGAGGAAACATGTAAAGACCTTTTTAAGTCTGGAGAACGTTAGAGAAATAACGGCAAAAACAAAACTGTAACAATGCAATGATTATATATTATCGAGGAGACACTGGTATGGCGCTTTACTAGAAACTTTTAGAAACTATTCTTGAAAGTGATTCGCATTTTCCTCCAATCTCCTGCTCATACTGTTTAAAGATGCAGAATGTGAGGACATTTAGGATTGAAAGTTTGGGATACTTATATCAGTTGAAAACAATTAAGGAAACCGTTGCGCCTACTACAAAGTTTAGAAAGTGATTGCCATATACTGTTTATGAAAAGGGTTTGACGATTTGAATTTTTAGAATACATCGAGGACGTTTTTACTGGCAATCCGGTGATCACAATACTGCCAACCTACAATCGGAGTTTTTAAAACAGAATATTCCTGATCATCGAAATAAGAAAAGCTGGATATAAGATCAGGAAAACTAAGAACGCAATTAAGGTTGATTCAGAATAAAATCAATAGTCGGTCATTTTAAACACACAAAACATAGCGATTGCTCAAACATGATCAATGGGCTGTTTAGGGTTTTAAAAATAATCGTTATGAGATTTAGAGTCGTTCATTTGCCAAAACAATGAGGGGCGTCATAGTTTGAAACTGAAACTGGAGACTGCCCAAAAGACTTCCGAGCTGCATAAGAAAACAAATAAAGAAACGGGGGGAAAGGGGGGGGGGGGGGGGGGGGGGGGGGGGGGGGGGGGGGGGGGGGTGGGGGGGAGGGGGAGGGTGGGGGGGGGGGGGGGGGGCCGGGGGAGTCAAAATTACTGTCAGCAAGAGAAACAAAATGCGATAAATATGAACGAATGTGTAAAGCAAATCTGGGCAGAGCTTGACAACAGAACGTCTTCAGAGACGAAACTGACCTCAATCACACGCTTCTGTCCTGACCTCCTTACCACCAGAAAAGGATGCTCATAGACTGATCCAAAAACACGGTCAAAGAACAGGAGACTGGATCCAGGATACGACTGCAAGCCTCGAGCACGCATTCCCTGCAAATTTGAAAAGCGAATATGCATGGGCATAACTAAATTCTAATCCAGTGATGTAAACTTTCAGCAGAGAAAAAACAATTCGAAAGAAAGTAATATGGCCGTCTCCGTTCGACTTCCGGATTCCCCTCCCTTGAACAGACTCTCTATTTTCAATTTGTGGGAATTTGAGTGAACAAGGTGGGCAGTGGCGGAGGATGTGTCCTCTTTATCGAAGATGGCCAGGCAGCGCCCCGCCATTACAAGTCAGGTAGAGTTACTTGGGTCTGTCTGTCTTGGCCGTTGGAAAATAATATTCCATCCCGCTTTAATGAATATTTTATAAGCCTCCCAGTCTTTTTTATGCATCTGTTTATGTCTGTCTGTCTGTCTGTCTCTCTCGCTCTCTCCCTCTTCTATCTTTCTCTGCATCAGTATTATGTCTTTGTGTCTATTTATTTCCTTTTGCCTCTATCCTCTGAATATGGCATATACTCCAGAAGGAAATCGTCTCTAAATCGCCTAGAAAACCAGATTTTTCATTGACTTAGGGGAAGACGGGGTAAAAAGCGCATGGGCGGGTAAGAAGCCCACCCCAATTATCTCATGAAATTAAGCAAATTTCAGTCTCATTTTGCCCATGAGACGAGCGTTAATGTCTAGCATTCGTCTCATGGGCAAATTTGACTGAAATTTTCTTTATTTCATGAGATAATTGGGGTGGGCTTCTTACCCGCCTATGCGCTTTTTACCCCGTCTTCCCCTACTTATTTGAGATGGCTAAAAATATTTCCAACTGGTATTGATAATATGATGCTTAAGAAGTATCATAGTAAAACATATCGCCAATTATATCCTGATCAATACACAGATATATCCGTTTAAAGACAGAATTTACGTAAAATTATATCTTTAAACGATTATATCTTCATGCTGATCAGGATATAAGTGGCAATGTGTTTACTATGATAAAACATCATACTATCAATACCAGTTGGAATTTTTTAGCCATCTCAAATAAATAAGAAAATGAAAACTCATTTTCTAGGCGATTTAGAGAAAGTTTCCTTCTGGACTAATAGCCCATAATTATAGTAAGTGGTACGTTAGCTCAGTATTACTCTCCCTGTCCCAAAGAAGATGGCAAAGAGCCACCATACGCAGTGAAAAGAAAGAGAAAAAAGCTTTAGAGGTCTGTAGGTAGCTCTAACTAATCCCAGCCTTGGTGTTCTCGCCTCATTAACCTCAGGGCCTGTAGTCATGAGTGCCGTTAAGACAACTAATCCGGGATTAAAAATGCAAATTAGTCTAAACTACCAATCCGACTGACTGGCAGCTTAGACTAATTTACATTTTCCATCTCGGATTAGTTGTCCTAGCCGCACTCATAACTACAGGCCCTGGTTCTTGACCCTCTGCCCGATCTTACTCCGGTGGTTTGTTCTATTATTTAGTACAGCACTAAACTGTCCGACAAACATTGTGGTTTCCTATTGTGACTCGTACTCCCCCACTACCATGAACTAGAAATTGTGATGCATGCTGCGTGTCTTTCTCCGATGTTCACAGAAACGATGTTCAAATGGAACCGTTTTCGTTTTTTAATGGTCTCGAGTTTATAGATTCTGAGTACAGCGGGTTTATAACCATTGTTTGCTAACCCTTTCAACGCCAGCCATTTTTCAGCTTAAACTGTTCATTAACTTTACATGGGTAGAGAAAAGATTCTGTCTGCAAGCAATTCCTCCGTGACATGCATAAAATAGGGTCTATCCTTACCTCCCAAAATTAAGAACATAAGGTCACTGGATATCAGACCCTCATTTGATGCCTTTCAGTGACATGGGTGTAAATCATTGTGGTGCCAAGAGGCGACAGTGGCGATGAAAGGGTTGAACGAAACGTATTGAATACGTACTTTATACCCCAAAAACAGTGTAGTCTTTTTGATAGTGCAGACGTTGCAAGTCCAAGGAAAGTAGTGAACTCGTTATAACTACGATGAAGGTGCACAATATCCGTTGGACTCATTTCGCTCGCCGTTGTGGCCGAAACCCTCCTCGTCGGCTGCCGAAGCTGCCGCGTAGAGCTCTGAATCTGAGGTGCCGGTCAGTATCGTCTCCTCCTCGTGTGGGTGGTGTTGTGGAAAATCTTTGGGGCCTAGTTTGGGGCAGTCGTGTGCTTTAGTCACCCCACACCCAACCCCCATGGTGCGAACCTCAATCTCAAAGTCTGCTTATAGGGGAAGACGAGGTAAAAAGCCCATGGGCGGGTAAGAAGCCCATGCCAATTATCTCATGAAATAAAGTAAATTTCAATCACATTTTGCCCATGAGACAAGTGTTTGCAATTTTGTTTATTTCATGAGATAATTGGCATGGGCTTCTTACCCGCCCATGGGCTTTTTACCCCGTCTTCACCTATCAGTGTTTTATAAAAATAATAATTCTAGGCTGATCCCTTTCCCCCAAATGGCAGAATGTTGCTTCTTAGTGAAAATGAAGATAGGCCTATTTTATGGCACAAATAGTCGCCCCACCTTCTATAAGTTTTGCCCTTGCAACTTCCTCTAATATATCACCCAACTTTGATTCTGTCTTTTCATTTACTTACCGTCATCAAAAAGCCTAAATGTTACAGAGAGTGATAACTTCGCAGCCTACAAACCTTGCACATGATGAAGCCAACTTTCTCACTTCCCACCTGGAAGGTGAAAATACGGAAGGTGGAAAGTGTTAAGCCGGGTTCACATTAGACTCGTAATATAAGTTTCGCACGGAAAACCCTAAATAAGTGGAAGAAAGAAGGATAAAAGTTTACGCATATAGGGGATATTCGGAC
This sequence comes from Phymorhynchus buccinoides, assembly GCA_017654935.2. Classification (NCBI taxonomy): domain Eukaryota; kingdom Metazoa; phylum Mollusca; class Gastropoda; order Neogastropoda; family Raphitomidae; genus Phymorhynchus; species Phymorhynchus buccinoides. Next base: position 27,871,326 of record CM065680.1, read on the forward strand.
ACATGCGCAAATCTGTTCCCTTCTTTGTTTCACTTATTTATGGATTGCGCACGGGTTTCCGCATGGAATATCCGCTTATGTGTGTACACGGCCTTAGTGTTGTTGTAGGCAGTGAGCGAATTCACAATGATCCCTACCAGCTGTAGTGTAGGTGAAAGGATGGGACTTTTATAATTAAAAAACCCGGCTTCAGTCAGCTGCGGAGTGCGAGCTCTTTCCGTCATCTACTATTCTGGTCTGCCTTGATGACCCATTCTCCTGCTGCTTTTTAAACTATGCTTTCTTTGAACTCCTCCCAAATCGGGATGTGTTGGCTGATGGCAGCGGGGAGACCAGGGAACTGGAATGAATGAAAATCTGTTTAACGTCCTCCGGTCTGGAACATACACATATCAGACATTAGTAGATATAAGGATGGTGGGAACAATCCTGGAGGCAATGCCCATAGGCAGTGCAAAACACCAGTAAAGTCCCGAGTGAACATATGTTTAACGTCCTCCGGTCTGGAACAGACACATATGGGACATTAGTAGATGTAAACATAGTGGGAACGATACTGGAGAAAAAGCCAGGAGGCAGTGCAACACCAGTAAAGTCCTGAATTTTTAACAATACAGATAAGTATCCCATGGAACTGGAGACCGGACACGTATGATTTTATTATATAGGGGAAGACGGGGTAAAAAGCGCATGGGCGGGTAAGAAGCCCACCCCAATTATCTCATGAAATAAAGAAAATTTCAGTCAAATTTGCCCATGAGACGAATGCTAGACATTAACACTCGTCTCATGGGCAAAATGAGACTGAAATTTGCTTCATTTCATGAGATAATTGGGGTGGGCTTCTTACCCGCCCATGCGCTTTTTACCCCGTCTTCCCCTACCTTAGGGCCTACCCAGTATGACCATGGCCTGGGAACAGAGAAGTTGAATGACTGGTGAATGCAGGGGTGGTGGGGGTGTCGGGGACACTGGAGTAATAGCGTAGGAGTGAGGCTAGATGGGGAAGAGGTTTAATGTGGTGGTGGTGGTGATGTTTGTGCGCATGTATGTGTTACGCCAATCGTGGGCAAGTCCATTTCATGAAATGGGCAAATCGTGTGCATGAGAAAATATTTTTTGTGCATGTGTGTTGCGCACAATCCGTGAAATTGCCCATTTCAAAATGGTTTGCCCATCCTTTTTTGGGGTCATTTTGAATGATATTGCGCAGTGGTCCACAATACATTGCCCGGATAAACACACACCCCACACCCCAAAAATGGACACAAACAATCACACTTTCATGTTGTGCTATGGATCATTTATTGTTTTGTGTTTTGCTTCCCCTTGGTCTGTCCCAAATTCACACATTTGTAAATTTATTTATTATTATTATTATTATTATTATTATTATTATTATTATTATCTATATTTTGTTCACTCTTAAATTCTTCTTTTGTATTCACAGTTGTAATAAGTTTCTAAATGATATTGATTAACAGTACCTTTAATTTTGTTCATCAGTATATTACTTGGTTTAAATGCAGTCTCCATCTGTTCAATTAATTGTGCAACTATGATGTTAATTTAAGGAGCATGGTATAAGCTTCGAGCTTCTTGTTGCTCTAATTGTCTTTCTGTTTGATCGTTTTCAGATTTGTTTAAACCAAACAATCACACTGTCCCGCCTCTCCACATACTGGCAGTGAGCTTTAAAAATACATATATTTTAAAAAACCCTAACCGCAGTGACAAAAAGAGGATGATGAGTTTTACGTCCTGTTGGCGAGCCAGTGACAATGAATTGACAGTTCTCTTTTCTGTCTTCTATCTGTCAAAGGCTGTGCTAAACATTCCACGCATAAAACGTCAGTGATTGAAAACTCACTTTTTTTGTATTGCTGTGTCTTGCATGGCACTATTAACCTACATGCTAAAGTAGGTTAAATTTAATAACCTAGCTTGGTTGCCTGTATATAGATTTGAATAGGAATACCACTAGACGGAAGAGAGAGAGGGAGGGGGGGGGGGGGGGGGGAGAAAGGAAAGCGCGCGTGCGCGTGTGTCTATGTACGACAGGCAGTTAAACCTACTAAATTGCTCGCTTGTGTGAATCAGACCAGATTGGATGTTTTTTTAAATTTTGAACATAACACTCGGAAATCAAATTCCTGTGGCTGTTTATTTTGTTTCAAAGAGGCACTGTGTTTATAAAGTACTAGCATTTTGTAGATATATTTTTTCATTCAAATGTAATTTGAACTACCTTCAGGGGAAAGTTAGATAATGCTGTTGGAAAGTTGGTTTATCTGCCCAGTTGCGGGTTTCTTTCTTTCTGTGCGTCAGTCTTTCTTTTTAATTTAAAAGGCCAAGCAAGAGAATGGACGGTGTTGAGTATAAATTAAACACCCTTTGCTGTAAATCTATCCATAAAGCTGCTACATCTTACCTCTGCGACAATATTTCCACCTATGCGCCAGCTCGCACTTTACGTTCAGTTTCTGACCCGCTTTCTCTCCAGATCCTCTCTCTAGGTATAATCTTTCAACTGCTGGTCGGCGCTCTTTTGCTGTCTCAGGGACCGACCTCCCGGAACAAACTTCCTCTTTCCCTCCGTCAGCGACCGACCCTCTCTGCTTTCAAAGCTAATCTCAAACCCACATGTTCCCCCGTCATTGACGCTCCGCTCTCTCTCTCTCTCTCTCTCTCTCTCTCTCTCTCTCTCTCTCTCTCTCTCTCTCTCTCTCTCTCTCTCTCTCTCTCTCTCTCTCTCTCTCTTTCTCTCCTCTCTCTCTCTCTCTCTCTCTCTCTCTCTCTCTCTCTCTCCCTCTCTCTCTCTCTCTCTCTCTCTCTCTCTCTCTCTCTCTCTCTCTCTCTCTCTCTCTCTCTCTCTCTTGCCTTTAAGTCTGTTTCTGTTGCATACCATTTATGTCATACGCCTGTGTTCGCTTTGTATTGCGTTTTTGTTTGAATGCGTTATGAATGCTAACGTGTGTGCACGCTTTGATTTGATTTCTATCAAGATTCAGCGCTGTATGAATACTGTATGTTGTTGTTGTTGTGATGTTGTTACACGCCTAAAACTAAACCCCATTCGTGTTCGCCTAAGAACAACAAAGAACAGTTATAAAGAACAACTAGCGCGTTAAGATGCTAAATCACCAACCGCGCGGCAGCGTTTTCGGCTCCAGTGACCTTGACCTTTGACCCATGACCTTCATTATCGAACTTGGCCTAGATCTTCATACTACCTACTCGCATGCAAAATTTGAGCACCCTAAGTCCATCCGTTCAAACGCTAGAGATGATGCCGCGCGGCAGCGTTATTCGGCTCCAGTGACCTTGACCTTTGACCCATAACCTTCATTATCGAACTTGGCCTAGATCTTCCTACTACCTACCCGCATGCAAAATTTGAGCACCCTACGTCCATCCGTTCAAACGCTAGAGAGGATACAAACATACATACATAGTCCGCCTCAGACACGAGTGAAAACATTACCAATCCGCTCTCTACGATCGCGGTTGGTAATAACCCAAGGAGAACGCAAGGAACAATAACTCCGAAGACCGCAATAATGTCCACAAACACAGCCAGCTTAGAACCGATGCAGAATTTACTCAACCGCCATATGATTTGCCGCCTAATCCCATATGGAATGAGTGCTAAGCGCGGATCATGTTTCTGTTTAGAGTGCAATGGATGGAAAATAATCAGAACAGCAGTAATCTAGAATCATTATTCCTGCTGAATGGTTATGCTTGTGTCTTTAGTTTGTCTGTTCGTCTGATCTGTTTGTATGTGAACAGCTTTCCTGAAAAAGCTATCGATCGATTTGGATTATATTAACCCATTTCTTACCGATGAATGGTTTTTTTCTGAATTTTCTGGAACTTTTTGCTGTTTTCTGTTCGAAAAGAAACTCGAAATAAGACGGGGTAAAAAGCGCATGGGCGGGTAAGAAGCCCACCCCAATTATCTCATGAAATGAAGCAAACTTCATTTTGCCCATGAGACGAGCGTTTGCAAAAATTTGACTGAAATTTTTCTTTATTTCATGAGATATTATGCGCTTTTTACTCTATATGTGTTTGAGAACGCACTCTTCAAACGTGCATGGTAGTATAGTGAAGGAGACCATGGTGGGTTTTTTTATACATTCACAAAGAAGCCACAAAGCAGCTAAGCCCCCATTACCACCACCCCTATGCCCAAAACCTACAGCCTCAGGACTTGGTAGCCTCTTCTGTCAAATCGTTTTCTAGGGCTTACTTTTCGCGTGATAATCAAATCGTTAAGAAAGTCGGCACCGATCCAGTTTCGTGTGTAGAAATTGACAATAACTTATTTTTAGTCTTATAATATAAATAGTAGTTTGTGAATAGCAATGACTTGACAAGTAGGGTGTTGGTCATCCAAAAGCCTAAATTATAAACAAACTATTTTCAGTGTGTTCATAATCATTTCTTCCTCTCTCTCTCTCTCTCTCTCTCTCTCTCTCTCTCTCTCTCTCTCTCTCTCTCTCTCTCTCTCTCTCTCTCTCTCTCTCTCTCTCTCTCTCTCGCTCTCTCTCTCTCTCTCTCTCTCTCTCTCTCTCTCTCTCTCTCTCTCTCTCTCCTCTCTCTCTCTCTCTCTCTCTCTCCCTCTCTCTCCCCCTCCCCCTCCGCTCGCCCTTCTTTCTTATCTTATTTCAGTGGGTAAATCGGTCATGCTTTAATAAACAAAAACATAAAAAGAACGATTCTGATACTCTCCTATGTGTTTCTTCCAGACTGATGGATTATAAAGCGTTAAGCCATTGCTTGAGATTGCTTGGCAGCCAATATCACGATGTTTGGATGTAACTTTAGAGTTCCAGCTTGTTGTGGGGAATAGGCCACTACCCCCCCCCCCCCTCCCCCCCCCCCCCCCCCCCTCCCCCCCCCCCCCCCCCCCCCCCCCCCCCCCCCCCCCCCCCCCCCCCCCCCCCCCCCCCCCCCACATTTGACCCCGAACACTTTTCCTTTGCCATTTTCCCCCCTCGACCCGAACACACACACACACACACACACACACACACACACACACACACACACACACACACACACACACACACACATACACACACACACACACATACACACACACAAAAGCGCACGCACGCACATACACACACACACACACACACACACACACACACACACACACACACACACACACACACACACACACACACACACACACACACACACACGCACACGCACACGCACACTCTCTCACACTCACACACACACTCACACTCTTGATCTCCCTAATAACTTGGTGTGCAGCTTATGTTGTTTACGTTTTCAAAATCACGTTTTGTTCTATTAAAACAGACTGATGGAGAAACCCGGTGTCGCTACCACCACCACCACCCTTCCACGAGAGCGACACGGGGTTCCCCAGGACACCAGCACGTGGTCCGAGAGGGCAGGAGGGGGAGGGGGAGCAGGAGGGGGAGGAGGAGCAGGAGGCGGGGCGGTGGGAGGGGGAGGGACGCAGCACACGCACTACATCCGTCGACTGGTGGACCTCCGTGACGACCTGATCACCCAGGAGGAGACCGCGCTGGCCAAGGCCGTGGACAGGCTGCGACTGCACTCCATCAACAACAAGGAGGTGGCCAGGTCGGTGCTGTCTTGAACGATGGTTGGTTGGTGGTTCGTCCCATATTATGCGCTCTGCGTAGCTGAGCTGAGCGGACGTTAAGCCTAACTTTCATTCATTTATTCCCATCAGTGCTGAAGGCAGTATGAACTCATCTCGGCACAAGCCACTAGTTTCGTCGGCCCACATCGATAGTCATCTCGGCCCACACCGATAGTCATCTCGGACAAGGAGTTTCGGAGGAGGACAGGATAGTCATCTCGGCCCACATCGATAGTCATCGCAGCACACGCACTAGTTTCATCGGCCCACATCGTCATCTCGGCCCACACCGATAGTCATCTCTGCCCACATAGATAGTCATCTCGGCCCACACCGTAGTCATCTCGGCCCACATTGATAGTCATCTCGGCCCACAACGATAGTCATCTCTGCCCACATCGATAGTCATCTCGGCCCACACCGATAGTCATCTCGTCCCATATTATAGTCATCTCGGCCCACAGCGATAGTCATCTCGGCCCACATTCATAGTTATCTCGGCCCACACCGATCATCTCTGCCCACATATGATAGTCATCTCGGCCCACACCGATAGTCATCTCGGCCCACATCGATAGTCATCTCGGCCCACATCGATAGTCATCTCGGCCCACATCGATAGTCATCTCGGCCCACATCGATAGTCATCTCGGCCCACATCGATAGTCATCTCGGCCCACATTGATAGTCATCTCGGCCCACATCGATAGTCATCTCGGCCCACATCGATAGTCATCTCGGCCCACATTGATAGTCATCTCGGCCCACATCGATAGTCATCTCGGCCCACATTGATAGTCATCTCGGCCCACACCGATAGTCATCTCGGCCCACATAGATAGTCATCTCGGCCCACACCGATAGTCATCTCGGCCCACATTGATAGTCATCTCGGCCCACACTAATAGTCATCTCGGCCCACACCAACAGTTTTGTCGGCCCACACAAACATTCATCTCGGCCCACACCAATAGTCATATCGGCTAACACCAATAGTCATGTCGGCCCACACCAACATTCATCTCGGCCCAAACCGATAGTCATACTCTGCAATAAACAGATTCCAGCCCACTTACCCCGGAATAGCAGTTGCTTCCTGTGCTATCCGGAAGTCATTGTCGGACACACTACTCGCATACATTTGCTCTTTGCCTGAACTGTTCCAGGTACAGACTGAAGCTGAAGGACCCAGGCGGGGAGAGCCCCAGCCCCAGGGTGGGGGGTCCAACTAACCCCCAAGGCGGCAGCTCCCCCGTGCCCAGACCCCTCATGACCACAGTGGAGAAATTCCGCCAGATGAGACCGCAGAGACGACAGCCCCCGGTCATTTTCCCCTTGCAGGGGAAGCAACTGCTGGACTCTCCACCTTTACCTTATGGAAGGTTGGCCTCCCCTTAACTTTGTCCTTTTTGTTCTTCTTGCTCTGTTGTTGTTCACCTTCTTCTGCTTCGTCAGGATGGGGACGCGTGCGTGCATGTGTAAGCCACTTACTACCCGCGTTAGTGTATACATACTTGTGTGTCCGTGCTTATACAAAACAATTACATGAACAACGTTCGTTTGTTGCTGTTCTTCGTAATATGCGCTTCAACCAGCCACTATCTAAAGACCTCTTCCACGTTTGTCTTTCTGCTGTGCAGCCCCTCTGGCAGCTGTGCCGAGGAGTCGCCGAGCCCAAAAGCCTTGTTAGCAGGAGACTTCTCCTCCTTCTCCTCCTCCTCCACCTCCTCCCTGGTTCACCAGCACTTGGTGGAGGACACGGTGAACGTCAACCTGCGTCGGCTGCTCTACCCCTCCTCCTCCATCCCCAACATCGGCCGCAAAGCTCTGCATCAGACCCGCCACCCCGCCCTCCTCGAACTCAGGACGCAGTCCCTGCAGCGCGGGAGACACAGACCCCACCACAAACATCATCCCCATCACCATCACCGTCCTCTGATGGCCTCCCCGTTCAGACTGCAGTGTCAGCCCCATCTACATCAGGTTGCTGAGAGTGAAAGCAGCGCGTGCGTTCCCCCGCCGGAAGGAAAAGTGGTTGGGGACTCGCCTGGGGATGAGGAAGTGTCTGATGCACTTTCGTTGGTTCAGGGTCACAAGATGGAGAACGTGATGATAGACGGTGATCGCCTGGACACGGAGAAGCTCAACCAGTACTACTACGTCTACTGCCTCCCTGACGACTCTTTAGAAGAGGAGGAAGAGGAGGTGGTGTCTCGTTTGCCTCCTGCCCAGCGTGGTAAGGGGGGGCCCCCGGTGGACGGCAGAGCCAGGCCACGCCGGACTAATTCAGAACGGCCCCCCAACGTGGACAAGGCCAGGGACAATAGACGGCCCAGTTCTGATCGCACGGGTCTAATAGGGGAGGGCGCTACTGCATCCTCGGAGCCTTCCCCTAGTCCACGCTACAAGCGAACCATGGGCATGCTGACAGGCCCGGACAGAATTTCCCTGCCCGTCATCCACGGCGAAAACTTCAGCTCCGGGTTTCAGGGTAAAAGTCGCGTGGAAGCTTTCGTGACGGGGCAGGCAGGTTATGGGCCGCCTTTCTCGGAGACGGCAACAGCAACGGCAACGTCCACGGAACCCCAGAAGCGGCGCATCGTGATCGACATGCCTCACATCATTTTCAGTACCAACACGCCAGACGTCACGCGGGAGCCCACGCTGGCCGAGCCAGAGCGTGCCTCGGAGCTACGTCACAAAGAACTGGACACGTTGCCTCTTCCCGACCCTTGACGTACAAGGTGGAAGAACAAACTACACAAACGTCATCAAACCCAAGTCATTTGTAGATTACTAGAGATGCAGGCCAATAAATGGAGTTTTGCTGTGAATCGCTGTGAACCTCCTGTGCAATACGGAAACGAGTCAGAGATTTGGGTGGGGAAGTTGGCAAAGCGTGGCATG
>CM065680.1:27887385-27899885 GCA_017654935.2 Phymorhynchus buccinoides
ACAGTACTTGAAGTTCTGGCAGAATAAAATCTATAGCCTGCAGACGGCAAGACTGCCCAGTTTGACCCAGCTCGGTTTGGAAGCCAATCGTCTGTTTGACTTTCCCCAAACCTGTTCATCGTCTGGGGAGCCTCTGTTCCCCGAGCTGCAGGAGCTAAGGCTGGACCAGAACATGATCGACCACATCGACGACCCCGTGTGTCTGCCCAAGCTGACCTTCCTGTCGCTGAGCTACAACAGAATCCTCTCCTTCCCCACCAACATGTTCTCCATGGTTCGCTTCCCCGCTCTGTCTGGGCTGAAGCTGATGCAGATGGAAGGAAAGATCACACAGATCCAAAGCTTCTTCGTCAACAGCTCCAAGGTTATCTACCTGACCTTCCACCTCAACCAGGTGGATTTCGCTACGGAGGCCATCGACCAGGACGCCTTCGGCGGCTGCGTTAACCTCTGGAGACTGGGACTGAGGGGCAACACTTTTGGCGGAGTATCGGAAAGCAAGTTTCGCCGTCTCTTTCAACCCATGGTGCATTCCTTAGGGATACTGGATCTGGGACAAACGCAGATGAAGCAGATAACGACGAAAACCTTCAGCAGTATGAAAAATATGACTGTGTTGGAGCTGTACGGAAACGGTTTCACCGCCATCCCTGACGGCGCCTTTGACGGCCTGCCACGTCTGTACCTACTGCAGATAGACAACAACTACATCACCACCATCTCAGAACACACCTTTGGCCCACAGCTCCGTGACAGGTAAGCAGGGCTCTGGATTGCATTGTGTGTCAACTGACCAGTCTCAGTCCGTCTTTGCTTTCTTTCGATCTCTGAGTTTGGGTCGGTCCTTTCTTACCTGCTTGGAAGTGACTTCATAATTTAGATTTATTGCAGGATGTGAAGTCAATGCATGTTTCTCATTATAAAAACATATAGAAGAGCACGAATCGTTTATCGAAGTGTTAGATAATACAGTTTTGTTGTTGTGGTTTCATTGGTTGATAAGTTTTTGTTTTGTTTTTTGTTTTTCTCTATCACGTTCTCAAAAAATTTCATAATAACTTAGAAGCTTCTGGAGTGGGTGCATGCGCGCATTCACCTGCCCACATGGTGAATCTTTGTGTGCACACGTAGCTTACTACATTCCATCGCGGGGATATCGGGGTGGGTGGGGATACTTTCGTACAAATAGTTCCCCCGCCTTCTGGAAGTCCTGTGCTTGTAACTTCCTCTAATCTATCACTCTCTTTGACTCCGCCGTTTCCCTTTGCCTCTGTCATCTACTATCTTTCAGCCTAACCGGCCCATTCTCCTGCCTTTAAAAAAAATAAAATAATAAATTCTTACAAAGATTTTCTCTAGCCGAAGACGGACATGCTGGGCCTAACTATTTCTTAATTAGGCACATAACGGCAGCACGGTGCATCTGCGCTCACAATTGACAGGAAATTGTCTGAGCGATCTAGAAGAAGAAGAAGAGGAAGAAGAAGAAAAAGAAGAAGAAGAAGCTTACTACATGAAAAGACTTCCCTCATCACAATTTACACCCCCCTCCCCCCCTTTCCGTACACATTCTTGGCTTTGCTGAACAGGTTACAGATTCTGACGCTGTCCGGCAACCCATTCCACTGTTCCTGCGACATTCTGTGGTTCCAGGGGTGGATGAAGAGGAACCCCCTGATCTTCAGAGACTACCACACCCAGGCGGGCTACGTCTGTGCCAATAAGAACAACATCACTCTGCCTAACTTCGTCCTCGCTGACCAGGTGCGATGAAACGTCTGTGTGGCTGTGTGGCAGTATGTGTGTCTGTCTCTCTCTCTGTCTGTGTGGCTGTGTGGCTGTCTGTCTCTCTCTCTCTCTCTCTCTCTCTCTCTCTCTCTCTCTCTCTCTCTCTCTCTCTCTCTCTCTCTCTCTCTCTCTCTCTCTCTCTCTCTCTCTCTCTCTCTCTCTCTCTCTCTCTCTCTCTCTCTCTCTCTCTCTGTCTCTGCTATCTCTCTCTCGTTCACTCTTGTTTTTCGATATTTTTTGTTCTTCTTCTTTGTTGTATGGGTTTTACGATTGTGATAACATTGTGTGCTGGAAGGCCTGTGTGACTGTGTGACAGTCTTTGTGTCTGTCTCTCTCTCTCTCTGTCTCTGCCATCTCTCTCGTTCACTCTGTTTTTCCCTTCTTTTCTTCTTCTTCTTCATTGTTGTATGGGTTTTACGATTGTGGTAACATTGTGAACGTGTTACACGTAACCTATAATATAGTCTACTAGATAAACCCGTGCTCCGCACGGCAGCATGAAGCATATGCGTTCATAATTGATAGGAACCTGTCTGAGCGATCGAAGAAGAAAAAGAAGAAGAAGAAGAACTGGTTAGATGTAAATAATGAAGAAAAGAGACCAAATAATATGTGGTGGTGCCCCCTCCCTTCCGCTCACTCCCCTCTCCTTTAAAAAAGATGAAAACACACACACACACACACACACACACACACACACACACACCACACACACACACACACACACACACACACTGTAGTAGACAGCACACACTTAGTCATTGCTTGCTCGGTTTCCTGTCAATTCATGAGCGCAGATGCGTTGTTCTCCCTTATGCACCTTTCAAAACAAATATGGTTAGACCAAACACCAAACTTCCAGAGCGTAGAGGAACTATTTGTAAAAAAGCCCTACTCGCCTCCCTCTTCTCCTTCCTAGCCACCCCTCCCCCTCCCCCTTCTTCTAACCAAATCTAAGTTTCGCGTAAAGGATATGACGTCACGGCTATTCCACTTTCCGTGAAACTGTCTTTCTTTCAAATCACTCCCTCCGTTAAGCAACTTTTATGTGAAATTCCGGCTTTAATCGACGACTTGGCGAATTTCACTTGGAAGAACTGTTAAGCACCTACACGTGCCCCTATATTTCACAGTTGAAGGCAGAAATCCCGGCGACTTAGGAGAAAATAGAGATTAAAAATTCTTATCGGCACGCGTATTATAATATAGATTATAGCATAGTATAGTATAGTATACACGCACGCATGCACAAGCACACGAATACGCACACACGCGCGCACGTATGGTCGCGCGCGCGCACACACACACACATGGACGCGCGCGTGCGCGCGCACACACACACACACATGCATACAAGCGCACGAACACGCATTGACACGCATAGCAAAAGAAAAACTTGCAAACTTCCGTTAACAGAAGCAACTTCACTGTCATTTTCTTTTCGAATGATACACCTATAAGATTTCTCTGCTTGTACTGTTATAGCTCACTCTTTTCCTACTAAACTATTTTCTATTCAAAATGCTAAATTATACCCCTCCCCATATCTCTCTGTCTTTGTCTCTGTCTCCTTCGATCTCCTCCACTCCCCCCACTCCGCTCTTTCCGCGATATTTATATAGTTACCACTAGCGGTGCTGTTTTCCCGACGGGTTTGTTCTTGTACATTATCCTACGTGTACCCCCTACCTCCCCCCCTCCCCCCCCCTCCCACTCCGGCCTATGCTTCTTCTTCTTCTTCTTCGATCGCTCAGACAGTTTCCCGTCAATTATGAGCGCAGATGCGTCGTGCTGCCGTTATGCGCCTAACTAAGAAATAGTTAGGCCCAGCAAGTCCGACTTCGGCTGGAGGAATTCTTTTTGAAAGTGTTTCTTGTTGAAAAAACTTTTTTTTAAAAAAGGCAGGAGAATGGACCGGAAAGGCAGAAAGATTGTAGATGACAGTAAGCAAAGGGAAAAGGCAGAGTCAAAGAGAGTGATAGATTACTGGAAGTTACAAGCACAGAACTTCCAGAAGGTGGGGGAACTATTTACACAAAAGACCCCACCCCCCGATATCCCCACGGGGGGGGGGGGGGGGGGGGGGGGGGCGGGGGTGGGGGGGGGGGGGGGGGGGGGGGGGGGCTATTGTATTTCTATCTCATGAGAAATAAAGAGGTTGTGTATGCTTGTAAACTATTCATTCATTCACTCATTCACTCATTCATTTATTCCATCCGCACAGGCCTGCATGCTGGGCTCTGACGCTGAAGCCTTCACCGTCTCCATCACGTGCGTCTTGATCCTTTTCTTCCTCCTCTTCTCGCTCTTCTTCCGCTTCCGCTGGCACATGCGCCTGTGGCTGTACGAGGCGTGCCGGGGCCGCCATCGCCGCAGACTGCAGATGTCTCAAGGTATCGTTGGAATTATTTATAAAAAAATTGCGCACGCTCGTTTGTTTTGTCAGTCCGAACGAACGAAAAATGGTGTTTTACGTCCTCTCGGTCTGGAACAGACACATATGGGACATTTGTAGATACAAAGATGGTGGGAACAATACTGGAGGCAATGCCCGGAGGCAGTGCAACACCAGTAAACTCCCGTTTTTTTAAAACAATACAGATATGTGTAGCAGTAACCACGCCTCGGTTAAACCTCATCGACTATGGTACTGCCACAAGTATGATAGTGTCTCTTGTCAGTCCTGCCCAACAATAACTACTTAATAATGACATTTGACGGTGACAGTGAGCTATCCCGGAAAAAAAATGTAAGAAAAGAATCTGTTTGAGGTGAAGGCAGCCTCCCCTTTCCCCCAAAGAGGGCAGGGGGCTCAGAAAATGTGAACGCTATGTTGTTCTTTTTTTAGGTTTGGGGTACCATAGCCAAACCAGTAACGGATATATAAACATTTACAAAATTATTTTAAGTCATGATTTATTTATTTTTTAAATTCCCCACTACTGTATTTTGATATTTCATTTTGAATTCGCGAACCAAACTGTGATTTTGTTGTAAGACAATAGCCATACCTACCTAACAGAATTGAACAAAGGGGGAATACTCTCTTTCTAATTAACTCCCCTCCTCCAAAGTTGATTACGATACCAATCATCTGGCAATGCGTGGGTCAGAACCAAGTGAGACAAACAAAGCATTATTCTCCAGTAATGAATATATAAACAATTTTGTGGGCACACTCTTTATAGCTCTAGGCCTGATACTTACGTTTAAGCGAAGACTTTTTTGTGGCTCTAAACTTGCAAATGTTTGCTCAAATAAGTGGGATATAAGACGAGGTAAAAAGCCCATGGGCGGGTAAGAAGCCCATGCCAAGTATCTCATGATTATCAGTCAGATTTGCCCATGAGACGAATGCTAAACATTAACACTCGTCTCATGGGCAAAATGTAACTGAAATGTCCTGTATTTCATGAGATAATTGGCATGGACTTCTTTCTTACCCGCCCATGGGCTTTTTTTTTACCCCGTCTTACCCTATTTTACTGACACATTAAAACTAGCATTCTTTTTTCTTTTTTTCCTCCTTTTTTCTGTCCTGGTAGTTACTGCTACACCTATCTGTATTGTTAAAAAATCGGAACTTTACTGGTGTTGCACTGCCTCCGGGCATTGCCTCCAGTATTGTTCCCACCATCTTTGTATCTACAAATGTTCCAGACAGAGGTAAAACACCATTTTTCATTCATTCTAGCATTCATTTTTTTGGTTCAATATTTAGGACCCGCGCGCAGGTACAAGTACGACGTGTTCGTGTCGTACGCCGAGGAGAACGTGCCGTGGGTGGAGCACCACCTGCTCCCCGTGCTGGAAGGCCAGTGGGGGCTGCGCCTGTGCCTCCACCAGCGGGACTTCGTCCCGGGGAAGCACATCGTGGACAACATCTCCGACTGCGTGCAGGACAGCGAGCGGGTTCTCCTGGTCTTCTCCACGTTCTTCGCCCGCAGCGAGTGGTGCCAGTTCGAGCTCAAGTTCTGCCAGAGCAGCGTCATGGAGCGAGACGACGTCCTGGTCATCGTGGCGCTGCAGGCCGTGGGCTCACGTGACATGACGGGCGCCATGTTGGCGGTGCTGAAGACCACCACATACGTGGATTGGCCGGTGGAACAGGATGGGGGTGAGGGTGAGGAGGCGGGGGCAAGGGCCGTGTTCTGGCAGCGTTTGCGTCTGGCGCTGGAGGATAGTGACAGCTTGGCTTGATCTATTAGCAACGTGCGCGAGATATTACGCTGGCTTGCGCGCGTGCGTGTTCGTAAACAGACACATTCACGCGCGAGTGTGAAAGTGTAGCCTATTCATACGCTTGCACATAATAAATTATTATGATGCCATGACAGCCAATTCATGAACACGCACGCACAGAAATGGTATTCATTCATACCTGCCACTCACGTGCGAGTGTGAAAGTGTACGCAAGCGCATAATTATATGATCCATGAGAGCAAATTCATGAAAACGCACGCACAGAAGTGGTATTCGTTCATACCTACCACTCACGTGCGAGTGTGAAAGTGTACACAAGCGCATATATGATCCATGACAGCAAATTCATGAAAACGCTTGCATAGAAGTGGTATTCATTCATACCTACCACTCACGTGCGAGTGTGAAAGTGCACACAAGCGCATATATGATCCATGAGAGCAAATTCATGAACACGCACGCACAGAAATGATGCTAATTTATAGCTAAGCGTGCGCGGATGTTGTGATGTTGATTTCGCGCACAAAACATGTGCGCACGCACATGCATATGCACTCATGCGCGCGCGTTTTTCCCCCTTCTCTTTCTAGCATTGCCTTTGACTAGTTTTTACGGTTAAAACGGACCTGTAGATCTAATTCTCTAAATGTCGTGAAGCAGTATTTCTACTTGAGAAAGAAAAGTTCTGAGTGTATGTATTGACAATGTTACATAATTATATTGGTTACAGTATTTTAAAAATATTTACTATTTACTGTATAAATTATAAATGTATGCACTGTTACATGAATACATAGGGAATACTTGTGTGTATGACTTTTACTATATTACTAGCGCAACGCCTAGTACTGGCAATGCACCGTACTGGTAACGCTGAGTACTGGTTTCGCCGGGTCCGCGAAATATTATTATTACTTTTGTCTCTCTCCCTCCTTCCATCTTCTTCACTCATCCCGTTCTACTACCCCGCACCTTACTGAGTACAGCAAATTTGAAGAGATTCGGTT
Source organism: Phymorhynchus buccinoides (assembly GCA_017654935.2). NCBI lineage: Eukaryota > Metazoa > Mollusca > Gastropoda > Neogastropoda > Raphitomidae > Phymorhynchus > Phymorhynchus buccinoides. The sequence continues at coordinate 27,894,384 of CM065680.1, forward strand.
AAGAAAAGGCGGAGTTATCAAGTAAAGACATTATGCATTGAACATGTAGCCTACATAATCAGTACATCTCATAGCCCTACAAGAGACAGAGACAGTGAGAGAGAGAGAGAGAGAGAGAGGAGAGGGGGGGGGGGGAGAGAGAGAGAGAGTCAGACAGACAGACAAAGACACACACAAAGAGAGACAGACAGACAGAGAGACATAGACAGAGAGCAAAGAGGACAACTGCTGTTCCGGTTGGATAAATGAAAATTTGTTTAATGTCCTCCACCCCGGAGCAGGCACAGAGGCAGACAGACAGACAGACAGAGAGAGAGAGAGAGAGAGAGACAGACAGACAGACAGAGAGAGAGACAGACAGACAGAGAGAGAGACACATAGACATACAGAGACATGAGACACAGAGAGAGATACAGACAGACAAAGACAGAGAGAGAGACAGTGAGAGAGAGAGAGAGAGAGAGAGAGAGAGATAGAGACAGACAGACAGCCATGCGCACACGCACCCCCCCCCCCCCCTTATATAAGTTCTTATATAAGCTCGCCTCACTACCACACGCGTCAGTTAACCTCAGTGACCCGCAATTATGTAAATAGATACGATGAATTATCTTAATAACAGCACGTTTGGATGGGTCCTGTTTCGTCGAATCCGCGAACCTAAATTGGTGCATATCGTGCGCGTTTATGAACGGATGCTTTTGAAATTTTGCACCACGATAGTCACTATCCCTGGTCACGCACGTGCGAAATCTCGAGTCAATGACCGGTCTGGTTACGCCGTGGTTTGTAAAAACGTGAAGCAGCATATATCGCGCGCGTTTCTGAATCGATTCCCTTCCGGTTTAGCACACGGATAGTGTCACCATCCCTGGTCATCTACCGTCCAAATTCGAAGGCAATCCGCCCAGAAATACCGGAGATACGGGGGCCGAGAGGCCGGTTATAAGGCCCCGTTTCCCGTTGGTGCTGCTCTGAGAGTGATGCGCTCTCCCGATTCTCGTCAAATTTCCTGCCATGCTTTGCCATGGCCATAGCAAGCCTGACAGCAGTGAAAAGGTGAAGCGGCGTATAGCGTGCGCGTTTCTGAACCGATTCGCTTCCGGTTTGGCACATCGATAGTCACCGTCCCCGGTCATCTACCTGCCAAATTCGATGCGCGCATTTGCGAAACCGCGCAATTGATACGGCTGCCTCGGTTGCCATTGCCATCGCCCCGTTAGGGCTCACAGCAAATTTGAAGCGATTCGGTCGAAAAACGGCGGAGTTAGAAGGCCCATTTTGTGTTTCACACAGACACAGACACACACATAACTTTGCCTTTTTACTATATGATGATGATGCTTGCTAACTGTATCATCTTCACTTGAAAAAGTTTTGTCCACTGCAACATGCGTGTGCATATAAGATTAGGTTTGATTGTATTAGCATACTATGTATGACTGCGTTTTACATGCTCTTTATATTGATTTGTTTGTCCCTTTTTGTCCCTTTGTTTGTTCTTTACGAGTGCTGGATGTTTTTTAAAAAAACATGTGCTATTTTCTTATTCTATTACCCTCTATACATAAAATCCATTCAATTCAATCCTTTCTCTCTCTCTCCCTCTCTCTGTCTCTCTCTCTCTCTCTCTCTCTCTCTCTCTCTCTCTCTCTCTCTCTCTCTCTCTCTCTCTCTCTCTCTCTCTCTCTCTCTCTCTCTCTCTCTCTCTCTCTCTCTCTCTCTCTCTCTGAGATAGGATTAGGTTTGATTTTTCACATACGTGTTTCTTCCTAAATGTGTGCACGTTAAAGATGAGTATGTAGAATAGGATTTGGTTTTACTTTGTCATGTGTATGTGTTTACGCTTCGATTTGTGCATGTTAAATATGAGTATCTACAGTGGTCTTAGGCTGGATTTTGTCATGTGTATTTGTTTAAATTTAAATTGTGCATGTTAAAGACGAGTATGTAAAGTAGGTTTAGGTTTAATTTTGTTAATAGTATGTGCTTAGTTTTACTTTTATGCGTGTTAAAGTTGAGTACATAAAGCAGGTTTAGGTTTGATTTCGTCATTGTATGTGTTTACTTTTCAATATGTCATACACATTCTAAAAATATGACTAGGTTTGTTTTTGTCACGTGCGTATATTTACTTCTTAATTTGTGCATGTTAAGTATGAAAAATGTAATATAGGAATATGTTTGATTTTGTCATGTGTACATATATTTACATTTAAAATTGTGCATGTTAAGATGAGTAGGTAAAGTAGAACTAGGTTTGACTTTATTACGTGCATGGTTTTCCGTTCAAATAAGTACATTTTTAAGATGAGTATGTAAAGTATGATTAGGATTAGTTTTGTCATGTGTTTGTGCACTTCTAAATTTGTGCATGTTAAAGATGAGTATGAAAAGTAGGATTGTTTTTGGGGGTTTTCTCCGTGTGTATGCGCTTACTCTTAATTTATGCACGTTAAAAATGAGTATAGTTAATAATATTAGGTTTGATTTTGTTATTGTCGTGCTACTATATAGGGCTATATTTTGCATGATTTATGTTGCTTTGTCTGTGCTCATTTCTTTTTTCATTTCTACTTTTATATTTGTAAATTGTTTTTTCCAGAGGGCTGGATGTAAAAAAAGCATGTTATTGCTTATTCTATTACCCTCTATAAATAAAATTCATTCAATTCAATTCAATTCAATTCTCTCTCTCTCTCTCTCTCTCTCTCTCTCTCTCTCTCTCTCTCTCTCTCTCTCTCGCTCTCTCTCTCTCTCTCTCTCTCTCTCTCTCTCTCTCTCTCTCTCTCTCTCTCTCTCTCTCTCTCTCTCTCTCTCTCTCTCTTGGATTGGAAGACTAGGCGTTGCCTAAAATCTTTATCCTTGAAAAATAAAGTTCAAGTTTTCAAGTTTTCTCCCCATCATTTTTAGTCGATAGAAAACAGGTAGTGAATACGAATACTAAGGTTTTCATCAGATAGTAGCTTGACAGACGTGTGTCAAGCTACTATATGCTGAAAACCTTACTAATACTACTAACCCATGCAACGACTACTATTTTTTTCAGCAGTTAGTGAAATGATTCCTGTGGGAAATTATGTCCTCTCTCTCTCTCTCTCTCTCTCTCTCTCTCTCTCTCTCTCTCTCTCTCTCTCTCTCTCTCTCTCTCTCTGTCTCTGTCTCTCCCTCTCTCTGTCTCTCTCTCTCTCTCTCTCTCTCTCTCTCTCTCTCTCTCTCTCTCTCTCTCTCCCCCCTCTCTCTCTCTCTCTCTCTCTCTCTCTCTCTCTCTCTCTCTCTCTCTCTCTCTCTCTCTCTCTCTCTCTCTCTCTCTCTCTCTCTCGATACCATATGTATCAGTGACCCTGTTACATGCACATGGATGTACAGACCTCCTAAGACTCAAACCAAAGGACACACTACTATTCACTACAGATCCTTTAAACACTTTGATAAACCTGCATTCTTCTATGACTTAAGCATGGCACACTTTGCTAATGTATTTAAATTTTCATGTCCTATTCAAGCTCTAGATGTATTTTATTCTACATTTTTTTCCGTAATTGAGAAACACGCACCTCTTAGAAGCAAACGAGTGAAAAGTTCTACTCTTCCTGGTTGGCTAACTCCCCAAATAGCTGAACCAATGAAAACACGAGGTCAACTCGAATACAAATACAAATTGCTGAAGAAAGAAAACATTGATTCACTACCTGATGACGTCAAAGCAGAAAAGCGACTGGAGCGTGAAAACGCTGAATCAGAATTTAAAAAACTAAGAAACAAAGTCAATGACCTTATTCGTGACTCCAAGAAACAACACTTCAACAAAATGGTATCTATAAACAATGACACATCTACTTTATGGCGAGCCATAAACACTATCACACACAAGTCCAATCGCCAGCAGACGCATAACTATAACTGGCCACCAGACTCATTCAATAAACACTTTATAAACTTAGCAGAGTCTCTAAGTCCAACAGATACATCACAACCTGCCAAAGGATATAACCCACCACCTTATCTTCAAACCTTTTGTAATACTAATGGCAATTCATTTAAAGCACCTTTTTTGGCTATTCACGAAGTTGGCTCCCTAATGTCAAGTCTAAAAAATACAAAATCAATGGGACCTGATAAAATAAATAGCTATCTCTTAAAACTCTCACTTCCCTACATAGTAGAACCACTTACTTTCATATTAAATACTTACTTTATATATGAAAGTAAGTGGTTCTATATATAAGGATCTTTAGAACTGTTGACTCAGAGGGCTTCTCTATTTGTCTTTCATATATACAACGCGTGTCTGAACCAGAACATAGTTCCACATCGTCTCAAATCAGCAAAAGTGATACCATTGCCAAAAGGTACAGATTTTTCTGATTTGAACAATTTGAGGCCCATTTCTCTTCTTTCAGTTCTGTCTAAACTGCTAGAAAAACACATTCACAAACATTTAATGCAGTATCTTGAAGCTAATAATCTCTTTTACCCCTTACAATCTGGCTTTCGACATCACCATTCTTGTCAAACTGCCCTAGTCCATCTCTGTGACACATGGCTTTCAGCAATCAATGAAGGCAAAATGACGGGTTCTGTATTCCTAGACTTTAAGAAAGCGTTTGATCTTGTGAATCATGAAATACTACTTTAAAAAATGACACTATATCTACGAGACGAAAATACTGTCTCTTTCTTTGCATCCTACCTTACTAATAGAACACAGTTTGTCCTTAGTAATGGCACAAAATCGTGCACTGAGGTCATAAAGACAGGTGTGCCCCAAGGATCTGTCTTAGGGCCTCTTCTATTCTGCCTATTCATTAATGATCTACCTCTATCAATATCAACTGACTCTGTCTCATGTGATCTCTTTGCTGATGACACTTCTCTCCATTCTTGTGCAACTAACCTACCTTCGATTCAAATCTCTCTTCAGTCAGCTTTACATGATGTCTCTGATTGGTGTAGCCAAAACCGTATGGTCCTCCATCCAAACAAAACCAAAAGCATGGTAGTTACTTCAAGACAAAAGCATCAGAAAGAACCTCTAGTTTTAAATGTTTATATTAATGTCAATGCCATAGACCAAGTACGCGAGCACCGAGTCCTAGGAGTGATAATAGACAACGAACTAAAATGGCAATCACATATTGAAAAAATGACACATAAACTTGCACGCAGCCTATTCCTACTAAAAAAAACTTACACCCTTCATAGATATAGATACACGCAAAATGTTTTTTCATGCCCACTGTCTCTCGCACATTAATTACGCATCTGTAGTTTGGGACTCTGCAGCTAATTGTCACCTATTGAAACTCAATTCTATGTACAAAAGGGCAGCCGAAATAATTCTTCCTGATCCTGAACTCACTACATTTGAAAAACAAGCCCAGTTAAACATACTTCCACTGCAATCACAGCTTAGCTACAATAAAGCCATTCTCATGTACAAGGTACACTACTTCTTAGCTCCACAATATCTGAAAAATCTAGTTACACAAGCCTCACAAC
>CM065680.1:27904885-27912385 GCA_017654935.2 Phymorhynchus buccinoides
ATTTCCCTTCCCGGAATCCTGTCAGGGATTTTGGTTCACACTGTTTTGGTGAGGAGTTCTCCCCCATTGTTGCGGTTGTGCGCAGTGAAGTGAGATAAAAATCCCGAAACTTGAAATTCATTCGAAGCACTGTACTATAGTGATAGAGATATATATCTGAAAAGTAAACACACGAACGTGACTTTTGACCTCTTTTGTTTGATGACTTGACTGTTGACATCACTTGGCGGTTGTTTGCAGTTGTTCCAGTCATGAAGTGGCATGTGCTTATCCTGTCTGCCATCACCATCTTTGTGATTCACAGAGCGACGTCAGATTGTCACAATCAATGTTGGCATCGGTTCTACATGTTTAGAAACACGGGCGTCATGCACAGGTGCCTCCCCGACAGTCCCTGCACTTGTGGCAATGTCTCAGTCGACTGTTCCTCCCGAAACTTATCGAGGATTCCTTTCGTGGGCCAGGTGTCCTACCGCTATTTAAACTTGTCCAACAACAACCTGGTGACAATTTCCGGTAATGATTTCTTCTCCAACGTGTCCAGGGACGTGGAGGTGATCGATCTGTTCAACAACGGCCTGGTCCACCTCTCCCATGCTGCCTTCCGCGGACTGCCCAAGCTGTGGATGCTGCTGCTGGGTGGCTGCAACAATCTGACCTACAAAGACCTGCCTCATCTCATGGCCATTCGGGGTGGCATGTCGCTAGACTTCGGCTGCCTAGAACTGGGTAAAATCCCACCGGACATTTTCCACGACTCCGGCAAATCCAAAACTCAACAGCTGTCCTTAAGCTGGAATGAGATCCCCTCTTTAAACTTGTCCGTTTTCCAACCTCTTCAGCGCATGCAGTACTTGCAGTTCTGGCACAATAAAATCTATGACCTGCAGACGGCAAGACTGCCCAGTTTGACCAGGCTCCGTATGGAGGCCAATCGTCTGTTTGACTTTCCCCAAACCTGTTCATCGTCTGGGGAGCCTCTGTTCCCCGAGCTGCAGGAGCTGAGGCTGGACCAGAACATGATCGACCACATCGACGACCCCGTGTGTCTGCCCAAGCTGACCTTCCTGTCGCTGAGCTACAACAGAATCCTCTCCTTCCCCACCAACATGTTCTCCATGGTTCGCTTCCCCGCTCTGTCCGGGCTGAAGCTGATGCAGATGGAAGGAAAGATCACACAGATCCAAAGCTTCTTCGTCAACAGCTCCAAGGTTATCTACCTGACCTTCCACCTCAACCAGGTGGATTTCGCTATGGACGCCATCGACCAGGACGCCTTCGGCGGCTGCGCTAACCTCTGGAGACTGGGACTGAGGGGCAACACTTTTGGCGGAGTGTCGGAAAGCAAGTTTCGCCGTCTCTTTCAACCCATGGTGCATTCTTTAGGGATACTGGATCTGGGACAAACGCAGATGAAGCAGATAACGACAAAAACTTTCAGCAGTATGACAAATATGACTGTGTTGGAGCTGTACGGAAACGGTTTCACCGCCATCCCTGACGGCGCCTTTGACGGCCTGCCACGTCTGAACAAACTGCAGATAGACAACAACTACATCACCACCATCTCAGAACACACCTTTGGCCCACAGCTCCGTGACAGGTAAGCAGGGCTCTGGATTGCATTGTGTGTCAACTGACCAGTCTCAGTCCGTCTTTGCTTTCTTTCGATCTCTGAGTATTATATGGGCTTTCTGTCCTTTCTTACCTGCTTGGAAGTGACTTCAGAATTTAGATTAATTGCAGGATGTGAAGTCAGTGCATGTTTCTCCTTATAAAAACATATAGAAGAGCGCGAATCGTTTATTGAAATGTTAGGTAATACAGTTTTGTTGTTGTGGTTTCATTGGTTGATTGTTTTTTGTTTTTTCTCTATCACGTTCTCAAAGAATCTCATAATAGCTCAGAAGCTTCTGGAGTGGGTGCATGCGCGCATTCACCTGCCCACATGGTGAATCATTGTGAGCACACGTAGCTTACTACATTCCCTCGTGGGGATATCGGGGTGGGTGGTGGTTCTTTCGTACAAATAGTTCCCCCACTTTCTGGAAGTCCTGTGCTTGTAACTTCCTCTTATCTGTCACTCTTTTTGACTACGCCTTTTCCCTTTGCGTCTGTCATCTACTATCTTTCAGCCTAACCGGTCCATTCTCCTGCCTTAAAAACAAAAATTATGACAAAGAGTTTCTCCAGCCGAAGACGGACATGCTGGGCCTAACTGTTTCTTAATTAGGCACATAACGGCAGGATGATTCATCTGCGCTCACAATTGACAGGAAACTGTCTGAGCGATCTAGAAGAAGAAGGAGATCGAAAAGAAGAAGAAGAAGAAGCTTACTACATGAAAAGACTTCCCTCATCACAATTTACACCCCCCTCCCCCCCTTTCCGTACACATTCTTGGCTTTGCTGAACAGGTTCCAGATTCTGACGCTGTCCGCCAACCCATTCCACTGTTCCTGCGACATTCTGTGGTTCCAGGGGTGGATGAAGAGGAACCCACTGATCTTCAAAGACTACCACAGCCAGGCAGGCTACGTCTGTGCCAATAAGAACAACATCACTCTGCCTAACTTCGTCCTCGCTGACCAGGTGCGATGAAACGTCTGTGTGGCTGTGTGGCAGTCTTTGTGTGTGTGTGTGTGTGTGTGTGTGTGTGTGTGTGTGTCTCTCTCTCTCTCTCTCTCTCTCTCTCTCTCTCTCTCTCTCTCTTTCTCTCTCTCTCTCTGGGCTCTCTCTCTCTCTCTCTCTCCTCTCAGGGCTGGGCGTAAAAAAGTATGTATACTTATCTCATTATCCTGTATAAATAAAATTTCGTTTCGTTTCGTCTCTCTCTCTCTCTCTCTCTCTCTCTCTCTCTCTCTCTCTCTCCTCTCTCTCTCTCCTCTCTCTCTCTCTCTCTCTCTCTCTCTCTCTCTCTCTCTCTCTCTCTCTCTCCCTCTCTCTCTCTCTCTCTCTCTCTCTCTCTCTCTCTCTCTCTGTCTTTGCCATCTCTCTCGTTCACTCTTGTTGTTCGATATGTTTTGTTTCTTCTTCTTTGTTTTATGGGTTTTACGATTGTGGTAACATTGTGTGCTGGAAGGCCTGTGTGACTGTGTGACTTTCTTTGTGTCTGTCTCTCTCTCTCTCTGTCTCTGCCATCTCTCTCGTTCACTCTGTTTTTTCCATCTTTTCTTCTTCTTCTTCATTGTTGTATGGGTTTTACGATTGTGGTAACATTGTTAACGTGTTACACGTAACCTATAGTATAGTATAGTATATATATAGTATAGTATAGTATAGTATAGTATAGTAGTATAGTATAGTATAGTATAGTATAGTATAGTATAGTATAGTATAGTATAGTATAGCATAGTATAGTATAGTATAGTATAGCATAGTATAGCATAGTATAGTATAGCATAAACACACGCATGCACAAGCACACGAATAATAATAATAATAATAATGAAGAAAACTTATATAGCGCACATTCCAGGCTAGCTGCTCATGGCGCTTTACAAAAAATACATTTAATCAAATCACATCAATACCCATGCCCGCACGCACACAAGCACACACACTGACGAACATAGCATATCATTTACACGCGCATGCACACATACATACAGTACATACATACATACCTACGTACCTACGTTCGTACATACATACATACACACAGACACAAACACACACACACATCCACACACACATGCATAAGCACATACCAGCGCGCGCATGCACACACACACTTTCTGTCTCCCAACTTTCCCATGCCATTCCTCATCCACACACGCTTTCATTCTCATAATCCGATCATGGTGGACAGTAGTGTTCAGAGAATAGATGGGTTTTCAGGTTGGTTTTGAAAACTGACAGGGAGTTGGAATGTCTGAGAGACAGAGGGAGTTTGTTCCAAGTAGCTGGGGCCTGAAAAGAAAAGGATCTCTCGCCATAAGTTTTCGTTTTAATTGAGGGAGGCTGTAGAATACGAGAATCAGAAGAAGAACGAAGCTGACGAGATGGAATGTAGGTATGAAGTAGATCAGACAGGTAAGTAGGAGCAGAGCCAGAAATGACAGCAAAGGTAAGAGCAGAAAGCTTGTAGTTGATCCTGCTGGAGATTGGCAACCAGTGCAGAGAGTGCAGAAGGGGAGAAACATGTTCAAACTTGGAGGACTTAAGGATTAGTCGTGCAGCATTATTTTGGATTCTTTGGAGTTTGTTGAGAAGGTATTTTGGAAGGCCAGCAAGAAGAGAGGAATACGCACACACGCGAGCACGTATGGTCGAGCGCGCGCGCGCGCGCGCACGCACACACACACACACACACACATGGACGCGCGCGTGTGCGCGCACACATACACATATACAAGCGCACGAACACGCATTGACACGCATAGCAAAAGAAAAACTTGCAAACTTCCGTTAACAGAAGCAACTTCACGGTCATTTTTTTTCGAATGATACGCCTCAGTATAAGATTTCTCTGCTTGTACTGTTATAGCTCACTCTTTTCCTACTAAATTATTTTCTATTCAAAATGCTAAATTATGCCTCTCCCCATATATCTGTCTTTGTCTCTGTCTCCTTCGATCTCCCCCACTCCCCCCACTCCGTTCTTTCCGCGATCATATACTAAAAAGGCAAGCGTGGGTCTGTGTGTGTGTGTGTGTCTGTCTGTCTGTGTGTGTGTGTGTGTGTGTGTGTGTGTGTGTGTGTGTGTGTGCGTGTGCGTGCGTGTGCGTGCGTGCGTGCGTGCGTGCAGTGTGTGTGTGTGTGTGTGTGTGTGTGTGTGTGTGTGTGTGTGTGTGTGTGTGTGTGTGTGTGTGTGTGTGTGTGTGTGTGTGTGTGTCTGAAACACAAAAGGGGCCTTATAACTCCGCCGTTTTTCGACCGAATCGCTTCAAATTTGCTATGAGCCCTAACGGGGCGATGGCAACGGCAACCGAGGCGGCCGTGTCATTTGCGCGGTTTGGCAAATGCGCGAAACGCGTATCCACCGGCCTCTCGGCGCCCGTATCTCCGGTATTTCTGGACGGATTGCCTTCGAATTTGGACCCAGCACCAGCGAAACTTGTCCCTAAGAGCTTCGGCTATGAGGACGTTAAACTTTCTACAAACAACTTCGAATTTGGAAGTTTCCCGACGTGTTTGTTCTTGTACATTATCATACGTGTACCCACTACCTCCTCCCCCCACCCACCCACTCTTCTTCTTCTTATTCTTCTTTCTTCTTCTTCTTCTTCTTCTTCTTCTTCTTCTTCTTCTTCTTCGATCGCTCAGACAGTTTCCCATCAATTGTGCAGATGCGTCATGCTGTCGTTATGCGCCTACCTAAGAAATAGTTAGGCCCAGCAAGTCCGACTACGGCTGAATGAAATCTTTTTGAAAGTGTTTCTTGTAAAAAAAAATTTTTTAAAAAAGGCAGGAGAATGGACCGGAAAGGCAGAAAGATAGTAGATGACAGTAAGCAAAGGGAAAAGGCAGAGTCAAAGAGAGTGATTGATTAGAGGAAGTTACAAGCACAGAACTTCCAGAAGGTGGGGGAACTATTATGCATACGGTCGTGGGGGGGGGGGGGGGGGGGGGGGGGCTATTCTATTTCTATCCCATGATAATAAAGAGGTTGTGTAAGCTTGTAAACTATTCATTCATTCATTCATTCACTCATTCATTTATTCCATCCATACAGGCCTGCATGCTGGGCTCTGACGCTGCAGCCTTCACCGTCTCCATCACGTGCGTCTTCATCCTTTTCTTCCTCCTCTTCTCGCTCTTCTTCCGCTTCCGCTGGCACATGCGCCTGTGGCTGTACGAGGCGTGCCGGGGCCGCCATCGCCGCAGACTGCAGATGTCTCAAGGTATCGTTGGGGGAAAAAAAAAATTGCGCGCGCGTTTGTCTTGTCAGTCCTGTGTGAGTGAAAATCCGTTTAACGTCCTCCGGTCTGAAACAGACACATATGGGACATTAGTAGATATAAAGATGGTGGGAACGATCCTGGAGGCAATGCCCAGAGGCAGTGCAACTCCAGGAAAGTCCCGAATTTTTTATGATACAGATGTATAAGCATATAATGTAATCTTGTCAGTCCTGCCCAACAATAACTACTTAATAATAACATTTGACGGTGACAGTGAGCTATCCCGGAAAAAAATGATAAGAAAATAATGTTTGAGGTGAAGGCAGTCTCCCTCTCCCTCCCCCCCCCCCCCCCCCCCCCCCCCCCCCCCCCCCCCCCCCCCCCCCCCCCCCTCAATGAAGGCAGGGTGCTCAGAAAATGTGAACGCTATGTAGTTCTTTTTTAGGTTTGGCCGGGTGGGGTACCATAGCCAAACCAGTAATGGATATAATTTTTTTTTTTTCACATAAACATTTTATAAAATCATTTTAAGTCATGATTTTTTTCCCCACTACCCCACTACTGTATTTTGATATTTCATTTTGAATTCGCGAACAAAACTGTGACTTTGTTGTAAGACCCATACCTACCTAGCAAACCAAGTATACCTTTTTGTGGGCACACTCTTTATAGCTATAGGCCGAATACTTACGTTTAAGAGAAAGACTTTTTGTGGCTCTAAAATTGCAAGTGTTTGTTGTAAGACAGTCGTCCATACCTACCTAGCAAACCAATTATGCCTCTTTGTGGGCACACTCTTTATAGTTATAGGCCGAATACTTGCGTTTAACCGAAGACTTTTTGTGGCTCTAAAATTGCAAAGTGTTCGCTCCAATAAGCGTAGTATATTACTGGTTTTCTGTTCAATATCAGGACCCGCGCGCAGGTACAAGTACGACGTGTTCGTGTCGTACGCCGAGGAGAACGTGCCGTGGGTGGAGCACCACCTGCTCCCCGTGCTGGAAGGCCAGTGGGGGCTGCGCCTGTGCCTCCACCAGCGAGACTTCGTCCCGGGGAAGCACATCGTGGACAACATCTCCGACTGCGTGCAGGACAGCGAGCGGGTTCTCCTGGTCTTCTCCACGTTCTTCGCCCGCAGCGAGTGGTGCCAGTTCGAGCTCAAGTTCTGCCAGAGCAGCGTCATGGAGCGGGACGACGTCCTGGTCATCGTGGCGCTGCAGGCCGTGGGCTCACGTGACATGACGGGCGCCATGTTGGCGGTGCTGAAGACCACCACATACGTGGATTGGCCGGTGGAGCAGGATGGGGGTAAGGGTGAGGAGGCCGGGGCAAGGGCCGTGTTCTGGCAGCGTTTGCGTCTGGCGCTGGAGGATAGTGACAGCTTGGCTTGATCTATTAGCAACGTGCGCGAGATATTACGCTGGCTTGCGCGCGTGCGTGTTCGTAAACAGACACATTCACGCGCGAGTGTGAAAGTGTAGCCTATTCATACGCTTGCACATAATACATTATTATGATGCCATGACAGCCAATTCATGAACACGCACGCACAGAAATGGTATTCATTCATACCTGCCACTCACGTACGAGTGTGAAAGTGTACACAAGCGCATATATGATCCATGACAGCAAATTCATGAAAACGCTTGCACAG
>CM065680.1:27919885-27929885 GCA_017654935.2 Phymorhynchus buccinoides
TTCGTCCATCTTCTGAAACCGAGCTAAGATGTTGGAAAACTTGGATTTGGTGGCTTTGCCGACCGTCTGTTTAGTTTTGGGACTGCTGCCTGCCTCCTCTCTTTTTTTCTGACCGCGAGGACCACCCTCTCTTGCTCTGGAACCGCTCTCCTCAGCACTTATATCGACACTGGATTCCATAACATCTCCCTCCTCCCTTCTGACAACATCTGCGTCAAACTGAACCGCGTTCGTTGCACTACTGGTGGACTGTCTATTATAGTGCGCACTTTGCTTCCCCTTGTGCTTAGTTCTGGCCACGTGGCTGCCTTTACCACTGCGCTTTGCTCTGTTGTTGACCTGCTCGTTCTCAACAACCACCGTGGGTTCCACGCGTCTTTCCACCGTGCCTTCGTCGTCGTCGTCGTCGTCGTCGTCGTCGTCGTCGTCGTAGCCCTGATTGTGTTCTCCTCTCAAACTATCCTCTTCGCTCCCGAAATCGACCACAGTTATCATGGGGATCTCGGCGGGCTGGATCGTCCGTGAGGGTCGGCTTGGTTTGGAGCGTGCAGGAGGTCTGGCCGCTGACTTCCGTATCCTTGTGGCCTGTTCGGGGAGAGGGGCAAAACGCAGAATGGGCAGGTCTCCGCCATCTTCGGTCTGACCGTCGATTTCTTCGTTGTACAATCTCTCCTCCTCCGTTTCCCTCTCCCCTTCCACCTCCTCCTCGTCGTCGTCGTCGTCCTGGTTGTCAGTGTCGGAGTCCATTTCCAGGTAGACGTCGTCCTCGGTGATTGGTCTGAGGTGGCCGGTGTCGTCCACCACAGCTGCAAGGTCATCCTGCTGGGGAGCGGAGTCCTGGGAGGAGGGGCTGGAGGAGCGGGAGGAAGGGAACACGTCCTCGTCTTCGTTGGAGCTGAGGTCCGCCGTGTCCAGGGAGGTGGAGGCCGTCAGCTGCATGTGGCCGTTGGTGCCCCTCGTCACCGGCTGTCCGTCCGCCCCAAGCTGCTGCCTCTGGGGCTGCTGGGGTTGATGATTGGAGTGATGGTGAAAAGCCAGAGCTCTGAAAAAGCCAGACCGTATTTATGTATTTATTTTTATATCGTTTAGAGTCCAAGCCAGATCTTCACTAGTAAGTTACCACATTAATCAAGGAAGTTACGTTTTTTCTGTCCTTGTTGGTCTGTCCATTAGTTAGCAGGACTGTTCTAAATGGTAAGCCTATCGATGGATTGTTGGTCTGTCCATTAGTTAGCAGGACTGTTCTAAATGGTAAACCTATCGATGGATTCTTGGTCTGTCCATTAGTTAGCAGGACTGTTCTAAATGGTAAACCTATCGATGGATTGTTGGTCTGTCCATTAGTTAGCAGGACTGTTCTAAATGGTAAGCCTATCGATGGATTGTTGGTCTGTCCATTAGTTAGCAGGACTGTTCTAAATGGTAAGCCTATCGATGGATTGTTGGTCTGTCCATTAGTTAGCAGGACTGTTCTAAATGGTAAACCTATCGATGGATTGTTGGTCTGTCCATTAGTTAGCAGGACTGTTCTAAATGGTAAGCCTATCGATGGATTGTTGGTCTGTCCATTAGTTAGCAGGACTGTTCTAAATGGTAAGCCTATCGATGGATTCTTGGTCTGTCCATTAGTTAGCAGGACTGTTCTAAATGGTAAGCCTATCGATGGATTGTTGGTCTGTCCATTAGTTAGCAGGACTGTTCTAAATGGTAAGCCTATCGATGGATTCGTTGGTCTGTCCATTAGTTAGCAGGACTGTTCTAAATGGTAAGCCTATCGATGGATTCTTGGTCTGTCCATTAGTTAGCAGGACTGTTCTAAATGGTAAGCCTATCGATGGATTGTTGGTCTGTCCATTAGTTAGCAGGACTGTTCTAAATGGTAAACCTATCGATGGATTCTTGGTCTGTCCATTAGTTAGCAGGACTGTTCTAAATGGTAAGCCTATCGATGGATTTTTAATTAAAGAAGCTTTGCGGATATAGACGCTTTCATTTAAAGAATCCATTAGACTTTCTGTAAGCAATCCGTTAAGCTTTGGAGTTCAGTTGGGTTGTCATTTGGGTACATGAATTTTCTTATGGGATGGGATGCGATCTACAGGGTTATTTTTATTTGCGTTTCCGTAGAGTTTCTCCAGAGTTATTGTTCTTTGAAGTAGCACGGGCATGGGCACGGGCACCAACGGCACCTCTGGGTATTAGGAGACGCAAAAGGATGTAATAATACGAGTGTGACGGCATATCGTCAGAGCCCATACATGTTATAAGTTTTGTTTCTACATTATGTGTTTATTTTAGAAATGCAAGATCATAATGAGCAGTTTATAGTGTATAGGAAAGAACTGTACGTAAATAGTCAACTTCTTGGTCTAAAAATATCCCTTGCAGGTTTTGATAACAATATGGCACATATAGGTTTGTTTTTGTATATTTATTTTCCAGCTTGAACGGATTATAGGGGCCTATGAGCGGACTTCTTCAAAATGAAAATATTTGAAAACGTCTGGTCTTACCCCATGACGCTATGAAAGACACTTAAGATTACGCTTAATCCTTTAAAACACCAGTCAATAAAATGGGGGCATCAGGTGTTGTAAGTTCTGGTAAAAACCTGATCATGAATAAGTATGACCACCAATTCTCCCCCGACAGCTTCACTGTGCTGGACCGAGACAGCAGATGGTTCCAGAAATGGGTGAAGGAGGCCATCCACATCGCGGTCGCCAAGCCCACGCTGAACCGGGACCGTGGGAGACATATCCTGCCCTCAGCATATTCTTCCCTGGTTCAGTCATGCGCCGCGCCGTGGGTGCAGCCTTGAGCTGTACTCACGATCGCGTGCACTGAACCGCCAGTGGCCTCCCAGCAGACGACGCTGACGAAGGGAGCGAGATGTCCTCGAAAGCTCCGAAGTAAGCTTATTTCCTTTGCTTGAGTGCTTACGGTTTAAGTTCTTATAACATGAATTATAATCACCTGTTTCTTACTGCAGCGGCGTTTCGCTTGAGAGATCTTTTCCCATGAACCACCGCGACAGGCACTTGAGGTTTGGGGCGGACTCCTGGCGCCACCTTCTGTTTCGCTTCGGAAGCGTTCGTCTGTTTCCGCTTCTGGTCGACTTTCAAACCTCGGAAAGCTTTGGCCATCTGAGCTGCTTTCATCACGGAGGTAACTGCCAAAAACAAATCGGAGATTGTGAACATCTTTAGAAATTTAAAGCCCCCCCGCGTCACGTGTCCCATTCCCGGTCCCTCTTATGCTTGGAAGATTTCTTCAGGTTTCCTAACAGTTATAAGAGGGAAAATACGTGAAAATCATGATTCTGACACGTGAGGTGGTGGGTCTTTAAGATAACAAAATTGAGAACATTTTACAACTTAGGCATATCTTCTCCTATTAGTGTCATTGTTCTTGTTATTGTTCTTCTTCTTCTTCTTCTTCTTCTTCTTCTGCGTTCCCAGGCCATCTGATTCAGGCCATAATGGGTAAGGTACGTATGTGTCCGGTTTTCAGTTTTCACTGGTCTCCCCGCTGCGTACAGCCAACACATTCCGATTTCGGAGGAGCTCAAAGATATTTGGAAGAATTGTTTTGGGGGGAAAATGCAGGAGAATGGGCCAATAAGTCAGATAAATGCTAGATGACAGAAAGTAAAGGGAAAAGGCAGAGTTAAAGCGAGTGACATATTAGAGGAGTTACAAGCACAGAACTTCCAGAAGGTGGGGGAACTATTTTGTACGAAAGACCCCCCGGAATCCCCACAGGGAGAGACTCGTAGAGGGGGCGGGGTCGTCCAGCTCCCCGTATGGAGGCACGAGGCATCCACCCACTGCCCCAGTTGTTATCAATACTGTCAATTTGAATAGTGTCCTTATAGGTCTAAATGCACGTCCTTATTTTTCATTCTTTCCCCGTGACAGCACAGTCATGCGCAAGTAATACCCTTCCTAATATATTACTGTAGGGTAAGACGGGGTAAAAAGCCCATGGATGGGTAAGAAGCCCATGCCAATTATCTCATGAAATGAAGAAAATTTCAGTCAAATTTTGCCCATGAGACGAACGCTAAACATTAACACTCGTCTCATGGGCAAAATTTGACTGAAATTTGCTTCATTTCATGAGATAATTGGCATGGGCTTCTTACCCACCCATGGGCTTTTTACCCCGTCTTACCCTATTGATATGGGGGAAAGAGTGAAAAAAAACCAATGTGTATTTTGACCATAAAGTCCATGTCTCCTGAGTTGTCATTTAGTTTCTGATACTCGTTAATTTTGATACACATGTAAATTGATGAAACAAAAACTCTTACATTTTCTGGCACATGATTGTGATATTTTCTTAGTAGACCTTGCTGGACCCTTTCGTTTTAGCCAGGTCTGGAAATCACTTTCAATCCTCATGTATCTAGTCTTTGTGACGTAGCCAAGTCTGTGGATCTTAATGTTTCTTAACCCTTTCGCCGCCAGCCATTTTTCAGCCACAAAATTCCATTAAACTTAACTGGGTAGAGAAAAAAAATCTGTAATATTGGGAATTCCTCTGTGACGTGTAAAACATTAGGCCTATCCTTACTTCCCCCAAAATTAAGAAAATATGGTATTCAGATAACAGGACCTGATTTGAAGCCTTTTAGTGACATGGGTGTTAAACATTTGTGGTGCATAAATGCGACATTGGCGGTGAAAGGGTTAATGTTTCTATCACTCCTGTTTTCATGACCATCATCTTATCATCGGCACGTCATCATCCTTGTCGTTGTCATCCTCCTCTTCCTTCTCCTCCTCCTCCTCCTCTTATTCCTTCTCCTCGTCGTCGACGTCATCATCATCGTCGTTGTCTTCGCCATAGTCATCATTATGATGATGGTCATCATCATCTTTGTCATCACTGTCGTAATGCTCATCGTCATCGTTGTCCTCTTTGTCGCTATGGCATCATCATCATCGTCGTCGTCGTCGTCGTCATCATCATCATCAAAGTCATCATCATGTTGCTGTCATTGTCGTCTTCATCATCGTTGCTGCCATCTTCGTTTTGTTGTTGTCATTTTTGTCGTGTTTTATGCTATCCTCTTCCTCCTGCTGCTTTTTTCATCGTCACCACCGTCGTTGCCGTCGTCGTGATCACCGTATAGCGTAGTCGTAGTCACTGTCGTAGTCATTAACCTCCTTCCCATCTCCTTACTATTTTTTTTATTATCATCATCATCATCATCATCATCATCATCGTCGTCATCGTCATCAATATCACCATCGTCGCCGTCATTGTCATCATCATCATTATCAGTATCATCATCGTCGTCATCGTCATCAATATTAATTTTCCATCGTCGTTGTCGTCATCGTCGTCATCATCGTGTTCACTGTCGTCATCGTCATCATCATCAATATCACTATCACCGTTGTTGTCATCATCATCGTCGTCATCATCACCTTCATCACAATCATCATCATCATCATCATCTTCTTCTTCTTCTTCTTCATCTTCATCATCATTGAGATCACCATCGTCGTCGTGATCATCACCACCATCATCGTCACCTGCAGAATTCATTCTGGAAATTCCAGGGCTTGGTTTTCCTCCAGGCTGTTCCAGTTCGAGCTTGGCTGCAGTCAGACATAAAAACGGTTAGATTAACTAGGACCTCTCTCTCTCTCTCTCTCTCTCTCTCTCTCTCTCTCTCTCTCTCTCTCTCTGTCTGTCTGTCTGTCTCTCTCTCTCTCTCTCTGTCTGTCTGTCTCTCTCTCTCTCTCTCTCTCTCTCTCTCTCTCTCTCTCTCTCTCTCTCTCTCTCTCTCTGTCTGTCTGTCTGTCTGTCTGTCTCTCTCTCTCTCTCTCTCTTCTCTCTCTCTCTCTCTCTCTCTCTCTCTCTCTCTCTCTCTCTCTCTCTCTCTCTCTCTCTCTCTCTCTCTCTCTCTCTCTCTCTCTCTCTCTCTCTCTCTCTCTCACACACACACACGCACACACACACACACACACACACACACACACACACACACACACACACACACACACACACACACACACACACACACACACACACACACACACACACACACACGTATAGCAACCGTACTGTAACAAGTGATCAGAGTCAACAAAAGACATAGGATTAATGTTACCATACTTGTGAATATTATTACGAAGACCCTATGTATGTATGCACATGAACAAGAGCACATAAAAACAAACGTGCATAATTCTTACTACTTGTTTATCAGTTCATTACTACTTCTGAATTATTTGGTTGGATATTCCATTTCTCTTTCACGTAAAAAAATGACAGACAGACAGACAAGACAAGAAACGACGAAGACAGAACGAACGAACTGAAACAAAAACAACAAAAACTAGAGTACTTGCGTAAACTGGCCCAGTCGCGACACACGCTTGCACCCCTAACCCTAACCATAATCTTAACCTAAACCCTTAACCGCTAACCCGACTTTGCTCAAATTCGAACTTGTCCACGCTTTTGACCCCTAGTATCCACCTGTAAATTTCATGTTGATATATCCAAGCGTTCTCGAGTTCTCGCTGTCACAGACAAACAGACAGACAGACAGACAAACAAACAAACAAACAAACAAACAGACAAATAAACCTTTGTTTTTTTCGTTGAAACACACTGATAACTGTATGTGAGGCCATTTTACACCGAAATATGCATTTTGAGCAAATTTGAACACGGCCGGACGGCCGGACGGACAAACTGAAAACGATACCAGTCTCGCTTCGCGACTGGTAAAAATGAAAGAAAGAAGAGAAAGTCGGAAAGAAAGAAAACCAAAAAAAAGTGTGCAAAACGGAAAGAAGACGTACTTTCAGCCATGGCATACACCTTCTTCCGACCTTCTGTTCGCTCCTGAAATAAAATAAAATAAACCATTCAAGTTCAAGTTCAAGCATAGGGGAAGACGGGGTAAAAATCGCATGGGCGGGTAAGAAGCCCACCCCAATTATCTCATGAAATGAAGCAAATATCTATCTCATTTCGCCCATGAGACGAGCGTTAATGTCTAGCATTCGTCTCATGGGCAAATTTGTCTGAAATTTTCTTTATTTCATGAGATAATTGGGGTGGGCTTCTTACCCGCCCATGCGCTTTTTACCCCGTCTTCCCCTACTTTAATATCTCCAAAAGAGAAATTCGGGTTAGGTGCAACAACATGACAGAGATACAACATAACTGAAAGAACATTACACCAACCAAAATATTATCATTAAAATTCATTACATCAACTTAGAAATGTGCACATTTAAAACACACGCATACGCACACACACACACACGCGTACGCACGCACGTACACACACGCGCGCGCACGCACGCACGCACACACACATATACATGCGCGCGCGCGCGCGCGCGCGCACGCACACACAGACAGACAGACAATGAGAGAGGGGGAAAACTGATCAATAACCATTATTAATTCGCAACAATCCATCAGATGACAAAATATCATCAACAATCAATTCTATTAATACATAATACTACACGTTACTAAACATTCCAAGCAGAGAAAATCTGAAATAACAGGACAATTTAACAGTTATTTTTTTCAAAATTGTTGTTGACGCTTTGATCCCCAGGATTTTGGTTTAACCCTTTCACCGCCAAAGTCGCATTTTAGCACCACAGTGATTTAACACCTATGTCACTCAAAGGCATCAAATTGGGGTTTATTATCCAAAGACCCTATTGTCTTAGTTTTGGGAAAGTAAGGATAGACCTTATTTTATATATGTCACAGAAGAATCCCCAATACTGCAGATGGATTTTGTTCCCTACCCAGGTAAATGTAATGGTCATTTTTGGCTGAAATATGGCTGGCGGTGAAAGGGTTAAAGATACAACAAGCGTACAATATGAGCATATAACCCGCTTAGGCCTACTCAATGTGTTAGACTATATGCTTGACTAGGTGTGTTTTTTCTTATCATTTATTTTATATGAAATGACTAAGAATGGAGTTACAAACACGCGGGCGGACGGGCGCTCACAGAGAGAGAAAACGGAAACGAAAACGACATTTTATTTAAGCAGGGAAACATGAGATAAGCAATACAATGATTTTTTTCACCCAGCCCTGGGTATCTTAATGAGCACACTATAAGCTTTAAGCTTGTTGCTGCTCAAACGGTATTTATTGTGTTTGTTGTTGCTTGACATTGAATTAAAAAAAGTTGTTTAAACCAAATAAAATCAACGAGAGAGAGAGTCAGAGAGATAGAGAGAGAGGGGGAGAGAGAGAGAGAGAGAGAGAGAGAGAGAGAGAGAGAGAGAGAGAGAGAGAGAGAGAGAGAGAGAGAGAGAGAGAGAGAACACTGAAACACTGAAACTGAACACTGAAAATGTTTACTGCAAGGCCACCGGCCTGTTTGCAAGGGAGGTAACAAAATATGACACACAACATAATATGAATAAAATAAAATAAACAAAACAAAACATCATGTACGAGTTAAGCATTTCGCATCAACAAACCCCCCCCCCCCAAAAAAAAAAAAAAAAAAAAAAAAAAAAAAAAAAAAAAAAAAAAGAGAGAGAGAGAGAGAGAGAGAGAGAGAGAGAGAGAGAGAGAGAGAGAGAGAGAGAGAGAGAGAGAGAGAGAGAGAGAGAGAGAGAGATAAACACATCAATTCACACACACGTATACACACACGCGCGCATGTGGACACGCAATTAAAGGTGTGCACGCAACCATTCAGATATAGAAACAGAAGTCTCCCCGTGGGAATACCGGGGGGTCTTTTGTATAAATAGTTCCCCCGCCTACTGGAAGTTCTGTGCTTGTAACTTCCTCTAATCTGTCACTCTCTTTGACTCTGCCTTTTCCCTTTGCTTACTGTCATCTACTATATCTCTGCCTTACCGGTCCATTCTCCTGCCTTTTTTCACGAAGCACTTTCAAAAGCATTTCCTCCAGCCGAAGTCGGACTTGCTGGGCCTATTTCTTAGTTACGCGCACAACGGCAGCATGACGCATCTGTGCTCATAATTGACAGGAAACTGTCTGAGCGATCGAAGAAGAAGAAGAAGAAGAAGAAACAGAAGTAAGTGTCCATACATATTCCAGCATCATTCGTAGTTCGTTGTTGGCATCTCTCAGAGCTCGTCCGATGGAAATCAGGTAATAGATCGTCATTCTGCAACGTGGTGCAAATAATCATGATCATAATGCAAAATTAAACATTCATCATATCAAATGATCAATTTGCTACAAAGGGATTGCGTACGCATTCACGCTCCACAATTTGCCTAAATAAGCCTACGAAAGGTTTCATTTTGATTTTATTTAACTTTCAGTGCCAAAACTTACCGCCCCAAATGAACAGTCGAGGATTGCAGTAAATGGCAATCGTATGGCTTAGCCAAATACGCTATGAATGGAATGAAATGGATTTACGTATTTGAAAATGATAGCCTAGGACAAAAGAATATCTCAAATACTCTTTGATGACATCCGTAAAGACCCACCACGTCACGTGTCAAAATCACGGTTTTCTAGGTGAAATATGATTTTTTTAAAAATAATATGCTATGGGGAAGACGGGGTAAAAAGCCCATGGGCGGGTAAGAAGCCCATGCCAATTATCTCATGAAATGAAGAAATTTCAGTCAAATTTTGCCCATGAGACGAACGCTAAGCATTAGCACTCGTCTCATGGGCAAAATTTGACTGAAATAGTCTTCATTTCATGAGATAATTGGCATGGATTTCTTACCCGCCCATGGGCTTGTTACCCCGTCTTACCCTATTCATTGATATTTTATTTTAGCATAATACCACCATTGTGTAAACTGACTTTAAATAAGTAAAATTGGATTTAAAAAAAATTAATATGCTTATTCATTTATATTTTATTTTAGTCTAATACCACCATTGTGTGAACAGACTTTAAATAAAATCAATCAATATGCTTACCCCAAGAGCATGAAGGAAGGCAGAATCACGCCAGGTGAAGCCGCGTATTTCAAGATGGCGTTCATAC
>CM065680.1:27939885-27944885 GCA_017654935.2 Phymorhynchus buccinoides
GATGCTGTGCTATTATCTTTCAAATGGTAGCATGATGAAAACTAAGAATGGAAACTATGATCTGAAATATTTAATGCAGCACGCATATAAAAACAAAACAAATGTATGGTTCCTAAGAATGTGCAAAACCGCTACTGGAGTAGGCTACTCCATTCTTCAACTACGCGTGATTTTTGTGCTCGTGAAGTAAGCTTAATAGGTGCTTCTTTCAGGTCATGACCAGTCCAGACGAGACATTAATAAGTTTCAACAAGTAAAGAAAATTTTAAAAAAATAAAAATATAAACGAACGAATTATATAATACAGGAATTAATGCATTTACGAATCAATCACCAGTTGAAGAAAAAAGAAACATTGAAAAAAGTAACAGGCAAACCAATCAGGCCAGCACCTCTCTCTCTCTCTCTCTCTCTCTCTCTCTCTCTCTCTCTCTCTCTCTCTCTCTCTCTCTCTCTCTCTCTCTCTCTCTCTCTCTCTCTCTCTCTCTCTCTCTCTCTCTCTCCTCTCTCTCTCTCTCTCTCTCTCATCTCTCTCTCTCTCTCTCTCTCTCTCTCTCTCTCTCTCTCTCTCTCTCTCTCTCTCTCTCTCTCTCTCTCTCTCTCTCTCTCTCTCTCTCTCTCTCTCTCTCTCACGGACAGAAAGGCCTAACCAATAACAGTTTTGGATTGTAGGCCTATTGGATCTCCTCTACTCTCTTCTACCTGCCCAATGGTGGTCTCCCAACAAATGTCCAGGGCCGTTTTGTTCGTGGTGTGGTTCGTGTTGACCACACACCGGGACATCACCAAGGCATCACCCTCGCCACTGATGCTGATGCTGCTAGTTCCCGCAGTGGTGCCAGACGAGAAAGCACTGTTCACACCGCTACTGGAAGTGCTGCTGCTGAGGTTGAAAGAGTTGCTGGTGGTGGTGGTGGTGGTGGTGAAGACAGTGGAGGGTGATGGAAGGAGAGAGGAGATGTCGATGGTGCTGCTGTACTTTGTGACGTTGGAGCAGAGGGAGGTGTTGGTGATGCTTTCCACGTCCAACATGATGCTTTTCTGCAAATGGAAAGTTTGGGTGATATGGACACAGTTCCTAACAAAAACAAGTATTGGCAACGTTTACTTTAGGAATCCCTCATGTTTACGACCCTCAATCTCAAAGTCAAAATTTGTTTCAGTTTTATGAAACTAATCTTAGGCTGATTGTTTAAAATCAATTAAATGAGTGTAAAGGAATAATAAATAGAGGATTGTATTAACATAGGTTTCAAAAGGATTGTTCATGTAATCGTGACCAAGGTGTGTAAGCAAGTGTTTAGATGATCAAAATAAAATCGAAAGCACAAACAATTAAAAACAAGTTTCTTATCTGTTCATCAGTTCTTTCCAATTGTCATCTTTGGGTCCAAATTAAAAGATAACTCGACAGTAAAGAGACATTCCTGGGTTCTTTAGCAGGAGAACAATAACCAATAAACAGAACAAAGATAAGACAAAAAGACTCATATAAACTGGAAGTAAACCATACAGGATTAATCAAAGTTCCAAGGCCTAACGGCAAAGAAAATTCACTAACAAATACATTCACTCTCTCTCTCTCTCTCTCTCTCTCTCTCTCTCTCTCTCTCTCTCTCTCTCTCTCCTCTCTCTCTCTCTCTCTCTCTCTCTCTCTCTCTCTCTCTCTCTCACACACACACACACACACACACACACTCTCTCTCACACACTCTCTCACTCTCTCTCTCTCTCTCTCTCTCTCTCTCTCTCTCTCTCTCTCTCACTCTCTCACTCTCTCACACACACTCTCTCTCTCTCTCTCCCTCTCTCCCTCTCTCCCTCTCTCTCTCTCTCTCTCTCTCTCTCTCTCTCTCTCTCTCTCTCTCTCTCTCTCTCTCTCTTACCAGGTCATTCTGTTTGTTGTACAACGCGATGAACAAAGTATACAGGTTGATCAGGTTGAGTAGGAAAATTCTGAGAGAAAAAAACAAACAAACAGAAACATGTATGTGAAAAATGGTATATGCGATACAGAAATAACATTAATTTACCTGTTTGTCTTCGTGGTGCAAAATAAATGCTTGTCATAAGATAGGTAAAGATGTGCCACCCCCCATGCATTTCTCGGTTAATTGTATTTTTCCGTTTTTGCCTTTCTTACCATACATAAAGCTGTATTTTAGGAACATTTTTAGCTAATTACCTTTTTGGAATACTAACCCTAACCCTAACCCTACCCCTAAACCTAACCCTACCCCCCACTATGTACTGCAGTACACCGCGATTTGTCACAGTTGTGGTTCGTTGCGTTTTTCCGTCTTATACGGTGGGGGGTAGGGTTAGGGTTAGGGCTAGGGTTAGTATTCCAAAAAGGTTATTAGCTAAAAATGTTCCTAAAATACAGCTTTATGTATGGTAAGAAAGGCAATAACGGAAAAATACAATTAACCGAGATAGGTAGGGGGGGTGGCACATCTTGACCTTTACCGATTGGTCATATTTTCTTTACCTTCTCAGTTAAAGACCTCTAAAAATGACTATATAAAAAGAGGTGTAGCCAAAATCTTGTCTCGTCAGGTTCCTTTGGGAAGAATGACAGCTGCACTCAGAGCTCTAACACCAAGTACAAAAAGGCAACTTTCAAAGCCAAACGGGGAAGGACAGTGAACATTAACCCTTTCACCGCCAATGTCGCATTTATGCACCACAATGGTTTGACACCCATGTCACTAAAAGGCATCAAATCAGGACCTGTTATCCAAAGACCCTATTTTCTTAATTTTGGGAGGTAAGGATAGGCCTAATGTTATACATGTCACAGAGGAATTCACAATATTGCACATACATGTTTTTCTATACCCAGTTAAGTTTAATGGTA
Source organism: Phymorhynchus buccinoides (assembly GCA_017654935.2). Taxonomy (NCBI): domain Eukaryota; kingdom Metazoa; phylum Mollusca; class Gastropoda; order Neogastropoda; family Raphitomidae; genus Phymorhynchus; species Phymorhynchus buccinoides. The sequence goes on from CM065680.1 coordinate 27,942,746, forward strand.
TGTTTTGGCTGAAAAACGGCTGGCGGCGAAAGGGTTAAGGCTTGTCTATATGACTCCTTGTCTAACAAAGGACACATGCAAATACCAGCTTCCCCTATAACTCTTTCTACTCTTTTTGAAGCTGTTCTATAGGACTCCTTGTTCAACAAAATACCAGCTTCCCCTATAACTCTTTCTACTCTTTTTGCAGCTGTTCTGTAGGACTCCTTGTTCAACAAAATACCAGCTTCCCCTATAACTTTTTCTACTCTTTTTGAAGCTGTTCTATAGGACTCCTTGTTCAACAAAATACCAGCTTCCCCTATAACTTTTTCTACTCTTTTTGAAGCTGTTCTATAGGACTCCTTGTTCAACAAAATACCAGCTTCCCTATAACTTTTTCTACTCTTTTTGAAGCTGTTCTATAGAACTACTTGTTCAACAAAATACCAGCTTCCCCTATAACTTTTTCTACTCTTTTTGAAGCTGTTCTATAGGACTCCTTGTTCAACAAAATACCAGCTTCCCCTATAACTTTTTCTACTCTTTTTGAAGCTGTTCTATAGAACTACTTGTTCAACAAAATACCAGCTTCCCTTATAACTTTTTTCTACTCTTTTTGAAGCTGTTTTATAGGTCTCCTTGTTTAACAAAGGGCACATGAAAATACCAGCTTCCTCTATAACGTTTTACATCCTCTTTCTTGGATGTGTCTGTGTAGCGTACTGGTTTTCTTTTCTACATCTTCTCTCTTTCGCTTCAGTACCCATCTTCTCTAATTTCGTTTATGTTCTCTCCCCCAACCCTACCACGCATCACCCTGTGGGGATACCGGGGGAGTGTTTCGTACAAATAGTTCCCTTACCTTCTGGAAGTTCCGTGTTTGTAACTCCCTCTAATCTGTCATTCTCTTTGACTCTGCCTTTTTGCCTTATCTTACACTGTCATCTAATGTCTTTCGGCCTTGCCGGTCCATTCTCCTGCCTAGAAACTATTTACAGAGATTCCCTCCAGCCGGAGACAGACATGCTGGGCCTAACTATTTATTTTCATGACTGCAGCATGACGCATCAGCGCTCCTATGACAGGAAACTGTCTGAGCGATCGACGTAACGGATAAGAAGAAGAATCCTGATTGGTCAATTCAAAATTCCAACTGGATATATTAATTAAGCGCAGAATCGTATGTATTGTTTATCATCAGAATGGGCAATACGGTGAAGGCGGGGGATGAAAGGAAGACGAAGAGCCCCCCACCTGGCCAGCTGCAGACGCAGGGCGGTGCGCGGATGGTACTTCTCCATCAGGGAGATGATGTCCAGCACGTTGGGGAACAGAGTGGAGATCAGGGTCACCATGATGGTCAGCTGGGGTCGTCCACAAGAACACACAAACCAACAACAACAATAATAGTAATAATAATAATAATAATAATGCTAATAATAATAATAATACATAGTACTTATATAGCGCCTTTCCTTAGAATTAAACTCAAGACGCTCACATTCACTGACTCACACGCAATTGGGCTAAAATACACATTCATTCGATCATCATCTAATTAATGCAAAAAGCTACAGAGAGAAAGCTCTTTGATACAAGTGAGTTTTGATTTGGGTTTTGAAAGCGGGAAGTGCTGAATTGTGACGGAGGTGAACAGGCAAGGAGTTCCAGACAGTGGGGGCGCAAAAACTAAAACTGCGTTGTCCAAAATACTTTAAATTCACTTTAGGAACTTTCAACAGTTTGGCATGGGAAGATCGTAGTGAACGAGAAGGAGTGTAAGTTTGGAGAGCACTTGAGAGGTAGGATGGTAGGGTCTGTTCAAAGTGGCGGAATGCAAGGACTGCCAGTTTGTACTCTAAACGAAACTGCACTGGCAGCCACTCAGTGCAGCTCCCTGAGGAGTGGTGCGACATGGTCACGCCTTCGCTTTCGGACTGTGAGCCGAGCCGCACTGTTTTGTGTCTGAGAGAGAGAGAGAGAGAGAGAGAGAGAGAGAGAGAGAGAGAGAGAGAGAGAGAGAGAGAGAGAGAGAGAGAGAGAGAGAGAGAGAGAGAGAGATAGAGAGAGAGAGAGAGAGAGAGAGAGAGAGAGAGAGAGAGAGAGACAGAGAGAGAGAGAGAGAGAGAGAGAGAGAGAGAGAGAGAGAGAGAGAGAG
>CM065680.1:27949885-27957385 GCA_017654935.2 Phymorhynchus buccinoides
TGTGGTATGGTATGGTATGGTATGGTATGGTATGGTATGGTATGGTATGGTATGGTATGGTGTGGTATGGTATGGTATGGTGTGGTATGGTATGGTATGGTATGCTATGGTATGGTGTGGTATGGTATGGTATGGTATGGTATGGTATGGTATGGTATGGGTATCATATGGTATGGTATGGTATGGTATGGTATGCTATGGTATGGTGTGGTATGGTATGGTACAGAACGGCACGATCCTTTTAGATTTTAAATGTGTGTTCATTGTGTTAAAAGAAACTATGCATGCTTATCCTTAGATGTGTATGTATTCACATATAATGTGTATCTTTAAGCGTGTATTATGTGTAACTTTTGCTCCTAGTCATGCAGGCTGAATGTGGATGTCTTTGTTATTCTGGTACCTGAACAAAATTTCTCCTTGGGAGATAATAAAGTGAATTTGATTTGATTGATTTGATTTGATGGTATGGTATGGTATGGTATGGTATGGTATAGCATGGTATGGTATGGTATGGTATGGTATGGTATGGTATGGGTGGTATGTTATGGTATGGTATGGTATGGTATGGTATGGTATGGTATGGTATGGTATGGTATGGTATGGTATGGTATGGTATGGTATGGTATGGTATGGTATGGTATGGTATGTATGGTATGGTATGGTATGGTATGGTATGGTATGGTATGGTATGGTATGGTATGGTATGGTATGGTATGGTATGGTATGGTATGGTATGGTATGGTATGGTATGGTATGGTATGGTATGGTATGGTATGGTATGGTATGGTATGGTATGGTATGGTATGGTATGGTATGGTATGGTATGGTATGGTATGGTATGGTATGGTATGGTATGGTATGGTATGGTATGGTATATGGTATGGTATGGTATGGTATGGTATGGTATGGTATGGTATGGTATGGTATGGTATGGTATGGTATGGTATGGTATGGTATGGTATGGTATGGTATGGTATGGTATGGTATGGTATGGTATGGTATGGTATGGTATGGTATGGTATGGTATGGTATGGTATGGTATGGTATGGTATGGTATGGTATGGTATGGCATGGTATGGTATGGTATGGTATGGTATGGTATGTATGGTATGGTATGGTATGGTATGGTATGGTATGGTATGGTATGGTATGGTATATGTATGGTATGGTATGGTATGGTATGGTAAACATGGTATGGTATGGTATGGTATGGTATGGTATGGTGTGGTATGGTATGGTATGGTATGGTATGGTATGGTATGGTATGGTATGGTATGGTATGGTATGGTATGGTATGGTATGGTATGGTATGGTATGGTATGGTATGGTATGGTATGGTATGGTATGGTATGGTATGGTATGGTATGGTATGGTATGGTATGGTATGGTATGGTATGGTATGGTATGGTATGGTATGGTATGGTATGGTATGGTATGGTATGGTATGGTATGGTATGGTATGGTATGGTATGGTATGGTATGGTATGGTATGGTATGGTATGGTATGGTATGGTATGGTATGGTATGGTATGGTATGGTATGGTATGGTATGGTATGGTATGGTATGGTATGGTACGGTATGGTATGGTATGGTATGGTATGGTATGGTATGGTATGGTATGGTATGGTATGGTATGGTATGGTATGGTATGGTATGGTATGGTATGGTATGGTATGGTATGGTATGGTATGGTATGGTATGGTATGGTATGGTATGGTATGGTATGGTATGGTATGGTATGGTACGGTGTGGTATGGTATGGTATGGTATGGTATGGTGTGCTATGGTCTGGTCTGGCTTGGCATAATATGATATGGTATGGTATGGTATGGTATGGTATGGTATGGTATGGTATGGTATGGTATGGTATGGTATGGTATGGTATGGTATGGTATGGTATGTATGGTACAGTATGGTATGGTATGGTGGTATGGTATGGTACGGTATGGTATGTATGGTATGGTATGGTAACTATGGTATGGTATGGTAACGTAAGGTAGGGTACGATACGGTATGGTATGGTATGGTATGGTATGGTATGGTATGGTATGGTATGGTATGGTATGGTATGGTAGGGTACGATATATGTATGGTATGGTATGGTATGGTATGACATGGTAAGATATGGTAGGGTAGGGTAGGGTACGGTACGCCATGGTATGTATGGTATGGTATGGTACGGTACGGTACGGTATACGGTATGGTATGGTATGGTATGGTATGGTATGGTATGGTATGGTATGGTATGGTATGGTATGGTATGGTATGGTATGGTATGGTATGGTATGGTATGGTATGGTATGGTATGGTATGGTATGGTATGGTATGGTATGGTATGGTACGGTATGGCATGGTATGGTATGGGTATGGTATGGTATGGTATGGTATGGTATGGTATGTATGGTATGGTATGGTATGGTATGGTATGGTATGGTATGGTATGGTATGGTATGGTATGGTAAGATATGGTATGGTATGGGTAGGGTACGGTACGGCATGGTATGGTATGGTATGGTACGGTACAGTATGGTATGGTATGGTATGGTACGGTATGGTATGGTATGGTATGGTATGGTATGGTATGGTATGACATGGTATGATATGGTATGGTATGGTACGTACGGTAGGGTAGGGTAGGGTACGGTACGGTATGGTATGGTATGGTACGGTATGGTATAGTATGGTATGGTATGGTATGGTATGGTATGATATGGTATGGTAGGGTACGGTATGGCATGGTATGGTATGGTATGGTACGGTACAGTATGGTATGGTATGGTATGATATGGTATGGGATGGTATGGTATGGTATGGTATGGCATGACATGGTATGACATGGTAAGGTATGGTATGATAGCCATCTCCTGTCTATAGATACTGCTACGATACTAGTCTGCGCTTTTGTTCTCTCTAAATTAGATTATTGTAATTCACTCTTGTATGGCTGCCCCCAACACCTCATTGACAAGCTTCAAAAAGTCCAGAACTCTGCTGCCAGACTTGTCCTCAAGGTCTCTAAGTATCATCATGTTCAACCACTCCTGATATCCATTCATTGGCTTCCCATCAAAGCACGTATTGACTACAACATTTCCACTCTATGTCATTCTTATTTATCTGGAAATGCCCCTAGCTACATCTCTGACATGCTTTCTGTATATACTCCATCAAGGCAATTGCGGTCATCTTCAGATTCCAAAATTCTCTGTGTTCCTAGTACACGAACAAAAATGTTTGGTGAGCGCTCCTCTTCCTTTTCGGCCCCATCAGTTTGGAACTCCTTACCACGCGAAATTCGCTATTTCCAGTCCTTGCAACGTTTCAAATCAGCTCTCAAGACCCACCTATTCAAGCTACATCACAACCTTCAGCTATTTATGCAAAAAGACAACAGTGTAAATTGGATTCCAATTGCACACATTCAAACACATAAATGTATCCACGACACAGAGAGAGGGGGAGAGAGAAAGAGAGAGAGTGAGTGAGTGAGAGAGAGAGAGAGAGAGAGAGAGAGAGAGAGAGAGAGAGAGAGAGAGAGAGAGAGAGAGAGAGAGAGAGAGAGAGAGAGAGAGAGAGAGAGAGAGAGAGAGAGAGAGAGAGAGAGAGACGCTTCAACGCTTCAAAATGTTTTAATTGACATTGGCATAATAATACACCCTAATGTCACGGGGCCTCTTTTTTTCCCGCAGCGTATGCATTATATCGTAACAAACAATAAGAATACAAACAAATAAATCAACTAAAGTGAAACTCATAACCATTATAGTAAACACAATCGTAATACATGACCAACTTATCCTGGTCAATAATTGTTTATCGAACTACTCAAATAATAATGGTAGTAATCAAATAATGTAAAAAGGTACAAAAACTAAAAGAATAGCAACAGATCATCAAGCCAAATGATATTTATAATTATTCCTAACCATTCAGCAGGAGAAGGTTTCTTTTTCGCAATGTAAAAGCTTCTGCTACATATTTTGCAAATAACAATATTAATTCATCATCTTCCGAAGATAATAAATAGCATATGCTCTTCTGCCTCACCACATCCAAGGAGAGAGAGAGAGAGAGAGAGAGAGAGAGAGAGAGAGAGAGAGAGAGAGAGAGAGAGAGAGAGAGAGAGAGAGAGAGAGAGAGAGAGAGAGAGAGAGAGAGAGAGAGAGAGAATTGACAATTAACAATTGACAAATTGGTTTATTGTATTTTGGCCATTGGCCCATATGCAAATAAGGAGAGAAGGGGATGGAGAGAGAGAGAGAGAGAGAGAGAGAGAGAGAGAGAGAGAGAGAGAGAGAGAGAGAGAGAGAGAGATAGAGAGAGAGAGAGAGAGAGAGAGAGAGAGAGAGAGAGAGAGAGAGAGAGAGAGAGAGAGAGAGAGAGAGAGAGAGAGAGAAGAGAGATTGAATGACAATTGACAGCTGACAAATTGGTTTATTGTGTTTTGGCCCATATACTCAAGGGAGAAGGGGCCTGGGGGGGGGGGGGGGAGAGAGAGAGAGAGAGAGAGAGAGAGAGAGAGAGGAGAGAGAGAGAGAGAGAGAGAGAGAGAGAGAGAGAGAGAGAGAGAGAGAGAGAGAGATTGACAAATTGGTTTATTGTATTTTGGCCATTGGCCCATATACAATTAAGGGAGAAGGGGGGGGGGAGAGAGAGAGAGAGAGAGAGAGAGAGAGAGAGAGAGAGAGAGAGAGAGAGAGAGAGAGAGAGAGAGAGAGAGAGAGAGAGAGAGAGAGAGAGAGAGAGAGAGAGAGAGTCACGGAGGATATAGACACCTCGGGCAGGATGACAAAGCAGCACTGGCAGACCGTGAGCCACAGGTTCACCCACAGCAGCCAGCGAAGGAAGATGAAGTAGGACGTCACCACGGAGCCAAAGTGACCTGCAAGCACACACGTATGCACGTATGCATGCACGCACACACACGCGCGCATGCACACACACACATATACACATACATAATTATGCGCGCGCACACATGCACATACATCGACACACATGCATGTGCAGACACAATGCATATACACATGCACAAACACGCGCACGCGCACGCACACGCACACACACACACACACACACACACACACACTACGAATTATATTTTATTTAGTTTTGATTTCAGTAGAGTACGCTTAAACAACAACAAAAAAGGATGACATAAACTGAGAAAGATATGGAGGTGGGCACAAAAAAGGGAGGGGTGAGGGAGAGACTGGTGATTAAACGCAAGCTGTTTACAACCCCATGGCTTTACGCCAAGCCTTTTGCCTTCCAAGTTTTGTTTTCTTTGTTTTCCCCAGGCCCCTTCTTATAGGTTTTTTAGGCGAATAATCACTATCCCGGGTGTGTTTGACTGCATACAAATATTGAAAGTCTGGGTAATATCAAATTCGGGTTAGCTGTTTGCTGTTTGCGCTTTAACGCAATTTAATATTAATTATTGCCCCCCCCCCCCCCCCCCCCCCCCCCCCCCCCCCCCCCCCCCCCCCCCCCCACCCACACCCATAACCCCACCTATGCCCTTCGTCTTCGTTCTCCTTTAGATAATAATGATAAACTTAGTTTATCATTGAACAGAATGGATCTGCCCAGTCAAGATTTTGAAGATTTCAAGATTACTAGGATTCCAAAAGCGCCTTGTAGGTACATGGAAATTGGGGGTGGAGTGGGGCGAGATACAAAACATACAAAGACGAGAAAACACGAACAAAAGAAAAAGAGAAATGGGAAACACGCAGAGAGCAAATCATGTAAGAAACGACAGCACATTCAGACAGCTATATACATTACGCAACTCAAGTATGAGTCACAGCAGTTCAGTGAAGCGTGTGACCTAATTTCATTGTCTGCTATGTTTGCTCCACGGATGTAAGTTCGTGGTTTGCTCAGAGAGGCACTACAGTACCATCGCAGAGGTCACCTTGAAGTTTAAGTTGTTCTAGTCAGCCATGGGTGGTTTTTTTCTTCCTTCAAACCTCGGCTCTGTATTTTGTGACTAACGCCGAAGTCAGGTTCAGCCATGTCTTTGTAACGTCTGTGAATGACATTGCTTTGAATTGTATTGTTATAAAAAGATACAGTTACACATATTTTGATTAGGTTTCTTTTCTTACTTAGCAGAATACCGTAACTTTAAAAGTTACGAAATTTCTTTTATTAAATAAAACTTGATTGTAATTAATCAGAGTCGCATCATGTACATACCAGGCTGTTTTACAATGCTAGATCAGGCACGAAAGAAGCTGCAGACAAATACTTCGCACTTAAATTGGTCATTTTAACCGCCTGGTAATTAGAATCCTAAACTTCCCCCGTTGGGATACCGAAGGAAGACTTTCGTACAAATAGTTCCCCTACGTTCTGGAAGTTCTGTCACTCTCTTTGACTGTGATTTTTCCCTTTGCTGTCATCTACTATTTTTCTGCCTGATCCATTCTCCTGTCTTTGTTCTAGAAATTCTGACAAAGATTTTCTCCAGCCGAAGACAAATATGCTGGGCCTATTTCTTAGGCTCACAGCGGCAGCATGACTCATCTACGCTCATATGACAGGAGCTGTCTGAGTGACCAAAGAAGAAGAAGAAGAAGAAGAACCCTAATCAACTGTGTCTCCTTTGCGAAGTTGTGTCCTATTTCACAGTAGTCTACCTACGCCCGTTGCAAGTCCTTCCACTACCCACCTCCCGTCTCTCACTCTACCTTCCTCACGCCTTCCCCCCAAGTTCGTTATTATCTTTTCCTCTTTCCGTTCCTTATTCCCCTCCACCTCTCCCTTTAGATAGAAAAACACACTCGTCTAAAAGTAGTACACACAAACAACTTTTAAAATTAGAACGGAGTACGTCGCTGCGACGTACAAAGAAAAGAAAGGCTCTAAGCCAATACAAAGTTCAGTTACGTATCGAATCACCTCTTCCCATTTCGACTTCTCGAAACGTTTGGACCTGTGCCATGAATGCTTACAGTTTCCACGCGATTCATTTTGCACATGCATGCGCATGTGCAGCACACACACACACACACACACACACACACACACACACACACACACATACGTTTCTCTCTCTTTTTCCCCTTCTTAAGTTTGCACCCACCATTTGAGCTAATGAGTGAAGCAAAATGGTTCTTAGGGAAATCATTGCCACAGAAGAAGGCGACGCGGGAAAAGGAAACAGTGGGAGAAGAGGATCCGGGTTGTTACCTAGCGTTGTGCATGTCAATCTCAGGAAGGGGTCAGTGTGAAATAAAGGGTCTGGCCATCTTCTGTCATCCAGCAACCTTCTTTCAGCTATCCCTCTCAATGACAGCTACAAGACTGCTTACTCTAGTAGGGGAAGACGGGGTAAAACGCGCACGGGCGGGTAAGAAGCCCACCCCAATTATCTCATGAAATGAAGCAAATTTCAGCCTCATTTTGCCCATGAGACGAGCGTTAATGTCTAGCATTCGTCTCATGGGCAAATTTGACTGAAATTTTCTTTATTTCATGAGATAATT
>CM065680.1:27967385-27982385 GCA_017654935.2 Phymorhynchus buccinoides
CACACACACACACACACACACACACACACACACACACACACACACACACACACACACACACACACACACCATGTGTGATTATAATGCACTTAACACAAATACATTAGGAACTCGTGCACAAACATACCTAATTATCAATTATGTTGTATATTCCATATCAAATACAGCTAACAAAGATATGTTTTATTGGTAAAATACTGCATGGAATTTAAATAGTGTGTCAATTATATAAGATTTTAGCGATACCTTTCCATACAAAACAGTGTGAAAATGAGTCATGGAAGTAGTGATTGTGAGGATGAGGATGACACCAGTGATGTTGCCGATAGCTACTCTGATGGAGACTAGGAAGGTAATTAGGCTTGTATTGTCGTTGCAAAGTGAAGGGAAATAGTTCGATTGCATGGTTTTGTGATGTATGTCACGAGTAGCAGTGACGGATGGGGGTGGGGGTGGGGGGAGTTGCAGTTACTGTTTACAGTACTTTGCAGCCACTGTGAAAGTGCTTTACTGGATTACTGCTGTCACCATATTCAAGAAAAGTTGTTTTATTTACTTACATTGCAAAATTCAAGCTTTCTTCTTTCTAAGAGTGTATAGGTTTCCCAGTCAAATGTTTATATATGAGAGATGAAACGTGAAAACAAGAAGTACTGGTTGACGTCTCTGCAGTCTTCAATTATACGCCATTGTTTTAGCTTACACGTTTTATCATACGCAGTGCTGAGAGGGTTATAACAGACGCTGGTGATCTAAATCGTGTCTAATAGTGAACCAGAGATCCACAAATTGACGTCATATTACGATAATGCCTTAAGGGGTACGCAACCTCCCTTTCTACTCTATTTCCGTTTATGTAAGTGTTTAGTTGTTGTCAACACACTGATTTATTTTAGACTTTACAAATGTATTTATGTGTGTGTTACAGGCATTGACCTAGAAACCTCAGTGCTGACAGAGTCATCGGTAGGTGGACGGTGGAACGAGGAATTCACATTACTTTGCGCTGAGGACTGCACCTCTGAACAACGTCACTGTGCCATCAACAACATTGTGCAACGTGCACCTCAGAGGTTTGTAGAGGACCACATAGGTGTTATCTGTGCATTCTGCGCTGATGATAAGCTGGGTGGTGTCCTGTCCCATCTCGTGGCAAGATGCCTCTGGAAATGTCTCGATCCTGTGTTACAGCGTGACATAAGTGACAATCAACATAGCTGGTCCGTGGAAGAAGGTAGCAAACATGCCAGTGATTCTGACTTTGTTGAACACATATTACCTCGTTGTTGTGATGACGAGCTGGAAACTGTACTTAGCCACCTGGTGCCACGGGGTATGTGGCAGGCAGTCAGTAAAGTACTGGAGAGAGGTGTTGCCTCCGAAAAACACAACTGGGCCGTGGAACAAGCCAGCAAGCATGCTGGTGATGTCAACTTTTATGTCTACATAGCACCGCATTATCGTGATACAGATCTGGGATCCGCACTACCCCACCTGGTATCACGAGGTTTGCATAGATCACTGGGCAAGTTGCTGAAGAGAGGCATAAACTCTGCACGACGTAAATATGTTATTGTGGGGGCCATTCAGCATATTCATGAATCAGCATATCACAATTTTATCTTACCTCGCTGTAGTGAAGACGATTTATTTGCCGTGTTTCTCCAGCTAGTGGAAAACAAGAAATGGAAATGTACGCAACATGTCCTGTGGACAATGGTCCGCGACACTCTACACACATGGAGGACATCAGAATATGACAGTAGAACTCATGACACCTTGTTTTGGAAATGTTTACTTAACAAATATCATTTTGATGTGTCGCTGGCGTTAGGTCTGACCAAGGTTGTCACAAAAATTACGAAGTGTTGTAGGAGTTTTTTGCATTCGATTCCTTACAGCACCACATCACCATCGTATCGCGAGAGGTATGCATACATACACCAGAGAGAGAACAGATGTTATGACATTGAGGGGTGCAAACTTTGTTTCAGATCTGGTTTGGCTCCTATCATTTTCCGGCAAAGTCTCCTACTACAGGAATCATTGATAACAACACTGCTATGCACACTGTTTGACGTGATGTGTAGTGATGACAGAACATATTCACACAGTACAGTGGAAATTCGGCAGTCTGTTTCTGATATTTACACTCACATCACTGCCTGTGTAAAAGATAATGCGCACTGTGTCCAAGACAACGTATTGAAGACCATCCAGAACAAAGAGAAATGGACATCAGTGTTCACAAAACTAGCTGACACTCACAGCAATGACCCACTGTTCTTGCTTCACTTCCTGCAAGGTTTGAACCTGTATCACCTCAGCAGAGAAGACGAAAACGACGACGCCATTTTCCTCATGATTTTGGCTGTTTTTCCTCTGTTCCCTCAACTACAGGGTACGGTGCTCAGAGTAATGATACCTGAAGAGAGATGGGACGTACTCAGTCAGGTCTGTCTGTCTCATCTGTGGGAACATGATCGGCGGCGGCTGTTCAAGGCAGCTGTGATGCAGAGACAGTGGGATGTTGTGCGGCAGTGGTGTGACCACACAGTGCACGACGATCAGCGTCACTGGGCATTGACAGAGGCTTTCAAAGAGAAACAGTGGGAGGTCTACTTACTGCTGGCTGACCATGGGTTGAAAGAGCATGAACAGATGTATGCACACTACAGGGTGGCCAAATACGGCCGCTGGGCCACTGTGCTTAATTTGGTGGACAGGGGAGGAGACATCACTGAAGTTAGCAATCTGCTGGAGAAGTGGGTCATGAGATATCTCAGAAAAAAGCCTGAAGGAGATGTGACTGAGTATGAACAACGATGCATGAAGTTGATCAGACTGAGGCTGCGTTTTGCCAGGAAGTCTGTCCTTAGTCCCAGGAAGGCTCTGGAGCGTTGGTTGTGGGGTAGTGTGTTCTTTAACATTCTGCATAAACCCACAAAGCGCTATTTCTCCGAGGTCGTGGACAATGTGCAAAAGGAACGACACTGGCACGTGCTGATGCACCTGGTGAGAATGGGGATGACTTCAGCTGATCGAGACCGGCTATTTCCTGACATGGTCAGACAGCAGCAGTGGGCTGTGTGTAGAAAGCTGCTGGAGTATGGTGTGGATGACCAGCTGTGTCTTGAGGCTCTACCAGAGCTCATCGAGAAGAACCAGTGGCTGCTAGTGGCCAGGGTGATGGAGCACGACGTGGATGACGCTGTGATGCGTCAGGTGTTGCTCTGGGCCTTTCAGAAGAGAACAGGAGCCTTGTTCTGGCACTGTTTCAACCTGATGAAAGATCAGGAACAATTGCCCACAGCAACAAAGGAACACCTGTTCTCCCTGGCCATCCGTCGTGAGATCTGGCATGCGGTCAAACCCTTGGTCGAGGAAGAGGAAGGCCCGGACATCAGACGTCGTGACCTGGCTTTTCTGGAAGCTATTGAACAACACCAGTGGGATGTGGTGGATTACTGTCAACGTCTTGGTGCTGACATCAACATGAAGGACGAGAATGGAGAAACCCCTCTCCACAGGGAGGCCAGGAAGTGGGAGTGGAATGCGGTGGAGGAGATAGTGTTCCGTGAGGGTCAACCCAACCTGCTGGACAAGAATGGTGTCAGTGTTCTCAACAGGCTGATCTTTCATGAACAGTGGGACCTTGTAAAGTTTGTCATAAAGTATGGAGGAAATATCCATTTGCCTGCCAGGTTTAGCGAACTTACAGGTTTCAGACACCAAACTCCTACTCCTCTGCAGGCCCTGATTAATGCACGTCAAGCAGACATCCTCCACTTCACAATCAAGTGGTGTGGTGGCCAGGAATTGGGAATGAATGATGACGGGGAGAGAGTTCTCCACGCTGTCTGTGACTCTGACAGGTGGGATGTCATGAGGGACTTGATCAACATCAAAGTTAACCCTCTGGTTGTGACCAACACAGGAAAGTCACCGTTGGCATACGCCGTGCTGAACACACAGTGTGGGCAGAGGATGGTGGCTGAGTGCAGCAGACAGGGCTTCAGTTTCCACCAGCCGTCACTGAATAGTCCTCAGGAGACCTTGCTGCAGGACGTCAGCCAGACTGTGATGGGGTTCTCCGCAGATGTCTGGTGGTGGGGGACGCTATTTGATTACTTACGCTGGAAAAGCAAGATCACGTCCCCACTAGTGTGTGCTGTGATGTGTGACTTACCTGTGCTAGCCTTCATGTTGTACGAATCAGGATCATGTTCCAAGACAGAGCTGTCCACACTGTATACACAGCTACCCAAGCTGACAGACCTGAGCAGAAAGAAAGGCAGAGCGTTGTATGAAGAGGTCTGTGAAGAAGTGCAGAGAATCCAGAACAGTAGTAAAAGATGGGAAAGAAAAAGGGCAGATAGGATATTACAGCGCTACAGCCAGATGATACACAGCCTCCAGCAGTCCACATCTGTTATAAGGGAGATAGCTACAACCCCTCGATCTCTGCTGTCTTCTTGTCGCCTGAAGATCTTACAGTCACACTTCTTCCACTTCAATAACAAATATCGTGAAAAGGCGATGAGCTATGAGTTTCTCCGCCTGCCTGAGTCCTTGAAGGAATACCTGAAGTTTTCTGACCTCTGTGACCCTGACTACAGAGGACACATGAAGTGAGGAGATCTATGTCTATGGTGTACTCACATCATGCACAAACCTGCTCTATATTTGCGGTGTATATACATTGTCTGTGCTGCACCAGGCATCGTGTATCAGTCTGCATTAAGTCTATAGTGGATCTTCTTCTTCTTCCCGTTGATCGGACTCCTTCATCAAATTGAAGGTTCTGCCGATGTTGGAAAAAAAATAAGAAGAAAAACGATGGTCGCGCGCACAGCCAAGCCACAGCAAGTTAGAAACATGATAAATAAATTAAATAAATAAATAATAAGTAATTAAATAGACAATAATGATTAGAAGGAATAAATGCACAAAACAAACAAGAGGGGACGAGGAGGGATGCAAATAAAAGCATGTCCCTAGTCTGATGTACCCAGCATTAGTGGATGCTTTTCAGCCCCAAGCAAGCTGGGGACATAATCCGGCCCCAACCCAACTTAACAAACGCTGGACCAGGCCCAGGATGCAAATAATACCACTAGTTTGAGGCATGTCTGTGGTATAGATGTCCTGCATATAATTATCTATAGTGTTTTCTATTTTTCACATCTTGACATATTTCCCCCTAATGCGATATGTTCAAGGAATGTGAGTGTCTATGAGTGTCTACAGTGTGTATGTGAAAGGGGGGCGGGGTGCTTTTTGCTTATTACTTTTAATTGTGTTAAAATATTTTTATGCTTCTTCTTAATGTTTTGCAACAATGTTTCTTATTCTATAATTTTTTCTCTCCAAATTTGTAAACCGCTCTCAAGATGACTTTCTTATCGAAGAACGCCATATAAGCTGCATTTATCATTATTATTATTGTACAGACATTGAATTAGTAGAACCAGTTTATGACAAATCTTCTGGGTCACTCTTAATCTATTCACTCTGGTTAGGATATATTGTGTTATGGTCTGTTATGCGCAGTGGTGTAGCTCTGTTTATAATACGTGTAGTCGGGGAAATTGTCCACAGATACACCGTGCTTTTGAGGATCATTTTGTGGGCGTTCTCTTCTACAAACTATTTATTTTCTAAACTTTTTTGCCGTCCTATCGTGACATTGCTCCCAAAGCCGCTCATTCGAGTCCAAATTCGCAGCTACACCCCGGTTTGTTCAAGTAGCAGAATCGGAAACCAGCAGTCTAAGGCGCGCGAATCTATGTTAGGCCGTCAGGAGGCAACCAACCGAGGAGACACTGCACTGCTGCTGAGTCACTTCGGTGGAGTTCAGTGGAGCCTGTACGCAGGACACCACCTACTAAGCCCCCTACTGACGACAATTGTCTTAGTCGCCGACCCAGCGTGAGTGAGGTCCTCCTCCGAGGGCGCCACCATGTCCGTCCATCAACAGCTCCCCAGAACATACTGATCCCCATGACTTTGACCCGAACGCACCAAAGGCATAGACTGGATTGGTAATCGAAACTGACGTCACCCTAAGAGAAGGGCATGCAAGCCAACAGAAGTTGAGACTTTTTTCTTTTTGATGATTGATGGAAATGAGGCGGATGACAATGATGATGATGTTGATGATGATGATGATGTGGAGTTCCGTATTGGTCTGCGATTGCGTGACAGGGCTGTATTCTAGGCTTCCTTTCATAATATCCCAGCATTAACCAGGCCCGAACACTACAGACACCTGCAGTGTTGGTCATCAAATTAAAGCAACACTATCAGAATCGCATCCGTTAAGCGGATGAAGCTGGACTGCGTGGCATCAGTCTTTCCATTGAGCCCACAGCCAATCGCTCTGGTAGGACTAGGTCCAGGACCAAACCAAAACAAACTCTGATGGGGTTCGAACCCGTGACCTCCCAGCCAGCAGTCCGCGACTTAACCACTACGCCACGGCGGCTGGTAATGTTCTAACTTTTAAGCTACATACAGGAGAACTGTTGACGTTACGTTTTTTAAAATAAAAAATCCCTGATGTGGGAAATAATAGAATTACGCATGCCTGGTAATTAAAAAAACAATAGCATCCCCAAAATGTCCCCATAATCAATAGGTCAATGTTTTCGTGCCATTGCGTTTTAGAAAAAGTTGAACGGAAGACTGTTTGTGGGAGAAACAGGCTATGATACAGTGAACTATGCGATAAATCGTTGAAAATATATTAATCATCTATGACATGCGTGGTAGCGCTCTGCGCAGACACCGCAATTATTGTGTGTTGTTGCTTCGATGAAGATTTAGTATTCACGTCTGAACAATGTAACAAAAACATGGAGACAATATGAGCAGTTAAATCCCTTTGCAGTAAACCCTTTTATAATTGTCTCCAGTTTAGTGTTAACAGACAGACCTTTAGCATTTGGTGCAATAACACAGTTGTGAGCATAGTACATGTAGTAAATTAAACTGAAGTGAGCGTATTGTATACACACACAATTTTTAAAAAGAAGACTGTTTTACGACTGTTAGGAACAACAACAAAACTAGCACATAATCTTTTTAAACAAGTCATAGATGGAATTTGTCTTAAAGCTATGTGATGTTATCCTAAGTGTGATATAATGTATTGTTTTTATTCCAGCACTGAATCTTGTGACACTTCCATGTTGTAAAGAAATCACTATGTTATTGTCGTTCTATACTCAAGATTATGAAGTCAATCGGACCACTAATGATTGTTTTATAATTATAATGACCTTGAATACTTTATTGTAAAAATACATCGTAAATACGCTGCAGAATTATGTGACACTTTCTGTGAGGGACATTAAAATGTCATACAATGCTAGCGCTTTGTAGCGTGCCACCAACCCACTCATAACTGGATCGCAGCGTGAACAGGTAGACGGTCAGTCACACATGCAGTCAAACCAGAGAGCTCTCTGGTCAAACTGTCTCGTTTATTAAGTAGTGTGTATTCAGACTAATTATGTAGTGTGGAAGTTGTTGGTATTTTCATATTATTGGGTTTCCGGCCTCCCCCCACCCCCTCTACCCCAAGATGTACCTTATACAAGGGTGCAAAGTAAGAAAATGACTCGATTCTTGCCGTAATAATCACTAATTTGCCAAATGTTCTGGGCCACCAAAAGAGCATTGCCCCAGTGCATTTCCCTGGACCCCGGCGTAAACGCCCCCTTATGAATCATTTGATCCGCCCCTGTATAACTTGCTACATTGTTATTACAAGAGAAATGTGATGATTCAGTTTGTTGTGTTTGCATTGGTAATGACAACGTTGTGATAATGTAACATTCTAGTTTTATGTTGCAAAATGAACCTATGTCATAAGATACAGTTTTATGAGAATGAAATCGCATGTGCATAGCCAACATCAGATGATAGATTATGGCTTTATACGCATGTTATTATGTCAGTTGTTATAGATTTCCACAGTGACTATGCGAACCAGATTTCTTTGAATTAATTGAAAGGAAATTTGTTCTTTGTAGCACGTTATTTGAGTTGAGTTGGGTTGTGATCACGCGCCTAGCAGGCTGTGGTGTCTGGCTCTGCTGTTTTTACATTTGTTTTGTTGTTGATTTTTCGTCTTCTGCTTGCGTATTTGGAGACATTGTTTGTGTGTATGAACGTGCCATGTTTTGCTTGACATTTTGGTACCAAATTTGCCACGTTTTCTTGTTCTACGAACGAACATTTTGACGAGTATAGAGGGTGGGGTGGCGGAGAGGTAGAGGGGAGGGAGGGAGGTGGGGAAGAGTGTGTGTGTGTCCAATTAACTTTTGTTTCCCTGTGGTACAAGTATTTTTGATTTCTGATGCATTATTTATTGTTGATTGCATGCCATGTATATATATCGCAATGTTTATCTATTGATTGTAATGTGTTGTTGTAAGGCGCTTTGAGCTGTATTTATCAGGATATTGCGCCATATAAATATTATTCATTATTATTATTATTTAAATGTCTGTTGTATGCATGCTCTTGAACTGGAAACGCGTTGTCCTTTTTACAGATAATGACATGTTGGCACTCTTTTATACATGTCCTTTAACAATAAACACACTGGCCTGTTGTAAATTAATTTATGTCAATTGTATGCATGATCTTTAACAGAAAAACATTGTCCTTTTACAAATTAAATTGTCAAGACGTGTGTGTGTATATTTTCTGACTTGACATGACATGTAATTCATGATAATATTTCGTGCCCGTTTAACATGTGAATAGACTTATATAATATATGGATATTTGAAAGGCTACCAAAAGATACTAGCTGGTGTCAGGTGTTGGTTAAGATTGGTTTCAGAAATCACAATGTACTATGCTATCCACCTTGTGGATATGATATTACAGCACTCCTGGAGTCAACGACAGAGCAAGGTCAGGTCAACCAGAGTAACCACAGCTGCCCATATCGGTGGATCCGATTGGGACACTTCGATGTTGCACTCGACTGCCTAACATGTTTGGCTAAACAGTTCACAGATTCTGGCTACAGTACAGAAGGCATGGCTTTTCCCTAAAGCGGGAGACAGTCTATGCGACTGCCTCATATGACTCGATCAGGTCGTGACGTTGACCACATTTTGTTTCCCGCACAGAAGAGGTCACAAGCCATCTGACTCGATCAGTGAAATGTAGAACCCGCCCTATTCGGCCCTGTCACCTGACTGGGGCCGACTGAGTCAGACTGATCGAGCAGCATGATATGCAAATGAGGTGAAGCGTCACGACCTGATCGAGTCACATGAGGCAGTCACATAGTCTGTCGCCGGCTTTAAAAAGATCAGTGTTTAGATCTAATGTACAGACTCCGTGTCATCTGCATTTGTTGTAACAGAAGGAGAGGTCATTACAACCAAGATGACCTTATATCTGCCCGACAACCAGATTTGTCACCCATGATTGACCATGATTGTCCAACACAATCTGCATTTTCATGCACCGCTTTGTCATTCAAGTGCTTGTGTACGCAAATATATTGGCTCTCGAAGCTTCACATTTGGGACTCAATCCTCTCACAATCCTTCAGTCATATCACTTACCTTCTATGGTGTTTAATGACATAGAAACTAAATTTTGAAAATAGATGTCAAGTTTATTTTTTAGGACAGTATAATAATATTGTGAAAAGAGTGGATTCCAATGTAATACTGATAACAACTTTTGTATAATGTGGAGCGTTGTAATGCATTGCGTTTCAACAATGTTTTTTTCTTTCCACTGGGTTGTGTATTGGTAAGGTTTTACATTTTTACTTTTTACTTTTATTGATTAAGTATATTAAAATGTCAACCTTGTAAACACTTTAGTCATTTCTATTACGACATACTTTTGGCTTATTTGTTGCCTTGTTTTTCGTTATATTTTATGGATTATTTTGTTATGGTACTTTTGAACCGTTGAGTGTATGTGTCAAAGTCAAGTCAAAGTCAATTTTTTAATTTTCAGATGGAACATTGAATAAGCAATAATGGTTTGCTTTTTTACATCAAGCCATCTATAACACAACAGTTAAAGAAGGAAATAAACATGAGAACACCCACCCCCACCACCACCACCACCACCACCACCACCACAACCCCCACCACACAGACCACACACAGACACACACACACACACACACACACACACACAAAGCCAAACCAAACCAAAGAACAACAACAAAGACATTAATAAGTTCATGCACGCACACACCCCGAGTACTCGTATACACACTCTCTCTCTCTCTCTCTCTCTCTCTCTCTCTCTCTCTCTCTCTCTCTCTCTCTCTCTCATAAACAAACATCTATACGCTCAAATACATATATACATATATACAAATACATATATATAACAAGATAACAAGATACACAGGCACATTAATACTTCGAGTACTTTTCAGTGTGATAGAGGATCAAGATGATGATTCAGATCAATAACCCACATCATATGAAACATGATATAAATAAAATGGACAAGAATGTGATCAAGAAACCAACAGATCAAATAATTAGGTTGTCTTGTTTGTCACACAGTATAAATTTGATTAGAAGACGTGATCAAACTTAATATTATATTAATCATTAAATGGGTCTTCTTAAAAACATAATCATGGAACCTTAACAGGCAACCGTTACCGGACGTAGACCTTGCATCAATGGTAGACATGAAGCCAGAAATACACTTAGAATGAATTTGATGTGTTGTAAACGTCAACCTTTAATCTATGCTTACAAAACGTTCATATTCATGAGGTGAGTTTTTAATTTTTTCTTAAATAGATTCCTGTTTTTTATGCATTTCAAATTTGTTGGTAACTGGTTCCATAGGTTTCCACCTGAATAAAGAAAACTTGATTTGAATATATTGTTTTTGGGTCGAGGGAATGATAGTGAATGGCTATGTCTATGTTGGTTGGTTTCAAAAGTGCTCGTTATCTTTTTCGGAGCATTTCCGTTCACAACGTTATGCATACATACTGCTTTATTGAAGTAAAGTCTGTTGTGAAGTGTGAATATGTTTAGATTTTTGTAGTTATCACTTGTTAAGGAACTTGATTTTAACAAAATCAATTTAACAGCTTTTTTATACATACGATGAACAATTTTCAAATTGGTCTCACTACAGTTATCCCACAATGTCGACGCATAGTCAATCAATGATAGAATGTGGGCATTAAAGAAGAGCTTACGAGAATGAATATCTAATAAGTTTTTGATTTTAGTCAATTGGAACGTTTTTTTGGAAAGACGTTTTCCCAAGGATACAATCTGATCAGTCCAAGAGAGATCTTGGTCAACAATGATACCTAATGTTTTATGAGAGTCAACTTCTTCAATTTTGTTGTTTCGTATATATAAAGATGGAAATTTGTTCTTCATTTTTTGCCGTTTTTGCCTTGTTGTTGCGTACATGCAGTTTGTTTTGGTTGTATTTAAGGACATGTGATTTAACTCAGTCAGGTGACTGTGTGTGTGTGTGTGTGTGTGTGTGTGTGTGTGTGTGTGTGTGTGTGTGTGTGTGTGTGCGCGCCTGTGTAATTGCCCTAGAATGGGGTAATTGATCATGCTTTTTCAGTTTACACTGGGGTAGTGTTTTAGAATGAGGCAATGCAAACTTACCTCTGTTGTTTTAAGGTTAGCAGGGTATTCTGAGGACCTAAAATGAGCCCTACATTCAATATAACTCAACTTTCCCATTTGTCGAGTTTTACTGTTTATCCGTTTCCTTGACGATAACAGACCTATTTGACTTTCGGCACTTAGTATTTTTATGACTAATTAATTGTTCAACAATTTTTAGGGAGTGCCATCATTCCACAGCCTTAAGCTATAATACTTATCGTTCTTGACAGAAAATGTAGTGTTCTAAGGGTATACCTCATTTTACCTTAAATACTAGTTTACCCCATTTTAGGGTCTTTACATGTATGTGTGTGTGTGTGTGTGTGTGTGTATGTGTGTGTGTGTGTGTGTGTGTGTGTGTGTGTGTGTGTGCACGTGCGTGTGTGTGTGTGTGTGTGTGTGTTGTGCGTGTGTTGTGTGTGTGTGTGTGTCTGTGTCTGTGTCTGTGTGTGTTGTTTCACACCAAATCAAGCACACGAAGACATATCTACTGACTTTCAATTCGTTTGATCTTCATTTCCCAGGGAGTGATCCAGTTCTCCAGGTTGTTCCAGGACCTTTTCAACTGCTTCAGCAACTGCCAAATGTCGAACGAGAGCGCGGACACGTGCGCGCGCACGCACACATACACACAGACATACATAGGCATGCACCCACTCACGCACATGCACACGCACATACACAAACACACGTGCGCGCATGCACACACAAACACACACAAATACAAACACATACACACATGCAAACACACACGCACCCTCGCATGCATGCACGCACACATACGTACACGCACACGCACACGCACACGCACACACACACACACACAGTCACAGCTTGTTTTGATCTAATATACTATGGGTAACAGTTTCTTTACGCCATACTAACGATAATACGAAATGTTGCTTAGTCTTTAGTCAATGGTAGTAGTGCCACCACGTGCTTTGTGGTCACAAGGATGACTTCATACCTGTCTAGTCATCATTTAATAACTCGTGAATTCAAACACAACATCCTTAGATAGAATATTCCTAGAGGATAGACTAAGATGTGAACATGTAGGTTACGACAGAAAGCATCACTGGTGTTACCACAAATTAAAGAACGAACACACACACACACACACACACACACACACACACACACACACACACACACACACATACACACACACACACACACACTCACTCACTCACTCACTCACTCACACGCACACACACACACACACACACACACACACACACACACACACACCACACGATAATACGAAATGTTGCACTTTAGTCACCACCACGTGCTTTGTGGTCACACCTTCATACCTGTCTAGTCATCATTTAATAACAATTCAAACACAACATCCTTAGCTAGAATATTCCTAGAGGATAGACTAAGATGTGAACATGTAGGTTACGACAGAAAGCATCACTGGTGTTACCACAAATTAAAGAACACACACACACACACACACACACACACACACACACACACACACACACACACACACACACACACACACACACTCACTCACTCACACGCACACACACACACACACACTGTAAGCGCGCGGTATACGTTAAACACTAAAGAACGAACACACACAAACACAACACACACACACACACACACACACACACACACACACACACACACACACACACACACACACACACACACACACACACACGTGCTCGCGCGCACACACAAAGAGGAAACACTCGAAAGAGAGAGAGGATATGGAAAAAGAAAGGGAAAGGGTGCATCTTACCTGTCTTCCTTTCTGCTGGTACCCCCGTCCACGAGACAATTTCCCCTCGTGCCTTTCAATGAACGCCCTGGCTAGGCTGCAACACCCCACCCATACAGCAAATATGAACATAAAACTAAACACACGACAAAAATGAACATAAAACTAAACACAAAAACAAAACCAATTCTCACAGTAAAAATAACAGATGCATCCAATGAACAATTCCTAATACCCTGCACTTCCTAGGCTGCACATCACCCATACAATCAATGCTTATAGGTGCAACAAAACTGACTGGGGGCGTGGGGGGCATATAAGTCAAAACCAAACACTTAGAGTAAATTACATTAACAGATTCATCATTATCCTTAAAGCTTCCACAATCATTTTAAAGCAATTTGAAGCTAACCTAGGATTATATACATTGTCCAGTTCCTAGACAGCTCTTTCGCTGCATCTGGCGCCTCTGGGATACACCCGGTCACATGTCGATTAACACTCCATCGCACTGTAATGTGCAATGAAACAAAACAACTGACTCCCTGGCAAAAGAGGGCACTACGAAAGAACAATTGGACAGGTCCACCAGCTACCCTAAATCCAAGACCATCATCAAATCCAAACAGCAGAAGTGGGCTCAACAACATCCAAAGCACAATAAAGCCGACCCGTACTACCTTCTGACCCGCCAGGAGTAGGTCTGCATATTCAGACTAAGGACTGGCCACCGACTGAACTACCATCTGTTCACTAAGCTTCACATTGGGCCAATCCGAAAAGTGCCCATGTGGCATTGACAGACAAACAACCAGTCGAACATCTGCTTCAGTCGTGCCCACTCTTTGACCAACCAAGGAAGAGCATTTGGCCAGACCCCGTCCCCCTCAACCAGAAACTCTATGGTGATCTTGGCGACCTGCACCATACGGCCACCTTCACCTCGACTGCTGACGTGTCCATCTGAAGACGTACTAGAAAAAGAAGAAGAGGAAGAAGAAGAAGTCAATTAACACTATCCCCCTGCTGCCAGCAAGCCAACCAGAAACTGCACCATACGGGCCACCTTCACCTCGACTGCTGACGTGTCCATCTGAAGACGTACTAGAAGAAGAAGAAGAAGAAGAAGAAGTCAATTAACACTATCCCCCTGCTGCTAGCAAGCCAACCAGAAACTGCACCATACGGGCCACCTTCACCTCGACTGCTGACGTGTCCATCTGAAGACGTACTAGAAGAAGAAGAAGAAGAAGAAGTCAATTAACACTATCCCCCTGCTGCTAACAAGCCAACCAGAAACTTATTTCCCACAATATGGGTGAGTTCTTCAAATATATTTAGCAGGAATGCAAGCAACGTCTTCGTCTGGCAGATTCTGGTGACTCTTTTAGATAACATGAGCCGAAGATGTATTGTCTGTGTCGCAGCTAATGGCAGTCATACCCATGCCCTCAACAAGATATAGTGGTCCAATTTGTGACTTTTTGAAAGAGGGGTGAGTTGATTGAATCAAACGTTTCGATCAGTTATAATAGCTGTTTTACATATATTTTGCAATTGAACTATTGTATATGGCAAGCTTATAACATATTTTAAAAAATA
>CM065680.1:27987385-27994885 GCA_017654935.2 Phymorhynchus buccinoides
GAGAGAGAGAGAGAGAGAGAGAGAGAGAGAGAGATTCAGACATAGACAAATTCATTGCCATACATAACCCGACACGGAAACCAAGACACATCAATATGACACACACGCACATACACACACACACACACACACACACACACACACACACACACACACACACACACACACACACACACACACACACAACACACACACACACACACACACACACACACACACAACACACACAAACACACACACACACACACACACACAAACACACACACACACAAACACACACACACAAACACACACACACAAACACACACACACACACACACACACACACACACACACACACACACACACACACACACACACACACACACACACACGCGCGCGCGCGCGCGAGTATATTCCTCACAACACCACAGCCAGCCCTTACTCTGGGTACCCCCCTCCAAAGGATGAGGTGCTTTTCACTGATCGTCGTCGACGTTTCTTTTTGGAGGAAGCTCTCCTGGAGCTCCGTCTGGACCTCTGGTGCTGACTCATGGCTGCCTGAGCTTAGCACACGAATGGCACTGATGGAGCAAAACAGCCTACTAGGAACTGAGCCGGTGTCTCTCGTTGCAGCACTATTGACTCATCACTGCATTGAACTACCAATAGAAAGTCTGCAACAGTCTAAAAGAAACTGGTGTGTCCCGTTGCAGCATTGACTCACCACTGCATTGAACTACCAATAGAAAATGTGAAACAGTCTAAAATAAACTGGTGTCTTTTAGTGCAGCATTGACTCACCACTGCATTGAACTACCAATAGGAAATCTGAAACAGTCTAATGGAAACTGGTGTCTCTTATTGCAGCATTGACTCACCACTGCATTGAACTACCAATAGGAAATCTCAAACAGTCTAAAGGAAACTGGTGTGTCTCGTTGCAGCATTGACTCATCACTGCATTGAACTACCAATAGAGCATCTGAATGCAGCATTGACTCACCACTGCATTGAACTACCAATAGAAAATGTGAAACAGTTTAAAGGAAACTAGTGTCTCTCGTTGAAGCATTGACTCATCACTGCATTGAACTACCAATAGAGCATCTGAATGCAGCATTGACTCACCACTGCATTGAACTACCACTCAATAGAAAATCTGAAACAGTCTAAGGAAACTGGTGTCTCTTATTGCAGCATTGACTCACCACTGCATTGAACTACCAATAGGAAATAGGAAACAGTCTAAGGAAACTGGTATGTCTCGTTGCAGCATTGACTCATCACTGCATTGAACTACCAATAGGAAATAGGAAACAGTCTAAGGAAACTGGTGTCTCTTATTGCAGCATTGACTCACCACTGCATTGAACTACCAATAGAACATCTGAAACAGTCTAAGGAAACTGGTGTCTCTCGTTGCAGCATTGACTCACCACTGCATTAATTAAACCACCAATAAAAAATCTGAAACAGTCTAAAGGAAACTGGTGTTTCTTATTGCAGCATAGTAGGTAGACTCATTAACTGCCTTATACTACGAACAGCACTGTTGTAATAGCTGAATACTCGGTAAGAGGAAGCTTCCAAGCGTGCTAACAAAGAAATGGGCTTTCATCAAAGGGCTGCTGAGGGTTGGTTGTGTTTACCCCGGTTGTGGTTATCAATAGAAGGAAACGTGTAAGTGAAAGTTGGGTAGTTGTTGCTGCCGTGGTATATCGTGGTATGTTGCGAAAAGGGCTGCCCTTCAACAGTTGCCCTTAAACTAAAGGGACACGCCCTGACGGATGGGTTTTTGCAAGAAACACGTCGAGATCACCAGAGAGGCAGCCTTTTCAAGGATCAGAACACTCACTTTGCTCTGCATGGTTTCCTAGAAATCAAACCGTCAAAACGGCGATTCCTCCTTGGCGGAGTTGCCGGAGAGAGAAGCCGTTTTGGACGGGATGGGTGGAGGCCACTCAAGAGTGGTTGAAGCTTTTTCTTCTTTGTAGTGCAGTAAAAAAAAAATGGGAGTTATTTCCTTTGTTGTGAGCGAAACTCATTTGGTAAACTGTATAAATTAGCTATGAAAAAATGTTTTAAAGGCTTGTATTGTGGAAAGTACGTGTAAACTATTTGGTTCGACTCAGGCTCTGTGTGTGTGTGTGTGTGTGTGTGTGTGTGTGTGTGTGTGTGTGTGTGTGTGTGTGTGTGTGTGTGTTGTGTGTGTGTGTGCGCGCGTGTGCGCGCGTGTGCGCGCGTGTGTGCGCGTGTGCGTGTGCGCGTGTGCGTGCGTGTGCGCGCGCGTGTGTGTGTGTGTGTGCGCGTGTGCTTGTTTGTATATGTGTGCTATTTTATGTTCATTCGACAAAGACATATTCTTGCAGACCTGCTTAATATACCACTACAAGTACAACGAATCCAATATTGGAGCTGTTTGACTGACATTGAGTTGGCAGTTTGCAAACAGGAGTACGAATACTAAATCAAGTTAATGAGTGTTCAAATACACATATACTACATTAATTTACTATTTTCATAGATGTCTTGGGGGTGGGGGGCATACACAAATAGGCTACAACACAAAATAAATGACTTGTTGGAATTGCACCGTCTTTCATGTTCTATTAAATAACTGCTTGCTTGTGTTCTTGTTCATAACGAAATAATTCGAGATGGAAAGCCTGTAATTCCCAGCAACTCCCATTTCGCATCAAGCATTTGCAATTTTCTTTGAAGGAATTAACCCTTTCACCGCCAGCCATATTTCAGCCAAACATATCCATTAAATTTACCTGGGTAGAGAACAAAATCCATCTGCAGTATTGGGGATTCTTCTGTGACATATATAAAATAGGGTTTATCCTTACTTCCCAAAACTAAGACAATAGGATCTTTGGATAATAGACCCCAATTTGATGCCTTTTAGTGATATAGGTATTATAATCACTGTGGTGCTAAAATGCGACTTTGGCGGTGAAAGGGTTAATTGTCCGTATATAAGGAGAAACGTTACTTCTGATATTGATTCCTCGGCTTCTTGAGATATCAATCAGCGTTTTTGTTTGTTAATTCATAAATGTTAGCTGTTTAGCATTCATAGCTAAACCGAATTAATCCAACTGAGTTTTAACACACGTAACTGTGCAGACCATTTCCAAACAGATTGTAATCGCCGATTTCCGCCTGGAGCAGAATGGAATATTTTGTAGACGATACAACTTGTTCTGCTACTAGTTCATATGGTATTAAAATAAACCAAACGTGACTATCCAATGAATCCTGGGAATTCGTTAAAGTATTATCGAAATAGACAGTTAAACGGTTCCACCACAGAACAACGCACAAAACACCTATTCTGGTATTCTATTCCTCAGAAAGAAAACACTGTTTGGTCATGGTAAATCAATGTAATGTTATCCAAATGAAGATGACAAAGTAAAAAATAGTTCATTATTGTAATTCACTCGTCGTCTAGTTTACCAAACGTTAGCTGATTTACACTGACCAACTAGAGTGCCATAATTATTCTTTAGACATTAAAAAACACCACAATAACACTAAAACAGGTTCATGTTGCATTGTTTTCACGAAATGGTGGAGGCAAAAAGTAGACGACTCTGTTTGAATGACGAGCCAGGGAAACAGAAGGATTGTTCTTGATGGGATACCATCTTTCCACGTAACATTTCACGAAAACTGAGAACGACATTTTTAGTCCCCGAGCCGAAGGTTCGGGGAGCTATTGTTTTTGTCTGGTCCGTTCTTTCGGTGTCCGTCCGTCCGTCTGGCGTGCCTCCGTCCGTCCGGCTATTCGTCCGTTTTTCTCAAAAACTATTCAGTCTATCATCATGAAATTTGGTATACTATACTGGTCTCCAAAATTTAAGGGCCGGAAGAACGATCTTCTCTCTTCTGTCTTGGAGGCATGCTTATTGAGAGCTCAACTTACCGCGCACAAAGCAAATGAGAAAAGTCCGATGTTTACAGACCAAAAGAAAGCTCAACGTATAAATCGAATCTCTTTGGCAGAGGGAACAAAACACGACCAGCGCCTTATTCATGTTGTATATACATTAAAAAAAAACATTTCCAGACCATCGCTTTAGGATTGGCCAACGAAGTTCCACAGTTGCGAAATACAAATAATAACCTCCCAATACAGTTTACACTGATGTAACCTGCGCTCCAATCACCCAATCACTCTTGTTTATTCCACCACAGAATGGCTTCGTTTCCCACAACACACCAAATAACGAGAACACCTTCGCAGCTGCAAACTAGCCTGTCACGTCATTAGTTAATTAAAACAATACTCGTCTGTATATTAGCGCGCTTACAGTTTGGTTCGGTTAGGCACTTTTGTTATAATGCTCAACGAGTCTGGGAGAGACGGGGTGGGGGGTCCGTGGGGTGGGGGTCCGTGGAGTGTGGGGGGGGCAAGTCTTCTCTAATAAGGGGAGGGGGGAAATGCCGTCGATAGTTAGATCATAATTATGCTAATTAGTTGTCGCCCTCCAGTGGTGACATTCACTGCGCAATCACGCGACCATGACCACGTTTTAATCCCTCCATTGTTGCAGTTCTATTCTTAGCCTTGAAGCACGTGCGACACTTCGCTTACCTGCGTGTTTGTGTGAGTGTGTGAGTGTGTGTTTGTGTTGTTGTTGTTGTTGTGTGTTTTTTATTGCTACAGCAAAGAGCTAGAAGTGAAACTGGCCAAGATCAAACTGTGATGCTGTACTATAGCCTACTGAGCCTATTTGAGAGAGAGAGAGAGAGAGAGAGAGAGAGAGAGAGAGAGAGAGAGAGAGAGAGAGATTAGATTGGGTCTGTAGCTAGACTAAAGAGAGAGAGAGCAATGAGAGCTCACAAGACGTCCGACGAGAGAGAGAGAGACAATGACACTGAACGAACGAAACGACTCTCTCTGTCTCTTCTCTCTCTCTCTCTCTCTCTCTCTCTAGTCTTTGACAGACACAACCAGGGGTGTGACAGAGATTTGTTAACAACTGCTAAAAAGAGTAACAATTGTTACAGCTTTGCGCGGTGACTGCAGAGGCGAGAGAGAGAGAGAGAGAGAGAGAGAGAGAGAGAGAGAGAGAGAGAGAGAGGAGAGAGAGAGAGAGAGAGAGGAGAGAGAGAGTGAGTGAGAGATTTCGAGGAATCTAATATATATGGTTCAATATGTAGCTGTGATTTGTTACATCCATAAACAGCAGTCATTGTTCAGGCGAAAAAACGCTGTACCCATGAAGAAAGCAAGAAAGAGATAACACACGAGAGACGTCCAATAAAACAACCTGCATAGACAATAATAAGTAGGATGCTAAATCGAATGACAACGAGTGAAACAAACAGCAAGCAGACAAGAGTTGGAAATTTAGATGTAGACTTTGTTTTTATCTCTCGATCTCTATCCTATGATGAAGGCAAATTCATCAACTCCTTGAAGAGTTTACTCGATCTGATCTGTAATGACGAAAAACTGCCGATCTTCTTGTCTGCTCTCTCGTCAAAAGGTGGGCGTCCTCTCTAGTAACGATTGACATTAACACGAACAATTGGTACCACACGCGCAGTTGTTACAATTTGCGCTGTCACACTGGGTACCAACCGCCAACTGCTCTCCTGCTACCTCACCACCACCACCATCCACCTCTCTCTCTCTCTCTCTCTCTCTCTCTCTCTCTCTCTCTGTATACCCTCCCCTCCCCCTTATTCTCCCTTATCTCCTCTCTCTACGTCCGATCCCCAGACATACACTCACCTACAATTACACTCAAGCGCTCTCTCTTCTCTCCTCTACCTCTATCTCTCTCTCTAATCTCTCTCTCTCTCTCTCTCTCTCTATTTCTCTCTCTATGCTAACCTTACTCTACACTTCACCAAAACAATGTATTTTAATGGCGACACCTCTCTCTATGTACTCTCTCTCAAAAGACCTCTAGTTGCTATCAGAAAGTAGATCATGTTCGTAATTGACTATCAAAAACATACAAAAAGTTATCTCTGGTGCACCTATAACATCTGGTCTCAGATCTATCCAGCTATCTCTGCTACCTTTGACCAAAAAAAACACATCAAATAGCTATCTCTCTCTCTCTCTATCTCTCTCTCTCTCTCTCTACTCTATCTCTCTCTCTCTCTCTCTCTCTGTTTACTCAAAAAATCTCTCTCTGTCTCATCTCATGTATCCACCACAATTTCACATATCTATTTCTCTCTCTCTCTCTCTCCTCTCTCTAAGTCTCTCTCTCTCTCTATCTGCTACATTTACAACCACCAACTCTGCTCCACCTCTATCTCTCTCTCTCTCTCTCTCTCTCTCTCTCTCTCTCATCTCTCATAGTAGCGAGCTCTCTCTCTCTCTGAGCTACCTTTCCTCATCCACCACCAAGCCACCATCACTTCTCTCTCTCTCTCTGCTTCTCTCTCTTCAAATCTCTCTGTCTCTCTCCGAATCTTGTATACCCTCAATCTCCTCCCCTGGCTTATTCCCCCTCCTTCTTCCCCCCCCCCCGGTCACCTGTCATGGTATAAAACCCCAACTAAAAGAGTTTGGTGCCGCTTTTTTGTGTTTGTGACAAAATCGCGGTGTACTGCAGTACATAGTGGGGGGTAGGGTTAGGTTTTTAGGGCATAGGTTAGGGATAGGGTTAGTATTCCAAAAAGGTAATTAGCTAAAAAAATGTTCCTAAAATACAGCTTTATGTATGGTAAGAAAGGCAAAAACGGAAAAATAGAATTAACCGAGAAATGCAGAGGGGGTGGCACATCTTGACCTTTGATATATGTACTTTCTCTTTCTGCCCCCGCCCCCCTTTTTTTCCTTCATGGGTTAGTTCTTCTTCTTCTTCGTTCGCTCAGACAGTTTCCTGTCATATGAGCGTAGATGCGTCATGCTGCCGCTATGCGCCTAACTAATAAATAGTTAGGCCCAGCATGTCCGACTTCGGCTGAAGAAATCTTTGTAAGAATTTTTTTTTTTTTAAGGCAGGAGAATGGACCAGTGAGATACAAAGACAGCAGATGACAGTAAGCGAAGGGAAAAGGCAGAGTCAAAGAGAATGACAGAATTAGAGGAAGTTACAAGCACAGAACTTCCAGAAGGTGGGGGAACTATGTGTACAAAAGACCCCCCGGTATTGCCACGGGGGACATGGTTTAATTAAACTTGAAATATTGGTTCTACTGTTCCATTCTCGTCAATTCCCTGAAGATTCCAGATGACAGTTTGATTCATTTTTTAAAAATGTTCCTCTACCCTGTTAATCGAGTAATCAAGTCATAATCATTTAAGTGCAAAATTGGTCACCATCCCCACTCCCATCCCTCAACCCCCCCACGTCACGTCACCCATTATTTTTTTTTCTCCTTTCTTTTTTCGTCCACTCCTTTACTTGGGGGGAAAAACCCCCCACCAAAAACGGGAATTGTGATGGTGAACAGGAACGGGACAAATTGCAACAAAAAGGTGACCAAAAATGTTAAGAGCGAATTTAGACATTGACAGCTTTGTAGTCATTGTAGTGC
>CM065680.1:27999885-28007385 GCA_017654935.2 Phymorhynchus buccinoides
CTCTCTCTCTCTCTCTCTCTCTCTCTCTCTCTCTCTCTCTCTCTCTCTCTCTCTCTCTCTCCCTCTCTCTCTCTCCTCTCTCTCTCTCTCGCTCTCTCTCCCCTCTCTCTCTCTCTCTCTCTCTCTCTCTCTCTCTCTCTCTCTCTCTCTCTCTCTCTCTCTCTCTCTCTCTCTCTCTCTCTCTCTCCTCTCTCTCTCTCTCTCTCTCTCTCATCTCCCGCCCTCTTCTGCATCTCTTCGACTCCCTCCCTCATTTCCCTATTCCTTTCTGGCTTTATTTTCCCCGTCCTTTTTCCCATTTTCCCCAGTTTTCCATTCACTGCTCCCGTCTCCTTTTCCCCCCTTAACTTGTACCCCACCCTCCACCCTACTCTCTAGCATCACCCCCACCCCACCCCCAAACTGCACATACACACACAATCAATCAATTAATCAATCAATCGAGAAATAAATCATTAAGTCAATCGAACACAGTACACTAATTCCCCTCATTCTAGCTCCTTTCAGTTTTCCACAGAGAGCTGTTTGTTTCAAGTTATTTCCTTTAACAGAGGCAAATATTCTTATCATTGATTTTGGTTAGGGATAGGAAAAGACCTTACAAGTGGCATACCACCATAAAACAATGTAAGCCTAATGGATAAAACACTTTAAATTGGTTTATGCTGGTGACGAGTGTTAACAAAAGGCATGAACTGAAAGGAGCTGAGAAAAGCTACTGTGAATCACTTAATCAATATAAGTTTCATTCTGAAAAAAACCCACCATTTTCTGAAATGAAATGGCTAAGCCTTTGCTAGTTATTGTATGCAAGTAAAGTAAGGAATGACTGCTGTACATTGTCACAGCTCACCTGTGACTACAAAAATTAATACAGCCATCCAACCTGCCATCACCACACCCGATGAAGATTCGATGAATCGAAACGTAGTGTCTCCCCTCCTCAGGTACCTTTTTCTACCCTTATATTTGTAGAGTGGCACAGTGGTAACGCGTTCGCTTCGTGTCAAGTAAACCCGAGTTCGAACCTGGGTACAGGGGATTTTTCCTCTCACTTTGCACTAGGCCTTACGGTCTGAATGTGGAGTCTTTCGGATGAGACGATAAACCAAGGTCACGTGTGCCCATGCACTTAGCACACTTTAAACCCAGTGGCAACGAAAAAGTTGTCATTTGGTCCAAATTTACGCCCCCCCCCCCCCCCCCCTTCCTTCCTCATCAATCACACACAAAAAATCGCATGCAAAAAAAAAAGAAATGTGTGGCGCGCCTCTGGCTGCGACGCTCTCTCCAGGTGGGAGCAACCCGAATTTCACAGAGATGCCTCTGTGACTATAAAGTAAGTAGTTATTGGAATGGTTTTGAAAATAAACGAGTTTCATTTCTTTAAGCCGTATTCCTTGTTTGTTTTCTCTTTCTTTATATATTGTGTTCGTTATTCCCAGTTGTTTGCCTGATTGGTTGATTGGTGTTTGTTTTTGGGGGGGATACCCTCGTTACCCGAGCAATAACGGGTAACTGGCACAATTAGATGAAAACCCTTTTCACGACTAAAACAAAAGATCACAGAATAGAGAGACGCACGTTTCGGTAAGATAAAGCACGTAGGGCCTACAGGGTAGAAATGAAACATGTTCCATTGTTACAGTTTAACAACAGTGAAGGGGAACAGGAAAGGACACTTTCCCATCGCCATGAGAACACTGACAGAACAAGAGAGAGAGCACTTTACATCATTGTGAAATGTACACAGACAAAGTTGAACGTTTTTCACCGCATAACCAGTAACCACCCTATTAAAAACATGTGAAAATGTTCTTATGGTAGGTAACTTGAAAGTAATTTGTGACCACTAGGACCTTTGCACACAGGAACAACACAAAGATTGAAATTTTTTTTCTCCTTTTTGTTGCGTGTCCTCCTTACATTGAAAACGGGCTTATAGATTGGATTCTATCAAAGGACCTTAATCATGTGTAAAATAGATTGAAAAAAAGTTTTTGAAAAAAAAAAATTTTTTGAAAAAAAAACATTCATTAAAGCATGAGCATAATATGGACGACAAAAAAATCCAATAGTGTTAACTTCGCATGACAAAAATAAATGAAAAGTAATTTTCGTCATAAGGAATGTACAATATAACGTGAACACAGTTTTCCTAGTGTGAACCAAAAGACCTAAAAGGAGAGTGAGGGGGGGGGGGTGAAAAGCTTCGCCACCTTCCAGATGGGAAGTGTTAAGTATGGTAACAACAGTAGGCAGTGAGTGAGTTCATAACGATCCCCACCTGTGGTGTAGGTGAAAGGGTGGGTGTGAAAAAACCCGGTTTCAATCAGCTGCGGATAAATCACTCTTAGTATATTCAGGCTTTTGGGTGTGAAGGGATGTAAGAACAGGTACATTGGGGACTTCACCCTGCTTACTTCATTGAAAGGCCAAGGGTACAATATCTTTACATAGCAAAAGCATGGGAACAGAAAAGAGTATTGTGTAGAGAACATTTACTACCTAAACATAAAAATTCTGATGAAGAGGAAACTTTACGTGGTTGGGAGCAAGGGATGTTGGGGGGGGGGGGGTGCACTTATTTCTATAAATAAAACATAGGGGGGGTGGAGAGGATATAGGATGCAGCATCTATTCGGTACGACAGCATAGACGTTTTCCGTAAAAAGAGATACATTTCATATATCACAACAACGAAAATACTAAATAGTTGCGCAGAAAAAAAAATCTAGAAGTAATTATATGGGAAACGGATGACAACTTTAAATTTGTTTGAAAGCAGTTAGATATGAAAATGAAAATTATGGTCTGCCAGAATGCGCTCGGGGTCGTGCACTATACAGCCGCCTAAAATGCCCCACGCCATCTCCGGTTTGAGCTCTTTCTCAGAATGATTGACATGTTCTGATTGAAGTATCCCCATTCAAATCACAAACACGTTAATCCGATTCGAGATGACTGCACATCAACAATGAAACGTCAGTGTTGATGACTGGAACCAAGCCCAATGATTCATCAGCACACACCTAAGCTTGCGGCACGTTTTGTTATACAACGGAACGGATATTTGATGCTTCGTACGAGTCATGAGCAAAACAGAGACATCGACAACAGTTTACTTTTCACACTTGTTCTTTGTAAACTTGCAATGATTAACTGATGCCATTGGTGAGTTGTGTTTGTGTTCAACACTACCGTCATACAGACTCTGGTCTGTATCTGACTTCCATTTTGACCAATGACCCCTTTCGACTAATCCACAGAAACAGAAACAGAGACCCCCAGCATCGTTTCAGAACAAATCATTCTCCTCCCCTTTCACTGCGACAAATGCTGGAGTGGCTTCGGTAGAAGCAAGCAGCAGTTCCACGGGGCTTCCTTGTCAACTTACGGAGGTTCGTGCAACAGCATTGTTTGGTCGACTTAGCTGCTGAGTTCACCACCAGGTGGCGACAAACTCAAATGGGGCTAATCCTATTGATATCCTTAGTTGATGATAAAGAGTGTGTGTGTGTGTGTGTGTGTGTGTGTGTGTGTGTGTGTGTGTGTGTGTGTGTGTGTGTGTGTGTGTGTGTGTGTGTGTGTGTGTGTGTGTGTGTGTGTGAGAGAGAGAGAGAGAGAGAGAGAGAGAGAGAGAGAGAGAGAGAGAGAGAGAGAGAGAGAGAGAGAGAGAGAGAGAGAGAGGCCAGGGAGGGACTCATCTCCCCCCCCTCTCTCTTTATCCCCAACTAATAGTTAAGAAGGCCTACCAAAAGAAAATATGTTACTTTAGTGTGTGGGGCTGCTGTCAGAATAATTATGGGCTACCATCATTTATAATTTGTATATAATAATTATTCTGCCAGCTGTGGCGGACAGCTCCCACACAATTATGATAAGATAATTTTTGTAAATAATATTTCCTTGTATTTTTCCTTTGTGGCAATTTTATCATTAAGTGATTCGGCTGCATCTTCATTTCCAAAACTTTTTCTTTATAACATTACTAAGCTAATTAGCTCATATACTGATACAGCTAATTAATGAGCTGCATGGATGTTCCTATGCTTACGCTTAGCCTCATAATCGTATGTTTTGACTAAGTAACATTATTTTCTTGTAAAAAGTTTTCCCATAATGAGTATAATATTATTATTATCTACATTGTTGTGGACTTGTTTGCTTAAAGTGATTTTTAAAGCTGTTGTTGCGTGAAAACATGCATTTTTGGCACTTAATAAAGTTGCCCATTTTCTCTCAATCCTGGTGTGGTCTGGATTTGCAGCATAAAAGATTTTGTGTGGATGCAAGAAACACAAAACTCTTTTGTTCCGTACTAGTATAAAAAAAACCACACTATTTCGCTGGCGTTAGAAGACTGCGTTTGTTGTGATTTTGTTAACTGAAGTTAATGGTCTAAAACCTGCACCTTATGGTTTTATGGAATGGACTGCGCCCATTGAAAATCAGCCACGCTTCAGCTACAACCCATTCAAAGCTCATGGTCAAGGCGATTACAGAGTTATTTGCAGCCACGAACCTTCGTGATTAGGGGCGTAACAATTACAGATCTATACCTATTCCAGTCCACCCTATCATCCAACGACACCTTGCCCAAAAAACTAGAAAGCACCGAATGACAGCATTTACTTGCTAGTTCCTCAGTGAATTATCTCTAGCACGAGTCATTATTGTCCACAAACTTTCATTACAAAGCCGTCGTAACTTTTTACAGTGAGTTTACTAATTAACACAAAAATATAAATAAAGCTGGTATAACAGTTTCTAAGTATAAGTAACTTCATATATATTCAGGTAATGTCATGAACTCCCCACAAATGTCAATAAATTATTTCTTCTTCTTGTTTTAATGATTTGTTTAATATTTAGAGAGAGAAAAGAAGACTAGGACACAACATTAACAATGTCGGATAGATAATGAGCCAACCCCCAAATTTATATGCTGGGTTGGGTGTGGCTAGACAAAGAGGAGGAAAGTTCACAATGCTGATGGCACCAAGACGAAGATTATCTTCAGTTATCGCCTGGTTGGTATAATATTATTTTAGCTAAGTAGTCATCGGCCAGTTCTGGAATCATTTCAGCGTCCACTGACATTCATTTGTATCAATGGGAGGGGTGGGTGGAAGAAGAGGGTTGGGGGCTGGAGGTTGCGAAAGGGGAGACGGTGGGAGGGGTTGCAGATCTATGATGGCTGCCGTTAATAATAGCAAACTTGATTACTATTCTCTGTTAGCACAGTTCACTCCTCAAAGAAGCCCATTGTCTGCCTTCGCTCTCTCACGATGGCTTAGAGTCAAAACAGACTATCTTTAGATAGTCCATTGACTTCATATTTATGTTAGGCTATTGCAAAAACTAAGAGCTCGCATTAAAAAGAAAGTATGCAAATAATATAAAATGGGAATTATACTTGTTATATTTCTGCAGTCCTTTTTTGATACAAGTTATTAGTTTTCGTTGTAAGTTTAGTAATACGTCAATGGACTATCTAAAGATAGTCCGTTTTGACTCCAAGCCATCGCCAGTGAGTCTCTCTCTCTCTCTCTCTCTCTCTCTCTCTCTCTCTCTCTCTCTCTCTCTCTCTCTCTCTCTCTCTCTCTCTCTCTCTCTCTCTCTCTCTCTTCGTTTACGTAAACAAAGAAACAATTCGGCGAAAATGGCGCGTGTGTGCAACGCCTCTCTCTCTCTCTGTATCGGCCGTCATTGCGGACAAATGGCGAGAGAAAATTGTGCCTAATTGTCTGAGTGTTGCTCGCATGGTTTCCCTTGGTGGGCTAAACCCGTCAGGTAGGCAGAATCAATTCTGGTTAATGGGTTAAACGTGTTCGCTTTGTCGGCAATTGGCGTGCATGGCCAATCTCGCAGTTGTATCCGAAGCCATTTTCGATTTCTGGGTAAAATAGAAAAAAACCCGAAACCTGTCATAAAGCGTCAAGGATGAAGCTACAGTATCGGCTATGTTTAGGAATGTTGTGGTAATAGGACACTCCTAGTCGCTTACACTAGTTACAGTATATTTCACTGAAAATGAAAATCTTCTTCTCTCGTATGTTGGTATTAAGAACGGTTGTTTTTCAAAAAGGTTTCTACAACATGGAAAGTCAAAGACAATCCCTCTTCTTTATTTTGACTATAATTTCAATACATTGTGATTTCTCCATTACTCTACATACGGGCTTCGAGGCATTTAAGTGGGCTTCCCTGAAATCTTCGTAGCAATTTGTGGTTTGGGGCAAACTGGATGTCATTGTGTATCTCTGTAGTTATTCAATATTTCTTACTCCAGTCTGCATTATGTGATTAAGTAGAAGAGCCCCTGCATATACTTTTTTTTAATCAAATTTTGATCTGGTGAATAGCTTGACCAACCAGAAACCATGACGTTTTGGTTATCAAACCAATATATTTTAGTCAAATGTTGTGTTTGCGGCTGTTGTTCTACAGTAAAATCCTAAGTAATAAGTGTGGTGTGTTGTAAAGAGCAGTCAATTGAGAATTCATACATATTTTTATGTTATCAAACTGTCTATTTATGTAAAGACAGGAGTGATTTCCCTTGCCGACACTGCACTTTTTCTTAATTTGGGCAACTTTTGATCTGTGGATACATTAGTTTGATTTGATGTTTTGCTGAGATCTTAACATATTTTGATTAGGTCTACTCAGAGCTTCCGCCAGAGAAAATCATTTTTATGGACTACACACTAACAAATATGATTTATGTTTTTGCTCATTACCTAAGGATGCTGGCGTCATTTTGTCAAATTGTACGTATTTATTGCGATACAATCACTCTCCAAACGATATATTTAATAGCACAGATCGTCTCCATTGTACCAATAAAACTTTAAAGTAACTACAACTCTGTATTAGTCCACAGCAAATTAACTAACCCAGTCACCAAAGGTCACATTGTTTCTAATTTCAGCTCACCCAGTGCCTTGCATCACGTCTCAGTAGGCCTACTTTCGTCTCCCTTTAAATAGTTGGCAATAATTATAAGCGTTGTCTAGAGGAATGTCCAAATGTATTTAATAAACTATTTGAATGCGCTTGTCTGCATTTTGCTGCTCAATAATGACATTGCTTCTTGTCTCTACTTTCATTTTTTCAATGTGCGTTCAATATGGCTGCCTAAACAAGCCAAGGGGAGCAACTCTGAGTCTCTTTTGGGCTGATTTAATGAACTAACAATATTTCTCTCAGATGATTCTTCCATAG
The DNA here is from genome assembly GCA_017654935.2 of Phymorhynchus buccinoides. Classification (NCBI taxonomy): domain Eukaryota; kingdom Metazoa; phylum Mollusca; class Gastropoda; order Neogastropoda; family Raphitomidae; genus Phymorhynchus; species Phymorhynchus buccinoides. The sequence continues at coordinate 28,007,116 of CM065680.1, forward strand.
TTCTAATTTAGAGAACCAGCTATTTTAAAATAATTTTAAAGTTCCATATACACATTCTCATTTTCAATGAAACAAACTGTAGATGCTGATACGAGTCTTTTGTTTAGATTGTACAATGTAGGTTTTATACTGTTCATATTGAATGCACGCCTGCGTTTTGTTTTGTTGTTGTTGCTGTTGCTGCTGCTGCTGCTGCTGCTGCTGCTGCTGCTGCTGCTGCTGCTGCTGCTGCTGTTACTGCTGTTGTTGTTGTGTTGTTACTTTTGTAGG
>CM065680.1:28014885-28017385 GCA_017654935.2 Phymorhynchus buccinoides
ATCGAATAAGCAACATAAAAACAATGACAGATATCAAGAGCACCCCCTCCACACACACACACACACACACACACACACACACACACACACACACACACACACACACACACACACACACACACACACACACACACACACACTCCACCCACCCCACCCTGACGTACGTTGCTATGTCTCTCTATGTCTGCAATTACTCAATCATTGCAAGCGTTGCCAATGCTATTATATGTATTTGTTAGTAGCCCCCTCCCCCTCTCCCACCCAACCCAACGTACCTTCCTATGTCTCTTTGTGATTTGTAATCACCACATTTTGTCGTTATAGGGGCAGAACAGGCCTAATCAATAAACGTTTTGGATTGGATTGGATTGGATCTATCTCTCTCTCTGTCTGTCTCTGTCTCTCTGTCTCTCTGTCTCTCTCTCTCTCTCTCTCTCTCTCTCTCTCTCTCTCTCTCTCTCTCTCTCTCTCTCTCTCTCTCTCTCTCTCTCTCTCTCTGAGTGTCTATGCGTGTCTTTCTCTCCTTGTCTGTCTGTCTGTCTGTCTATGTGTCTTTATGTCTGTCTGTCTGTGTCTCTCGACTCTGCCTGTGTGTGTCTCTGTCTGTCTGCCTCTGTGTGTCTCTGTCTGTGTGTGTTTCTGTAGCTGTCTGTCTGTGTGTCTTCCTGTCTGTGTGTCTTCCTATCTGTCTGCCTGTGTGTTTTTCTGTCTGTCTGTCTGTGTCTCTGTATCTGTGTCTTCCTGTCTGTCTTTGTGTCTTCCTGTCTGTATGTCTGTCTGTGTGTCTTCCTGTCTGTCTTTGTGTCTTCCTGTCTGTCTGTCTGTGTGTCTGTGTGTGTGTCTGTCTGTCTGTCTGTGTGTCTTCCTGTCTGTGTGTCTTCCTGTCTGTCTGTCTGTGTCTTCCTGTCTGTCTGTCTTCCTGTCTGTCTGTGTGTGTCTTCCTGTCTGTCTGTGTGTGTCTTCTTGTCTGTCTGTGTGTGTCTTCCCATCTGTCTGTCTGTCTTCCTGTCTGTCTGTGTGTGTCTTCTTGTATGTCTGTGTGTCTTCCTATCTGTATGTGTCTTCCTGTCTGTCTGTCTTCCTGTCTGTCTGTCTTCCTGTCTGTCTGTCTTCCTGTCTGTCTGTCTTCTGTCTGTCTGTGTCCTGTCTGTCTGTGTCTGTCTGTGTGTGTGTCTTCCTGTCTGTCTGTGTGTGTCTGTCTGTCTGTGTGTCTTCTGTCTCTGTCTGTCTGTGTGTCTTCCTGTCTGTCTGTGTGTGTCTTCCTGTCTGTCTGTGTGTCTTCTTGTCTGTTTGTGTGTGTCTTTCTGTCTCTGTGTGTGTCTTCCTGTCTGTCTGTGTGTGTCTTCCTGTCTCTGTGTGTGTCTTCCTGTCTGTCTGTGTGTGTCTTCCTGTCTGTCTGTGTGTGTCTTCCTGTCTGTCTGTCTGTGTCTTCCTGTCTGTCTGTCTGTGTCTGTCTGTGTGTGTGTCTTCCTGTCTGTCTGTGTGTGTCTTCCTGTCTGTCTGTGTGTGTCTTCCTGTCTGTCTGTGTGTCTTCTTGTCTGTCTGTGTGTGTCTTCCTGTCTGTCTGTGTGTCTTCTTGTCTGTCTGTGTGTGTCTTCCCATCTGTCTGTCTGTGTGTCTGTCTGTCTGTCTGTGTCTTCCTGTCTGTCTGTGTGTGTCTCTGACTGTCTGTGTGTCTTCCTGTCTGTCTGTGTGTCTTCCTGTCTGTCTGTCTGTGTCGCTCTGTTTCATAATTCGGATCTTGTAATATCAATGATTTCTTTCAGCACACTATTTTTGTTTATTGTCAAAATTGCTGTATAACAGCATAGGCAAATAAGCATTTTTTTTCTGTTCAAAAATCGGAGTATCACGTGTTAAGAGGGGGTGAGGTGGGGGTGGGAGGGTCGCACATCCCACTTTGCATATATATAGGGAGAAACTAAAATACTGTCTATTAGTCTGCTAAAAATAGCTTTCATTATTAAAAATAATATGTCGCTCTCATTTCTTTCAATGATTTGCAAATGATCTTCGGGATGATTTGAGAAGTCAATCATTCCTTTGATGGATTCTACGACAAATACAAGAGCTTGAGTTTGAGTTTTGAGACGAGTCACAAAATCTCATGTTCTGAGAAGAGGGTCCTCCTGTAGGGGGGAGGGGAGGGGGCGCATTGAGCACAAGTCCAAGAGAGAGAAAGGTAGAGAGCTATGCTTAATGTTGTGAAGTTCTACTAAAGCTTAAGTGGGAAACTAAGCGTTGTTACTTTCTAAATTAAGTCAATCGGTTTACTTAATTTAGAAGGTAACAACGTTTAGTTTCCCACTTAAGCTTTAGTAGAACTTCACAACATTAAGGGCTAGAGAGATGAGTAAAAGACAGAGGCAGAGATATCAGACAGACCAAGACAGATCGAAACAGCCAAAGGGCCAGCCACACACATACGAATCAGATCCGAATGCGATGCGATTTTGACGACGCGAGTCATAAATCACGTGGAATACTTCCGTCCAAAAAA
>CM065680.1:28022385-28047385 GCA_017654935.2 Phymorhynchus buccinoides
TCAAATTTGCCCATACTAATGTAGACATTAACTGCTGGGCAAAATGAGACTGAAATTTGCTTCATTACATGAGATAATTGGGGTGGGCTTCTTACCCGCCCGTGCGCTTTTACCCCACTACTTACTGCTGCTGCACTATTACAAGAAGTTCTCCCCAACTTCTACCACTACTATCATTACCACCATCACTTTGTACTCCCACCACAATTATATCCACCCGTTATAATTATCATTCCGTTAAGGCTCACCTGGCTAGAGGATCCGGGTAGCTCTGGCCCTACAGCAGCGTGACCACTCTGGCGCTGCGGATCGGTGGGGTCAGGCAGGGGTTGCCTGGGTCTGAGGGTCCAATCCCGGTATCGCGAGAATAAGGAGGGTCGCGCACGGATGACAACCACACTGCTGTCTGCCAAGGAGGCCGGAGGCGAAAGTCTGAGATGTTTCATGGCACTTCTTGGAGTAGATGATGGGGGTAGAGAAGAAAATCAGGTTTTATGTCCTCGCGGCTGCAGACAGCACAATCATGTGGTACGAAAACCATCAGCCAAACGTCATGATTTTGTTTCAAGCGTGTGAATGAAAAATCCGTTTAACGTCCTCCGGTCTGGAACAGACACACATGGAACATTAGTAGATCATAAAGATGGTAGGAACGATCCTGGATGCAATGCCGGAGGCAGTGCAACACCAGGAAAGTCCCGAATTGTTAACAATAACAGATCTTGAAACCGTAACCCTTGCGTGCAAGGTTCCAATTCATTTTATAAGACACGGTCGGGAGTAGGGGATTATAAAAAGCGCATGGCAGAAGCCCATCCCAATTATCTCATGAAATAGGCAAATTTCAGTCGATTTGCCCATGAGTTTAATGTCTGTTCTCTCATGGGCAAATTTGACTAGAATTTTCTTTATTTCAGAGATAATTGTTCTTTGCCCGCCCATGCGCTTTTTACCCTCTTCCCCTATATTATATCGTGGCAGGCCATCCTCAATGAGGTAGGACGCGATCTCCAGAGTTAGTGTTCTTTGCGCTTCCCTAGAGTTTCTCGGAGTTAGTGTTCTTTGAGGTAGCACGGGCACCAATGCATCAACCGGGTATTAGGGAGACGCCAAGGGATGTAACACTTGGCGTGTGACGGTCTGCCGTCAGACCCCACAGCTCGGTTATTTCTTTACCACCACTCGAGGAAGCTTCTTTAATTCCTGTCTTTTCAGTGGTGCATGTTATTAGACCCTTGTGGAGTTTTAAGTGAATTTTAAGAATTTGAAGAACGTGTGTGTTTCTTATATCGCTACGATAATTGAAATTGTTTAGTTTTTTTAAGAAACTATAATGTATCGTGATGGTATACGGGGTTTGAAGTTTTGCTGATATTTTTTTCAATGTTAAATGCTTCGTCTTTTGGGAGGCCAACTTCCGCCGCTGCTTTTTCGTTGTCGCTGGAGTCGTTGATGGTGATGATGATGATGATGATGATGATGATTTGTTGTTACGGTAGACGTCACTCGACTTTTTTTATTCGTAACAATTTTTTACAAGTTTGATGAAATATCTAATATTGATGGCTAGCCAGGTTTAGAGGTTAACTATGTTCTGTTGCTGCTATTGTTGTTGTTGTTGTTGTTGTTGTTATTGTCACCGCCGTTGTTGTTGTTGTCGTGCATGTTGATGTTGCCGCTGCTGCTGCTGATGTTGCTCGGTGTTCCTAAACGCATACATCGCGTGTAGGCCTATGTACGCAAAAGACTCTCAGATCATCCTTCGGCAGTTGAAAGTCGGTAAGAAAAGGGCCAAATTGATAGCTAGGTTTTCCAAGTGTGCCCACACCCCCTCCTCACCTTGTGCCACCCCCACCCCCAACCCCCCAAACATGGGTAGGCGACGCGCTCTCTCTGGGTGAGAGCAGCCCGAATTTCTACAGAGATAAGTCTCTGTGACTAGAATATACCAAATACAAAATACGAAACAGAATTTCATAGCTTACGTGAAGATTACTCTTTTAAATGTTAATGTTTAGTAAGTAGTGATATGACTTTTAAAATTAGTGATTCATGCGTAAAATAAGTAGTGTGAAGCTGCGCGCGCGCGCTCTGTGTGTGTATGCGCGTGTGTGTGTGTGTGCGTGCGTGTGTGTGTGTGCGCGTGCGCGTGTGTGTGTGTGCGTGCGTGCGTGCGCGCGTGTGTGTGTGTACCTGTGTCCGTGTGTGTGTGTGTGTGTGTGTGTGTGTGTGTGTGTGTGTGTGTGTGTGTGTGTGTGTGTGTGTGTGTGTCTGTGTCTTTCATTTAACGTCTATCCACTTCTCGTGATATTAGACAAAAAGAAATACATACAAATATTAAAAAAATATTAAAAATTTTTTTTTTTAAATGTATGCATGTTAAAGTGGTTGCGTGCATGTCAATTTGTGGATATGTGTGTGAAATATCAAAGTGGGTGCATGCAGGTGTATGTGTGTGTGTGTGTGTGTGTGTGTGTGTGTGTGTGTGTGTGTGTGTGTGTGTGTGTGCGTGTGTCCGTGTGTGTGTCCGTATGTGTATGTGTGTGTTTATGTATGCGTATGTGTATATGTCTCTCTGTGTGTACATGTACATGCGTCTATTAATGTGTGCGTTGTAATATATTTGGTAGTTTTTTGGTATTTGGTATTTTCTAGTCACAGAGGCGTCTCTGTGATATTTTGTTTTGTGTTGTATCCTCCACGCCCCAATAGTGGTAAAAGGAGTAAACTTATTTTGAATCTTGAATCTGGTTAGATTTAATTAACTGAACTCTGTTTTCTTTGCGCTTTTTCTTCTTTTTTTCTGTTGAGAATGTTTATATTTCTGAAGCTCTTGGTCTCTTGGCCTTCACAGGTGGTAAGCAGCACTGTATGGGAGATAATCGACTGAACTCTGTCAGGGATTGTTTGTCAGAGTTAACGTTCTTAAAATCTCTCTAACTCTCTCTCTCTGTCTCTCTCTCTCTCTCTCTCTCTCTCTCTCTCTCTCTCTCTCTCTCTCTCTCTCTCTCTCTCTCTCTCTCTCTCTCTCTCTCTCTCTCTCTCTCTCTCTCTCTCTCTCTCTCTCTCAGACATGTTTAAACCAGACAGACAGACAGAGACACAGAGAGACGCAAAGTTAGAAAAGAAACAGATGGAGAGCGCAACGGAGAGAGGGTGGAGAGAGGCAGAAATTAAGACAGAAACAGAGACGAACGGAGATGCTTAGCGACATAGACAGAGAGACAGATAGAGAGAAAGAGATAGAGAGAAAAAATGGGGGAGAGAGAGAGAGAGAGAGAGAGAGAGAGAGAGAGAGAGAGAGAGAGAGAGAGAGAGAGAGAGAGAGAGAGAGAGAGAGAGAGAGTGAAGGAAGACACGTGTACAAATAGAGAGATAAAGAGCCATGACAGAGACAGAGAGGCAGACAGACAGAGAGACAGACAGAGAAAGAGATAGAGAAAAGATGGAAGAGAGAAAGGGAGAGACAGGTACAAACAGAGAGGCATATAAAGAGAAACAGAGACAGACATAGATAAAGGGATATAATAGAGAGAGAACATGGGAGAGATAAATGGAGAGACAGATACAAATAGAGGGACATAGAGTGAGACAGACAGAGAGAAATAGAGAGAGAGAATGGAAGAGAGACAGGGAGACACATATACAAATAGAGAGACAGAGACAAGCAAAGACAGAGAGACAGATAGAGAGAACGAGATATAGAGATAAAAAATGGGAGAAAGAAATGGAGAGAGACAGAGACAGATAGGCAGACAGACAGAGACAGAGAGACAGAAAGAGACACAGAAAAGATGGAAGAGAGAAAGGGAGAGACAGGTACAGAGAGGCATAGAGAGAGAGAGACAGAAACAGGCATAGAGAAAGAGATAAATAGAGAGAGAACATGGGAGAGAGAAATGGAGAGACATATACAAATAGAGAGACAGAGAGTGAGACAGACACAGAGAGAGAGAGAATGGGAGAGAGATAGGGAGACACAGATATGACAAATAGAGAGACAGAGAGTGAGACAGACACAGGAGAGAGAATGGGAGACAGACAGGGAGACACATACACAAATAGGGAGGCACAGAGACAAGCAGAGACAGAGAGACAGATAGAGAGAACGAGATATATAGATAGAAAATGGGAGAAAGAAATGGAGAGACAGGTAAACACAGAGATGCAGAGAGAGAGACAGACAGGCAGACAGGCAGACAGACAGACAGATAGAGACAGAGAGACAGACAGGTGGATAATGCACTCTCTGTACACAAATGTTTCTGTGGATGATGATCAAACTGACTATATTGGTGCTTGCTTGCTTTTCATTCAGTTCAGAATATGTCCAATGATGGTTTCTCCATAGATCACACAGAATTATGGTCACATTATTAATTACTGGATCAACAAGGCATTATCTCTTCTTCATTTGTTTTTCTTCCACATGAGATGACAGCATACTGCAAACTGCATTGGGGCTGCATAGTGAAATGGGTTGGTTGCACGCGGTCGACTGTGCAGGCAAACTGAATGGCTGGTCGTGGTTGACATAATGTTATTATTTCTATACTGATTAAACACGCGCGCGCGCGCGCATACACACGCGCGCGCGCGCACGCGCGCGCATACACACGCGCGCGCGCACGCGCGCGCATACACACACGCGCGCGCGCGCGCGCGCGCACGCACACACACACACACACACACACGTACGCATGCACGCACACACACGCACACACACGTACGCATGCACGCACACGCACGCGCGCGCGCACGCACACACACACACACACACAAATAAAAAAGCCTTCTTAGCTTATTCTTTAACCCTCAATAAAGATCATTTTGACTTGACTTGACTTGACTTGACACAAACTCACTCTCTCTCTCTCTCTCTCTCTCTCTCTCTCTCTCTCTCTCTCTCTCTCTCTCTCTCTCTCTCTCTCTCTCTCTCTCTCTCTCTCTCTCTCTCTCTCTCTCTCTCTCTCTCTCTCTCTCTCTCTCTCTCTCTCTCTCTCTCTCTCTCTCTCTCTCTCTCTCTCTCTCTTCTCCAACCTGGGCGGCAAGAATTATTATTATTTCTAAAAAAAATTACCTTTTTTTTAATTATTAAACCTTTGTTTTACATTTTCATATAAATGAAATAAAAGTAAATTAACAATCAACAGACATGCAAATCAGGGGGGGGGGGGGGGGGGGGGGGTGAAGAGAGAAAAAAAGGAGCAAGGAAAGAAAACAAAGGAGAACTAGAATACTTGCGTAAACTGACCCTGTCGCGACACACGCTTGCACCCCTAACCTTAACACTAAACCTAATCATAACCCAATCCCTAACCGTAACCCTGATTTCGCCCACATTCAAACTTCTGCAAGCTTTTGACCTCAAGTATGCACCCACATTGTTATCTAAAAAGAGTTCTTGAGTTATAACGTTCACAGACATATAGACATACAGACAGACAAACAGACTGATAGACAGACAAACCCTGGAAATTTGTATCAAAATATACTGAAAACCACATGTACGACCATTTAACGCCAAAATACGCATTTTGAGCAACCCTAACCCTAATCTTGACCCAGACTGTGACCCTAACCATTAATCCCATTTTACCCAATTTTGAACTCGTCCAAGTTTTTGGCCCCTAGTACCACACGTAGGCTAAAGTTTCATGCTGAAGCGTTCTCGAATTATCGCTGTCGCAGACAAACAGACATACAGACAGATAGATAGACAAACAAATCCTGGAGTTTTTCATCCAAATACACTGAAAATAGTATATGAGGCCATTTTACACTATACCAGTCTATGCTTCGCGACTGTTAAAAAGAGACAGACACACACATATACACATAGACATATATATTGCATGTATACAGTGAGAGACAGACCAAAAATACACTGCTGGAGACCAACACCAATTGGACAGATACATAGAGGGATAAATGAAAGAAACAGAGAGAGCTAGACAGAGTTTTATAGAAATAGACAGACAAAAAATAGAGAGAGCAACTCACAGAGAGAGAGAGAGAGAGAGAGAGAGAGAGAGAGAGAGAGAGAGAGAGAGAGAGAGAGAGAGAGAGAGAGAGAGAGAGAGAGAGAGAGAGAGAGAGAGAGACAGACAGACAGACAGACAGACAGACACGGAGACGCACAGATACAGAGAGAGAGAGAGAGAGAGAGAGAGAGAGAGAGAGAGAGAGAGAGAGAGAGAGAGAGAGAGAGAGAGAGAGAGAGAGACAGACAGACAGACAGACAGGTAGACAGACAGAGACAGAGACAGGGAGAGAGGCGGGCAAAACGCGGCGTCAATCCATTTTCCCAACTCCTTTACTTCGGAGTGGAGGAACGAAGGAGGGGGAGGGGGAGGAAAGCGTCATAGTTTGATTGACAGGTGAAAGTGACTGCGCAATTAAACGGATATATAGTTCGTTGCTTGTGGAAGTTCAGCTTAACGTCGCGTATCGGCTTTCGCCATGTACGACGGGCTGAACAAACCAACCAGGGCATAAACAAAAATTTATGTTCCTGAATCACTGTCTTAGCCAAAAGGCCGAGAAGCGATCAGAATTGTTTGATAAAAAAAATACAGACAGAAAAAACTTTTGGGCATAAAATAATAGGTTACTTATAAACATACGTAATACAGACACTACAACAGACACGACGAGTATGCGGTACTTTTTTTTTATAATTATAAATATGATAAATAGTTTAAAATGTTTTCCAAAAGATATAATATTATGAAGTTATGAATTGGTGCGGCGATAAAATTTTGGTTCACAGATTAAAATTTTGTAAATTACACATTATTTCATCTACTAAACACTAAAGACAGATTATTTAATCTACTAAACACTAAAGACTGACGTAATCGCGACCTACGCCTGTACTCTCACCCTAAACCCTAACCCTAACCCTAACCCTAACCCTAACCCTAACCCTAACCCTAACCCTAATCTCAACCCAAACCCTTAACCGCTAACCTGATTTTGCCCACATTCGAACTTGTCCAAACTTTTGACCCCTAGTATCCACCTGTAAATTTTCATGTTGATATATCCAAGCGTTCTCGAGTTGTCGCTGTCACAGACAGACAGACAGACAGACAGACAAACAAACCTTTGTTTTTTTCGTTGAAACACACTGATAACTGTATGTGATGCCATTTTACACCGAAATATGCATTTTGAGCAAATTTGAACACGGACGGACGGACGGACAAAGTGAAAACAATACCAGTCTCGCTTCGCGACTGGTAAAGAGGAAAAAACAACAACAACAAAAACAACAACAGAGTTACTTGAAGAAAACCCAGCACCTGTTCAAGGCAAGGTTATGATCAAATCAGGCTGGCAATTGTAAGTTATAACATTCGCGTGCGTATCCACACATTTCAGTATACATTTTGAGCACCCCCATAGTTATCAGTGCACACACACGTGAACACATATACCAGAAATATTGTTCATATATATAGATATATGCATACAAACGAATTTTTTTTAAATCATTTATCCTTCCCTTTTTTTCTTTCTTTTTTTTCTCTATTTTTTATAAGTAGATAGGCAAGGTAAGCAATTTACACAATCTAATCTAGGTCTTAATAGTATGTTCAACTGGCAACAATAGTTCATACAGACACAAAAAGATCTTTGTACACAAACCATTTGGACACCATATCATTATACATCATATTTTTACGAGCAATGTACTCTTCAATTTTATATCGATAGTTAAGTTTTTTGGTGAAAACACTTAAAGCACGGAAACTTTTGCTTAATTTACATTCATAAATATATTGTTTTGCAAACAGAATTATAAAATAAAAGATTGAGTCAATGTAAATGTTTTTATCATAACCAAGTATAACCAGATGTTCTGTTCATTGCAAGTTTGACATATTAGGACATTTTTCATTCATTAAATCTGTCAGTGCTTTCCAGAAAAGCTGTGTATAAGTGCATTGCCAAAACATATGTGCGATTCCATCTATAGCTGTATTGCAGAAGCTGCAACGATCAGTAGGAGTTATCCCCATTCCCTTCAGAATAACATTCGTCCCAAGGCATCTGTGAATAATTCTAAGCTCAAACAATTTATTTTTATATCAGAGACCTTGGATAAGTAAAGAAAACAATCAGTCATTTTCGACATTCATTTTTTCATTCCACTTTAAACAAAACTTAGGGCAACTACTATTATCAACAAGTATATCATAATATAATTTCGATCCCTTGAAAATGGATAGTATTTTTTTTAACCATAAGTGAATCTTCAAATATTTATTGTTGTTGATAGGAATTTTCACTTTTTTAATATACCCATTCATTGCTGCTTTATATCCTGAGAAAGTGATGAAATCTACATTTACGTCATATTTTTGCTTGAATTGTTCGTATTGAATAAATGTTCCATTTTCATCCAAGAAGTGTGCTATGCAGTGAACGTTTTTCTTAATCCATCTTTTATTTTGAATATACTTTTAGGCTATTAAAATGCGCTTGTTATAAAACACTGGTTCTGCTAGTAATTCACCTGAATATTTACAATCAACTTTATAAAAAAAAATATACTATAGGCGTTAAATACTTCTGTCCAGAAAATGTTTGACTTTTTTAAGGTTGAAAGAAATTCTGGCCCGAATTTTGTAATATCCTTAAGTGAAGGAAAATAATATTAAACATTGTTATATTCTTCCATCTATGACTTGTTTTTTCTAATTTTCTTATCCAAGTCAACTTTAGCGCTGTAGCAAACATTGTTAGGTCTGGTAGTCCCAGACCACCACTCTCAATGTTGTTGTGTACCGTTTTCCTACTTATTTTGTCAGGTTTTTGTATTCCAAACAAAAGTGTAACACCAGCTTTGCAGAGTTTGAAAACAATCGTCTGGGGGATTTGGTAGGGCGGCAAGAATTATAGTATTACTTCATAATTTTTATTTTATATATATATATATATATAAAAAAAAAAAAAATATATATATAAACAAATCGTAAAGTTAAAATTAAATTGATTGAGTTTCTCTCTTAGGTTCACAGACTTATACATTGGACACAGACAAAGTTTTGTTAAAGCAAACTATGTATATAAGAGGAAAGTTTAATGGTGTGGTACCACACCATTAAGCTTTCCTCTTATATATATAGTTTGCTTTAATAAAACTTTGTTTGTGTCCAATGTATAAGTTTGTGAACCTAAGAAAGAAACTCAATAACTTTAATTTTAACTTTACGATTTGTTCTGTGTTCTGAAAAGAATAAAACAAAATAATGTGCTCATTTACTTTTTCTCCCAGTGGGGGAGATAGACAATGCCTATGCAAAGACAGCTGTTTCGTCTTTGAGAAAGACTCTTCAGTCTGCATATCGGCTGTTGGGATGATCCCTGGAGTCTTTGAGCCAGTGAACGACACAAAAAACGCAATGAACACACAGCATCAACTTTTTGACTGCTCCGGTCATTGAAATCTATTCAACAGTTGAAATTGAACATGGAGATCAGTTGTGTGAGAGATCCTCACAGAATACAAAAAACAACAACGATGATAATAATCCTGATGATGACTGTAAACAACAACGCCGTCATATAATTGTATGCTTGTCAGTCGTTTCCGACTATGACTGCCAGATAGCAGAGGGGGCAGCTGCTATTATGACAGGCTGGGATGGAATTTGTTTGGATATGTAGGGGAAGACGGGGTAAAAAGCGCATGGGCGGGTAAGAAGCCCACCCCAATTATCTCATGAAATTAAGCAAATTTCAGTCTCATTTTGCCCATGAGACGAGCGTTATTGTCTAGCATTCGTCGCATGGGCAAATTTGACTGAAATTTTCTTTATTTCATGAGATAATTGGGGTGGGCTTCTTACCCGCCCATGCGCTTTTTACCCCATCTTCCCCTAGTGGAGATGCCTTGTCCAGGCTACATCCCCACTCTTTCGGCCAAAAGGATTTGAGGACAGCTAGCGTTGGGGGGAAGGTCCCCAAAGGCAAACCAGGTCGTAGCCTTTACTTCCGCAAAAGACTAACGTACCATGCTTTTTCATGACTGAACAAAAATCATCCAACAGCAATCATTTTATTATTGTTGTGTCAATAAGGATAAACAATTGAACAAATAAAAGAACATTAAGATTAATTATTTGGTATGTGATACGCTATAGTCACATAGGTGTCTCTGTGAAATTCGGGTTGCTCCCACCTAGAGAGTGCGTCGCAGCCAGAGGCGCGCCACCCATTTTTTTTTGTATCCGATTTTTGTGTGACTGATGAGGAAGGAAAGGTAAATTTGAGTAGGTTTCTTTGAGTAGGTGAACTTATTCCAGTAATGACATAACTTGTATGACTTTGGAAAACTGATGCTTAATATGAAGTGCGTTTTTCTTTTTTTCTTTTAATGAATAGAAAATTACGAAACGCACGTTCTGAAGAAGATAAAAAAGCCACAGATACATTATTAAAGTTGCATAATTATAGAAAAAAATATAAAAAGTCGCACTCACCCGTTACAGTAGCGATCTTGATGGAAGGGGTGGGTGGGTGAACGCACGCAGCTATGTCTGTTGTGTGTGATTTGCCTCTTAATTCAAAACGACAGACGATCCACGCATCACGCCGAGCATTGTGCATAGATAGTTTGACTAGCCACAATGTTGCACGGCGCTGCATAACAGTGCTAGCTTTTAGGGTCGGCTACACTACGTACGATTCCATGTCAATACGATGCGATTGTGACGATGCGTGTCATGATTCACGCGAAATACTTCCGTCTAAAAAAAAATTCTAAAATAATAGGGGAAGACGGGGTAAAAAGCCCATGGGCGGGTAAGAAGCCCATGCCAATTATCTCATGAAATAAAGCAAATTTCAGTCCAATTTGCCCATTAAACGAATGCTAAACATTAACACTCGTCTCATGGGCAAAATGTAACTGAAATTTGCTTTATTTCATGAGACAATTGGCATGGGCTTCTTACCCGCCCATGGGCTTTTTACCCCGTCTTACCCTATATAGCGCATCAAAGCAACTCAGTGCGCGTTTCACTCCTCATTCGTACAAACATTTCTAACAGACTGGTTCACGTATCCTCACCATACATCTCTATGAAAATAAATACATTAGATTCTACTACTTTCGCTCTATATACTCAAGTCGACCCAACACATGACTCACATCGTCACAATCTCGTTGTATTGACATCGAATCGTTTGTAGTGTAGCAGGCCCTGTAAGGGGCGCCCATACTACATACGATGCGATGCAATTGCAATGCGATTTGACATTTGTGAAGCATGATCCATGTGAAATTCAACTTTGTCCAAACGAATCTGATGAAATCCTACTAGTTTTGTTCACTATATTTGTAGAATTAATAATATTACTTTTAAGAATAATTTGATATGAGGGAAAAAAATTTAATTCGGTTGTTCGTTTGCCTGCTGTTTGTTCGCTGTTGGTGTGATTTGGTTTGTGTACCATTATGTCCATGGTTGTTTGTACTAGTAAAAGAATCAATCGAAATATTGTACGGCGTTTTATACGGGCGTTGGGGTGTTTTGCTTCGAATTACATTAGTAATGGGAGTGTGACTGATTCTGGAAGTCTTGACAAAGATTAATAAATCGAAATGTTGACACATGTTGAGCTTCTTGTTTTGTTTCTTCCCCCCTCAGATCTATATTTGTAGCATTCCGTACACGAATCTGGTAAAATATCAATATTGTTTTAATCCGACATTTTATTTGATTCATGAATTATTGGGGTCAACGTGAGCGAAAATACTACAATTATTTTTAGACGGAAATATTTCACGCGATTCATGACTCACAGGCATCGCCACAATCGCATCGTATTGACATCGGATCGTATGCAGTATAGCATTCATGACTCACAGGCAACGCCACAATCGCATCGTATTGACATCGGATCGTATGTAGTGTAGCATTCATGACTCACAGGCAACGCCACAATCGCATCGTATTGACATCGGATCGTATGCAGTGTAGCAGGCTCTTTACCGACATCTGTGTAGTTTGCCTGGGTGGTGCGGTTTAAAACGTTTTGTGGCGTTGTGGCTGGACGACGACTTCCGAACCCACCGAAAGCTCTCAGAACGCTCAGTACCGATTCTTGAAGGTAGTTCGTGTCAGTTGGAGAAAAAAAGTGTAGCTAAACAGTATTTCATATATACAGTATGCTAGAGAATTTCAGGCTCTCCGATGTTTTGGTGGGGTTTTTTAACCCTTTCGCCGCCAGCCATTTTTCAGCCAAAAAATACCATTATGCTTAACGGGGTAGAGAAAATAAATGTCTGCAATGCTGCGAATTCATCTGTAGCATAGGGGAAGACGGGGTAAAAAGCGCATGGGCGGGTAAGAAGCCCACCCCAATTATCTTATGAAATGAAGCAAATTTCAGTCTCATTTTTCCCATGAGACGAGCGTTAATGTCTAGCATTCGTCTCATGGGCAAATTTGACTGAAATTTTCTTTATTTCATGAGATAATTGGGGTGGGCTTCTTACCCGCCCATGCGCTTTTTACCCCGTCTTCCCCTATATTAACATTAGGCCTATCCTTACCTCCCATGGGTGTTAAACCATTGTGTTGCTAAAATGCGACTTTGGCGGTGAATGGGTTAATCAAGGTCAAATTATTGCTATGGGACTGATAGTAGATCTTTTCTTCGGTAATAAAACATAATTGCATTTATCCGTCCAAAACAGAAAAGAAATGTCAGTAATTGAAAGCATTTTTTTTTTTAAATTTAAAGCAAAATTTAGAGCTCTCCAAAAACCGTTCCCTTTGACGCACTAATCTTTCGGGACATTTTTCATGCAATGTTATCTCCTTCCTTTCTGAAGAGTTCTGAACATTCCTAATCATTGTCTTTTGTGGTCCAAATATTACAAATAAAGATCTCTGATTGAGATAACACGAGTTGCTGTTCTTTTGTTTGTTTGTTTTTTGTTCGTTTGTTTGTTTGTTTTCAATAAAAAGTTCTGTGCGCAGCATTCAGTCACAAGTATTCCCGCTTAACATTCGCAGAACGCTCTTGATGAACAAAGTTTCCAAAGTGAGTTATTATGCAACTATTATTTGAAATATTAGTTCAAATATCTGACTACTTGTCCTCGCTACATTTCCAAAATAATAACAAAACTAAATATTCTTATGTTTCGTGTAATTGTGGTATGCCTATCCGAGGGCATTATTTGCTGATAGAATGTCCTATAAAATCTTAACTCCAATTTACAAAGACAAATCTATTGACTTTATCAACTTTCAAAATGACAGTCAAATATTATCCATCCTTTTCATCATTAATATTGCTGCAACTTTTTCCGTTCACTATACTCATGTAGACCCCAATACACGAAATAAAACAAATAAAATGTCCAATACAACAATACAACAATACAGATATTTTAGACCCAAAAAAAGGAATGGTTCCAGCAAAAAAATAGTATAAGTGCATGGCTTTGTACATCGATTTCTCGGCAAATATGTAGATTTACACCCTCCTGCTCTATTTCTTGGTTCCTTCCGTGGTTAGGGATAGGGATAGGGTTAGGGATAGGGTTAAGGATAGGGTTAGGGTTAGATAGTCTTTTCTTTAGCCACAAGCATCTTTTTTTGTTGTCAAAATCATCTATTTTTTGGGAGCATTAAATCGCTGCCGATATTTTATCATATCCATGTACGGGAGACTACAAATATATTGAACATAACTAGTAGGATTTCATCAGATTCATTTAGACAGTAGAATTTCACGTGCATCATGCCTCACAAATGTCAAAATCGGATCGCACTGAATCGGATCGCACTGAATCGAATCGTACGCAGTGTGGCTGGCCCTTAATGGAGAGTTTCACACCTGTATTTATTTTCACTCAGTGTAGTTTTATAAAAATGGGGGGAGTAAAACTTGCAGAGAGATAGAACCAAACATTTACAGTTGTGTTTGTGTGTGTTTGTTTAACAACAACCAAAAATCAGTTCAGAGCTTCCAACCAAGTAAGCACCATATTAATAAATTAATATATCCTCAGCTTCTAAAACTGTAAACTCAAACGCGATAGGCCTGGCGAACACCAGTAAAAAAAAAAAAATCCCTTCGATATGTCAACACAGCAGCGTCACTGCCAGCTGATTGTGCCAGGCGCTGTCAGTCACCTAGCGTCATTGTCACTTCCACAAGGGATTTGGGGACAAACGGGGGTACTCCACTAATGGATGGGCGTCATTAAGTGAGGGCCAGTCAATAACATTCATTAGGCGGTAGCTGTCCTCGGTCCTCCAAAGAGGTACGAGGAGTATGTTTTGTCCTTTGTCTCTGTGTGTATGCGTGCGTGTGACTTTTTGTGTGTAAAATAATGCGATGGAATTTGACCAAATTTGGTGCAATGAAAAACTATCAGCTAAGGACTTAATCAAGATAATAATCTGGATGTAGTCGTTTCGGTACAGAGACTTTTAAATAAGGCAGAACCGTTATAAACTTTCATTAAAAAAAATATATATATATATACTGATTATAGTAGCAACGTGTTTCCAACGTCAAAACGAATAGCTATAAACATAAATTACCTCCCTTAATTATTACCACGTGGGTTTTTTGTGTGCTAAATCCGCCGAAGTCCTGCAGGAGGTAAGGGGACACACAATGGTTCTCTCGGTTGGAAAATTCCTTGGGTGAAAGCCTGGAGATACTGTCACGAAATGACTACAGAAAACGGACTTCCAGTCGATAAAATTGCATTTTCACCAGTAAACTAAAGGGCGAGCCACACACATACGAATAGTATCTGAATGTGATGCGATTTTGACGACGTGAGTCGTGAGTCACGTGGAATTCATTTATTGGGTCTAATAGCAGAATTATTTTTATCATACGGAAGTATTTCGCGTGATTCATGACTCACGTCGTCAAAATCGCATCGCATTCAGATACGATTCGTACGTGTGTGGCTGGCCCTTAACTGAACGTTGAATCGTGAGCTCGACTCTCTCTCTCTCTCTCTCTCTCTCTCTCTCTCTCTCTGTGTGTGTGTGCGTGTGTGCATGAGTTCATTATTCCACCATCACTTTCCAGTAGGCCTAATTCATTTATCTTTCAATAATGTACAATTCTCAAGAGATCTATCACATTAGTACTAAAGGCAAACAAGCAACAACAACAAAGTGTTGAGTATTACTTTGTTGGATGTTTAATACGAAATATAAGTGATATTTTCAACAAATTCATCATCTTTAAACGTAAAAAAACCAATACAAAGAAATGCACACTTTTATCAAATCCGAAAAAGTAAAATAGCTACATTATTATCCATTTTGCGTTGTTGTTTTCTACTAAAGAAACAAAACAACAACAAAAACAACAACAAAACTAAAAACTCTTCACATGTAAAAATGTCTGAAAAGGATATAAGCACTGTGTGGTATAGTATAGAGTGGCACAGTGGTAGCGCGTTCGCCTCGTGTCAAGTAAACCCGGCTTCGAACCTGGGTACAGGGGAGTTTTCCTCTCACTTTGCACTAGGCCTTACGGTCTGAACGTGGAGTCTTTCGGATGAGACGATAAACCGAGGTCCCGTGTGCCCATGCACTTAGCATACGCTAAACCCAGTGGCAACGAAAAAGTTGTCATTTGGTCAAAATTGACCCCACCCCCCTTTCCTTCCTCATCAGTCACATAAAAATCGCATGCAAAAAAAAACACAATTGGGTGGCGCGCTTCTGGCTGCGACGCGCTCTCCAGGTGGGAGCAACCTGAATTTCACAGAGACGCCTCTATAAAGTACCTAATACCTAATAAACGTTTTGTGGTTATCATTTTCTGACAAACTCGTTGCTTCCTTAGGGTCTGTGTACATTAGAACCGCAATCCGCAAGTTCCGTGCGAAAAACCCATTCGCTTACATATACATTTATTTTTAAACACCCGAAGGTGCTGATGGGACCCAGGGATTCACCAGCTGAAACCTGCCCTATCAACACGAGAGCAGCCCTGCCTCCAGCCCTGGAAGTCTGGTGTTAGTTGTGTCACTGGGGAGTAGGCACACACGGGACATTCCATTAAGTATGCAGAGGCACGTAGCTACTCTCGGCCTGGTGACCATTGGATACGATACAGATGAGCCCTTACGAAAGTGACCCATATAGGTGTACCAGCTCGTTTTTCATGACTGCAGAGCCCACCGGCAAAAATATAACTCTGAAACCCAGCACGCATCCAACAGCCCCCTAGGACAGGCGAGGCCAGTGCATCTTAAAATAATAAGCGGATGGGATTGCAGATGAGCTTCTGCGTCCGCCAGCTGTGATTCAAATGTGGCGCGCGCTCAGCGCCTCCCCTCTTTTATAGTCCGGTCGCGGGTTTAAGCGAATGGGGTTTCCGTACGGAACTTGCGGATTGTGGATCTAATGTACACATGCCCTTAGCCTTGTGATCCGGTCTGCCTGCAAGAAGGTTTACCACATACAAATCCAAACCGATCAAATGCTTCAATGCATAACGAGCAGAATGCACTCCAAGAAAGCTCTTGGCCAAGCAAGAGTCTTCAAGAATGGAAGGCTGCAGGTCTGTCTATATGTCGGAAGGTTTATGTCTTTTTGTTTGTTGGTTGGATTTTTGTTGGTTTTGGTTTTACTTTTCCTAAAAGCTGTACAGTATTCAGGTTTACCGTTATTAGCATTTGTTGAAAAAACAAACAAAACAAAATTACACACAAAATATATGGCCAAAATATAATATTTCAACATTTCCGATACAAGAATGACAGTTTAGGCTAACGTGAAAGTTCGACAGGTTTGTTTCTTGAGCAATATACTAAATTTGGACAAATTTCATCACAATATGTACTTAATATTATTGTGATTAGTTTAGCAACGTCCTTCTATTGGTAAAAGCAAGCCATAAATAGGCCTAGGCTATAAGACCCACCAAGCACAGAATAATACAGTGTATGTTTTTAGGAATTCAACTCTGATCAAAAAGTGCAGTCCTAGTGCTTTTTTCTTCTTCAAGTGCTTTTGTACTCTATTTATGCATGCACTTTGCGTCGTTCATGCGAACAACATTTATTTTGCATTGTTAAATAAACAAAAGGTTTCAAAAGTTAAGCTTGAAACCATCGTAAAAACAAATTATTATTTAAAAAACATTTACAGCAAAACAGTGTGATCTATATGTGATGTTCACTCCATTAACCGTTTAAACAAACGCTGAGATCAACACAACTAGCTAATATATTCTCAGTTTAACTTATTAATCCGATAAATCAGGCCCACCCCCTTCCTCATCCTCAATGATTCTACCCTCATCCTCATCCTCATCTTCCTCCGCCTCCTCGCCATGCTCCTCCCCCTCTTCCTCTTTCTTCTCTTTCTCTTCCTGCGCCAGTTCCTGTTCCCGCAATGCCGCGCGAATGGCTGCTTCCGTTTCCGGGGTGGGATCTTCCGCCTCGATGACTTCCGGTCCCGAGGGGAACTCATCCATGGGTGCATCGGGAAGGGCCGGTTCATAGTTGTCCCTGCAGGCCTTCTGGCCCCAGCCCACGTACAGGTTTTCAAAGAATCTGAAAACAAACAACAATTCTCACAGTTCTTTGTCGTAATGCGTCGCATTATCTCCTACAGGTTTTCAAAGAATCTGAAGGTTTTCAAAAAATGAATGTTGACAGTTCTACATCATGGCACGTCGCATTGGTGTGTTTTTTCTTTTATTTAATGGCAAAGGTTAACAGTTTATCTTGTATCCTGCAGGGTTGCTGACAGTTCTTTAAAATAATGCGTGACATTACTTCTATTATATCACAGAGGCGAAAGGCTTATAACCTTCCTTTGTTTTTAATTTTAGCCTACATGGAAACCATTTTATCTCGTTGAACAAATCCCAGAATTCGTCCATTTATGTCTCTCATGTTCGTTCAAAGAATCATATCATTTTTGGCTTTGTCATAACTGTTTTGACAAAGTGATCCTTCCTTGATCCGTGGCTACGGCCACAGACCCAGGCCAGTTGAGGGACTCTAGGCAAACACAAAGAACAATAACTCAGTATATGGCGTTTTACCCCATAGGCTTTATTATCAAACTGTCGGTGTGTGACCTACCTTCCGTGATCCGTGGCCACGGCCAGTGCTCCAGGCCAGTTGAGGGACTGCACGGTGGCCACGGCATGCTCGGGGACCAGCTTGGTGGAGGCGCGTGCGATCCACCCTGGCTGGTTGGCTGTGGGACCTGGACAAGAAAGACGTGTGTATTATGTCAGTTGTCATGTCGGACTACGACTACTGGACAGCAAAGTATTAGCTCGCATAGCCTAAGTTCGTGTGGTTTTTGACCACCACCATCACCTCCTCTCAAAGCAAGGCAAGAGAGAGCATGTAAGCACGTGAACTTAAAGGGAAAAGCCAGAAAAGCTCTGCCTCGCAAATGGAGTTTTACGTCCTCTTGGTCTGAAGCAGACACATATGGGACATTTGTAAATACAAATATGGTGGGAACAATACTGGAGGCAATGCCCGGAGGCAGTACGAAACCAGTAAAGTCCCGATTTTTTTTTATTAATGCAGATAGCTGTAGCGGTGACCACGCCTCGGTTAAACCTCATCGGCTATGGCACCGCCACAAGTAGTAGGTATGCGGCGCGCGCTCAGCGCCTCCCCTCTTTTATAGTCCGGCCGTGCCTTTACGTGTGTTATATAGCCTATTTGACTGGTAACTTGGGATACTGAACCTAAGTCTGGGTTGTACTGTCACAGTGCATTTCTAGTATTAGTTTATAATGGGGATGCCTTTGCCCAGGATAAAATACATCCCCGATATTTCGGACACGAGGGCTGGTTGATGAGTCGAACACTCGTGTCGAAGAGAGTATCCAGAGAGTTACTCTCTTCGACACGAGTTACTTCCCCACTCTCTCGGACACGAGTTACTTCCCCACTCTCTCGGACACGAGTTACTTCCCCACTCTCTCGGACACGAGTTACCTCCCCAGTCTCTCGGACACGAGTTACCTCCCCACTCTCTCGGACACGAGTTACCTCCCCACTCTCTCGGACACGAGTTACTTCCCCACTCTCTCGGACACGAGTTACTTCCCCACTCTCTCGGACACGAGTTACCTCCCCACTCTCTCGGACACGAGTTACCTCCCCACTCTCTCGGACACGAGTTACCTCCCCACTCTCTCGGACACGAGTTACTTCCCCACTCTCTCGGACACGAGTTACCTCCCCACTCTCTCGGACACGAGTTACTTCCCCACTCTCTCGGACACGAGTTACCTCCCCACTCTCTCGGACACGAGTTACTTCCCCACTCTCTCGGACACGAGTTACCTCCCCACTCTCTCGGATACAGTTCTGAATTGGCAGTTGGCGTTGGCCAACTGATCCCCAAAGCTTCATGCAACACTAAGGCACAGTGCCTTGCTTCAAGCTTTGAGAATCAAAGTCATTCGCCCCCCCAAAAAAAAACCAAGTGTGTGCCACATACGATTTCTGTATAAACTAATAAAGTTGTCCAGACTTCTGTCACAATATGATCTGTATTGTTAAAAATTCGGGACTTTCCTGGTGTTGCACTGCCTCCGGGCATTGCCTCCAGGATCGTTCCCACCATCTTTATATCTACTAATGTCCCATATGTGTCTGTTTCAGACCGGAGGACGTTAAACAGATTTTTCTTCAGAGTTCTGTAAGCAAACCGATGTGTCCCCGTCTGTACGTGTCACCCTCATTGTGCCCCCGACTCTATTATGTCCCTGTCTCTCTATTATGTTCCAATTTCTGTGTGCCCTCATTTTTATGCGTACCCTCCGGATTAGAGATAGGGTTGGGGTTGGGGATACAATTTGGGATTCGGGTTAGGGATAGCGATAGGGTTTCAGATTAGGTTCAGGGTTTGGATTAGGGTTAGGGTTAGGTTTTTGAGTCCCGTACAGACGGACAGATTATATGACGGGGACATGTACATATTATAGAGACGGGGACACATAGACACGGGGACTATATTATAGAGACGCGGACACAGAGACGGGGACACAACATAGAGACGAAACTGGGGACACATAGAGTGAAAATCCGTTTAACGTCCTCCGGTCTGGAACAGACACAGTGACATTAGTAGATACAAAGATGGTGGGAACGATCCTGGAGGCAATGCCCGGAGGAAGTGCAACACCAGGAATATCCCGAATTAGTAATAATAACAGATGTATGATGCTATTTTTTGGAGCATACACATAGAGACGGGGACACAACCCTAAGTAACCCTAAGTATATGCCAATAATTGCCGATAAACGGCAGGTGGACATTACTGGAAGACGAAGAAGAAGAACCCTGACATGTCAAGCCATTGCCAACCAACAAGCACTGACCCGTGTCCTCGGCCAGAGGGGCCAGCAGAGGAGGTCCGCTCTCCGGCTGGGGCTCCTCCGGCTCCTCCCTCTGCTCCTCCGCCTCCTCCTCGTTGACCTCTTCACCTTCCGACCTTGGCACGGGGTTCAACCAGCTCGTGCGCCCCTGCATGAAAACGAGGCTTAAGGGCCAGCCACACGCCCACCAAAATCGCACGACTGTACGATACGATTCGATCGCGTGGTCTCGAAGCGCGAATCACATTTTGTTCTTGGAGCCCGCGTGATCGAATCGTATCGTACAGTCGAAAATCGCACGACTGTACGATACGATTCGATCACGTGGTCTCGAAGCGCGAATCACATTTTGTTCTTGGAGACCGTGTGGTCGTGTGGCTGGCCCTTGAGTTGTAGTTTCGACACAAACCCATCACATTTTTTCGCATTGAGAACTTTCACCGAGAAGCAACGTTTTGCCGTTCTCGGGAAAGGGATATAATAGGCCTAGGGTTAGGGTGAGATCAATGTTATTGTCATAAAACTTGAAAGTACCAGGGTTTGAGACTGAGAGTCGTTAACATGAGAGGGTGGTGGTCTAATCTACAACTTTGCCGAAAACCGTACAAAATGCACGCATAAGAGCACACAAACGCAATATTAAAATTTAATATTCGAGTGAAATGAAAGGATGGAACCTTGATACATCCTGAACCATTCTGATCAAAATTTCGTTATGAATAGCCCGTAAGCTTAGGTTGCGGCGGTTGGAACAATATCACGTTGTTGTAAAATGATTTCAAAATTTCAAGATTTCAAGATTTCAAAATTTCAAAATTTCAAAAACACCAATGCTTTCAAGTTTTCGAGATTTTTATTCTCTTCATCAGGAAGATGAGATTAAAACTGACATGAGGTAAAAAAAAAAATAATTAAAAAATAAAAAGGTACAGCTAAAAAGCAGGGGTGAGCACAAGTTCAATATGTTGTTGTAAAATGTTAGACAAGTCACAGTCAAAGACTCGTCTTTGACACAGACAGTAAATGTTGTTGACTGAACTTGGTACCTGAGGCAGAATGAAGGAGGCGTGGTGCACCCAGGACATGAGGCTGGGGTCACTGAGGTCTTTCATGGGCACTCCTTCAAAGTCCAGGTCCACCACTATCGAGTCTCGCGCTCCTGGTGGCAGTTAGCACACACGAACACGAACACACACACACACACACACACACACACACACACACACACACACACACACACACACACACACACACACACACACACACACACATACACACACACACACACACACACACACACACACACACACACACACACACACACACACACACACACAAATATATAGACATAAAGACACACGCACACATATAACATACAGATGCGCGTACGCTTGTACGAGTTCGTGGGCGCGCGCACACGCACACACAAACATGTATACACACCCACACAGAGACTCACGAGTACACACACACACACACACACACACACACACACACACACACACACACACACGCATTTATATAAACATACACACACACACACATACACGCACACATGTACGCAAACACACACACACACAAGACACACACACACACACACAAACAAGCACACGTTAAACAAATTCCGAAGGGCTTTATATAAACTCCCCTTCATACACACATTTTACACATAGGCCTACATACACGCAACCACGCATGTACGCAAACATGCAAGAGCACGCACACATTCTTGGGCAATCCTTACACTAACTATAATCCACACATAGCATGCTTACCTGCGTTTTTCTTATTGCTGGGTGATCCAAGCAAGCAGCAAGAAGAGAAGCAAAACGTATAGAAATTGTCTTTAAATTCCAAATTCCGTGTAAGTGTAGACGGTTTTGCCTTTCCTATCATGAGCATAAGCTGTAATCACCGCGTGATTGTTCTGTACATTATAAACATCATCTTGTGATGTGTCGATTGCTATAAACCAATGACAGGCTTTCATTGTTTGAAAGTGAAGGCTATAATTGGCGTAGTAAGAAAAAGTTTTTCACACAAGACGCTGAAACGTAGCTAGAGCAACACTCCCAGCCTGTCATAATAAGCCCACTAGTAAGTATTATTGATGGCAGGTGATTGAGATCTGGTTTTGTTTGACCCTAGTTTTGATCTAGATCCTATGTTCCATGATGAATAAGGAGTAGATAGATATGTTATAGAAAAGAAGTGGTAAACATTCTATTCTATTTATGTGCACTGATTATTTGTGTGTGTGTGTGTTTTTGACTTGAACACTTTTGGTACCAGAACCGGAGTTTATGCCTACTAACCCTTTTGTCTATTTTTAGTAGGAAACCTATGGGCCGCAATCTTGCACTTTATGATACCATTCCTTTCCAGGTGTTGGATGGAGAGTGATGTTGGATTGATCACCTTTTATGTTTTACTGATCTCAGTTTGTTAACTGAAATTCAGTTTATTTATTAACTAGTGCTATTGTACAAGGGAAGCCTTCTAGCCGGTTGGGATTCACTAATGCCCTGCCGACTGAAGCCCCTTGTCTCTAAGCCATAGAGATCTACATCCACCTTCTCCTGTGATTATCAGCAGGGCATCGTGGGCCGGAAGATTATCCCGGACTCCACCAAGCACCAAGACGGGACCGCCGCCAAGACGACCCGCACCCAGAATCCGCGAGGAGACCACGCCTGAACCGTGCCATCCCGCGAAGCCGTAACCGGAACGACTGGGAGCTACTCTCACCTGATGAGCAAGCCCAGCCAACCCAGCACTCGCCGATCACCACGGAGGAACTTGAAACAGCTAAGTCCACCGGACTGCGCCAATCATTTGAACTTTCCTACGGACACTGAAGATAATTAGTAACCCTTCCTGCTTGGGGCTAACCTTCTAGAAAGACAAAAGTCTTATAAATCCTTTCGGATTCCATTGTTTTTTATTCATATTTTGTTTTGGCGCCCTTGAGCTGCTTTATTATTATTGTTGCATAATCTTATGCAGATTTTGCAAGTGTCAAATAATCCTGAACCCTTTGGTCAGACTGATGAGAGTGGGAGTCTTGTAATTTCATGTAAAACCCTACTTCTCTCTGTCTGCCATTTAGAGCAATTCAACCACTTGTATTTCTTACAACCATACGAGCCAGAACCCGGGCACAAATATAAATTTATTAGATGAAAAGGGGCCGGGAAAGTTGCTCATCTCCCATACCCTAGAGAAGTGGGCTAAAGGCAAATTTTCTAAAGTGTTCCCTAGGGACTTAGCCTTTTAACCCATTACCTCGTCACAATGGCTCCCCCCCCACCTGCGTGCGCATCTCGACCCTTCCAACGGAAGTGTCGCCATCTTAGTCCTTATTTGTGTGTAAACAAAGTGAAAATGTTATCTAAATGTGTAAAGAAAACATCCAGATGTTATAAATACAGTTTAGATAAGTTTCGAATTGGAACAGCCAAATACGCAGCATCGATCTGGCATTTTTCAAACAAAGTTACTGACTAAGATGGCGGTCTCCCATAATATGGCGCTCCTTGTGGCCGGATATGACGACACGTGGGTACAAGCCATAGGTATGCACAACATTATTTCTAATGTAACAAGCCAACAAACTATAATCTTATGTTAAACCCTTTCACCGCCAGCCATTTTTCAGCCAAAAAATACCATTAACCTTAACTGGGTAGAGGGGGGAAAATCTGCAATATTGTGAATTACTCTATGACGTGATTAACAATGGGGTCTTCAGATACCAGGCCTTGATTTGATGCCTCTTAGTGACATGGGCCTGTATTCACGTTGAGATAGCATGAGACTTAGCATGATGCTAACTTAGAAGCTCTTCTAATGTCCTATAGGATTTAATAGGACTTTTGGAAGAGCTTCTAAGTTAGCATGATGCTAAGTCTCATGCTATCTCAACGTGAATACAGGCCCTGGGTGTTAAACTATTATGGTGCATAAATGTGGCATTAGCGGTGAAAGGGTTAAACAATCCTTTCCATTATTGGCTCTAAAGGGAACGTACCCAGGGCCGGACCTACGGGGGGGAGCTTAGGGGGCTGCAGCCCCCATCCTCTTCCCACAAATTGCACCAGATTGCACTATTTTGCTTCTCGGATTAAAACATTTTCTGGGGGAGCATGCCCCCGGACCACCCTAGGGGTCTTGGTGCTTCGCACCTTCGATAATTTAGCCCCCACCCCTTACAAAAAACTGTACAATGATCAACATCGGACACCAGATAGGTGAATAGACAATCACCAAGGCTATAGAAGACTATAGCTCTAATTACACTGTAATTGTACTTTCACGCAATTATATCTTTTTAAGAAAGGGCTTTTAAGAAATAGCCTTATTTATTTTATATCTTCTGCCCATGCCAAGCCCACGCCCTAAATCCTTAGGACTGTTATGAACGAGTGGGATAAAAAAAAAAAAGGGTGGCGCGCCTCTGGCTGCGACGCGCTCTGCAGGTGGGAGCAACCTCTGTTGCTATAAAGTACCAAACACCAAATACCAAATATCAACGAAATGCTTGAGTAAGCTTAATTAAACAAGTTCATTTATGGTTTTACAAAACAATACAATCACACACACACACACTGGACTGGACTGGAACCA
>CM065680.1:28059885-28069885 GCA_017654935.2 Phymorhynchus buccinoides
CTCTCTCTCTCTCTCTCTCTCTCTCTCTCTCTCTCTCTCTCTCTCTCTCTCTCTCTCTCTCTGTGCATTCTATTATTATTTCTTGTGTAGGTGTTGTCCATTATCTGTTGCATGTTCTTAAAGTTCATTGTGTTCACCCCATGGAAGGGGCTATGGCCTAGTATCCATTACATTTCCGAGTTCCGCGTTCTCGTCCTCTCTCTATGTGTGTGTGTGTATATGTGTGTGTGGTGTGTGTGTGTGTGTGTGTGTGTGTGTGTGTGTGTGTGTGTGTGTGTGTGTGTGTGTGTGTGTGTGTGTGTGTGTGTGTGTGTGTGTGTGTGTGTTTCAGTGACTGTGCTTGTGTGTGAGCACGTGCGTGAATCCGCGTGTGCGTGTACGTGTGTACGTGTGTGTGTGTGTGTGTGTGTGTGTGTGTGTGTGTGTGTGTGTGTGTGTGTGTGTGTGTGTGTGTGTGTGTGTGTGTGTGTGTGTTAGTTTTGCAAGCGTGTGTGTTTTTTGTAGTAACCGTCTCTTCATTATTCAGAAACCAACATGTTTGTTGTTGTTTTTTCTGATTAATTACATTAACAAAAATTAAGAAGAAGAAACAAATCATTAGAAACTGAAGTCTTCATCACCCTGTTCAAACATCAATACCAAAAACAGAATATTTCATTAACGCAGGCATCATAAACTACACAATATACTAACACATAAAAACATAGGACAAGAAAAAAAACCCACTTAAGTAGTGTCTAAAATATAAAAAAGCGACAAAAATCAGAAATGTTAGGTGATCGTTAAAACTTTCTTCAAATTCGATAGAAAGCATTGACACGGTGCACGATACAAACCTCTGCCAAGGAGACAACCTATAAAAAAAATTTAATTATATACTTGATCTTTGCAACTACAAGAGTACTATGTTACTTTCAGTCACGTCAACGTTGCTTTCCTTATATGTAACATTTGAGATTGTGGACATTTCAATTTTTTTTAACGGGTTTACTGTTAGAACGATTACTCCGATTTGTTCCTAATTTTAAGGAGCAGTTTTAGTTATATCCTAACTATCTAGGATGCATTTGTGTAGAGAGTTAGGTCGTTACTCCTAAGCAATCCCATTACTCCCATTTGATTTAACATTAAATTGTCATTCTGATAATACCGTCTTTTTCTCATAAACATGGAAGTCGCATTAATTTTATCAACCGACAAAATTGAAATCCACCACAGTTATGAATAGACATAAGAATATTAAAACAGTTAGAAACAACAACAAAATGTCAGTGTTGCCTATTTTATTTCATTGCGAAGCAATAGTGACTTGTTTTCAAATTTAAAAAAACAACGACTACAACATACTATTTAAATCCACCACAGTTATAGATATATGGAATATTAAAACAGTTAGAAACAAACAAACAAATGTCAGTGTTGTCTGTTTTATTTCATTGCGAAGCAATAGTGAGGTTTTTTCCAAGTCAAAAACAACTACTTCAACATGCTATTTATCGTACATGTAGATATACATATAGCACACAACAACAACAACGATCTTATGTATTGACAAAACATACCTCTGGCGACTGTTCCTCCTGTCCTTTTCGGATTGGATTGGTTTTGTCACTCTCCCAGTTGGTATCTAACAACAGGGTTTAGCCCGCAAGGTAACAAGCGAAGCAGACTCTTACTCACTCGGGGTGGGTTGCTAACCACTGGTGTGTGTGTGTGTGTGTGTGTGTGTGCGTGCGTGCGTGTGTGCGCGTGCGTGTGTGATGTGTGTATGGGTGTGTGGGTGGGCGCGCGAGTACGACTCTCTCTCTCTCTCTCTCTCTCTCTCTCTCTCTCTCTCTCTCTCTCTCATTTTTCTACTTTTATATCATGTATTTTGTGCAGAGGGCTGGATGTAAAAAAGCATGTTATTGCTTACTCTATTACCCTCTTTAAATAAAATTCATTCATTCATTCACTCTCTCTCTCTCTCTCTCTCTCTCTCTCTCTCTCTCTCTCTCTCTCTCTCTCTCTCTCTCTCTCTCTCTCTCTCTCTCTCTCATTTTTCTACTTTTATATAATGTATTTTGTCCAGAGGGCTGGATGTAAAAAAGCATGTTATTGCTTACTCTATTACCCTCTTTAAATAAAATTCATTCATTCATTCATTCACTCACTCACTCTCTCTCTCTCTCTCTCTCTCTCTCTCTCCTCTCTCTCTCTCTCTCTCTCTCTCTCTCTCCATCTCTCTCTCTCTCTCTCTCTCTCTCTTCTCTCTCTCGTCTCTCTCTCTCTCCTCGTCTCTCTCTCTCTCTCTCTCTCTCTCTCTCTCTCTCTCTCTCTCTCTCTCTGTGCGACTGGCGTATGCGTGTGTGGTGCTTATGTGTGTGCTCACGCGCGACTCAGTGTGTGTGTGTATGTCTGATTAGGTTTCCGAGGTTCATGAAGTTTTAATCAGCGCCGTCTCCACGGTCGCACCCAGACAAGCCTCATCAACGAGGAATCAATCGTCTCTGTAGGCCCTGCTGGCATTATCAGTAAGAGAGCGACATGCCCCGAAGGTCTCTTTCTTTCTCACCCCCCCCCCCCCCCCCCCCCCCCCCCCCCCCCCCCCCACCCCCCCCCCCCCCCCCCCCCCCCCCCCCCCCCCCCCCCCCCCCCCCCCCCCCCCTTCCCCCCCCCCCCCCCCCCCCCCCCCCCCCCCCCCCCCCCACTCTCTTTCCTTTATTTCGGAGCACCACTACTCTCAGATGAACGGCTGTCAGAAATTAGGAAGACAGGCAGACATGAAGACAGAGAAACAAAAGTAGGGTTAGGGTTAGAGAGATAAGGTGGAGGGGGTGAGCACGCGTACGCAGGCGCAAGCGCGCACACTCAGATCGCGCGCGCGCACACGCACACACGCACACGCACACGCACGCACACACACACACACACACACACACACACACACACACACACACACACACACACACACACATGCACACGCGCACACGCACGCACGCACGCACACACAAACACACTCACCTCATTCTGACAGCCGTGAAACTGCCATTCTTACAGAAGCGACAGTTTGCTCGTGATGACGTCGCTAATGTGGAACCCGGATATGCCGCCAAAGATCAAAGGTTTCTGAGAGCCGTTCATCTTACAGTAGCGACGTTCCCCTTTCCTTTACTGTCTTATCGGTAGAGACGAGAGAGGAGAACTGTGGGGACAGGAGTTAGTGACGTTGAGACGCCATTGCTTTAGTTGTTGCGGGTCCCGCTGCTCAAATGTGGGTTTTTTTTTATCATTGGTTGACATTAGCCTGAAGTTGGGGCCAATAGCAAAGAAAGAGACGTACAATAAATGGGTGATGGTGAAGATGTGCCCCCCCGTCTTACATTTCTCAGCTCTCCCCGCGTTTTCACACTTGCCTTTCTTACCAAACATAAAGCTGTATCTCATCAACGGTTTTTTTAGCTAATTATCTTTGTTGAATAATTAATCGCAGTAATGATAAAGGCCATTATGTAATAGGACCCCACCCACCACCACCCTTATGTAGTGCAGTGCACACAACAGCCTGCATAAATTATGTAAATGAACGAAAATTATCGTTAAATATAGCAAATGAAAGAGAATGAATTGTTCAATCTGCCATAAGAAAGGCAAGAGGGGAAAAAACGGAAAGAACCGAAAAATGGAGGAGGGTGGGTGGGTGGGGTGGATTTTCACCTTTACCAATAAATGCTTTTCTACATTAACGAAAAATCATAAGACAACTTAGTCCAATGTGAATGACCATGTCTCAAGCTAGGGGGCACTTGTATTAGCTCGGTCTTTCTTCTTCTTCTTCTTCTTCTTCTTCTTCTTCTTCGATCGCTCAGATTGTTTCCTGTCAAATGAGTGCAGATGCGTTATGCTGCCGTTATGCGCCTAACTAAGAAATAGTTAAGCCCAGCATGTCCGTCACTCACTATTTGGCTTGAGAAAATCTTTGTAAGTGTTTCTTGAAAGAAAACAAAAAGGCAGGAGAATGGACCAATAAGGCAGAAAGATAGCAGATGACAGTAAACAAATAGAAAAGGCAGAGTCAAAAAGAGTGACAGATGGTAAGTTACAAGCACAGAACTTCCAGAAGGTGGGGGGACTATTTGTACGAAAGACTCTCCGGTATCCCCACGGGGGGCACTAGCTCGGTCAAGGTAAACAGAAACCAAGGATGGTGCTTACTTGTATACGATTACAATTTTTTTTAATAGGCCTACGTGTGTGTGTGTGTGTGTGTGTGTGTGTGTGTGTGTGTGTGTGTGTGTGTGTGTGTGTGTGTGTGTGTGCGTGTGCGTGTGCGTGCGTGCGTGCGTGTGCGCGCGTGCGCGTGCGTGTGCGTGTGCGTGCGCGCGCGTGCGCGTGTGCGTGCGTGTGTCTGTCTGTGTCTCTGTGTGTTTCCTGTGTCAGTGTCTTGTGTCTTTAGATGTGTGTGTGTGCATTCCGACGTGTGTTTATGTCTTTGCCTTTACCTATGTGCCCGCTGGTTCATGCATCTGTGCACGCGTAGGCCTAATGCCTCTTTGCGTGTGTGTATGGTGTATTAAAGGGGGGGAGGGGGGAGGGGGGCTAATTATTGCAAAGTATGAATAAGTGGCAAATGTTAAGCAAAGCTCCCGCCTCTGCCCCTTCCATTCATTTCAGACGGTTTCAGGTTAGGGTTAGGGTTTGGGATAGGTTTGGGATTAGGGTCAGTTTAGTCATCAACTTTTATTTGTGTGTGTATTTGACTCTAAACTGACCCTAACCCTATTCCAAACCGTATTCCTAACCCTAACCCTAACCTGAAACCGTCTAATCCACACAAAAATTAAAATTGATGGTATGTTATGAGATTGACACTAAACTGACCCTAAACCTATCACTAACCCTATCCCAAACCCTATTCCTAACTCTAACCGTGACTGAAATCGTCTGAAATGAATGGAAGGGGCAGAGGAGGGAGCTTGTTTTAACATTTGCCGAATAAGTTAGCCTCTGTTTTTAAACTGTGAATGTAAAATCATTCATGGGCATGCCTATTTCTGCTTAATTGTGTTCATGCTGAAGCAATTCAGTGCAAACGATGTTGACTCCTGTGGTGCACATGGCCACACACCTCTACAGCAATAGAAAGAACCCTGCTCAGATAAGTCTGCAAGACCAGTGTTGTATGTAGATTGTAGACTATTCGTTGAATTTTAGTGTGTTTGTCTTTTGTTAGTTCCCGAGCGAAACGGTGGGAACTATGCTTTTTGTTTCGTCCGTGGTCCGTCCCCGCGTGGGTCCGTCCGTGGATCCGCCCGTCCGGACACCACCAAACCCGGATAAACACGTGAGGGAACTTTGCACCCGCTCGGGTTAAGCTTTGTTTGGACTTGCTTTTGTTCGTTTGTCCGACTATCTGTCTGCTAAAGCTTCTTCTCTCTTTTTTTTTTAAAGGTATGAATTGACTTATATAAGTTAAGTTCAACTTCAACTATAAAGGTTACATACCCGGACGAAATATTGGGTACATGTTATGCTCTTGTTGTGTGTGTGGGTTTTTTCTAGAAACAAGTTTATAGAAAGTGAAAATATCAGTCAAAAGCATTTTCATCAAGTTTTGGTGTTAATACAATTTACCAATGTTATGATACATGAATGTTACTGAAGACTATTCATTTCGTCATTCTGTAGGGTCTAGTCAGTGTAATCCGATACGGGTAATATATCTTTGGTGTAATGCATATGATTGGTGCATTGTGTCCATTCAAGTGCCAGAACACTTTACAGTAAAGTCTGCTGTAAGTGCGCGTACGTGCATACAGATGAAACATATAAAGTGTACAACTACGTCCCACTTTGTTGGTTGGTTGGCTGGTTCTTTTTTGTTGTTGCTGTTTTGTTTTTGTCTCTTTTTCAAATAGAAAGGGGACAGTTTTGCAAGGTCATTAGTGTGTCTATTTTATTACTTTTTGCCTCAGATAATGAAACAAACAAGTCCAGCATTTTTTCTTTCGTACATATCTTTCTAATCACACCCACACATCCATTTTTAAAAAAGACCTTGGCGATGGCAATTTTCTTTCACTTTATTTATTCACCCATACAAGGTCATTATCATTTGCTAATGTTAACCCTTTCACCGCCAACGTCTCATTTATGCACCACAATTTCTTTAACACCCATGTCACTAAAAGGCATCAATTCAGGGCCTGTTATCCGAGAATCCTATTTTCTTAATTTTGGGTGGTAAGGATAGGCCTAATGTTATACATGTCACAGAGGAATTCCCAGTATTTCAGATAATTATTTATCTCTACCCACTTAAGTCTAATGGTATTGGGGGGGGGGGGGGGGGGGGNATGCTAAAACAAATGGCTGGCAGCGAAAGGGTTACATTTTGCCGATTTTAAGGTGAGCATCAACAGCAGTAGTGCTGGCAAGGCTTGTGAGCCAGGCAGGCCTGACAGACGTACTGTGTGAGGAAGGCTTTACACAGAGGCTTCGAGCTGGAAGGCATCTTCGGCTTCTTCTTGCTCTGCACACATACGGGTTGCACACATAAAGGTGACAAGTATTAATAAACAAACAAGCAAAAATGGGTGGCGCTGCACTTACCGGGTACGCGCTCTCCAAGTGGGAGCAACCCGAATTTCAAAGAGACGAGTATCTATGACTAGAAAATAATGCAAGACTATACAATGCCATACCATACCATTGGGACTATGCGATAAACCGAGGTCCCGTGTGCCCATGCACTTAGCATACGTTAAACCCAATGGCAATGAAGAAGTTGTCATTTGGTCAAAATTTACCCCCGCCCCCTTTTCCTTCCTCATCAGTCACACGAAAAATCGCATGCAAAAGAACCCCACAAAAAACACTTGTGTGGGCGACGCGCTCTCCAGGTGGGAGCAACCCGAATTTCACAGAGACGCCTCTGTGACTATAAAGTACCTAATACCTAATACCTAATACTATACCGTACCATACCATACCATACCATATACCATTCCATGTCATACTGTATGCCACACCATACCTTACCATAGCCGAGTATGGCAACAAACCCACCGTTTCCACAGGACACATCAGCTTCAGGCATTATACAACAGTACGAATTTTGAAGTGATTCTGTGCATCGGTTCACAAAATGTTGCGCAGACAGAAAAACAAGTAAGCATTCACGAACGATGACAATGCCACGCCGCTGAATATGGTGACATAATTGATCTTCATTAACCCTTTCACTGCCAAAGTCGCATTTTAGCACCACAATGATTTAACTTCTATGTCACTAAAAGGCACCAAATTGGGGTCTATTATCCAAAGACCCTATTGTCTTAGTTTTGGGAAATAAGGTTAGACCTTACTTTATATATGTCACAGAAGAATCGCCAATACTGCAGATGGATTTTGATTTACCCAGGTAAATTTAATGGGAAAAACGAGAGAAAGAAAGAGAGAGAGAGAGAGAGAGAGAGAGAGAGAGAGAGAGAGAGAGAGAGAGAGAGAGAGAGAGAGAGAGAGAGAGAGAGAGAGAGAGAGAGAGAGAGAGAGAGAGAGAGAGAGAGAGAGAGAGTTATCAAGAGTCTAAAACGTTTACTATGTAGGCCTAGTAGTCTTTGTACTATGCGTGAAGCTATTCGGCGATGCCTGTCTATCCTTACTGATTAACATTATGAGAGAGGATGGGGGGGGGGGGGGGGGGGGGGGGGGGGGGGGATTGAGTTGAGAGACAGACAGACAGACAGATTGACTAAGATGAACGTAACCGGTCATTGATTGTAAATATGATTTTGCA
This sequence comes from Phymorhynchus buccinoides, assembly GCA_017654935.2. NCBI lineage: Eukaryota > Metazoa > Mollusca > Gastropoda > Neogastropoda > Raphitomidae > Phymorhynchus > Phymorhynchus buccinoides. The sequence continues at coordinate 28,067,663 of CM065680.1, forward strand.
ATCGTAAGACACGCACCACAATGGATGAATTGATTGCCTTCAAAGTTTGAACGAAACTTTTCACGTGATACCTTACCCATAAATCAAGTTTCATTTTTTTTAAAATCTGTTCACGTTCGTTTAGTTATCATAACAGACATCAGACAAATACAAAACATTATCCTCTTTGGCGGAGGTAAACATGCAACCTTACGTCTGTTTCTTCGGGCTGGTAAGTGGCTGCCACCCTGTAGTACTGGTTCTGGTCCTGGCGTTTCTGCGGCGTGCCGATCCGGTACAGGAACGCCAGAATCTCCTCAGGAGTGACCCGATCTGACGAACCGGTATTCTGGTTGTACGAAGGATACCCGTTGTTCTGATACTGGTTCGGCTGGGCCGGTACGGGGGGCTGGTAAGAGTTGGGCCGATACTGGCCAGAGAAGGGCTGGTACTGGTACGGGAGCAAGTACATCGACTGGGCTGGAAACTGGTGTCCGGGTTGCTGGGGTCGGAACTGGTTTGTGTTGGAGAGTTGGGGAGGGGCGTTGTTGGCAGGACTCTGGGGGAATGAAGGAAGGGGTGGGTTCCTGTTGAAGGCGCCATCAAGGGGAAAGACCGAGATGCCCGGGATGAGGGAGTTGGAGAAGAAGTCTGAGGGGGGTGACTTCTGCGCCAGGGATGCAGGCAGCAGTAGCAGGGTCAGCATCCACAGCATCTTCAGCGCAGTCTGCATTGCCATTGTGTCTAGAGAGCGTGCTGTTGACAGCAGAGACAAAGACAGACCATCACACTTACTCTAGGCTATTAACTATGTCCAAGCCTGGAAGGGGGGAGGGAGAGAGATTCGATGAAATGGTTGTCCTGAACTGGTGAAATGAGAGGGAGGAGAGGAGGAGGAGGAAGAAAAAATAATTAATACACTGATGATGATGGTGGTGGTGGTGACGACGACGACGACGACGACGATGATGATGGTGATGATGATGGATGATGATGATGATGATGATGATGATGATGATGATGATAATGATGATGATGAAAGAAAGAAAGAAAGAAAAGAAGAGAAAGAAATGAAGAAAGACGGGACAAAAAAATTATGTAAAAGAACATTAAAAAAAATAAAGAAGGGAAAAAAATGTTTGGGTCTAAAAAGTCAAAACAATTTGACATGTCAATGAGTTTTTGTTGTATTTTATTTGTTGCATAAAGTCACAACAATTTGTCGATACATTTTTAATCATATCAAAGATCACGTTAAGATCAAAACGTTTAAACCAGTATATTATAAGATTAGTATACATTTGAATACACGAACTTTACCTAGGTGTAGATTAAATAAACATATTTCTCAATTCAATACGTATCTTTACGTGATGATTCTTTTTTATTTTTACATTTTAAAGGCAATTTGCAAGGTAGTAAGCAAAACAGATATGACTGCACGCTGGAACATCTTCATGTATATTTAACTCCAGAATGCAAAGATCGTTTGCAAAAATTAAAACAAAAGAACAGTGAAACTTACTGGACTGAAACAATGGTCGATGAAAGAAAGATGCTTCGCACACAACACCGTCAGAATCCAGCCAACTCAGCAGCCAAAGAGCCTTTTTATAGGGAACGGTACACCACACAAAGTGGGTGCACCCCTGTGGCTCGACACTTCAAACGGTAAACGGAAATCGGACAACCATAAAAATACACACATACACACAAACACCCACATACGCGCGCGCGGACGCGCACACACACGCACGCACATTGGTCAAGCCTCAGCGATCAAACAGATTGAACTTGAGCTTCTTGGGTTAGGACACGAAAATCATGAGGATAAACCGTATAAACATCCCCCAGTGATAAATATATACTGCTCAGACAAAGTAGGGGAAATTGTGTTTTGTAAGATCACCTTGGGTACCCTTCAATAACGAAATTATAAGTTATATTCAATTTGATAGCAAAAGTATGTTATCCCTTGAACATAAAATCGAAGAGTAAAATTAATTTTGAAACGTCACGTGATTGCCAGAGAAGACAGACATCAATGGGTGCATTGTCCAAAAGTCGCAAAAATAGTCATAAAACAGTTGAACATGTGTTAGGCCACGGTTTCCTGCAAGGCATAGCGGGGCATTGTATTCAAAATGGTCAGGGGACCTTGTAGACCGTGGGAGGGTCTGGGTTTCGTGGATGTGAAGGTAATCTTGCATAAAATGTGCTCAGTGGAGACGCGAATTGTCATTT
>CM065680.1:28074885-28084885 GCA_017654935.2 Phymorhynchus buccinoides
AGAGAGAGAGAGAGAGAGAGAGAGCAGATTTTTACCCAGTCGCTCTCTTCGCAGTGGGTGGTGTATGTACAAATGTATATGTGTCTGTCTGTGTGCCCCTCTGCATATGTGTCGCTGTGCTTGTGTGTATGCTCGTGTGTGTATGTAAAAGAGATAGATAGACAGATGTACAGATAAACAGAGACAGAGACCGATAGATAGAGAGTGTCAGTCGAGCAACAAGAAAGGAAGATGATCATTGTAATGTAAACTGAAATTTCCATATTATTCTTTTGAATACGAACCACATAGATCAGATTTTCCAAACACGTTTTGTTGACCATTATATTTTAACAATAACACGATCTCCATCCACCCCTACCCTCACCCCCGTGGGGATACCGTGGGTGGGGGTAGCTCTTTCAGTACAAATAGTTCCCCCCAAATCTGGAAGTTTTGTACCAGCAACTTCTAATCTATCACTCTCTTTGACTGTACCTTTCCTTTTCTTTCTGTCAGCTACTATTTCTGTCTTAATTGTCCATTCTCCTCCCCCCCCCCCCTTTTTGTGTGTGTTTTTTGGGAGGTAGAAACTCTCTTTTTAAAATCTTTCTTCTTTGATCTCCTCCGAAATCGGAATGTGTCGGCTGAATGCAGCGGGGAGATCAGTGAAAGTGAAAACCGGACACATACGTACCTCACCCATTTTGGCCATAATATGACCTGGGAACACAGGGTAAAGAAGAACGATATGACACTAATGCATGTTGGGTATAAACCTTTTTAATAGTGTTTCTTTTTTGTTATTATTATTTGGTAAAGGGTGTATAGAATTATCGTTTAAATAATATCGATGTTGTTAAGGTGTTGTGCTGTTTTCGACTTGTTATTTTCTCCATTTATTAATTTGTTTCTTGTATTTTGAGTTGTTGTGCCCCCCCCCTCTCTCTCTCTCTCTCACACACACACACACACACACACACACACACACACACACACACACACACACACACACACACACACACACACACTTTTTTCTGTATTTTCTCTCCTTGTCTTGCTTTGCCTGAAGGCATGGTGTAAAAACGCTCTCTCAGCTCATCCAATTACCCTCAATAAAAAGTTCGTACTCTCTCTCTCTCTCTCTCTCTCTCTCTCTCTCTCTCTCTCTCTCTCTCTATCTATCTATCTATCTATCTATCTATCTATCTATATATATATATATATATATATTCGAGGGATTGTAACTTTAGAACATTATTATTTTTGTTATTTTACACAAGATTTTTACCATTTCTTTTGAATTAAGTGCTGGTTTGCTTTTATTGTGGACTTTCAGTCTGGTGCAAAGAGGACAACCTTTCTCTTGTAGAAAGTCTTCTAGCTCAGTTTGAATGTTCACTGTGGACATACTTTGCAGGCCGATATGCAGACTGAAGAGTCTTTCTCAAAGACGAAACAGCTGTCTTTGCATAGGCATTGTCTATCTCCCCCATTGGGAGAAAAAGTAAATCAGCACATTAATTGTTTTTTTAAATTCTTTTCAGAACACAGAATAAATTGTAAAGTTAAAATTAAAGTTATTCAGTTTCTTTCTTAGGCTCACAAACTTAAATATTGGACACAAAACAAGTTTTTTTCAAGCAAACTATATATATATAAGAGGAAAGTTTAATGGTGTGGTTGTTTTTTCTTCTTCAATTCTTGTACGTTTACGTATATATATATATATATATATATATATATATATATCTCTCTATCTGTGTAGGCCTATGTAGGCTAAGTCTCTGTCTCTTTTTTCTTTTTTTTGGCCCGTGCTGTCCATTCTCATTCACATTCGCAAGAATACATCCAGAAAATATAAACTTGTTAAACTGGCAAGGTTTGTCAACATCTTAGCAACTTTATTTTTTAAAACACAAAGAAACAATTAATACTGGAAAGAAAATTTGCTTGTTTGAATTTTAAAATCATTACTCTGCCTTGTTACTAATCCTCTTGTATCTAATTTTCAAAATGAATATTAGTGGCTAGTAGATTAGATCACTTTTTGTTGTTACATTGAATGTAATTTGTTTAATCACTCTTCATAATGAAGTTCATTGTCGTTTGAATGCTTCCTTTATCGTGTTTTGTTTTGTTTAATTGTTTTTTGACCGGCGTCTTAGCTTAAACGCCCCCCTGGGGCCAAAGCTTGAATAAAAACTGTTCCAAGCCGTTTCAAGAAGTCGACTGTACAACAAGAACGGCCACTCTTGCTACCTGGCGTTTTAGAGTTGCTTCCCGTCAAAAGTCTTCTCGTTGCTTTTCAAATGGTGGCCATATATCATGTTTCAACAGTCGTCTCCTTCCTCTACTACTTATTCTTCTTTCAGTAAACAACTGTTGGTGGCTTTGTTGTGTCAAAAAAAGTCGTGCGGCCTCCCCAGTTTTATGTGGGCAACGTGTCGCTGGTTACCTGGGCAGTCCGGGACACTGGCGTTCAGGAACTCACCTGGCTGGAGGGTTAGCACGGTAGCATCAGTAGCGCGGGGCTTCTTTTATTGACGCATTAAGTATAATCAGATGCTAAAGATAAAATACTAGTATATTAGGCTACTGGTAGGGTTCAATCCGTTTGTCCGCGCGAGCGCACCCCCCCCCCCCCCCCCCCCCCCCCCCCACACACACACACACACCACCACCACCCTCCCTACATCCTCTCTGCATACTACACATACAACCATAAGCAAACGTGTTTTTTCCTCTGAAAACAGTGTCCCTCGGAAAAGTTCCACATGCTTGACGTCAAGCGTTGTTCTTTGTAGGGAAGGAACATAATATAGGCCTATAATGAGCCTACATATATCCTCAGGCTTTCTCTCCCACTGTTTGTCTGGAGAGCCAGGTTATCATCCGTTTCTCCTTGGCTTTTCGCCGGCGTTCTTTCAGGATGTTGAAGGTGTACAGAAATGGGTTGAGGGCAGAGTTGAAGGGCAGCACTATTATGGCCATGGCGATGTTCACTTCTCCTGAACGTCATAATAATATACACAACCATGCCTTATTACGAAAAAGCACTCGCATTCAGCGTCATGCACTCGACACCTCTCTCTCTCTCTCTCTCTCTCTCTCTCTCTCTCTCTCTCTCTCTCTCTGTCTCTCTCTCTCTCTCTCTGTTTCTCTCGCTCTCTCTCTCTCTCTCTCTCTCTCTCTCTCTCTCTCTCTCTCTCTCTCTCTCTCTCTCTCAAAATATCGCTTTACACACACCACATAGGCCTACACTGATATACACATGCATGCGCGCGTGTATACATACACACACAGACACACACACAACACACGCTCGGACTCACACACACACACGCTCGGATGCACACGCACACGCACACGCACACGCGCACACACGCACGCACGCACGCACGCACACACGCACGCACACGCACACACACACACACACACACTGAACCCACCAGAAATAGGATAGCCATATTTAGCCATCACCCCCAACAGGCACACGGGGAACCAGCACACAAAGTCCGTCACCACCACGCTCAGCAACCTGCGGGCGATGGTCAGGTCCTTGGACGTCTGGCTGGACTCTGACCCCTCCATCCTGTGCCGCTGGATGGACCAGTAAATCACCACATTCCCCAGCGCCAGCAGCAAAAACAACGCGCTGTTCAGCACAATCATCACCCCGAACGCGTAACTCCTCCCGGGGAAATCCGACCGGGTGATGGGCAGAGGCAGACAGATCCCAACCTGACCGTAAAACTCCCACTCGGGGATCGAACCCAACGGCAGCGAAGGTAAACCCGCCAGGGATATCCCCGTCACCCACGCGGCGACGCCGACCACGTGACCGGAAGTGGAGCTCAGACGTAACTTCCGGAAGGGGAAGTGGATGGCCAGGAAACGGTCGAGGGTGACGAGGCAGACGAGGAAGGTGGAGACCTGGCTGGACAGGAGGGCTAGCGTGCCCGCCAACCGGCACAGGCCGCTGCTCTTCCAGCGGAGGTCGTTCCAGAGGTACTGGCCGCGGTACGCCTGGTCGGCCACTCCGATGACGGCCATGAACACGCCCATCAGCCCGTCAGACACGCACAGGTGGGTCACCAGTACGCCGAAACCTTGCCTGCGTTGTGTCGTTGGAAAGTGTGACAAGCACGAGGGTGAGCTTAATCGTAGAATACGATTTTGAACAAAGGGTGAATACTCTCTTTCTAATTAACTCCCCTCCACCAAAGTTGATTACGATACCAACCATCTAGCAGTGCGTGGGTCAGAACCAAAGTGAGACAAACAAAGCATCATTCTCAAAAATGGTTTGCCAAGTTCGCCTTTATGACCCTCCACCCACACAGTACACATCAACAATGGTGGAGAGGACAACATCCAAACAAATCAATATCTATCCAAGAGTGGCATAGCCTTCTAACCTTGAATATGTTACACATAAACAACACACAACAAACTGGTAAGCCTCGGAAGTAATTTTGGTCAATCAAAGAATGAAATAGTGAGGCCAAGAGAGGAGATAACGAAATTGAACAAAGGGTGAATACTCTCTTTCTAATTAACTCCCCTCCACCAAAGTTTATTACGATACCAACCACCTAGCAGTGCGTAGAATCTAAGACTACAATAATGCAAACAGAACCAAGCGACCAGCAGGTCTTAATAACAATTGGTAGTTGACCGACTGAAGATTGCTTTACATTGTCCGCTTTCGTATAAGGTCTCAGTACCAGTGTTAACATTTTTCACTCTTTCACCATGAAATCACAGTGATATGCCAGTCATAAATTCGCTCAGTGCGTTGACATGGGGAAAGACTAAAACATGTTCACGTGTATTGAGACCGTTGTCGTAGTTTAGATGCTTCTGTCACAAACTATGCTATTGATTTCATATACTTTGTGTTGTTGCTTTTTAGCAAAGCAGTCAAGTCGTATCTCACAAGTAAAAAGGATTTGAAAACATCACATTTCCTTGGTACATTTCCATAGGGATATAATTATTTGACCACCGAAAGAAATGGTTGCAGCACCAAAAAGATTGGACGGAGCACCAATTTGTCACCACCAAAGCAATTGATTTGAGCACCAAAATAGATTTATTTAACACCAAAATAAATGAATTTGCATCAAAGCAAATGAAAATGGCACCCCAAAAACGCAACTAAAATAACTGAAATAACACCAAACCGGCTGGAAAACACCAACATTTTTAATGATTTAAACGGGTTGATCAACATCATCATGACAGCATATGCATGTCCAATATCTCACTGACGAAGAAGGGCGGGTTTACACTGTTTGGGTCTTCCGCTCTTCCTTTTCTGTCCTAGAGGCACGCTCTTTGCTTCAGCAGGTGGTTCAGAGATGGACAGTCGACTCTCCATTCCAAGGGAATGTTTGCAGACATTGGACTTCATGAACACAGGGCAGTTGCAGTGAAATTTGTCATCATTTGTCATCATTCATAGTGAGCTTCCACACTGAATTCCGGCAGTCTTTGTACTCGTCAAAAGAAGCCCACGAAGCTGCCTGGAACTGCTGTTGCTGATTCTTTATGGCAGTTTTCAAGCTTGAGTTCAGTTACTCAGATGCAACATACATGATCTGGTCACTCTTCAATGACTCTGTCTTTGAAGTAGCCCACTGGTATGCAGACGTCCAGGCTGCTAGGGTTCGATCGGGTTCTTTGGCAACTTGCGTGTATTCTGGCTGTGAGTAATCCCTGTCTCTTGACCAGTTCAGGACAATATCGTGTTCTACGACAGCCAGAAATCTTGATAAGTCCAGCCGCTCACGAAAGATGTTCTGTCGCTTGATTGTCTGGTTAAGAGCCTCTAGACCATTGTTAGTGGATGGGAATCCTGGCGCATATCCTTCGTACCAAGTTGCATTGCGATCAAGCCATGAACCCTGGAAAGATGTTCTGTCGCTTGATTGTCTGGTTAAGAGCCTCTAGACCATTGTTAGTGGATGGGAATCCTGGCGCATATCCTTCGTACCAAGTTGCATTGCGATCAAGCCATGAACCCTGGAAATACTCCAAGAATGAAGCCAAGCCATCTTTCTCAGAAGCTTCCCACTTGGCTACAAAGAGTGCGGTTGCGTGGTAAAAGGCATCTTCACTAAGTACTGATCAATCATTGTTTTTGATGCCCAAATGTATTTATTCTGATGCTCAGTGTACTTACTTTCGTGCTGTGAGCAATACTTCTGGTGGTGATATAATGTTCCTGGTGTTCAACTACATTTTCTGGTGATGAACCATCTAATTTGTTGCTGAACCATCTAATTTGGTAGTGGGACATTTCATTTGATGCTAAATCATTTTTTGGGTGCTGGATAATTTTTTTGGGGTTTGTTCTACCTAATTTGATGGTCAAGAAAACATTTTTGGTGCTGCAATCATCTAATTTGGTGGAGCAATAAATGGTAGCCATTTTCATACAGTTCAAAATGAAAACAGAAATTAACACAATCTTGTACTTTAGTTACCCCCCCCCCCCCCCCCCCCCCCCCCCCCCCCCCCCCCCCCCCCCCCCCCCCCCCCCCCCCCCCCCCCCCCCCCCCCCCCCCTCATGTTTACGAACAAAGTGAAACTCATCTTCATGCAGGAGAGAAGGGAGAGATGATGACATGCTATTATTTCTTAGCACACGTTAAACCCAGTGGCAACGAACAAGTTGTCATTTGGTCAAAATTTACCCCCTCCCTTTTCTTCATCAGTCACACAAGAATCGCATGCACAAAAACACACAAAAGGGTGGCGCGCCATTGGCTGCGACGCGCTCTCCAGGTGGGAGCAACCCGAATTTCACAGAGACGCCTCTGTGACTACAAAGTACCTAATACCAATACCTAATTATTATCGCATAACGTGTTTGCGTGGTGCAACGTGCATGCAGTTATATCAATATACTGGGTGGGCTTGTGTGTGTGAATGTGTATGCATATGTGTGTGCGTTTATATCTGTTTAACAGACACAAACAGAGAGAGAGAGAGAGAGAGAGAGAGAGTGAGAATAGCAGTTAAACAGAGCTTCATACAGTCAGGGGTCCCGGGTCAGGGGTCCCGGGTCAGTGATCTAAATTGACTGTAGAATGATCCCTCTGTTTTCTGCAGCCAGGGGTCATGTGACCCTTGAAGTTTGAAAACAATCTCCAGCTCTGACGCATCATTGACTCCTTATTTTTAGAACTGACCCCTGACTTTCTGTAATCAGGAGTCATGTGACCCATTAAGTTTGAAAACAATCTCCAGTTCTGACGCATCACTGACTCCTTATTTTTAGAACTGACCTCTGACTTTCTGTAATCAGGAGTCACGTGACCCCTGAACTTTGAAAACAATCTGCAGCTCTGGCAGTATCTGGGACTAGTCGTATCAGGGGTGTAAAATTACAGCGTGGGACAAGCGGTAGAATTCCACAGAGAGAGAGAGAGAGAGAGAGAGAGAGAGAGAGAGAGAGAGAGAGAGAGAGAGAGAGAGAGAAGCTGTACCCACGTGGGAATACCGGGGGGGGGGGGGGGGGGGGGGGGGGGGGGGGTCTTTTGTATAAATAGTTCCCCCACCTTCTGAAAGTTCTGTGCTTTCTAACTTCCTCTAATCTTTCACTCTCTTTGACTCTGCCTTTTCCCTTTGCTTGCTGTTATCTACTATCTTTCTGCCTTTCCGATCCATTCTCCTGCCTTTAAAAAAACAAAAAACTTTCAAAAACATTTCCTCCAGCCGAAGTCGGACATGCTGGGCCTAATTATTTCTTACTTAGGCGCATAACGGCAGCATGACGCAGCTGCGCTCATAATTGACAGGAAACTGTCTGAGTGATCGAAGAAGAAGAAGAAGAAGAAGAAGAAGAAGAAGAAGAAGAAGAAGAGAAGCTGTGACCTGTTAACGGTTGTGTTGACGCACAGCCGATAAACCAGACTGCTGGCGTTTCCCAGCAGAGCCATGGTGGCCATCACAGCCAACACACCGCGGTACACATCGGACCTCAGCAGATCCTCGCACGACGACACTTCGTCTGACGGGGCTTGGCACTTGCGCAAGTTGAACGTCTCGGGCAGCACGGCCGCGCAGCACAGCTTATAGGAATCGGCGTACACTTCCTCAAGTTTGGTGAGACCCGAAAAAAGGGTTCCAGGAAATGTGTTCACCGGGCAACCTCGAAAGTCGACTAGGCGAAGATTGGGCAGACGTTGGAACCCTGCCCCCTTGATGACTCGGACACCCGTGGCCGACAGGTTCAGTCTCTGCAACTGGGGAAACGCAGACAAAACTCCAGGGTCAAACTCCTCCAGGCTGATGCGAGACAGGTCCAACTGATTTAGAAGACTCGGACTCTCGTTTCCATTATTCCTGAATGATTTATTTGATGCCTTTGTAAGATTTGCAGCCTTTTCTTGGTACACACTAGAGTCCTCCAACCAGCCAGGAACATAAGACTGTAAAAATGCATCGTTTTCAAAAAGGAACATAAGAGGATTTCCAGCCAAGGATAAGTAATTGAGGCTGGGCACATAACTTATTTGGAAGCTGTCCACGAATTTTATGTCGTTGTCACTAAGATCTGCAATTCTCAAATTTGGCAGATTTGGGAAATCTATAATATCCAGACCGCAGCGAATAAGTCGGAGCTCTATAAGCATGCTATTCTCTTGTAACTGAGCGATCTTCAAGACGGCATTTTCGGCGACCAAAAATCTGAGTTGGGGTTGTGAAGAAACAGCTAAGTTCTGGGGGGTTTCGCAAAGCCACGCCCATCCGAAGCACGTGCAGTTGGCAGGGCACGAGGACTGACACAGGATTTCGTCATCTCTGTTCGGGCAGTGATACTTCCCATCACACAGGTGATCTGGATGAAGACAGACCCCTGAATCTAGACAGCGGTAGTAGCCAGGGCAGGTGTAGTGAGTACATTGGAATTCGTCCTCCTTCCCTGGGCAGTCAAAGGGTCCGTTGCACCTGGTGAACACTGGAAGGCAATACCATTCTTCGGGGCACTGGGGACAAACAAAGCAATAACCAAACTACTGCTTAATTAAGCAGTCTAGTTTATAAACTATCATTGTTCTTTTTAAAGGTTTTTTTCTTTGGAATTTAAAAAGTGTGAACATTATTTTTTTTTAAACAACAACAGAAAGCATTAACTACTCTAATCTTCCACACGATTCCCGCCAAGGCAGGTCAGTTTCTCAATATTATCCTAGGGCCTTATTCATTTCAAATGGTCTTGATCTTCAGCGAAAAATGAGGGGGCGGGGGAGCGGGGGTAAAGACAAAGATGGTTTGCTAAGTATACTTGTAAAAAAACCTCGACCGTTTTATCTGAGTTTAGTTTACCACTTTGTGTACACAATAATCAGAGCCGTACGCTGTACGCTGTCCCGTACGCCAATGTTTACACACATTGGAAAATAATGAAAAATACAAACCAACATATGGCCGATAGGAAACTTAAAATATAGAGCGCTAAGACGCTAGATTACCAGCCGTGCGGCAACATTTTTGGCTCCAGTGACTTGACATTTGACCAATGACCTTCATCTAACAGCTTGATCACTGTCATTAAGACCATTAACTTTGGGACCATCAAATTACCCTAAATAAAAGAAGAACAAAGAAAACGAATCATACGCTACTGTATTTTTTACGAGTGCTGAGTCTGCTAACAACTTCAAAAATATGCTGAACTAAAGAATGCTAGGACAACTCTTCCAAAACCAACTAATTTCCTTAGCTGCAGCACCTTCTTCTTCTGCGTTCCTAGACCATAAGGCCACAACGGGTACGTATGTGTCCGTTTTCCCGTTTTCCCTGATGTCCTCGCTGCGTTCAGCCGACACATTACGATTTCATAGGAACTCAAAGGAGAAAACTACATGGAAGATGTTTTGGGGGGAAAGGCGGGAGAAAGGGCCAAAAAGTCAGAAAGACAGTAACTGACACAAAACGAGGAAAAAGGCACAGTTAAAGAATGAAACAGATTAGAGGAAGTTACAAGCATAGAACATCCAGAAGG
>CM065680.1:28092385-28094885 GCA_017654935.2 Phymorhynchus buccinoides
CATGTATTGGGTCTACTTGAGCATAGTGTGCGAAAACTGCAGAATTATTATTTTAGACGGAGGCATGACTCTGATGAAAATACTTACTGTCTATATACATTTGATGAAATCCTACTGGTTTTGTTCCCTATAATTATTTGTTGATCCCCATACACGATTCTGGTGAAATACCTTTGTTTCTGTATCAGATATTTCATCCGATTCACGCATTGGGGTCTGCGTGAAATAGTGAACCGAAACCAGAAAGATTTTATCAGATTCATTTAGACAGAATTCCCCAAGTGGGGATACCGGGGGGGTCTTTTGTATAACTAGTTCCCCCACCTTCTGGAAGTTCTGTGCTTGTAACTTCCTCTAATCTGTCACTCTCTTTGACTTTGACGTTTCCCTTTGCTTACTGTCATCTTCTATATCTTTCTGCCTTTCCGGTCCACTCTCCTGCCTTTTTTCAAGAAACACTTTCAAAAACATTTCCTCCAGCCGAAGTCGGACTTGCTGGGCCTAACTATTTCTTGGTTAGGCGCATAACGGCAGCATAACGCATCTGCGCTCATAATTGACAGGAAACTGTCTCAAAGAAGAAGAAGAAGAAATTTAGACAGAATGATACAATCAAGGATGGGACATTTACAAAGCCTAACGGTTATGTTCAGTCCCTACATCCTTACCTTACATAACCTAGAAGTATTTCACCAGAATCACGCCTCACAGGCATCGTCACAGTTGGGTAGTCGCACGACTGAAATTGGATTTGTGTGTGTGTGCGTGTGTGTGTGTGTGTGACCAGCGGCCATGGAAGTCATGGTGGTTTATTGCTGCTATAAAAGGGCCTGCTACACACATACGATTCGGATCTGAATGCGATGCGATTTTGACGATGTGGGTCATGATTCTCGTTAAATTCATGTATTGGGTCTACTTGAGTATTGTGAGCGAAAATGGCAGAATTATTTTTAGACGGAAGTATTTCACGTGAATCATGACTCACGTGACCCAATCACATCGCATCCCCATACGATATTACGCGTGTGTGGCGCCGGCTTAAGGGAGACTACCTTGCAGACCTGACACGCAGATGAACTGCCGGGAAGAAGAAGTACAGTTTGTTTCATTGAAAATGAGAATTTGGGTATGTAACTTTTAAAAAATATTTTAAAATAAATTATGTGGCTGTCTAAATGATAACTATGGAATGCTTAACCGAGAGATATAATCTTAGTCATTAAATCAAACCAAAAGACACTCAGAGTTGCTCCCCTTGACTTGCTTAGGCAGCCATATTGAAAGCACATTTTTTTTAAATGAAGGTAGAAACTAAAAGCAATGTCGTTATTGAGCAGTAAAAATGCAGGCAAGAGCAATCAAATAGTTTCTTAAAACACTTGGACATTGCTCTAGCCAATCATTATATCATTATTATCAACAGTTTGAAGGCAGATGAAAGTACTGACAATATGCAAGGCATTGGGTGAGCCGAAATTAGAGACAATTTGACCTTGGGTGGCTGGGTTGCGGACTAGTACAGAGTAATTACTTTACAGTTATATTGATACAAGGGAGACAATCTATGCTGCTTACATATACCGTTTGGAAAGTTATTTGATCGCAATAAATACGTAAAATTTGAGAAAATGACGTCATCACCGCCAGGTAATGAGCAAAAATACAAAGCAAGTTTCTTTGTGTAGCCCATAAAAATACAGCCCAGGAGAATGTGGGGTGTTTTTTCAGGTGGAAGCTCTGGGTAGACCTAATCAAAATAATTATATTAAAATCTCGGCAAAATGCAAAACATAAATGAAAACTAATGTATCCACAACTCAAAAGTTGCCCAAATTTGTATAAAATTGTGCGGTATTAGTTTCTGTCTTCATATTAACCGACAGTTTGATAAATAACAATATTATGTGTGAATCCTCAAATGTGTATCATTCTTATGTAAAACGAACAAATTTGTTATCATTTCAAGCCTGAAAGCTTAACTAGTATGTTTTGTTTTTGGGTTGTTGTTGTTGGGGTTTTTCGGGGGGTCTTTTTTTTATCAGGTCAAAGTGATTTAGTTCGTCCACCTTTTCATAAGAACACACTACCCTACATCTCACGAAGCATTGCTTTTGTTTTCTGTTTACAATTGAACAAACATGACAACAGACCTTATCATCGAGGAAAAACAACAACACAATTAGTGTGTTTGTAGAAAAACTACAACAACAACGCAAAAAAAAAAACCACCATTATCTTTAATTAATCGAATGGAAATTCTGGCAGGGTGCTTTCGAGGAAAAACAACCACACAATTACTGTATTTGTACAAAAACAACAACAAATAAACTACCGTTATCTTTAATAAAACGAATGGAAATTCTGGCAGAGTGGCTTTCAAAAAGAAGAAATGAGGTGCAGGGTGGTGTGTTGTTACTGCTCTTGCTCTATCGATAATTCAAAGTATTATAATCACCACCCAAATGTCCACAAATTTAAATCGTTACTGAGTAATGCA
>CM065680.1:28099885-28112385 GCA_017654935.2 Phymorhynchus buccinoides
ATACCTGTCACGGTTACTGTACCAGTGAGCGAGTTTGTAGAAATAGCATCGACCACCTGCCGAGAACATGCCGTCAGAGCAGACGACCTCTGGCATATTTTTGTTGTAAGGGCAGAGCAGCTCATCTTCCCCGCTGACACAGTCCCATTGAAGGTTGCAGGGGAAATGCACGTGCATCACGTTCCACCAAGGAACAGAGCAGTTCCACTGAGTGTCGTTCAGCTGTTGTGGACGTTCATCCTTGTCATGGAAAGTGAACATCATTCTGAAACCGTCCGACTCCAATGCGACGTCGCTGTAAAAGGACAAGCTCATAGCGTTGTTGTTGTGAATAGCAACAAGGGGTTTGGCCTTGCGGCATAGTTTCAACATCACTGAAACTTCTGCTGGGCAGTTTGATGAATGGTACAGTGTGATGTGGTCCAAAGGTTTCAACTGCCTGTCCGTGCATTCTCTGAAGAACCCATCATTAGGCGTTGCTAGCTCCAGAAGGCTAAAGCTGGTCATGATTACCTGATTCTCCAGAGCTGTTAATGTAACGCAACTGTCCATGTTGTGGGGGTACGGCTGATGCTGCGATAGGCCAGGGGTTTGGACATAACCTGCAACGGTGAATAACGTAAGACCAGGAATTGGTCGAAGACAATCTTCAGTTCACCCCATAGATCTCAGGTGTATCTGAATTGCAGAGCTTTCACACTTTTTTTAAGCTGTCCTACGTGTGTGGGTAAGTGGATCCATTGTGTGATTAAGTTAATGGCGTTTCCAGAATTCTGTTTTGAAAAGAAAAATCTACAACTCCCCCAGAGAATGAACTCTTCCAATTAGTCATAGCAAACTATGATATACTCTTAGGTCTACTTGTGAACAATTCCTATTGATCGAATATGAGAAAAATTGTCTGCTGCAGCTTAGGAAAATATCAAAGATCGTGCAGTCCTCAGGAAAAACTGAAATTTAAAGAATGGTGTGGATTTCATGGATTATCCATTGGTTGTCCAAGATATTAATAAAATAAATAGCGGGGGTTCTATGTTGCAGAATTAACCAGAATTGTGCACTTCGTGCAACAAGCACAATACTTTGGTATATTGTTCTTTACAATGTTATAATTGATTTCAGATGTGAAGCCACTTCAAAATCGTTTTTTATTTTGAGAAATAAACAAAAAAGATGAGCCAAAACTGCAGACGATTTTCTAGCACGAGGTGCCCGCAGTGAATATTATCAAGCAAAATGAATGTAAGCTAAAATTATTTTCTTTCTAATGCTAAAACGTTGGACAATGATATATCGTGTATGAAAATACATATTTTGATCCAAAAATTTGCGGGCCTTATTTTGTTTCCTTAATTTTTCATGACTTTGTAGACCCGTAGCGGGAAAATCAAAATGGCGGCTTCCGATCGCGTGTCCGTAATTTGCCAGTGAAAACTTTGTCTTTAAAGGTGATTTATGGATTTATGGAGAAACTGCCCTGCCACTTGACGAATGGAGAGTGTTCATAGCTGAAAGCAGCCCCACATTTCACTTCTGGGTTCTGATCATGGAACTTGAGGTGCTGCTGTTGGTCTTTCTTACTTCACTGAGAAGCGGCGATTTCCTCCTGTACCTACAGTCAATGACAAGAATGGCACCAGTGTTCTTTGCACTTGATCAGCAGAATTATGCAAGGTGGCTGACTGTACACATAAATGACATGGGGAACATCAGTGCCAATGAGTCTCATGAGTTCAACAAAGGCCACTTTGTGCTCAAGAAAACTGCTCGCCCATTTTCCAAGATTGTACTAGACCATGCCCATGAGCAAAACAACGCCATAGTCAAAGGTGAAGGTGGCGCTGTCGGACTCACAGACAATCCGTCTGCACTCAGACGGTGGATGGTCAGTGGCCCTGAAGTCTCACGTGTCATCAAAGAGTTTGAGACATCCCTGGAAAGAGATGATAATGATGAGTTATCAATTCACCATGAGCAGTCAAGAGCGTTTCAAGAAGCCTTCCGCAGTGATGTGATGAAGCTGACTGCAACCACCCAAGAGGCAGGCAACCCTTTTTCAGAGAGGAGTGCCGAATTCATCCCACTTCACAGTAAGGACATTGTGTGTCCAGCAGCACACGAGTCCATGAAACAACTGATGGCGACTGGAGATCAACAATTCAAGGCTTTCATCCACGATCGACTCTTGAAAAAGACCAAGCTGTTGTCAGATCCCATCAAGAGAAACAACCTGGTATTGATTTCAGGCGTAAAGGGGAAGAAGAAAAATGCGAGCTCCTACAAGTTATCAAGCCTCAAGAATGACTGCCACCTCTTCTCCAGGCTGTACATAGCTTGCCAGACACGCAGTGGAGGCCTCGATGATTTCTTCACCTATGAGAATCAGGCCACTCCTCCCTCACTCTCTTCTGCAGGAAAACTCAGGTCCGCCTCAAAAGCAAGCCTGCTTGAGTGCCTTGAAGCTGTGCATCCACCGGAAGAAAATAGACCTGCAGCAGTTGTGATGATTGTTGATGGGGCTGCTGTTGTCAACATGATTAGGCCAAGGGCTGCAAAAACATTTGGATCCTACGCAGAAAGTATATTCCTGCCTTACATCACGCAGATGCTGCTGAATGTTGATCGTTTGGATCTTGTCTTTGACATCTACAGATCTGACAGTTTGAAAAGTTGCACCAGGGACAACAGAGGAGTTGGAAAGAGGAGACGAGTCAGGCCTGAAACAGTCATACCACCAAACTGGCACAGTTTTCTCAGGGTTGACTCAAACAAATCTGAGCTTTTCCACTACCTCGCTCAGTGTGCTATCACGCTTGATACTGACAAACAAATCATCAGCACTCTAGGGTCCATTGCTGTCTCCAACAGTCCTGCAGAGCTGAGTGACCTGTCTCCATGCACATATGAGGAAGCAGCTACATTTGGGGCCAGGCAGACCGCCCAGTACAAACTCTTACAAATCCGTCTGCTTGGGGTTGGCGGTTCGTTGCAGGACAGTGGGAGCCTTTCTGGACCAGCCTTCCAGAAGCATCTAGAGTGTGCAGAGAACTGCTGAAATGTGGCTGCAAGAAGGCCTGCAGGACAAAACACTGTGGGTGCCGGAAACAGGGACTACAGTGCACTGCTCTCTGCAGTTGTACTTGCCTGTCATCGAAACCCAGCAGCAACTAGGTGAGTCACCCTACACAGCCCCCCCCCCCTCCCCACCCCCCACCCCTCGTGCCGCCGCACCTGCTGGCAGTACACAAAACTGGTTATGTACACAATATATGTTATTGTAAAATATCTACATTATGAAGGCTTTCTTGCTTGAAGAGAGTCTGGATGACTTGTGGTTATGCTGATTTGGTTCCGTCATCTATTATCATGAATAGCACAGTAAACTAACTTTCATTTGCGGGAATGATATTCAAAATTGATTTGTTGTTCAAAACATTTTTTGTTCTTTTCTTGATTGTGGCTCATCAGGTTTTCTTCAGGATATAGCACTGTCCTTTTTTGCCAGATTTGGTGTTATGGGTGAAAATGAATGATTGTACAGCATACGATTCCCCTTTTTGCTGGCGGCCATCTTGGAAATTGCTCAAATACTCAAATTTTCCATTTTTTTTAAATAGACCTGTATCAGGTTATGTTCAGGGCATGAAATTGTCCTTCTCAGCCAGATTTGGTGTTTGTAGCATTAAATGAACAATTATGCAAAATATATTAAAACATTTTGTGTCGGCCATTTTGAAAAATGCCCAAAACACACGTTTTTACAAATTTTTCATGGTGGCTCTAAATCAGGTTTTGTTCAGGACATAAAACTGGCCATCTCTGCCAAATTTGGTGCTTGTTGCATGAAGTGCACGATTTTGCGACATAGAACCCCTGCTAAAATATATCAACGCGTTGCTTAAGATTAGTGTTGTAAATGTGTCACAATAGGATACAGGAAGAAGAAGAAAAAACTAATGCTAAAAATAATGTTTGCATCTCTATGATATCCTTTGCTAACTACTAATTTTAATTGATTGCTTTAAACTTGATATCTAATCACCCACAACATTTAAAAAGGAATTTGCGTATGATTTTGAACGATTCTACCAAATTATGATAAAAGTATTTTTTATTTTAAACACGTAAAAACATCTTGTACTTCAATTGACAATCAGAATGACAGCCCTTGTTAAATTTAATTTTAATAGATTATTGACCAGCTGCCGTGGCGTAGTGGTTAAGTCACGGACTACTGGCTGGGAGGTCACGGGTTCGAATCTTATTAGAGGCGATGGTTGTTTTGGTCCTGGACCGACTCCTACCCAGAGTGAATGGCTATGGGTTCAATGGGAAGACTGAAACCACACAGTCGAGCTTCATCTTCTTAACGAAGGCGATTCTGAGTGTTGCTCTAATTTCATGACCAACACTGTGGGTGTCTGTAATTCACGAGCCTGGTTAATGCCGGGTTATCATTATGAAAGGAAGCGTAGAATACAGCCCTGTCACGTAGTCTCAGACCGATACGGAACTCCATAGCATCATCATCATCGTTGTCATCGGCCTCATTTCCATCAATCATCAAAAAAGAAAACAATGTCTCAAATTCTGTGGCTTTGCATGCCCTGCTTTCATGGTGAGCTCAGTTTCAATTACCAATCCAGTCTATGCCCTTGGTGCGTTCGGGTCAAAGTCATGGGAATCAGTATGTTCTGGGGAGCTGTCGATGGACGGACGTCGTGGCGCCCTCGGAGGAGGACCTCACTCACGCTGGCTCCGCGACTAAGACATTATTGTGTCAGTAGGGGGCTTAGTAGGTGGTGTCCTGCGTACAGGCTCCACTGAACTCCACCGAAGTGACTCAGCAGCAGTACAATGTCTCATCGGTTGGTTGCCTCTTGACAACCTAGCATAGATTCGCTCCCCTTGGACTGCTGGTTTCGGATTCTGCGACTTGAACAAGCCGGGGCGTGGCTGCGAGTTAGCACTCGGTGTGGGAGCAACGCCACTGTACCGCCCAGAAGATGGGACAGCAAAAACAATGTTTTAATAGATTGTTTTTAACCTAATATCTGCACCCACAAGTTTTAATACGATTTTGAACGATCCTACTAAGTAATCAAATAGTGATACTTTACACACACACAAATAAATAAATAAATAAAAACATCTTGCACATCAACTGATAATCCGCATTAACTTAGACATTTGAAAGAAGATTCATCGGGTGATATCATAAAACTTCACGAAATGTCGTCAAAATGTGATGATGTTGTAAGGTGGAGCAACACCCCCCCCCCCCCCCCCCCCCCCCCCCGCCCTAAGCTCGAAATCCTGTTTCTCCTCTCTTTGAACCTACAGACATTTTGTATTAAATGTAAACGACAGAGGCTCAGCCACACTACAACCGTTTAAAATTTGACAGAATCATTCGCACACATGAGGCAATAAATGCATACAAAAAAGGTTTGGCCTTTATGCCCCACCTCACCATATATATTTGTTTCCATAACATCGTTCACAGACAGACAGGCAAAGACAAAATCATGTCATCCTTGGCAACGGGAACGGAAATCATCAGATCGTACCGTGGTTTGGTCCCAGAAAACGTTTCTCCAGTCTGGGCCGTCTCTCTACAATCCTCTCCTTGGACATGCTTTCAAAAATGAGGTCCACGCCAATATATTTTTCATCCTCGTCAAAATGAGTAGCAAAGAACAGATCCACCCTGTTGAAGCCATGGCCCACCAAGGGCAAAGTCTTGCACTGGCCATGCTTGGGGTGCCGTTCGGGCCAAGGGGATGGTTTGCTGGAGAGGATTTGGGATCGCGGGTGGGCGGACCTAAGGAACACACACACACACACACAGCGCGCGCGCGCGCGGATGGCAAGCCATATCAACGTATTCTCAGTTCCTATGGAGAGGGAGGCCAAACCAAATCAACAAACGAATAAATAAAGGAACAAACGAAACTCACGGGTCGTAAATAGTGACCTCCATGTCCTTGCAGGAAGGATGCAGAGCACGTAATGTAAATTCGAACCAGGTACCTGGCGGCCCCCTCAGATCGAGTGTACACCAGCTGTTTCTCTTTAGATCGCCCGCAACGTAGATGTAACCATATGCAGCGTTGTGTACATTGGGCTCCTTCTTCTTGCTGCATTCTGTAGGAAAAGAAAACCAGAAAATACATTGGACTCATGCTTCTTGCTGCATTCTGTAGGAAAAAGAAAACCAGGCAAAACATTGGACTCCTTAATTCTTCTGGCTGCATTCTGTAGGAAAAGAAAACCATACAATGCACTGGACTCCTTCTTCTGGCTGCATTCTGTGAGAAAAGAAAACCATACAATGCACTGGACTCCTTCTGCTGGCTGCATTCTGTAAGAAACGAAAACCATACAATGCACTGGACTCCTTCTGCTGGGTGCATTCTGTAAAAAAAGAAAACCATACAATGCATTGGACTCCTTCTGCTGGGTGCATTCTGTGAGAAAAGAAAACCATACAATGCACTGGACTCCTTCTGCTGGGTGATTTCTTTAGGAAACGAAAACCATACAATGCACTGGACTCCTTCTGCTGGCTGCATTCTGTGAGAAAAGAAAACCATACAATGCACTGGACTCCTTCTGCTGGGTGCATTCTGTGAGAAAAGAAAACCATACAATGCACTGGACTCCTTCTTAGTTCTTCTGGCTGCATTCTGTGAGAAAAGAAAACCATACAATGCACTGGACTCCTTCTGCTGGGTGCATTCTGTGAGAAAAGAAAACCATACAATGCACTGGACTCCTTCTTAGTTCTTCTGGCTGCATTCTGTGAGAAAAGAAAACCATACAATGCACTGGACTCCTTCTTCTGGGTGCATTCTGTGAGAAAAGAAAACCAGGTAATACACTGGACTCCTTCTTCTGGCTGCATTATGTAAGAAAAGAAAACCAGGTAATACACTGGACTCCTTCTTCTGGCTGCATTATGTAAGAAAAGAAAACCAGGTAATACACTGCCGGACTCCTTCTGCTGGCTGCATTATGTAAGAAAAGAAAACCAGGTAATACACTGCCGGACTCCTTCTGCTGGCTGCATTATGTAGGGAAAGAAAATATTCATTCAATTCAATTCTCTCTCTCTCTCTCTCTCTCTCTCTCTCTCTCTCTCTCTCTCTCTCTCTCTCTCTCTCTCTCTCTCCCTCTCTCTCTCATATAGGCCTATATGTATTTTGTCCAGAGGGCTGAATGTAAAAAAGCATGCTATTGCTTACTCTATTACCCTCTATAAATAAAATTAATTAATTCATTCATTCAAATAAAATTCATTCGTTCATTTAAATCTTAACCTACTTTACATACTCGTCTTTAACATGCACAATTTAAATTTAAACAAATACACATAACAAAAAAAATAACATGAGAGAGAGAGAGAGAGAGAGAGAGAGAGAGAGAGAGAGAGAGAGAGAGAGAGAGAGAGAGAGAGAGAGAGAGAGAGAGAGAGAGAGAGAGAGAGAGAGAGAGAGAGAGAGAGAGAGAGATGGAAAAGCAATGTAAGATGGACATTATTTTCAGCAATGGCAGTTATTAATCAAAATTAATGTGCAGAGAAAACAAATGAGAAGGTCACAAACCTCTGTACTGTTCAATTCTCATGTCGAAAGATTTGTAGTCTGTTTCATCCGTATTGGTACTCCTGGATAACCTGGCATACCTGTCGGTAATGTCCATATCTTTTGACCAGTTACCAAAGTCTGCTTTTAACTCAGCTTCCTTCTCTTCCCATCGCCTTTTTCCGGGGACATAATCGGGTTTAGTGTTGTTTTTACTTTTGAGATTTACTTCCCCTGATTGACACGAACATTAATGTTGTCGTTAGATTTTTTCAACATAACAGTACAACACAGACAGACAGTCACAAATCTTCGTTTTACTTGCGTGTGTTCTCGATTTAAAGGCACAACAGGGGTGTAAAAGACCCGACCTTGGTCCCAAGATCGGCTCGCAGTTATGCTTGCTTGTAGGCCTATGTCATAAGTCATACTGTGTTGGTTATTTCAGATCAGACCTGGGGCGAGTTTCACAAGGGCTAACGTTACGTAGCGTGAGCGCAAATCGGCAAAAACGGTACTAAGAAACACATCTTTCGCCGACGTTCGCCAAAAACGTTTTGTGACTGTCATCGAGATAGAAAGCCACGAACTATCACGTGACTAGCATGGGGCGAATACATTTCTTGTTGTTGATTGGTCCGTTAAAGTTTGGTTAAAATAATATACAAATTTGACCAATCAGACAAGAGCTTGTAATATTCTTCCGCAAACGTTTTCTAAAGTGTTTCTTAGGGTCCGTTTGCCGTTAGTGTTATTCGCGCGGCGACCGTTATCTAGAGAAACTCACCCCAAGTGTTCTTTCTATAAGTATCCTCCTTCAACATTTTGAAGATTATGATACTATTACAGGGGGCTTCCGTAAATAGTAAGGGAAGACGGGGAAGAAGCCCATGCCAATTATCTCATGAAATAAACAGAATTTCAGTCAAATTTGCCCATGAGACGAATGCTAAACATTAACACTCGTCTCATGGGCAAAATGTGACTGAAAGTTGCTCCATTTCATGAGATAATTGGCATGGGCTTCTTACCCGCCCATGGGCTTTTTACCCCGTCTTCACCTATACATAATCATAACCTACTCGTCAAAAGAATATACATTTATAACTTAGAGTAGTCTTTGTGCGAGCCATGGCACCTAATCTTGACCTATTATTCAAGATAAAATTCAGTTTCAACAAAATAAATAAATAATAAATAAATAAACAACTATATTTAAAGAAAAACTTTTTCTTGCTCCCTTCTCCCCCTCTCCCAAATAATTAATGTTTTTATAAAATGTATGTAAGTTTTGGCTATTACTCCCTGAGTTATTGGAGATTAAAATTTTCAGGACCACCTTTTAAAAAGCAATATAAATCTTTAAAAATCGATTAAGGTCAAGGGACAATTTACACTATTTACATTTAATCGTTATTTCCAACAAATGGTTAAAAAATGTAAACTCAAAAATAGCTTTTGACTTGCATTAAGTCTAATCATGGACACTACACATTGAATATAGAATCCGTGGTCTAATATAACACTTTTAAAATGTGTTGCCCTGTCTGTTGGTATTGTGTCTGATTTGATATGTGTTTTGCATCCGAGTGCAATGTGTTATTTAGTGAAGCAACACAGAAACTGCCATTGTTTGTGAATGAAAGTTTATGTTAACGTCCTCCCGGTCAAGAGACCATATAGGACATTATAATTTATGCAGCTATGACAGAAAAGAGAAAAGTGAATTTTCACAGATTTCATATAAGTAAATGTTTTGGCACGGCAATAGATCGTGTGTTTTTGTGTGGAAGTTGAAAATAAGATAGGTGCCATGGCTCGCCTAAAGGGCTTCGCACACTAGCGTCAAGATCTCGAGATCGCGGCGATTTTTTGCTGCAAGGCGCAGTTTGATGCGCCGCTTGTGTGTGAGAGATTCGCGGCGCAGCAGGATTTTTGATGCGTAGCTGCGCGATTTTGTGTTGCTCGAGAATAGATGCGGCTCTAATTTTGATGCTCAAGATCGCAGAGATCGTGAAACTAGCCAATCACAACGGACGGAAGGACCATAACTCAGATTGAAGAAAACAAATACTGTTGTTTCTAAGAGGAGGTTTGACGCTAGAGTAATCTTTCCTTGCTTTCCAAATAAGGAAGTTCGAGCGACAAGAGGCGAAGCGACAAGAGTCGTGTGTGAGAACACCACTGCCTCGCTACAATGTGTGCTGTGATGCAGGCGTCAACGCGTCAAGGCGTTGCTCTGAGAAACAATTGACGCCTGATGCTAGTGTGACGCCCTTAACAGTTGCCCAAGCTTTTAAAAATATATACATACTTCTAGTTAAAATATTATAAAATTCGTGTAAGGTTGGGTTTTTTTTTATATTAAAAAATAGTATAAATCTGTAAAAATCATTTAAGGTCGAAAAATAAAGACAAAAACCGCTATTTACATTTTAACATTTCATCTTTATTTGTAACCAAAGGGTTAAAAAATGTAACGACACAATAATGGCTTCGACTTATATTGATTTAACTATTGATGAGTTTGTGTTACATTGGGTTTAAGATGTGTTCTGCATCCAAGTGCAATGTGTTGTTTCTTGGTTAAAACCCTTTCATCGCCACTGTCGCCTCTTGGCACCACACTGACAGAACACCCATGTCACTGAAAGGCATCAAATGAGGGTCTGGTATCCAGTGACTTTAGACCCTATTTTATGCATGTCACAGAGGAATCCCCAATACTGCAGACAATATATTTTCTCTACCCAGGTAAATTTAATGGAAAGTTTTGGCTGAAAAATGGCTGGCGTTGAAAGGGTTCAAATAAAGTGAGGATCCCTCAATTTCATTTTAAAAAGTACAAACCCTCCGACTCTGGACAGAGGCACAGAAACATATATTGGCCGATTCTAGGTAATATATCTTTAAAAAATACAAGTGTATATTTACAATTGGAGAGCTATTGTTGTTCCAAGACGGGGTAGAGATAGATTAAGAGCTCCCCTCCCCTTGTTCCAATGCCCTATTTAGTGGGAGCCTGTTCACTTTGAAAGTGTATTTGGATAATAATAATAATAATAATAATGGGAATTTATATAGCGCTCTTTCTCACATGAGCTCAGTGCGCTTTACATTGATAACAAGAACATTAAAGGCAAACAAATAATTAATCATTAGAAAGTAAAATAAGCACGATGCTTACACACAACGTTCTCTTACTTCCTTACTCACACACACACACACACACACACACACACACACACACACACACACACACACACACACACACACACACACACACACACACACACATACACACACATGCATGCGCCCACGCACGCTCGCACACAATTAATTATACAAGTAAAATAGTTACAACATGAACATTCTAAGAAGAAACATAGAGACCACATTCACATTCCCAATGAAGTTTGAATACAATACTGCAACTTGAAATAAAATCATACTGCCATCGACATACCAATTACATGACTAATTATAATAGACAAATTTTGCAAAAACAAAAATACCCTTCTACCTCATTTACAAGCATTTAAAGTTTACAAGACGTAGACATTCTACATACAAAATACGAATAATAAAATAATTGTAAATACATTTTTTACAAGATTTCTGCAATCAAACGGAACCCCCGTATAATGTATGTTATGTGATAAAAATTCATTAAATGTTGAACTATTAAGACACGTGTTATTAGGTATGGTTTGTTAAACACTAATAGTAATTAAGCTGCTAGGCTTATCTCTGGATTAGATGTAGGGGAAGACGGGGTGCGCATGGGCGGGTAAGAAGCCCACCCCAATTATCTCATGAAATAAAGAAAATTTCAGTCAAATTTGCCCATGAGACGAATGCTAAACATTAACGCTCGTCTCATGGGCAAAATGAGACTGAAATTTGCTTCATTTCATGAGATAATTGGGGTGGGCTTCTTACCCGCCCATGCGCTTTTTACCCCGTCTTCCCCTAATGCTTGCTCGGTTTATGATGTCTTGTAAAGTTTTAGAAATGACATCCGAATGATGCCTGACTGAGGGCCTCAGCCAGCCAAACCATAGGGGACCACCCTTCTGTGCCGTTGGCAAAGATATTGGAATATCTTTGCCGTTGGTCAACATGTTTGGTTTGGTAAAAGTAATTTAATTGGTTTCCAGTTTCTGTAGTAGTGGTTTTAATTCTGTTGTGATGGTTTGGCAAGGGGCCATTGTTTGAATGAAAATCTGTTTAACGTCCTCCGGTCTGGAACAGACACATAATGGGACATTAGTTGATAATAAAGATGGTGGGAACGATCCTGGAGGCAATGCCCGGAGGCAGTGCAACACCAGGAAAGTCCCAATTTGTTTAGCAATAACAGGTGTGTAAACCGTAGCTACCGGGGTCATTAATTGTTTAGTAAATATAATGTTTTACGTCCTCCCGGCCTAAGCCATATGGGACATTTCTTTTTACTTTGGATTTTGGGAAATATGGAGGGAAGGGAATTAATTGTTTAGCCTAGCTGCTTGCTTATATAGTCCTGGGCTGGCTTTAATAGAAAACGTAAGTTCCAAAGTAAACAATGAAAAAAGTCGTGACTTCTGACCACCTTATGTGCTGGCGATTACTAGTGGTGTAATGCCATGGAGAGAACGATCGAGATACTCGATGTGGGCGAAACGACACAGCCGACACAATAATGCAAATGAAGCGGCATATCATCTACCTCAAAGAGTAGGTGAAACGGACGGCACCCACTTTCATTCATCCATGGCACCAGTCGCCAAAGGTGTTAGTATAAATTTTGAACGTATTTTAAAAATTTGTTCTGAAACAAAAACAAGAAGAAAAAGTACTTACAGAGATTTGGGTTTTATTTCGTTTATTTGCTTGCTTTGCAGGGTTTTGTTGTTGTTGTTTTGGGTTTGG
>CM065680.1:28117385-28124885 GCA_017654935.2 Phymorhynchus buccinoides
CTGGAATTTGTTTAAAGTGGATAGCAGAGGAAGTAGCAGCTATTCTGAAGGGCTGTGCTGGAATTTGTTTATCGTAGATAGCAAAGGAAGTAGCAGCTATTCTGAAGGGCTGTGCTGGAATTTGTTTACAGTGGATAGCAGAGGAAGTAGCAGCTATTCTGAAGGGCTGGAATTTGTTTATCGTAGATAGCAGAGGAAGTAGCAGCTATTCTGAAGGGCTGGAATTTGTTTACAGTGGATAGCAGAGGAAGTAGCAGCTATTCTGAAGGGCTGGAATTTGTTTATCGTAGATAGCAGAGGAAGTAGCAGCTATTCTGAAGGGCTGGAATTTGTTTACAGTGGATAGCAGAGGAAGTAGCAGCTATTCTGAAGGGCTGGAATTTGTTTATCGTAGATAGCAGAGGAAGTAGCAGCTATTCTGAAGGGCTGGAATTTGTTTACAGTGGATAGCAGAGGAAGTAGCAGCTATTCTGAAGGGCTGGAATTTGTTTATCGTAGATAGCAGAGGAAGTAGCAGCTATTCTGAAGGGCTGGAATTTGTTTATCGTAGATAGCAGAGGAAGTAGCAGCTATTCTGAAGGGCTGGAATTTGTTTACAGTGGATAGCAGAGGAAAGTAGCAGCTATTCTGAAGGGCTGTGCTGGAATTTATTTACAGTGGATAGCAGAGGAAGTAGTAGCTATTCTGAAGGGCTGGAATTTGTTTAAAATGGATAGCAGAGGAAGTAGCAGCTATTCTGAAGGGCTGGAATTTGTTTACAGTGGATAGCAGAGGAAGTAGCAGCTATTCTGAAGGGCTGGAATTTGTTTATCGTAGATAGCAGAGGAAGTAGCAGCTATTCTGAAGGGCTGGAATTTGTTTACAGTGGATAGCAGAGAAAGTAGCAGCTATTCTGAAGGGCTGTGCTGGAATTTATTTACAGTGGATAGCAGAGGAAGTAGCAGCTATTCTGAAGGGCTGGAATTTGTTTAAAATGGATAGCAGAGGAAGTAGCAGCTATTCTGAAGGGCTGGAATTTGTTTATCGTAGCAGAGGAAGTAGCAGCTATTCTGAAGGGCTGGAATTTGTTTACAGTGGATAGCAGAGGAAGTAGCAGCTATTCTGAAGGGCTGTGCTGGAATTTGTTTACAGTGGATAGCAGAGGAAGTAGCAGCTATTCTGAAGGGCTGGAATTTGTTTATCGTAGATAGCAGAGGAAGTAGCAGCTATTCTGAAAGGCTGTTTGGGAATTTGTTTATCGTAGATAGCAAAGGAAGTAGCAGCTATTCTGAAGGGCTGTGCTGGAATTTGTTTAGTGGATAGCAGAGGAAGTAGCAGCTATTCTGAAGGGCTGGAATTTGTTTACAGTGGATAGCAGAGGAAGTAGCAGCTATTCTGAAGGGCTGGAATTTGTTTAAAGTAGATAGCAGAGGAAGTAGCAGCTATTCTGAAGGGCTGGAATTTGTTTATCGTAGATAGCAGAGGAAGTAGCAGCTATTCTGAAGGGCTGGAATTTGTTTATCGTAGATAGCAGAGGAAGTAGCAGCTATTCTGAAGGGCTGTTTGGGAATTTGTTTATCGTAGATAGCAGAGGAAGTAGCAGCTATTCTGAAGGGCTGTGCTGGAATTTGTTTAAAGTGGATAGCAGAGAAAGTAGCAGCTATTCTGAAGGGCTGTGCTGGAATTTGTTTAAAGTGGATAGCAGAGGAAGTAGCAGCTATTCTGAAGGGCTGGACCGGAATTTCTTTACAGCGGAGATGCATTCCCCACGGTAAGCCTACGCCACACTCCCCTGGTCAATAGGCTTGTAGGACAACTGTCGTGGTTGGCGTGAACCCCGAAGGCCGATCAGTCTCCAAGGCTGCAGCACTGGTAGCCTGTACTTTCTGACCGTTTGCCTATCAGTCTCTCTGTCTTGTCTCTGTCTCTCTTTCTTATTCACACAAACACACACACTCAGAGAGCCACATACATATTAGGTATTAGGTACTTTATAGTCACAGAGGCGTCTCTGTGAAATTCGGGTTGCTCCCACCTGGAGAGCGCGTCGCAGCCAGAGGCGCGCCACCCAACTTTTTTTTTTTTTGCATGTGAATTTTGTGTGTCTGATGAGGAAGGAAAGGGGTGATGGGGGGGGGGGGGGGGTAAATTTTGACCAAATGACAACTTTTTCGTTGCCACTGGGTTTAACGTGTGCCGCATGGGCACACGGGACCTCGGTTTATCGTCTCATCCGAACGACATGGATACACACGCTCATAAACAGCTATTTGGATTGCGTTAAGCTTAGATTAGAATACCCTAAGCTAAAGCCTCTAAAAATGCTTCACTTGTACCTGAACTGAGGAAGGACGGAAGACGGTAAACAAATATTTATCTCACAATTATTTGTGACATATTACGCGTATTCTTTTCAGGACACATGCCGGAAAATCCGCTAATTTTCATTTTGATCAATTCAGTCGCTTAAGCGCAGACAGACAGAGAAACACATTGGCCCTCGTTCCCATTACAGAACAACAATGACAGAAAGGAAGATAGAGATAGAAGACACACACACAAAAGAATAACACTGCCAGTGACTCAGAAACAGCAAAAATCCTGAATTATACAGAGTTCCCAGTCCGCAGCTGACTGAAGCCGGTTTTTCTTTACTCTCATCCTTTCACCTACACTACAGGTGGGGATCATTGTGAACTCACTCGCTGCCTCTGTTACCATACTTAATACTTCCCACCTTCCACCTTTTCACCTTCCAGGCAGGAAGTAAGAAAGTTGGCTTTATTCTTGGCAAGGTTGGTAGGCTGCGAAATAACCACTCTTTGTGACATTTAGGCTTCTTGGAAACAGACAGACAGACAGAGGTTGTCATTATCCAATAAACTTAATTTGTTGCTTTATGAAAGAAGAAGAAGAACGGCTTTTGATGAAACTTCTAAACAATTAGGGTCTCACGCTAAAAAAATAGGCCTAGTCAATCGAAGCTATTTTTGGAATAATTATTTCCATGAAAGCAAACCCATTATTTCCCTTTCAGTAGTGAAGTCGCCTTTTGGCATATTGATTTTAACATTGATATCGATTTTGTTAATACACATCTGTATTGTTAAACATTCGCGACTTTCCTTGTGTTGCACTGCCTCCGGGCATTGCTTCCAGGATCGTTCCCACAATCTTGATATCTACTAATGTCCCATGTATGTGTCTTTTCCAGACCGGAGGACGTTAAGCAGAATTTCATCATGATTTCAACACCCATGTCACTGGAAGGCATCAAATTAGAGTCTGTGATCCAATGATCTTATGTTCTTAATTTTGGAAGATAAAGAATCAAAGATAGGCCTTATTTTATACATGTCAGAGAGGAATCCTCAACGTTGCAGACGCCACCTTATCTATAATACCCAGGTACATTTAAAGTAAAATTTAGGCTGAGCTGAAAATTGCAAAAAATGGCTGGCGGCCAAAGGGTTTTAACACGCATTTAACGTTAGTAATAAGACTAGTTCAGTGTCTAGTCTTATTTTCACGTAACACCCCATGGACTCTTTTTAACACAAATGTGTGTGTGGGGGGGGGGGTGTACGTGCGTGCGCGCACGCGTGTGTGAACAATGAAAATATGAGAGAGAGAGAGAGAGAGAGAGAGAGAGAGAGAGAGAGAGAGAGAGAGAGAGAGAGAGAGTGTGTGTGTGTGTGTGTGTGTGTGTGTGTGTGTGTGTGTGTGTGTGTGTGTGGTGTGTGTGCGTGTGCGTGCGCGTGTGAGTGCGCGTGCGTGCGTGCGCGCGCACATATGTGAACAGCGAAAATATGAACGAGACAGAGATAATAGAGAATGTGTGTATGTGCGTGCGAGTGTGCGCAAGCGCGCGCGTGTGTGTATGTGTGTGCGCGCGCGCGCAAGGTGGGGCTTGGGTGTATCTGTTTGTGTACGTGTGTTTGTGTGGCAGTGTGGTGCATGAGCGAGACAGACATATACACATTTTAATGACAAACTGCAGACTTGAATGCTCGCCAAACTCCAACCACTTCAAATGAAATGAAGAACATGACGGCAAGCCATATAAACATAGGACCCTTCAACAACTGTTTAAGAGAGAGAGAGAGAGAGAGAGAGAGAGAGAGAGAGAGAGAGAGAGAGAGAGAGAGAGAGAGAGAGAGAGAGAGAGATAGAAAATGATTTATTCCCCCTGTGGGGATACCGGGGGGTCTTTTGAATAAATAGTTCCCCCACCTTCTGGAAGTTCTGTGCTTGTAACTTCCTCTAATCTATCACTCTCTTTGACTCTGCCCCTTCCCTTTGCTTACTCTCATCTACTACCTTTCTGCCTTACCGGTCAATTCTCCTGCCTTTGTTTCAAGAAACACCTTTCAAAAATATTTCCTCCAGCCGAAGTCGGACTTGCTGGGCCTGACTATTTCTTAGTTAGGCGCATAACATCAGCATGACACATCTGCACTCATGTTTGACAGGAAACTGTCTGAGCGATCAAAGAATAATAATAATGGTTTATTGTGACAGCTTTACAAAGACATTCACAAAAGGAGTCTATGGGATGGGGACTGCTTGCACCAAAGAGAACTGAATACTAAATATATAATACAAACCAGAAAGATACGTTAATTACACATCGCGACATAGAATCTAAATGACTGAAACATTAATGTTCAAATACACAAAATACCGTCAAACACTCACTGGATTGCTTGTGCCAAGGTTTAGCCTTGTCACTAAAATGTTCAATGTTATGCTTATCCCGTGCGGCCACAGCAACACAGCACGCTTAAAGACCCACCAGATCACGTGTCAAAATCACGAGTTTCACGTGTTTTCCCTCTTATAGCTGGAAAGAAATCTTGTTTTGACCAGGTCTCACTCCCATACAAATGCCCCCAAATTCAAACCGAAACATAATTTTAAAGATCCACCCGATCACGTGTCAAAATCACGGGTTTCACCTCTTATAACTGGAAATAAATCTTGTTTTGACCAAGTCTGACTCCCATATAAATGGCCCCAAATTGAAACCGACACATCAGTTTAAAGAGCAGCCTCAATTTGAATATGGGGAAATTCGTATGTGGGTCACAGCAACCCAGAAAACAACAACAAGGGTCTTAATCGTGGTGCGTCAGTGTATCTTTAATTTCAGGGAGAACAGGTAGGCCTACAGGCTCATGGAAACAGAAACAAACAGGATAGACAGGGAGGGTAGAGCAGGAGGGGTCAGAGATCATGATCATCCAAGAAAGAACCGAACAGCGTCCGTAATCACATGGAACAGATCAAGTCCCTTGTCAATTCGATTTTTCAATTTCTTTTGATCAGCGGGGACCAGACCCACATCTTCATCTTGTGTTCTTCGCCAGTCATTTGTTTGCTGTCTTTTTCGGCCAACGAAAAGAAACCCTAATGTGTGTCTTCGTCATCAGTCCACGTAAACACAATGGTGATGGCATCGTCACTCTCACAAACAAGCACGTCATGATGTTCATGTTTGTTTCGAAAATAAAACGTTTAAACCAGACAGACGTGCACAGACCATTGCCCGCTACAAACCATGGACACTACAAATATAGGATCCATGTACAAACAAAGAAACAAACAAAACATGATAATGCGTTTGCCTTTTAAATTGCCAGCCACCGCATGGATGTAATAATAAAAGTTATAAGCATTAAGCTTGCTGTTGCCATTACTCTTCGTTTAGTTTGAATTTATTATAAACTAGAGCGTCAAGACGCTAGATCACCACCTGTGTGGCAGTATTTTCGGCTGCAGTGCTTCACCTCGCAGCTGGTAACGAACCTGACCTTGGCATTTGACCAATGATCTTCATTTTCGAACTGGCCTAAATATCCTAAGTACTTATCCTCATGCAACATTTGAGCGTCCTAGGTTCTTCCGTTCAAACATTATTGTGCCAAGTGCTTGGAAGCATTTTCGGCTCCAGTGACCTTGACCTTTGACCTATGACTTTCAATTTCGAAATTGGCCTAGATATCCTTAGTACCTATCCGCATGCAAAATATGAGCCTCCAAGGTCCCTCCGTTCAAATGTTATAATACCAAATGCTCGGCAGCATTTTCGGCTCCAGTGACCTTGACCTTTGAGCTATGACCTTCATTTTTGAACTTGGCCTAGATATGTTTAGTACCTATTCGCATGCAAACTTTGAGCGTCCTAGATCCCTCCGTTATCGTGCCAGGTGTTAGGCAGCATTTTCGGCTCCAGTGACCTTGACCTTTGACCTTTATTTTCGTACTTGGTCTAGATATTCTTAGTGCCTATCCACATGCAAAATTCCAGCGTCCTATAGGTCCCTCCGTTCAAACGTTATCGTGTTCAGTGTTTATAGTCAGCCGAGAACAAACATAAATCTCTGAAAACATTACCAGCGTACGCTCTCTACTTCGTTTGCGGCTGGTAAATATGTGTTTTGGATGAATAATAATATAAAAAAAATCTATTGAAACCATTAACGCAGCGCAAAGAGCCTCGTTCCAGTTCCAGTGTACTCCCACACTTAATCAAAACTTCAAGTAGACCTACAAAAAAGACAGGCCCGGCCGCAACGGCCCTGCCACGTACGTAGCCCACTTGAATATTTTTTAAATAAATCACTGAACCCTTTCAATATGTGTTTTTTTTAATCATGCTGAGCTGACATCAAAACGCATTGACAACACTGTGTTGACGCATCTTGCAAGAGGTAAGTAGGAGGGAAGGCAGCGAAGCATGCACCATGATGGGATCATAACGATGTGTCTCCGTCTCTATGTGTTACCATCATTGTGCCCCCGTCTATGCATCACCCTCATTGTGCCCCCGTCTCTATGTATCACCCTCATTGTGCCCCCGTCTCTATGTATCACCCCCATTTCTATGTGTCCCCTACTCTATGTGCCCTCTGTCTCTATGTGGACCATGTCTGTATGTGTCCTCGTCTCTATCACATAGCGTCCCCTTAGATTAGGGTTAGGGTTCTTCTTCTTCTTGACTGTACGTGGCCACGATCAACACTTTGATTATTATGCCACGGAACCGGGGAGGTTCAAGACCACTTTTGCCGGAAGAAAGGCTCAATTAGGCCTGAGAAGAAATAAAACAACAGAGAGAGCACAGATACAAGAACTAAGAAACTGTTGATCCGTTGGGTTGTTGGAAGAGGGGAGGAGGGGGTGGGGGAAGAGGGGGGACCAAAGGGGGGGATGGGAGGGGGTGGAAGGGGGGGGGGTCTGTTGGTGCTTGTTAGTCTGACGACCCCAGAGTGGGGCCATCAGCCGTGGCGGCTGCAGCAGGAGGTTTTCCAGTCAGGTGCTCCCAGACTCTAGTCGCAAAGCTCTCTGGAGTTCTGGCATCAACTGCTGCTGAAGGTAGGATCTTCCACTCCCTGGCATGGGTCCTCATGCAATGTCTTGATGAGTTGATGTGTCGTGCGGCGGTGCTGGCAGAAGAGGAGACTCAAGAATGGTGATGAAGTTCGCTCCTCTGTCAGACAGCCGCCGTACTGTAGTGGT
>CM065680.1:28129885-28132385 GCA_017654935.2 Phymorhynchus buccinoides
CTGGAATCCATAAGATTGTTTACAAGCGACCTTCATATTTCCATCAATTTCAATGTG
Source organism: Phymorhynchus buccinoides (assembly GCA_017654935.2). NCBI lineage: Eukaryota > Metazoa > Mollusca > Gastropoda > Neogastropoda > Raphitomidae > Phymorhynchus > Phymorhynchus buccinoides. Next base: position 28,129,943 of record CM065680.1, read on the forward strand.
CTGCTTTTTGCTTTTTTTTTATAATCGATTTCTTTTCTTCTCTTCCATGAAGCGAATGGCCAACGGAAAAGGGGATCTCAAGTTTCTACTGTTTTTTGTTTGTTTGTTTTTCTTTTCTTTTGTTGTTGTTGTGTTTTTTCAATAAATATTATAATATCAGTTTTGTTTCGTTTTATTTTTTAGGTTGTTCTTTTTTTTAAGTGTCGTCCCAACTGCTCGAATTCGTACTGCGCGCATTTTCTACTGCGCGAAGGCCCTACTGCGCGCAAAACCTATTCTCTCTCTCTCTCTCTCTCTCTCTCTCTCTCTCTCTCTCTCTCTCTCTCTCTCTCTCTCTCTCTCTCTCTCTCTCTCTCTCTCTCTCTCTCTCTCTCTCTCTCAATCTTTTTTTTAAAATCTCTCTGTTATGAGAATCTCAGTCAGATCCACTGATCGAGCTTCTAGCCTACTACTCTTTTTACTTCGCTGAGGTCCATCTTTTTTTCTTTTCTTTTAAGCCAGGGACGGTATTCATGTCGACATAGCATGAGACTTAGCATGATGCTAACTTAGAAGCTCTTCCAATGTCCTATAGGATTTAATAGGACTTTTGGAAGAGCTTCTAAGTTAGCATCATGCTAAGTCTCATGCTATGTTTGACATGAATACCGTCCCTGGTTGACAACTCTCTTAGTTTGAGAAGAGAAAAAAACTGTAAACGAGCGTCAGTTGCTAACAGATGGAATCCCGGAACTATGGTGACGAAGATCAGCAAACAGGTCTTTCATGTCAGCGAGTTTTTACACCCCCTGCTATGATGCTATTACTACCCCCCCCCCCCCCCCCCCTTCACTAGCTTCCCCCTCCCTTGTCCAAAGCATACACACCTAAATTTATATAGACCACCCCCCTCCCTCTCCTCCTCCTTTTTTTCAAACCCTTTCCGACGTTAATACGTAACCAAAAAATTCTTCCCTTGATTTAAGGAGTTCGACCACTTTTTTGCCTAGGACCATAATATAGGCCTATAGGGGAAGACGGGGTAAAAAGCGCATGGGCGGATAAGAAGCCCACCCCAATTATCTCATGAAATAAAGAAAATTTCAGTCAAATTTGCCCATGAGACGAATGCTAGACATTAACGCTCGTCTCATGGGCAAAATGAGACGGAAATTTGCTTCATTTCATGAGATAATTGGGAAGACGGGGTAAAAAGCGCATGGGCGGGTAAGAAGCCCACGAGCCCACGAGCGTTAATGTCTAGCATTCGTCTCATGGGCAAATTTGACTGAAATTTTCTTTATTTCATGAGATAATTGGGGTGGGCTTCTTACCCGCCCATGCGCTTTTTACCCCGTCTTCCCCTATAGACCTACTACAGACTGTAAGCCTTTAGAGACACTTTACTAAAACAGCCTTTGTCGTTGGTTGGTTATAACATCAACTTTCGGCTAATTATTATAGTAAGCTAAAATGAGCACGAGGGCTGTATGGTATATTGATTGATTTTCTATAATCATTGAAAGTCCGTTTTACAGCTTTTTTGTTTGTTTTAATGATTAGCCTATATAGCTCTCAAACTAAATGGCTTTTGCACTTTGGGTGCTTCAGCCTTGAATGATATTTTACGTCCTCTTGGTCTGCCGTTACACCATATCGGACATTAATAGTATCGCTTAATTAAGATAGGGGGGTAAGGGGGGGGGGGGGAATAAGAGACAATAGAGTACCTTTATTAACCCTTTCACCGCCAATGTCGCATTTATGCACCACAATGGCTTAACATCCATATCACTAAAAGGCATCAAATCAGGGGCTGTTATCTGAAGACCTTATTTTCTTAACTTCGGGAGGTAAGGACAGGCCTAATGTTATACATTTCACAGACGAATTCCCAATACTGCAAATACATTTTCATTTCTACCGTGTTCAATTTAATTGTTGTTTTTTGCTTTAAAAAATGGCTGGCGGCGAAAGGGTTAAGGTACTCTAAGAGGCAAGCCGAAAGGCTAGGAAGGGGTTTGGTTAAGATAGGTTAAAAGATGTAAACTTGTCAACTGTTTATGAAAGGCTATCGATAAAGATTAATTCATAGTGTTGTGTCTTCGTTATCCCGTAGACTATGGAGAGTGTCTTTCGTTATCCATACCTACAGTCGCGTTTGTCGGTTTTTAAAACTTACTTCCTCCAGATTAAAATTTTCAGGGCCACACAATTAAAACGATTTAATGTAAAAAATTTTTTAAAAGGCCTAGTGTAAATAGTTTCAAACTTCAGACATTAACAGTTTTATATGTTTATTATTAAAAAGGGACCTGACAACTCATGCCTTAACAAAAAGCGGCTCTATTGTCTAAGGTCTCTATTTTACAGGTCCATAAAAATTCCAAAAAGGTATTTATACAAGAAAGAGTGATGTTGCTCCAGAGGGTGGTAGAGACAGACGGAGACACACACACACACA
>CM065680.1:28134885-28147385 GCA_017654935.2 Phymorhynchus buccinoides
CGACGGAACATGGAGGGCGCGTGAATCTAATACAAAACATAGAAGGAGAAAGAAAGAGAAAGAGAAAATGTGTGTGTGTGTGTGTGCGTGCGTGTGCGCGCGTGTGCGTGTGCGTGCGTGCGTGCGTGGTGTGTGTGTGTGTGTGTGTGTGTGTGTGTGTGTGTTTATGTGTGTTTTATGAACAGACATGTATTCCACTTTCCAAACCCTAAACTACCAAACTAATCTTAATGAAACTTCGTAGATTTGTACACCATGTTCCGACGGTGATGCCCGTATACTACTCAATGGCAAGCCATATAAATTAACGTACTCTCGATAATTTGTTTAAAAGAATATTGTTAAGGAAAACGAAACTGGTCCAAAGGATGGAAGTTCAGTTTAACGTCGCGTATCGGCTTTCGCCATGTACGACGGGCTGAACAAACCAACCATGGTATAAACAAAAATTTATGTTCCTGAATCACTGTCTTAGCCAAAAGGCCGAGAAGAACTGGTCCAAAACGAAACATTACTATTTTTATATTGTCCCCAATATGCTGCTGGTGAGCCCCGTGACGTATAATTTACGAAAACGGCAAGCCATTTAAACGTACACCCAGTGGGTTTGATTTTGCTTCAAATGAAAGAAACAAAAATGTACTCCAACGGCTAAAGTCTAAACTAATTACTGAACAGATCATGTCCAAAACTGTCAGAATTGTCTTCCATGCCCGAATGATGATGTCTGTATTGTTATTTCATCTAACTAATGGCAAGCCATAAAATCTTGCATCCAGGCTGTGATGATAAGAACTTCTGTGAATTTGATGTTGTTATGACACCGCGCTTTGTCAAATATATTAAACCAATTAGACTGCAAGTTGGCAGTAGTCCTATTGCCCTTGATGTTTCGATAATGATGCTCGTAAATGGCAAGCCACATAAAATAACCCAAATAAAGTCAAACACATTCTGGACGGAACTTTTAGACGGCTGGCCATTTTAATTTGCTTTTTCTTTCTGTATAGTATATAGGCTTGAGCCTTATCTCGTGAACGTCTGCACATGCACTCACTCTTTCACACACTATTTCACACACACACACCGACACACACACACACACACACACACACACACACACACACACTGACACACACACACACACACACACACACACACACACACACACACGCACGCACACACGCGCACGCACACACACACACACACACACACACACACGCGCGCGCGCGCGCGCGACGAAAGAAAAAACAAACCCGTCCTTTCTAAGTTGTAAAAGTTTGACGAGGCCTGCTAGAATGTTTTAAAAAAAACACTCTTATAGCTATCTATTCACAACACATAGGGGAATTATATTAGGCCTAATATTGCTGCACCCAAAAAATCACAAAAAGTCCCCCAGTCCACCTCCGCTCTCTCCACCCATCTCGATTTCACTTGCCAGCCAATGGAATAGAATTTAAAAATAATAAAAACTGGTTGGACGGGTCTTAAACAGATAGCCTACTGTGAAAACACGCTTGGCGGTCGCGCGCGGGTGTATGCGGGCCACTAGCCTATATTATGCAGTGTAAAATATTAGCTGATGATGCGCAGTAGAGAGAGAGAGAGAGAGAGAGAGAGAGAGAGAGAATGTGTGCGTGAGTATGTATGTGTGTGTGATACAGGGATTATATTTATATGCCACCAGTAAGCCTACCAGCATGACACAAATCAGTAGTATGCACATAGGCCTACACTTGAAAGGCATCGACTTAAATGATAATACAAGTCGTCGTTATTACGCCTGATATTAGTCACAATAGTACACACACACACACACACACACACACACACACTTAAATAATAAACTGCGTGCGCCTGCATGGTGTCAGTGTGTGTCTAGGGGAAGACGGGGTAAAAAGCGCATGGGCGGGTAAGAAGCCCACCCCAATGATCTCATGAAATGAAGCAAATTTCCGTCTCATTTTGCCCATGAGACGAGCGTTAATGTCTAGCATTCGTCTCATAGGCAAATTTGACTGAAATTTTCTTTATTTCATGAGATAATTGGGGTGGGCTTCTTACCCGCCCATGCGCTTTTTACCCCGTCTTCCACACACACACACACACACACACACACACACACACACACACACACACACACACACACAAACACACGCGCGCGCACTGACGCACTCACACACAACACACACGCACAAACAACACGGAGGCACACAAACACACGCGGATGGAATTTAGGGGCACAGTGCTTTGAAAAGAAATATAGCAGGCTATGATTTGAACATAGGCCTAGTAGGGGAAGACGGGGTAAAAAGCGCATGGGCGGGTAAGAAGCCCACCCCAATTATCTCATGAAATGAAGCAAATTTCAGTCTCATTTTGCCCATGAGACGAGCGTTAATGTCTAGCATTCGTCTCATGGGTAAATTTGACTGAAATTTTCTTTATTTCATGAGATAATTGGGGTGGGCTTCTTACCCGCCCATGCGCTTTTTACCCTGTCTTCCCCTAGTTTTGAGAGAAGACTTAAATGAAGAAAGGGAGTTGTCAGAACGGAGAAGTAAAGGGAGTTGTCTGTATGCCCATTTCTTCCTGTTCTACATGCCCCCGTCTCTCTCCTTTTCTAAATGTGCCCCTAACCCTAACTCTAACCTGAGGAGACTCATAGAGACGGGGGTCACATCAATATGATCCTCACAGTTTGTGTCTTCTGTGTGAACTTGTGCCAGACTCTCAATTTTGTCCACTGATTTTTTTTGATTTTTTTCTGTCTCTCCAGCTGTTCAACACTGTCACTCCCTCTATGTAGGAATATATGATAATGAAAATGGGTTTATATAATTATCTTTTGGGTTCAGGTTCTGGTTCTGGTTGTTGTTATACGTTGAAGGAGCCTATGAAGACTAGGACTCAAAACGTTCCGTTATCTTTTCTCGCTTTTCCCTCCACCAGTTTCTCGCTTTTCTCTCCACCCTTTTCTATGTCTCTTCAAGTTCTGTCTGATCCACCCCTCCCCCTGAAGTTAATTTCTGTATCACCGAGACGCTTTCTGCCTGTCTCTTATTTGCTCCGGCTTTCTCCGACCCCGCCTGTCTGTCCGTCTGTGCCTTAACCTCAGGGCTGATTGACCCCCCCCCCCAAAAGCGTTCTCAGTGTAAGTTCCTGTTATTATTTGATAACCCTGGTAACACAGAATTTCGTCCTCTCTCTCTCTCTCTCTCTCTCTCTCTCTGTGTCCAACTGTGTTTGAAACTACCCTTTCTTGGTTCATTATCAGTAACACACACACACCCTCAACCCCTCCACCAATAGGCAGACAGGCCTACCTCTTAAAAAACAACCACCCCTGTCTTACAGAAAAGAGCAAGAAAAGTTATAAGGCCATATCGTTTTTTACGGGCGAAAATGTTGATTTTGCCGCTGGTTGGCATTCATAAGCCAATATGACCGTGATGACTGTACATACTGATTAACACGCTGCAATACACTGTGATACGGCTGTACAAAGTTTTCACACAAGTAACTTTCAGAAAGTCACACGTAGGACTCTCTCTCTCTCTCTCTCTCTCTCTCTCTCTCTCTCTCTCTCTCTCTCTGGCTGGTTTAACGTCTAATTAGGCGTAGCCTCTTACAGACAGTAATCACACGTACTCGCCCCACCCCCTTCCTGTAGGGCTATCCCCGTTTCTATTTACAAACATAGCTTTGGATATTCCATATTTTGATTGGCCTGCTAAATTTAGACTCGTTTGGCGAAGTTTTCGAAGATGGCGTGGCTTGTGGAACCGGTTTTACAAGTGGAGCTCGGGTTGTATGGACAATTGGTTGGGTTCGAAAATAGCAGTAAGGAGGAGTCTTCTATTATGAAAACATGTGAGATATACTCAGAGTCAGAGGCATATCCAGAATATCGGCACTCCGAGGTGTGGCTGCAAGGTGGTAGGGTTTGCTCCGTCGTCAGTGGGCAGCAGACTTGGTCAGGCAGGAAAGTTTTGATTTCTTTTCGATATTACATTGGTCCCGGGTATTACCATCTGGAGACAGATCCAATAGGTAAGCGCTGAAGTTTTTGCATTGCGATTTGATTACTTTTTTTCACGTGTTTAACAGATCGGGACATGTCAAATATCTGTATTGCGTTGACGCCCTCAATGATAGGCTTGTGCTGGTATTAGACTATTACTAGGCCTATTAGCCTACCGGTTCTTAGACAAACACTGTTTGAAACAGTTCTAAGCTGTGTGATTTGTTTGTTTGTTTGTATTTCATTGATCATAATGGATCGTGAGGCTTCATAGCAAATTCCACAGTGAACAATATCTTGGTGGGAAAATGGTGTGCGCTTGCTTCAATTCCTTGTCATGGAGAACCAGAATTTGTGCTAAAAAAATAAAATTATATTTCTTAGCACAAATTCTGGTTCTCCATGACAAGGTAATAATATAAATAATATAAATAATATAAAAAAGGACTTGTTTTAATTCTGACAGAAACAAACAGACTTGGAGGCCATGCCATTGCCTGCTCACTTTGCTTTGCATTAAGATACACAGGCTACTCTGAGACTGGTGTGACTATTGTAAACAACGAATGGTACGGAAAGGTGCCGAATAATGGTGCCGAATAATGGTGCCGAATGGTCAAAACACTGAATGGTTGGGCCAATTTTCTGCAAGTTTCGCCTTGAATCAAGAATTGGTTAGAATTGGTTTAGGGCTATTTTTATCAAAGAAAAATATTAATGAAAAAATAAAATAATAATAAAGATAAAGTTAGGGAAATCCATGTTCACTAAACAGTCATATTTTTGTTTGTTGTTTAGTGTTTTGGATTTCCCCAACCCTTACCCACCATTTTATTTTTAAATTTTCCTGAGACTGAAATCCTGCAGTTATTTATATTATTTATTCTTTTTAATTTTTTTAAATTTATTACATTTAATGATTTATGTAATCAACAAAGAATTACGAACTGCAGTGAAAGCCTGCTTCGTTCAATAATCCCGTTTAAATCTAGGCCTTCACTGAGGCTGATGACACTGCCTCAGGTGGAAGCCTGTTCCACTCACATGCAACTCGTGGAACGAAAGAAAATTTCCTGGATACATAAAGTTACAATCAAATTCAATAAATTACTTGATTATAAATCCTTGGAAACCAACCACAAACCAAGCCAATTAAGGAACAGGTTTCACATCATTTGATATTTGTATGCTTTCTGATTTTTATTATTTTTTAGTATGTAGTGCATTCTATGTCATATGGACTGTAAGTGTAACTAGTGTAAGCTATAAATGTGCTTCATATTAGGCCATCTTACTCTTAGTAATTGATCCCCCCTCACCCCCTCAAATGTTTGCATTGAAAATTGTCACTGAGAAGCAACATTCTGCCATTCTTAGGAAAGGGATAGGGTTAGGATCAGCCTAGGAATAGTACTAGTATATCATTATCAAAGAAATGAAAGTAGCAGACTGACTTTGAGATTGAAGGTCATAAACTTGAGGGGGTGCCTAAAGTACAGCTTTGTTTTAATTCAGATTTTAATCTTTATTTTGTAAACTTTTTTTCTCTCAAAATATTGGCTATCTCAGTACCTAAATTCTAAATTAAAAAATTCAGTTCTTTTTAAATTTAACTTATTTATTTTCACTGTTTTGTTAAAAAAAAATCTAAAAAAATCATACTAAAGTCATAGCTGCTGCTGTCATTAGACCTTACTAAACTAGTGTACTAAAAGATAATCTTGAAATACTAAGTGGATTTTTTTTATAGGCTTACAACTTTGTCTTTTGAAAGAAATAATGATGTCCTGAGGCCACGGTCATGTCAGGACATAGTCCTATTAACATAATTTAGACTGAAAATGTCCTGTTGTGTTCTCCCCTGTCAGGAAAAAACACCATAATGAAGTTGAACACGTGTAGACTTTGTACCATTGATTTCTGCAAGAGCCAGATCATTTTGTGGTGGGTTTTTTTCAGGACAGCTTGCTTTATGAGTTTATTACTTTTTGATCCTCAGTGCATCGCTGAAAAAAAAGAGAAGAATTTGCAAGGAAGTTATAATTTGTATATATATTCATAAACATACTTATATTTATGAATAATTTACATTATATTATGCTTTTAAAGAGCCAATTTAGGACTTGTGTGACAGAACTATGTTTTGCATAGAATTAGATCATAGGTATTATTAGGTGGTGTGCACACAAAACTGACCACACATCACTGTGTGCTGTGTTTTGATTGAAGGTGACCCGGCAGACTGCCCAGATCACCATGGGATGGTCGCTGTCATGTCAGCTGGCGGCAGGTTTTCTGTTGCTGCTGATGATCCTGACCCCGACTCAACAACAAGAAACGGGTAAGTTTCACAGCCCTCTTTCATGTCTTTGCTAATGTTTCATATTGATGGTATAGAATTTGATCCTGTCAAGTGTCATGATTTTCTTACATATTTCATAAGTGCTACAGTCTGGAAAATGAATCTGAGTTGTTAGTTCCCGAGCTTCAGCGAGGCAAGGAACTATTCATTTTGTTTTGTCTGTGCGTGCGTTCGGCGGCCGTATATGTGTCCGTCCATGCTGCCATTGCTGTGAACAGTGGAGAAGATGGAATGGTATAACCTGAGGAATGGTATCACCCACGAACTAAAAAGAATAATCCCGGCCAATCTAGATCGTGTGGCATGCATGCAGCGAGGGAACTTTGCAGCTGTTAGGATCCAGTCTTGTTTGGTTTTTGTTTTGAAGGCTCAGTGCATATTCTCGTATCAATCATGATTCAAATCAATGCTCTACATTGCATTTAAATTTGACTTTGAAAAGTATCTTTTAACTCAAATTTTAAGTCATCAGCAATTATCATTATTGTGAAGACTGGCTGTGCAGTATTTTGTTTTCTTTTACTTTCAGTTTAAAAAAAATAAATTGTAGGAATGGATTAAAAAGGGGTTTGGTGAACATTATTTTACTGTTAATCTCAGTTTTTGCCTTTTATGCAATAATAATAAATTTGTTGTTTCTAAAGGCAACATTGGACATTTTTATTTTCTAAACTTCTAATTCTATTAACTTACAAGTTTCCTTTTAGTTTTACAATATCTGTTGACTGAAAACTGAAATAACTTAATTCTTTTGTTTTTTTGATGGCCTGTTTTAATATATATTTTCATTATTTCAAATATAAATGATGTATTTAAAACACACTCACAAAAGAATAAAAGAAATTGTGTATAAAATATGTTTCCAAATCCCATACATTGTTGACATTTGATACAGGTCTACATTCAGTATTTTGTGCTTTTCACAATGTTTTTGGGCCACACCCAATGTTGCTCAGTTTTGTTGAGCCGGGTGGCTGACATTTCACTTTAACTAGTTTAATAGTCAAATTAAATTTAGAAAAGGAATACATGGTATACTATAAATCATATTGGAAGGTTATGCCTGAACTTTGGTGTCACTGAAAATGGGGTTTAAAAAATGTTATGTAAAATTCGGCAAGTACATGTGATCTAGTACATTATGTAACTTGCTTTGATGTTCATTCATTCACTTTGTGCAGATTGTTCCTGTTAGAAGGTGGTAAACAAGAATGTTATTTGTGTCTCATCTCAGTCATTGACAGGAAGCCCAGCAAGTTTATGGATTCCAGGTTCTTTGGAAAATGGCATCTTCAACACCTTGAACCGGGACTGGATTTTCCAAAGTTTACCAAGGATTCATTTTTGTGGCCTGATGAGTGGGCACCAGGGCACAGTTGCCCATTGGAATCTTTTCGTTGCCATGATGGCACCTGTTTGCCCCTTTGGTGTCGATGTGATGTCATTGTGCAATGCTCTGATGGATCCGATGAGCTGGGCTGTCCAGAACCAAAGCCAAGTGAGACAACTGCTGCAATCTTCGTAGATTGGGATCCAGTCTTCCTTGGAAGTGGTTCCCATCTATTTCTAGCATGAATTCCTTGGGAGAATCTCTTGTGGTTATGAAAAGGATGACAGGGCAGTGTATTCTTGTCTTTGTGCATCTTTTTGGTTTTGCTGCTGATGGCTGGCTAAGTGTTGCATGCCCATCTTAGGACACACTCTGTATGACAGCATGCTTTCTCTTTGGAATGATTTGCAGCGTCGAGGACATGAGGATGTCTTTGCTTCTAGTGTTTGCATAAAAGTACTACATTGAATTGAAGATGACTCCAAAGCCTTTCCTTCAGTAGTGGTGTTGCATGTGTGGTTTGTGCATGCTTTATAAAATATGCGGGCGCTTAAAGCAAGCACCAACTGAAGCTTCAGGAGCATTGTCCTTCCAAATTTATTGGGAATTGGAAACCACATAGCCTAGACCTAAAGTTCTTCAAGCCTTAAATCATTGAAAGCTCATTGTTCATTTGTCAACCCTTTTTCTCAGCATCCAATAAGATCATTTTATACACTTGAAGGCATTTTTATTAATTTTAAGCATGCATCTTAACGTATGCGCGGTAAGTTTCTTTTTGTTTGGTCTGGACCCTTTAAATGTTAAAACTGAGGGTGAAATTACCTCTTAAAACTGTAAACAGTTAAGAAATATATAGTAGATAAAAGTTTAAAAAAAATTAAAACAGAAGCCTGAATTTGGTAAAGAAAAATTTGTGTGTGCGTATTACTATAGATGGGGGGAGTGGTTTGCATGCTTGCACTTTGTTGTTTGTACAGGTAGCAGGGTGATTTAATTCAGGTATCATCCAGAAATTGCGCTTTCTTGTTACAGAAGCTGTCGTGCTGCTGTTGGAATGAAAATATTTTCCCTGCTGTTAGTAACTTGAGCATGTTTTATTTTAAATGTGTGGGCGATTTGATCTCTGACTTTGAGCATGACATTACATCTTTTGATCTTGGACATTAAGCATGAAATGATCATTGACATTACGCATGAAAATATATTGATTTCCTTTGTATTCCCGTCTCTAAACTTTTTAAGAACAATAAATTCGTCAGGGCGATATTTGGGGCAGAATTCCATAGAATCCCAGCTCTAAATAAAGTACCATATTTTTCGTGCTATAAGGCGATACTTTTTCCCCAGACTTAGACCCCTGCGCCTTATAGTTATAATATGACTACTATATAGTACTAAAATAGTAAGAAAACATAATAACAAAATCTGAAATTTGGGTAAAATTGAGGGAAAAAGTAAATCAGCACAATTTAGTTTGTTTTATTTCTTTTTGAACACGGAACATTACTCAAAGTTAGCGTTAACTGGTTTTGTTTCTGAGGTTCACAAATACAGACATTGGACACAGGAAAGTTTTATCAAAGCAAACTATAATATATATGTATGTATATATATGTGTGTGTTTGTTTGTTTTCTACCAGATTCCATGTTCATATGCGAAGGTTCCACAAGCGGGACTATCTCAGCGAACTTGTTTGAATATGCAGGCATAACAGGGGTGGTGGACATTGGTAAGTAATTAATGCTATTAATATCATTGTGAATACCCCACTTGTCACTAACATAACAATTGTTTTAACAGGAGACCATATTTTGTGTGGACCAAGGAGTTTTTCAAATAACATAATCAATGCATATATGCCTCTTCTGACATTACTGTGTTCTCACTTGGAAATATTGTGCCCTGGAAATGTATTCATAGTTGTAATAGTACTCTGTTTTACTTTTCATTCCCCCCCTCCCCCCCCCTGATGATTCAGTGTGCATGTGTGGTGTGTGTTTTAGTGCGCACAGGTGTGTCTTGGAGTGTTTTTTTGGCTCACTCGTGTTAACTTCTGTTAACGAAGTTAACATGATGTGAGTCTATGGTATCATAGTTGTTCGGTTGTGTGTGTGTGTTGCGTCCATGTTTTGCCTGTGGTCTAATCTCTAAACTTTAGCGTTGGCATTTTCTTGGGAAATATAAGGTGTACATTGTTCAAACTTTGCACACATATAGTCTATGCAAGCTTTCAAACATTAATGATTTTGATAATTAAATACTTAAAACAACACTGTAAACAGATAACCAACACATAACATTTTAGATTAGTGGGTTAGAGAGTATTCAACAGGCAACATGAGTTAAGAAAGTATTCCACAGTGAAAGCCTCGATAGCTCATTGGTAGAGCTTCTGTCTCTCATGCCAATGGTTCCAGGTCCGATTCTTGGTATGGGCACTTTATTTAAAATGTTTTGTTGTATTCATTAACTATAGTTTCATTTGTACATTAAAATTTATTAGCAATCTTGTACGTTAGGACCCCCCCCCCCCCTCAATCTTTGTTGTTGTCCCACATGTGCCTGTTCGAGTGAACCTTGAAGGCTTTGCTTCTTTTTTTGGTCTTTTTTTTTTGTATACCATTTTTCCCCTTCATTTAAAAAACCCACCTACCCGTCATAGTTTAATAGAGAAAATGAGGGCATTGTAATTTTGTATGGATGTATATATATATAATATGCATGTGGATGGGAATTCATTTCTTGTGATGTTTTGCTTTTGCAGATTTTGAACATGTTTGTGTGAGGGGTAGGGTAGAGGTAACCAAAGGGAGATTACTAGGCATATATATGTGTCTGTGCTGAAATATGGCTGCCCATAAAAATGTGGAATATCAATTAAGTCATATATTTCTGAATTTGCTTTCAGCCGAAGAGGAAAAAGATCAGTACTCATTCCTGCTATTTGAATCCAGTGGGTTTGATCTACTCACAAATCTCGAGAGACTTCCTACCATGCGATACAAGGAGTCGAACGAATATCCAGACTTGCCTCCAGATTCAACCTTTGAAATATACTACAGTTCAACTAGTGTGAACGGTCAGCCTCCTGGATACTTCGCCTTCATGAAGAAGGGTGTTGACAGAGATGTAGGTGGATTGTGATCGAAAGTGTATGTGTGTGTGTGTGTGTGTGTGTGTGTGTGTGTGTGTGTGTGTGTGTGTGTATGAGCCCTGAAAGTGGCGAGTGAAAAACAAAATTGGCGAGTTTATAATTTACTTCACCTGCCAAATGCGAGTGCCAGTGGGCAAAAAACGATGTTCTTTCTCGCTCGAGATTCCTTTCCCAATCCATGTTTTCCCATCCATGTTTTCCCATGCACCGGAAATAAGATACGCAATTTGCGTGTTCGCCAGCCAGTGCATGTTCGAAAAAGGTCTGAAAAAGGAGAGTGAACAAGCCTGGTTCATGTATAGACCTGTGGTAAGTTATCTGCCTTATTTTCCATACTGTGGTTTCTTTGCAAAAAATTGTGTACAGTTAGTTTGGCTGGTAAAAAAAATAAGTTACCAAGCAAAGGCTGGTGGACAACATTTTCCACTTTCAGGGCTGTGTGTGTGTGTGATATGTTTTTTGCATGTCTGTCTTTTTTTTTTGTACTCTGTGTTAGGGATCACATTAACATGTGCATTTGATGTGTTTTAAAAATTACCTACGCATTTTCGCACAGGCTGTACAAGGTCTGCTCAAAACCGTAGCTCATTTTCGCTTTTGCAGGTTTTGCTGTTGATTCAGGCTACAGCTCAGAGTTGATATTCTGAAACCTAATTAATAGATAGTTGCCACAGAGTTCATGCGAGTGGGGGGATTCTGTCCTTTCTGTTTGATCAACTACCCAGATTCCAGTTGTGTGACATATAGTGTGGTGTGAATTTCTTACATTAACCCTTTCACCGTCAGCCATTTTTCAGCTAAAACATTTCCACGAAATATTCCTGGCTAGGGAAAATATTTCGTCTGCAATACTTAGGATTCTTCTGTGACATGTATAAAAGAAGGCCTATCCCTCCATCCTTACCTCACAAAATTAAGAACATGAGGTCATTGGATAACAGACCTTGGTTTCATACAGTTTAGTGACATGGGTGTGAAATCATTGTCGTGCCAAAAGGCAACTTTGGTAGTGAAAGGGTTAACGATAGCGTTCTGTACTTTCATCAGTCTTTGCTTTCATTCACACTATCCAGTTTTCGCTCAAGCTGGCTTTGACATAAATTCAGTGTTTGTAATTGGCGCAAAGTCTTGGCTTTGTAGCCTAACAGTTGAAACGTTTTCTGCCAGAGTGCGTTCGTTTCGATATTGTGACATGATGCGAATCATAATGGAAGACCCAGCATAAAGTGCATGTTCCCTATTTGTAGGGCTTGTGCAGAATGTCAGAGCTGATGAAATCACCAACATAAAAATTATTATAAGGAAGTTACTAAAACGAGAATGCATTTTTGTTGTTGTTGTTTGCATGGATTTACAGTGTTTTAATTTAATGCAATTTCTGGCTTTGCTTGTGCATTGTTTTTTGTTATTGTTTGGTGGGTGTTTTTTTACAAACTTTTTGAACCAACAAGGTTTAAAAAAAAACCTATTGAATTATGGCATGCTTCTATCCACCTGAATAAAGCAGATACACACACACACGTGTGTGCCTTTTCTTTTAAAGTGTATGTTCTGAGGCTGATGAAATGCATAAAACAACATTTTAAAATCAAATTGTGATATCGTTTCAAGCTGAATATGGAA
>CM065680.1:28152385-28154885 GCA_017654935.2 Phymorhynchus buccinoides
GCTCTATCAGTTGTCTTTTTCATGGCATGATTTGCCCAATTATTTTTTCTTTAATTTTCTCTGGCAGTCAAGAGGTTAAATTAAAGCTTTTAAAAAAAAAAATGGACATTAGCATTTAAGGATGTGTATGTGTTCCAGAACCCGGGAGCAATAGACCAGTTCTCTCTCTTGTCTAACGAAGTGCCCGTAATCGTTTTGAGAGAAACGTTAGACTATGACGAGATGATAGCACAAGGACGACCACCAGTTTTCATTTTGAACATCACTGCCTACGTAAGTATCTAGAATCTGAAGTAGCTTTTCATGTATGCCTTTGGCCAATCGCGGCATTAGGTCAGGAAGAAAGATGGGCAGAGGTGCACTTTAGTCACCCCCTCATGTTTACGACCCTCAATCTCAAAGTCTGCTTAGTTTTATGAAATAATCCAAGGCTCATCCTAACCCTATCCCTTTCCTCAAAATGGCAAAATGTTACGGAAATTAAGGGGGGGGGGGGGGGGGGGGGGGGGATAAATTGCAATATAGTAAAAAGATGCTGCTGAAACAAGTCAAAGACTGTATAGGGGAAGATAGGCATCCGGTCTCTTTTCCCTATATGAGTAGTGAGGACAGAAACACTGGTTATGTCCCTTTTAAGCAGGACACATTTTACACATCGATAGGCCAGTTGAATTCTCCGTTCAAGTTCCAGTCTGAGTTTTTGGATAGCCTCCACTGTGAATGTGTACTGTCGCCACTAACGATAACTCTATCAGCCCGGTTCGTCGAGCTCTTAAGTAGTCCATCTTACCCTTTTAGAATATCTCTGAACAAGTTGAGCTTCTTTTGTTCAGAGGTTTTGCAGGAGATCGGAAACACTGGAGAAAACACTGATTGGTTCATTAGAGTGATGTAGTACCTTCCAGTGGAGATATCCCTACGCATGGTTGTAGCCTATAGATTCAGAATTTTTTTTTAGTATGGGCTCTCTTGAGATTTCCCTTTGACCTGAATCTATAACCAAGGAGAAATATGCTATCATCAGATGCTAACACCACTAAAAATACTAATTTTACGAGAAAAAATGTTGAGGAGGGGGGCTATTTAAGGAAAAGCATCTTTAGCCAAAGTGAGAGGATAAGATGTACCCATAGTAGTGAAATAGTACCCATGAACAGGACTTGTGTCATGAGCTAGCTAAGGTGAGAATCCTTCATTATGCCATTGCTTGCAAAGCTGAAAACCAGCGTAACTTGGGATTCTAACTGGGGAAAAAGAAGAAGAAGAAAATCATCTTCCATGATTTATAGAATAGGAGAATATAAATTCTCGTGATATTAGACAGGAGTGTGTGTGCGTATGCGTGCGTGTGTGTGTGTGTGCATGTTTGCTTGCGTGCATGTGTGAGTGTGTGTGTGCATGTGTGCCCCTTCGCACACACTTGTGTGTGTGTGTATTTGGGTGCATGCGCATTTATGTGTGTATGTGTGTGTGTGTGTGTGTGTGTGAGAGAGAGTGTGTGTGCGTGCCAGTGTAGGAGGGGTGTGATAGAAGCATGCACATGTGTTTGCGCATGTGTGCTTACATGCATGTATGCCCTATGCGTGTGTGTCTGTGTCTATGGATGATTACATATGGGTGTTATCTATTTTGCTCTGTTAAATATTTGACATGTACGATACATGTGGCTCTCATGAACATATACATGTGGCTGTTCTTTAGCACAGGCAAAATAATAGCAACACAGTTGAAATGAAAAGTTCATTAAACAAAGTAGAGAAACATTGAAATTTCTATGGGCATAGTTCAGTGCATGTGCTGAATGAAGAAAAGAATATAAAGCTTAGTAGATCTGGAACGTATGTGGTATCTGTTTGTTTATGCCCCTGTGTGTACATGCATGCGTGTGTGTGTGTGTATATGTGTTAAGGTGATCTGTATTAGTTTGTGTTTGCTGTTTGTTTGTGTGTGCTGTGTGTGTGTGTGTGTTAAGGTGATCTGTGTTATTTTGTGTGTACATTTGTTTGTGTGTGTGAGTGTATATGTGTGTGTGTGTGCCAACATGCACATGCATGCATGTGCGTGCATGCTTGCATTTGTGTGTGCACACGTGCGTGCACATGTGTGCGCTTGTGTGTGTTTGGGCTTGTAATTAGCCTGTAAGTGAACCCATATTGATTTTATGTCCACTTTGACTTCTTCAGGATCTTGGGACTCCCAGTCGGACCAGCTGGACACGCGTGATCATCAACGTGACCGATGCCGATGACTTGGGCCCAGTCTTCTCCTACCCTACGTGCAAAAACGAAAACTTCAAGCCCTGCGTCGCTCCCTACTACACTGCATCAGTTACCAGCAACCAGCCTCAGGTGAATGTTGTCTTATGCAGAAAACTTCAAGCCCTGCGTCGCTCCCTACTGCACTGCATCAGTTACCAGCAACCAGGTTCAGGTGAATGTTGTCTTATGCAGAAAACTTCAAGCCCTGCATCACTCCTTACTACACTGCATCAGTTACCAGC
>CM065680.1:28159885-28417385 GCA_017654935.2 Phymorhynchus buccinoides
AAAGGCACACTTTCACACCTTTCCCAAAGGCACACTTTCACACCTTTCCAACTACACTTTCACACCTTTCCAAAATGCACACTTTCACACCTTTCCAAAATGCACACTTTCACACCTTTCCAACTACATTTTCACACCTTTCCAAAATGGACACTTTCACACCTTTCCCAACTGTACATTTTCATACCTTTCTAAAATGCACACTTTTTACAAATGTACATTTCACACTTTTTACAAATGTACATTTTTACACCTTTCCCAAATGCACACTTTTTTCAAATGTACATTTTCACACCTTTCACAAATGCACACTTTCACACATTTCACACATGTACATTTTCACACCTTTCCCAAATGCACAATTTTCACAAATGTACATTTTCACGCCTTTCACAAATGCACTTTCACACCTTTCACAAATGCACACATTTCATACCTTTCACAAATGCACACATTTCACACCTTTCACAAATGCACTTTCACATCTGTCACGAATGTACATTTTCACACCTTTCACAAATGCACTCATGTCACAAATGTACATTTTTACATGGGTACTCACTTAACATGTCTAAAAACATTTGATCAAGTATGTTTTTCATGTGTTTTTGACCCTTTCACCGCCAGCAATTTTTTACCTACAATTTTTAATTAAATTTACATGGGTAGAAAAAAGATTTTGTCAGCAATATTGGGGATCAGTCTGTGACATGTTTTAAATAAGGCCTATAGATCCTTATCTCCCAGAATGAAGAACACAAAGTCATTGGATAACAGACCATGATTCAAGGCTTTTAATGACATGGGTGTTAAATCATTGTAGTGCAGAAATTGGCGGTGATTTTTTTAAAAATAATTACAATTATGATAATTGTTACAATTACATCTTTCCGTCTTTTTTTTCTTTTCCATCTCTCTCTATATATAGGCGGTAGAACAAACATTCAACCAGTACTCGGATGGAGCCATGGTTGAACTGAGCGTGACCCCGCAGAACCAGTTTGCACCAACGATCGTTGCCAACACCAGGACGGGCTACATCCGGGAGGACGCCCCAGAGGCTACTTTTGTCAAGGCGTCTCAAGCGCTTACCACCATCCTCACGCTGAGCATCTCCGATTCAGATGTGGTAGGCTAGTTGTTCGGGATATCTGTACTGTTTGCAGGGTTCGCACGGTCTTTGAAGGTCTTTGAGAAATGGAGTGCCATTTTCAAGTCTTTGAAAGTCTTTGAAAATTGGCTTTGGTCTGTGAAAATTGGCTGTGGTCTGTGAAAATTGGCTGTGGTCTGTGAAAATTGGCTTTGGTCTGTGAAAATTGGCTTTGGTCTTTGAAAATTGGCTTTGGTCTGTGAAAATTGGCTGTGGTCTTTGAAAATTGGCTTTGGTCTGTGAAAATTGGCTGTGGTCTGTGAAAATTGGCTTTGGTCTGTGAAAATTGGCTTTGGTCTGTGAAAATTGTGAAATGGTTTGTGAAAAAGTCATTGACGCCATAACACTTTTTGTTTGCTTCCAGAATTAAGAAAGAAGCCATTTAATATTTGGTTTATTTTCTGATATCCGCGGTTTCTACGATACAGTTCTGTCTAGCAGACATCCTCGATTTGTTGAGAGTTACTTCCCTTCGCTATATCTGGGTCTTTTGGCTACACAGGTGCAACTTGAATGATCGTGATCGAAGCAATCGTTATCAAATAAAAAAGAATGTTGTTTTTTTCAGTTTATAAACTTTATTGGGATTGTATGTCATAAGAGGTCTTTGAAAATATGATAAAGGGTCTTTGTAAACGTCTTTGAAAGTTTGTGAATTGTGGTATGAAAAATCCGTACGAACCCTGTCAGTTTGTGAACCTTTTTTGTTTAAGACTTGAATAAATAAAAACAACAACACCGTAGTTGTGGCAGCGAATTTTCGGTTTATTTTAAAACCTTTGACGAGCTAAAACAGTTGGCCAACTTTATTGGGTTTTTTGTTTTTTTTTCTCAATTTTCATCTTTCTCGTTCTCTCTCAATTTCTTTCTCTTTCTCTCCCTTTCTCTCGCCCACCTTCTTGACAAGATGAGAAGAAGCCTATGTTGCTTATTCTTTACCATCAATAAAAACGATTTGTTGGTTGGTTGGCTTACCCTGGCTAAAAGACTCCAGGGATCATCCCAACAGCGAGAAGCACTTGAACACTAAGGTACAAATGCATCAGCTAGGGATGAGAACATTACGTGTGTGACCGTTTTTGATTACCCCACCACGTGAGCAGCCACACTCCGTCTTCGGGGGATAAAAAGATTTGTTAATTTATTTGTTTGTTCGTCCCCTCTCTCACCTCATCTGCAATTTAGATACATTTTGTTCTAAAAATTGAGGGGCGCACCAAATATCCAATACTCCCTTCTAACTATGCAAAGATTACAATCTAACTTTTTAGATATTTTGATATCTTGAAGAATAGGCATACATGACTTAGAGGAATGTCTGTGTAGTCTAGGATTTTTGTTCTTAGGTTACAGGTTGTAGTGTTGTTTTTTTGTAAACAAAAAAACTACTGTGACCTTGTTTGATATGGAGGCTTCTGGTTATGCTATTCATGACTATGCATGTAATTAATCAGGACTTTTTTTATATATTAAATTGCAGGTTTCACCCGACCCAGATGACTACGAATTCGTACTACCTGTTGGCTCTCCGTTCGAAATGTTTGAGGATGGAGGCCTGATCCTTCGAGGCGTGTTGGATTACGAGACTCAGCCTGTCTACAATCTTGAAGTAAGATTGTATTTTGTACCCTGCAGGATTTCAAGGGAGCTAATGTTAAAGATGAGTTTTTGCCAAAAATTATTTCGAGATCACCAGGAAAACATCCTTTACAGAGATCGCAACACTCACTTTGCTCTGGTTTCCTAGAAATCAAACCGTCAAATCGGCGATTCCTCCTTGACGGAGGTGCTGGAAGTCATGCTTTCAGTGAAAGAGATGGCATGTGCCTTCTCTTTTCTAATGGCTGCCTGAGTCGCTTTGACAAAATTATGAAATACCCACAATTCAAGCCTTTTTATTTACAGTTTACCGAAAAGGAGTTTCGTTTACAACAAAGGAAAAAGCTCAGTTTGTTTTTACTGCGCATCAAAGAAGAAAAAGCTACAACCACTCTGCGTGGCCTCCATCCACCCCGTCCAAAATGGCTTCTTTTTCCGGCAACTCCGCCAAGGAAGAATCGCCGTTTTGATGGTTTGATTTCTAGGAAACCAGAGCAAAGTGAGTGTTCTGATCCTTGAAAAGGCTGTCTTTCTGGTGATCTCGACGTGTTTATTGCAAACACTCGTCTATCAGGGTGTCCCTTTATGCTGAAGGGCCTGTTCACATTCCTATGCAGGTAGGCTGATTGAAGGGGCAGAGATACTTCAAGGCTTTGAATTGACTCACTCAAAAGCACGAAGCAGGAATACAGTTTCGCTGCTTTCAACCAAATGTTCTCATAGAAAATGTTCACTAAGAAGCAACATTTCGCTTTGCTCGTGTGGGGGATAGGCTTAGTATTGTGTTAGGGTTATTTTCTGAAACGGAAAGAACGTTACCTTGAGACTGAAAGCCAAAAACATGTGAGAGGGTAGCTTGACTACACTTTCTCCCACATTTATTTTATAAAGGAAGATAATTCATTGATAAGAAGGAAGAAGCCTCAATTGGCTTCTTTCTGTCGATGAAGAAAGAGTATCTACTGGTATATTATCAGCCTGTTTAACACAACTTCATGTTCAGCAGAGGGGAGATACTGGTCAATAGAACAGCCGGGATGAGTGATAGGGGTGGAGCTTCACAAGGCTTCACTGAATGAAAGAGCATATCCGGATGGGCGTGAAGGAACATGGGCTTGAGCTGAACGTTTCCCCTTCATGGGTATCTAGGCTATTTGGCTTGTCAAGAAAGTCTATTACAAACCATATGAATAGTGGATTGTTTCTAGCCTACCATTAGGATGCTGTTCTATGTGTTACTGTCCTAGCGAGACGCTGTGTTGCCATGGCAAAAGAGAGATTTTGCGCATTATGTACCTTAAAATGGATGCAATATATCAGTATTTTCAATTAATACTACCACTATTAAGGTAATATGATTTTGGTTTGGTGATATGTATGTGCACGCACTGCGTTCATTTGGCTACACATCAAAGCCTTAGACCGAGTGATGCCACAAAACTGGACATCCAGCAAAGGTCATTTGCTCTACCCCCAAGAGTATGTGTTTTGCGTTTACACTTTTAAAGCTGAATTTTAAGTAGGATACTGAAAAGTGCTTTGAGTCAAAATCAGAATCCGTTTCCTCATTTCACTTTTGTTCATATTAACAAAGCTGAAAGTTTTCCATATACTTTTCATACCACTTCCATAGTTTACTGATCAGACACGGATGAATTGCACGTAACAATATTTTGTTTCCCTTGTGTTCTAAGGTGACTGTGAGAGAACGAAACACAGCAGAACTTCGCTCGAGCTCGGCCACCGTAACCGTTTCTGTCATCGATGTAAACGAGGCTGCTCCACGTGTCTCTGCCATTATTCTCAACCGTACTGTGACCGAGGGGAACTACGCCAACACTGAGTTCCTTTTGAATGTGAGTAGGATGTGGGATCAAAAATGTCGTTGCATTGTCCATTATGCTTGTGTTTTTTTCCTTTTTTTTTTTGTTCCGTTAAAGTTAGAAGTGTTTCTGCCTGATTAAAACTGTTTTTGCAATGAATTCAGTCTTGCCAAAGAGGATTAAGAATATTCAGAAGATACTTCGCTGCTTTACCTCTATGTTGTTGTTAAAAGCTCAAAATATAAGAATTGATGTCGTAAGGACAAGTTTTACATAATTACCGCTTTGACATAATAGTGTCATCATAAAAAAGTAAAGTATTCACTAATTTTAAAGTAGCAGTAATTATCCTTATGAATTTGCTCGTTCTCATCTCTCCCCTACCCATTTCCCCATTTTTTTTATATATAACTTGCTTAACTTGTCAAAAACAAGTCAGATTATCAAAATGTTTGAAAGAAAACAATGTCCAAAAATTAGAATGATATGAACAGGAAACACTTTAAAGTTATTAAAATAATTCAACCACAGATTTCTTTTAATAATGTTGCTATCTCATGGTTCAGATGCATTAATTTTTAAAAAAATGATACACAGAAAAAGACTTTTTGGCAAATGTGCTTACCATGTGTTTTCTTCCTTTTTTTTCTTTTCACAGTTTGACGCTACGGATCCTGACGGTTTTGGTCCGCTGGCTTATGCCATTGAAAGCGTTCGAGAGATGACTAACAACAGGCAGAATAGTGCCGACCTGTTTTCTGTGAATGGCCAAGGAAATCTGTACCTGCAGGGGCAAGTGTCAGAGGATGAACGCTTTGTGCTGGTGGTGTCCATTACTGATGGAGGAACTCCCTCTCTTACGTGAGTACAATAGGAATTGTTCGGAAATAATTAAGGGGAGTAATTTAACCCTTTTGCCGCCAATGTCGCATTTTTACACCACACTGATTAAACAACCATATTACTAAAAGGCATGAAATTAGGATCTGTTATCAAATGACCGTATGTTGCTAATTTGGGAGATAAGGAAAGGCCTTATTTGATGCATGTCACAGTGGGATTCACAGTATTGCAGATGCCAACTTTTCTTTACCCAGGTAAGTTTGGCAGAATTTTTTGGCTACAAATTGGCTGGCGGAGAAAGGGTTAATGGTGTGTATGTAGTGAATGAATGAACAATGGTGTTTTACGTCCTCTCGGTCTGGAGCAGACACATATGGGACATTTGTAAATACAAAGATGGTGGGAACAATGCCTGGAGGCAGTGCAACACCAATAAAGTCCCGATTTTTTAACAATACAGATACGTGTAGCAGTAACCACGCCTCGGTTAAACCTCATCGGCTATGGTACCGCCACAAATGAAAAGTTACTTTTAAGTAGTTAATAGTGCTCAACTTGCTAATAGCATACAGCACGATAACAAGGATAGTCCAATGTGATTGTCCATTCTGAAGTGAACACTTATTCGTTATAATTGTAAGTGCATCAGTTGTGAATCAGATAGCAGAGAGTGAAGACATACAATCATTGTAGAAAGCTTTACATGTCTTCTGTGCTGAGAGTTGGCAAACGAAACAGTGTGTGGGAGTGATCTCGCATAATTCAATCGGTCAAACAGGGGAAGTTACTCTACCATCAGGTAGATCGCCAGCCCTCGCCTCGTGTGTTTGAGGAGACACACGGCATGTAGAATGCAGTGCGTCATTCTGAAATTGATGTAATTTATATGTTTACGTCACAGTTTGCAAGTTCTATCACTTTGTAGCAACTGGCCACCCCTTATTTAAAAAAAAAAAATGTTTGCAAGTCGCTGACTGGCATCCTGCGGTTTCAAGCTTCGACGCCATGCCGTCATGGTAGCTATGGTTTTGACCGAGCAAGTCGAGGTAATCAACTCTAATTTTCACGAAGTGCTCTCCCATATTTTTTTTTCTCCAAAAATTGTCTATTAAAATGGTGCATGCAGCGTTTCCTTTATGTTTTGATATTCATGAACCTCAGTTTGTGTGTGCTTGTGTTGCTTACCTTGCGTGTTCTCCTCTGTTCTGGCGTCTGAAACATGGAGAACATTGAATATCCTCCGAAGTCGGAGTGTGGCTGCACACGTGGTGGGGTAATCAAAAACGGTCACACACGTAATGTTCTCATCCCTAGTTGGTGCATTTGTACCAAAGTTTTCAAGTGCTTCGGCTGTTGGGATGATCCCTGGAGTCTTTTAGCCAGTGCACAAAAACAACAACAACAGCAAGTTGAATAAATAGGTAAGTAAGTTAACGAATAATAAAACCAAAAACAACTTAAATAATCCAAAAAGTTAAATAAAATGGCTCGGTAAGGTCCTTTGTATTTATTTCGCACTGTTTCATAATGAAATCTTTCCTTTTTCTGCGCCATGCAATGATTCTGACGATCCTGGCATTTTCCTCGCATGCCATTATCGGTGGAGTTGATCTTGGTCGCATTACAGACAAACCACCAAAGAGGCCCAGATTGTAATCACACAGCTTCCTCACTGTGCACTGTCGGTCATTTCAGGACGGACGTGACTGTGTATATCTTTGTGACTGCCGGCGCCAACCAGTCGCCCAGTTTCACTTCAAACAGCTACACCATCTACGTCAGCGAAAGCGTCCCAGTCAACAGCGATCTGTGGGCCCTTCCTGTGAGTGGTGGTCATTCTGTGTGCCTATAAATAAATGTCCATTTCCGAGCAGAAACAATCAAAGCAAAAAGTGAAACCACACGCGCAGTCGTACACACACGCATGCACGCGCATATGCATGCATGCATGTACACACGCGCACACACACACGCACATGCACACACACACACACACACACATATACACACACACGCATTCATTCACACAAAGACTTGTATATAATTTCTCTCTCTCTGTCTCTTTCTCTTTCTCTCTCTCTCTTTCATTTTCTCTCTCTCTCACATTTACACACACTCACAAGCACACACACACACATGCACACGCACGCACATGGACACGCATGCACATGCATGCACACACACAAACACACACACTCTCCTGTGTGCACAGACTCGCATAAATTGACTCAATACATGCTCTCAGCTCTGTGAGCCTTTTGCAATTTTACACAAATGTTATTCTGCAAACAGGCATACTATATTTTTTATGTTCAACAAAACTTAAGGATCACTTCTAAGCAATTGGTGTTATTTGTTGAAAGTAGATAAATGAATAATGAAGTTTGATACTTTTGTTTGGAAATAGCATTTGAAATAGACGTACCTTCGAAATGTGAAATGATGTTTGGTTGAACCATCTTTGTTTTAAGCGTCTTTGTAGTATGCGCTTGTGGAAAATTTGCCCTTACCTTTTATCAAATGTAGTCACTTTTTGTTCAATTGTATATTTGTTGATGAGTTCTGCAAGTGATAGTTTTTGGGGTTATTTTTCAATGATCATTGCTTTCTCGAACAGGCATACAGTGTCACAGCCTGACCGAGCATGAAATATGATCCTTTGTGGATGTAAACTATAATGTACCAATCTTCAAGAGAGGCAAAGAAGGCTGCCAAGAGTGGGATATAAAATCATAACTTCACATATCATTTTTATATAATTAACCCATAAACTTAGTGTAAATGCACGTGAGCAAAATGTGTAAGAATACACTGTTGCCAAGAAACCTGACGTCACAGTTATTTATCTTTACATTAAATTATTATCATCATCATGCAGCAAGGTGCGCTCGCATGCAACTAACCGCAGTGTCCAAACCATTTGCTTTATTTGCATCAAGTGATGTTTAGTAAAGCAAAAAGCCCAAACATTTCCTAACTCTATCCCTTAAGGGCCCTCCCTTAGCCCGCAATATGCAAAAAATTGTGAAGAGTAACTGTTAGCAAAATTGCAAGTGACAAAAATAGCTGCTTCCGACCAGACACACCAGGTAGTGTGACTGCAAATAGACCCTTCTTACGTTGCCACCGAAATACGTCATCTTACTGACATTACGCAATCACTGAAATCAAGTCATCACTGACATTTTGTCATTGGACCAGATGGCCTAATAGGTGATTGTAGTGTGAAAGAACAGTTTATTTTCATCCCAAGAAACAAGCTGGTACATACATTATACAATCTGAGAATGTGTGGAATGAGATTTTCAAAAACTATCTAGGCCTGTAATTCGGGACATTATTATTATTGCGAAAAATTAAAAAAAATTACTTACTCTTATAAAATATCACTCTCCTCTTTTGTTATCATAGACTTGCCCAATCTAATTTTGGACCTAATGATTTTTACTACTGGTGTGTCGATTTCATTGTAAAGGCTTTTTTTTATGCAGTTAAGGCCAGCACGATTCATGTTTCTAGTAATAATCAGTTTCCTTTCATAATCTATCGACTGTGCAAGATCAAAATAGCTCGTGACGTTCTAACTCGGAGAACTATTCTTTGTGGATGGGTAGGATTTGCTATGGTGCAGTGCAACAAACAACCAACTACATGTATGTTGTTTGTTCCAGTGACGTTGCAGTCTGTTTCAGTTTTAAAAATTTTTTTTGTGGTGCAGTGGTTAGGATTATTTAGATCTGCATGCAGTGTGTCTCGCTTCTTCGTTGCATGTTTGATTATCAGCTGATTTTATCTGAAAGAGGTAAAATATCGGTATATAATCGTTATTAGGACTTTGCAATTGCATATATTGCTTTTATCCTATC
This sequence comes from Phymorhynchus buccinoides, assembly GCA_017654935.2. Lineage (NCBI taxonomy): Eukaryota > Metazoa > Mollusca > Gastropoda > Neogastropoda > Raphitomidae > Phymorhynchus > Phymorhynchus buccinoides. The sequence goes on from CM065680.1 coordinate 28,169,167, forward strand.
TCAAAAGACTTGATGTTTGTCACACGAGGTCGGAGACCGATAATGTTGTTCATTTGTTTTCTAGGCATCTGACCCCGAAAATGACCCTTTGTCATTTACCATCACCTCATCCACCCCACAACCTGCATTTTCCATGTAAGTAACTCCACAAGAGGAATGGTGATTTAATATTGTTTCTGAAAGGTGTGAGGTGGCAGTGCAGGAAAATAGTTGGGGGAATGATTTCTGTAACAGGACATACAATTTAAAACCTATGTCTCTCTCTCTCTCTCTCTCTCTCTCTCTCTCTCTCTCTCTCTCTCTCTCTCTCTCTCTCTCTCTCTCTCTCTCTCTTTCTCTCTCTCTCTCTCTCTCTCTCTCTTTCTCTCTCTCTCTCTCTCTCTCTCTCTCTCTCTCTCTCTCTCTCTCTCTCTCTCTCTCTCTCTCTCTCTCTCTCTCTCTCTCTCTCTCTCTCTCTCTCTCTCTCTGTCTCTCTGTGTCTCTGTCTCTCTCTCTCTCTCTCTCTCTCTCTCTCTCTCTCTCTCTCTCTCTCTCTCTCTCTCTCTCTCTCTCTCTCTCTCTCTCTCTCTCTCTCTCTCTCTCTCTCTCTCTCTCTCCCTCCCTCCCCACGTAACAGTGTACTTTTTTTTTCAAAGAATAAAAGTGAAGAATATAAAATAGAATTGTAAGTCATCCCAGTAGGTGGTTTTAGTGTTTGTTTAATTTAAAAGAAAGCCCTTGTTATTAATATTATTGTTGTTGTCGTGTTTAAAAAAAAAAAGTTACGGCTGTAACAGTTTAAGTAACTTAGAGATGCTGCTAAGTGTTGCATGGAAGAACTGCCACATATTTGAAATGTGTGTAGAATTTGTTGTACAGTGGAACCTCCCTTATAAGACCTTCAAAAAGCATCAAAAATGAGGTCTTATAAGAGAGTGGTCTTTAAGGGAGGTAATTTTAATACTTACAAAGAAAGGCAATGTCTCAAAGAAGTAGGTCTTACATGGGAGGGAGTCTTATAATGAGAGGTCTTATAAGGGAGGTTACACTGTATATTCAATTCAATTCAATTCAATTCAACAATTTTATTGTCTCCAAACAAGTGAAGAAATTTGTTTTTCGGCATGCACATAACAATGAAGACAAAATAAGACATATATATATATATATATGGATTTGGCACATGAAAATGTTTACAGATTCATTGGAAAGCCAGAAAGCCACAACACATGATTGGAATTCATGTAGCTGGAGTTAAGCTTTTTTTAAAAATTGAAATATATTCTAGGGCAGGTTTTGGAACACTGCCATTGAATAAGCATGTCGTTTTGTTATGTAGGTATGAAGACAAACTTAAAACTGAGGGGTTTTATTGAAGTTTAACCCTCTCAAGACTGCAGAACCGAAATCCGCCCGATTTTTTTCCCTTCCCTGGTGCCTGATGACACTGATTGCGCCCGCTGAACGCCAGGTCTAGTAGTTTCACTTTCACTTTCTCCCTACCCACAATGCAATATACTAGGTTAGTTCTTCCAGTTCCTGACACTCACTGATCCGTTTTGGGTCTTTACAGCAAAGGAAAGCACCCAATAGTCTTTTTGAACGGATTTTTTCGAAGTGACCCCAAATTTTTTTCTTCTTTCCACATGACGTGTGCAGTATTGACTCGGCGCGATGCTCGGAGCGCCATTACGGATTTTTTCTTCTAATTCATGGTTTGTTGTGTGACATTGTGTTAGCTTTCGAATGAAAATATCATCATTGCTATTCAATATGCATCTTTCAAAAATGAAATGTGAGTTAGACTGTATTCTGGGTGATTTTTTTAATGAAAAGATTTGGTGTGACGTTCGGAGTTAATGCCCTTGTCTCAGGGACTGGGATCGATTCTCGGTTCGAATGGTCAGTAGTCAAAGGGTTAAGAGAAAAGAAAACATAAGAAAAAACAAACCATTTGAAATGTATTTTATCCTGACTGTTTTCCCTGCTTTAACAGTGGTCAGACTGGGGGCATTGACTACCTACAAAACAACCAGGCGCTGGATAGGGAGGACATTGCACAGTATGAACTCATCATCCGTGTGCAAGACCCCAGTGGAAATGTAAGTTGTGAAATATGCATGATACAAGTGTTATTAACGCTAATATGTAATTGGCAATCCTATTGTCCGTCTTTTTCCGTGTTTTTTCAGGCGGCTCGATTTTAGTCAACAAATGTTTACCAAAACTCATTTAGAACATTAATTTCAACATTTTCAGAACAATTTGCAGCGACACATCTTGAGTAAGCATTGACCAACACTAGCAAATTGCATTCAATGGATTTTCGTTTTTTGTTGAGATTATTGTTATTGTCGCAAAGTTAGTTCTCCCCCCTAATGATTTTTGGTCGAGATTATTGTTATAATAACAAGGTTTGCTCCCCCCCCCCCTTTTCTAATGAACAATTACCAATGCACTTACACTCGCGCATGTGCATGCATATGCAGACTCTCGCATGCACGTACGCACACACACACACACACACACACACACACACACACACACACACATACACATACGCACACGCGCATGCGCACACACACACATATATGCACTCTTGCATGCATGCATTGCACTTATGTATACACCCATGGCCACACCCTCACCACTGCCCTCAGAGAGTTTACCTCTCTGCTATGCTGGAGATGGGGTTGTGAGGGCGCAACTCATGCTTTTCTGGGGGAGCCAAAGGGGGAGGGGGTTGCTAATAGCAGCACGATCCCTACTGAATGACACAGAAAATGAAGCAGCCAAAAGAGGGAGGAAGCAGACACGGATAGTGTGTTATGCATATTGCTGGAAATTAGTTGTCCCGCGTTCATTTGTCACATTTGCACATCAAACACTGCATATTTTTAACCGCTTTCAATGACTTTATGTGGTTTGCACATAAGTTGCTGGTACGTTTGAATAGTGTATTCATATATAAATTTATGAAAGACGCATGTTTGAAAGCTGGGTTGTACCATCTGTTTGCTTTTTTATTTGTTTATTTATTTTGTTTTAATTGCAGTTTGGAACAGCGTCTGTGACGGTGATCATAACGGATGCCAATGACAACACGCCTGAATTCGGCAGCACCTCTTACGAATTCACCATCTTTGAGAATGAGCCCTTTGGAACATCTGTCGGAACACTACAGGCAAGTACTTTGAAAAGATTCCTTCATCTCTCCTAATATTGTCCAGAGTGTAAATATTTTTGTTTGTTGTATGTCTTTCTCTTTTGCTGTTATGTAAGCTCGCATGGTTAAGTTATGTTAAGAAGATGTGAGCAGAACTAGACAAACTTATGAAGTCTTTTTGGACGTAGTAGGGGAACTTTATTGAGTGTGTGCAATTGAAAGTGTGTGTATGTGTGCAAGCTTTATGTGTGTCATGTGTACGTGTTTGTGTTTACACGTGTGTGTCAGCCAGCCTGTTTTAAAAAAAAGGCTTATATAATATGAATATGCGTATGTGTGAGAATGTGTATGTAGTAATTGTTTTTAATGAATTTTTTGAATTCTTCTTGTTGCAGGCAACTGACGCAGATGACCTAAACATCTTTTCCCAGGTCTACTACTACATGCTGCGAACAACCAACGAGTAAGTGTCATCCATGTATACTGTAGTCCGTGTTTAGATGTTGTTGTTGTTGGCTTACCCTGGCTTAAAGACTCCAGGGATCATCCCAACAGCCAAAGAAATTGAACACTATGGTGCAAATGCAGCAGCCAGTGATGAGAACATGACGTGTGTGAAACATACACTTCCTCCGAAGTTGGAGTGTGGCTGCCCAGGTGGCGGGGTAATCAAAAATGGTCACACACTTAATGTACTCATCCCTGGCTGGTGCATTTGTACCATAGTGTTCAAGTGTTTTGGCTGTTGGGATGATCCCTGGAGTTTTTAAGCCAGGGTAAGACAACAAACAAACAAACAAAACATACACTTTACAAAAATATCCCATAGCAATGTAAGTAAATGCAAAGAAACTCCAGGGTGAGCTGGACAACAGAGGCTCTTCACATAAGAACCTTCCTAACTCAGTCAAGTGTTTTTTTGACTAAAACTATTTAAGGGGGCTGGGATGCATCCAGATTATATATTTACGCTTCTGATCGCTTCTCGGCCTTTTGGCTAAGACAGTGATTCAGGAATATAAATTTTTGTTTATACCCTGGTTGGTTTGTTCAGCCCGTCGTACATGGCGAAAGCCGATACGCGACGTTAAACTGAACTTCCATCCAGATTACCGTCCATAAGGGTCTCTGACCGATTGGATGCTAATCTCATCACCTCCGCTCCATCCAGATTGTGACTCTTCTGTGGTTTCTTTGGGGCACAGCAAACACAAAGCCCCTGTTTTCGTTTCGCGCTTGGTTTTGGCTGTTCTACGCTAATGGCTTGGTGACATCGCTGCCCGTTCATAACTTTCCCACGCTGTGCAGTTCTATTGGGAATGGGTTATTTTCCACATTTTCAGTTGCTCGGGTAAGGGATAGGGTTAATATTAAGTAAGGGTTATTTTCATGGAACGAAAAAACACAAAAAAACACAACAACAATGCATTGAGACTGAAGGCTTAGAAAATCTGTGAGGGAGACAGGGCCAAGCTAATCTACGCTTTCACCCACATCTATCCTTGATTGAGAAGATATTTCATTGATACATGAAAGAAACCTCAATTGACGGTTTTTTTCCGTTGATGAATTATCTCGTATGGAGGATGAAGAAACAATATTTATTGGTATATTTGCCCGTTTAACACAACCTCATGTTTGGCAGAATGGCAAGATCGGTTGATAGAACAGCCCCGATGAATCATTGAATGAAAAGGGGCGGAGTTTACCTCTGTTTTACTGAATGAAGACCTACTTCCATGTGTCTCGCATGATCAGAGTGAAGTGCAAAAAGAGAGAGAGAGGGGGTGCTTCAAGTGTACTGCTGCCTTTCTTTGTTCAGGGTATTATTGCAAAATACTTACAGTTGGAAATGCAAGAAAATCATAGCTTGTTGGCGCTGTTCTGATCAATAATGATAATTACTATGGAAAAAACACAAAATAATAGGAATATATATCTTCACACTACATGTGTATCACATCATTCCTACCTACATTTAGGGATGAAAGTGTGGTGGTTTAAAAAAAAAAAGTATCTTTTACCTTACCCAATGATGTCTGGAGGCCGTGGCCCTTGAACACAATCCTATTAAAACTAAAAATATCCTTATATAGTGTTTCCCACTGTCAGAACAAATGTCCTATTGGAGGTTTGATACTGACGAACTTTGTCCTATTTATTTCTGCAAGAGCCGGGACATTTTGTTCCATTGATTTTTTTTGTTTCAGGACAGGAGATGCCTGAATAGAGATTTCATTTTCAAAGTAGACACTTTCAGTAACAACTCATGTGAATGTAGACCTTTTGGGCTGAAACAAAATTGAAGTCGAAGTATCTTCAATTTTGTTTTTTCTCTTGCTCTGTTTTCAGTTTTGCTATCGACTTGACCTCAGGGGAGATCACCAGCCGCCGCCAATTTGACTATGAAGTTCAGACGGAGTACCGATTCACAGTGGTTGCTTCCAACAGTGGCAACAGCGTTAGCCGTAACATCAACGTTGCAGCCGTTCCTGTGCTGGTCAGAATCCTGGACCGGCAAGACACTGTTCCTGCCTTTGAGGAATCGGTTTACACATTCTCTCTTGAGGAAGACCAGGTTGACACTGCCTTCCAGTCCAGGCGTGTTGGGACCGTCGTGGTAAGTCTAGCCTCTGTTTGGTGTGGCTCGATCCACGTACGGATAGCACTGAATCAGCTGTCACCTGTGCTAGGTTAGAACTACAAAGAGTTGAGATCATGATGGGCTATTATTTTTGTTGATTTTTTTTTTTTTTGGGGGGGGGGAGGGCTTTAAATCATGATGGGCTATTTTGGGGTTGATTTTTTTTTTTTTTTGGGGGGGGGGGGGGGCTTTAAAGGCTCACTGATGCACCACGATAAAGTCCCTTGTTTTTTTCTGGGTAGCTGTGACCCACATACAAATGTCCCCAACTTCAAAATTGAGGCTGCTCTTTAAAATGATGTTTCAGTTTGAATTTGGGGGCATTTATATGGGAGTCAGACAAGATTTCTTTCTAGTTATAATAAGGAAAACACGTGAAACCTGTGATTTTGACACGTGATCTGGTGGGTCTTTAATACAGATAATTTCAAAGTGGGTTTTTTGTTGTTTTTTTGCTAAGCACTAATGCAACTCATCTCAAAGAAGAAAAAATTGCTTTGCAAAATGCAGTGGTGGGGGATTATCCCTGTATTCCAAATAATTAAAAGGGGTGAAACTGGATGGAAGAATTTGTACCTGCTTCAGGCATAGAAGGGGGGATGGGGGGTGGGGGATTATCCCTGTATTCCAAATAATTAAAAGGGGTGAAACTGGATGGAAGAATTTGTACCTGCTTCAGGCATGGAAAAAGACTGGTGTCAGAGTAAAATGAGTTTGTCTGCTTGCATAACTTTCTCACATTTGTCTGTTCTTTTCTGTTTGGTTTTTATTTCCCCTCTGCCATGTATATTTTAACTTTACTTTCTGTCTCCATAGCCATAGTCCCCCTCGCCTCCTCAGATTCTTCACAGCTGAACTATGCAGGAAATATGTCTGACAATTTCACATGATTGTAATTAAATTGTGTGAATTGCCAATGTTCTTCTTCATCGATCGCTCAGACAGTTTCCTGTCATATGAGCGCAGATGCGTCATGCTGCTGTTGTGCACCTAACTAAGACATAATTAGGCCCAGCATGTCCGTAATCGGCTGGAGATAATCTTTGTAAGAGTTTCTAGAACAAAGGGGGAAAATGGACCAGACCAGCCCCCGTGGGGTTACCGTTTTTAAAAGTTATAAATAGTTCCCCCACCTTCTGGAAGTTCTGTGCTTGTAACTTCCTCTAATCTGTCACTCTTTGACTCTGCCTTTTCTCTTTGCTTACTGTCATCTACTATCTTTCTGCTTTACCAGTCCATTCTCCTGCCTTTTTTCACGAAGCACTTTCCAAAAGATTTCCTTCAGCCGAAGTCGGACTTGCTGGGTCTAACTATTTCTTAACGGCAGCATGGCACATCTGTGTTCATAATTGACAGGAAACTGAGCGATCAAAGAAGAAGAAGAATAGACCAGTAAGGCGGAAAGATAGTAGATGACAGTAAGCAAATGGAGGAAAGGGCAGAGTCAAAGAGGAAGTTACCAGCACAGAACTTCCAGAGGGACTAACGTCTGCACTGTTCTGGCTGTTCCTAACAGGCTGTTGATTTTGACACCACTAGTAACGTGGCCTACCAGTTTGTGGGAACGGTTGACGAGTTCTCCATCAGTGCCGTCAGCGGTGAAATCCGAACCCAGCAAAAGCTGAACTACAACCAGCAGAACAGGTACATCTTCCAAGTGACCACATCTGATGGTGCCGGCACCAACGCCTTGTCTGCTACCACTACAGTGACTGTCAGTGTCTTGGTGAGTCACCAGTTGATTACAATGTGCACTTCTTAGCATAACAAAAATGAGATATTTCTAGTATCAGTAGTTTTTTTAAATTATTTTAGTGTTTTTGTTTGTGTAAATGTTGAAAATTATGTACCTAAAAAGTAAAATATTTTAGATTTTTGTAGCGCATTGTTTTCTTTTGAAGTATACATATTTAGGGGATCTAAATAAAAGGGCAAAAAATGCAGAAAATAGGCCCTGAGGTTACTAATTTGTTTGCTTAATAGGTTTAAAAACCAAAAAATGGGAACACTTAGTAGACTTTGCATCATTAATTCTCCTCCTCAGCTTGCTGACTGGACACTCTTGTGGTTGGAAGCAAAGTTCTCTGTCTAAGAAACATGGATAGAGTTTGTAGCAAATTGTAACAACACAGCATTTTTGTTTGTTTGATTGTTTGTTTTCTTATTCATTATTCTGTTAGTTCCTGTCGATTCATTTAAATTTTCGCTTTCGGAATTCCCACTGACATCAATCTATTTGCTGAACGTTGACGATGGGGGTGATGTACTGTACTTTCCAGGACATTAACAACTACAGTCCACAAATCTTGGTGAACCCAACGGGACTGATAGAGCTGTTGGAGACTGTGCCAGGGGGAACAGAGGTGGCCAACTTTGACGCCACAGACGAAGATACTGCGGTAAGTGGCGTTTCATTGGCCATCGAGGTGCCTTTATTTCTCTCTTTTTGTGTGTTTGTTATATTGAATATACAATGGTAATTACTAATGCTTCCATGTAAATCGGTAGAATGGGTGAACACTTTAGCTTTTGATTTTGTTTACCGTAATTTTGTCTGTATGTATGTGTTTGTATGCGTATGCATGTGTGTGTGTGCTTGCATGTATGTGTATGTATGCATGTATGTAGGCTTGTATGTAAGTGTATGTTTGTGCTTAATTGTATACATGTGTGTGTGTGTGTTTGGCTGCATGTGCATATTTTTTGCATTTGTGTAGTTGTATGAGTTGTGTATGTGAATGCATGTAGCCATACATTTTTTTTTTATGGATGACATTTTTGAATTGCTAAAACCAATACTGAGCCACAAAATGGCTGCCTTGACCTATTCAGACCAAAATTACTTGCAACCTGATTTCTTTGATTTCTTGTTTAATGATACAGTCAAACATATAACTAAGCTCATGTTTAACTTTCATTCGTTCTGTTGTTGTTGTTCCCTGGCTTAACGACTCCAGGGATCATCCCAACAGCCAGAGCACTTGAACAATTCAGTACAAATACACCAGCTAGGGATGAGAACATTACGTGTGTGACCGTTTTTGATTACCCCGCCATGTGGGCAGCCACACACCGTCTTCGGGGGATTTTAGACTGATGATGTTATGCTGGGAGCTTGTCATGGCTTAAGACAATCCCCACACAACCATTCAGAGCATAACAACATTTTGATGTAGCCTTGGCGTTCTAGCTTATGTCAACTGGTCTGACACAGCCTCGTGCCAAGGCAGTATTCGTTCTGTCCAAGCTCATTGTCTTTTTGTTTTAATCGAGTGGAATTGATACCGTCGACAATCTCATTGCACCTCAAAGCTCTTTTACTATCAACAAATTCTTTTCTTTTGCAAAGTACTGTGCTGTTTGTTTCTATCTAGATTGATTATTTTGTAGTAGTTTTTAAAAAAAAAGTGTCTTGAAACGATTCCTGGGGTCTTCGCACTGCGACTCCAATCAGTTAATTTCATGCATAAAAAGAAATGATAGCCAGACTGACAAACTGTATTTCCATGCTGATAGAGGTCAAGATTGTCATTGTTATTGGTTGTTGCAGAACACGCAGAACAGTCGGATATCCTTCTCCATCCAGAGTGTCACTCCGAATAGCGGTCGTGATTTTTTCTACATCGTTTCCAGTAGCGGTCGCTTGTATACGGCTGAGCTGTTCCCCAGTGTGAACTCTGATCAAGACTACACTGTAAGTACCCTGTTTTGCATGTCATAGGCCCTTGAATTTGTAAGACATGCACACACACAAACATGCACACGCACATGCGCGCACACATTCATGCACATGCACAAACACACAAACACACACACACACACATGCAATCTATTCAATCATTCTTACCATTCTACTACAAGTGCATATTTGTCTAAGTTCAGCTTATTTGTCTTATCACCCCACCCATCAGCACCACAAATTCTGTAACTTTATTCTAGGGACCTTAAAGCAATACTTTTTTTCAGATTTACACCCCTGCATCTTATAATATGAGCAATAAAATCATTTTTTTAAAACCCTACTGCTATAGCAAAATCCGAATTTTGTGCAAAGGTTTTGTGGATTGATGCACATTATACCCCCCGTGGGGATACCGGGGGGTCTTTCGTACAAATAGTTCCCCCACCTTATGGAAGTTCTGTGCTTGTAGCTTCCTCTAATCTGTCTCTCTCTCTGACTCTGCCTTTTTCCTTGCTTTGTGTCATCTACTATCTTTCTGACTTTTGGGCCCATTCTCTTGCCTTTAAAAAAAAAAAAATCTTCCAAATAATTTTCTCCTTTGAGCTCCTCCGAAATCGGAATGTGTCGTCTGAATGCATCGAGGAGACCAGTGAAAACTGGAAAACGGACACATATGTACCCAACGTGGCTTTATGGTCTGGGAACGCAGAAGAAGAAGATACACGTTATAGACTTACAACACGGTGTTTTCTCAGATATCTGTGCAAGCAACAGACGCAGGAACGAATCCTGGGCCTCGCACAGACTCAACTAAAAAGAAGATACACATTATAGACTTACAACATGGTATTTTCTCAGATATCTGTGCAAGCAACAGACGCAGGAACGAATCCTGGGCCTCGCACAGACTCAACTAAAAAGAAGATACACATTATAGACTTACAACATGGTATTTTCTCAGATATCTGTGCAAGCAACAGGCGCAGGAACAAATCCTGGGCCTCGCACGGACACAACTAAAAAGAAGATTCACAACTCTCTGTTTTCTCAGATATCTGTGCAAGCAACAGACGCAGGAACGAATCCTGGGCCTCGCACAGACTCAACTAAAAAGAAGATACACATTATAGACTTAAAACACGGTATTTTCTCAGATATCTGTGCAAGCAACAGACGCAGGAACGAATCCTGGGCCTCGCACGGACTCAACTACTATCACGGTGCGAATTTTGGCCAACACTGCCCCGTTCTTCGCCTCTAGCTCCCGCACTCTGACTGAGATAGACAGCAATGCAGCGAGTATCAGCGAGACTGTTACTGCTACTGACAATGACCCAGAGGTTAGTTTTTTGTCGTGTCTTTGTTTGTTTGATTTTGTTTTTGGTTAAAGAAGCGTTAGATAATAGGATGTGACATTTCCAACCTGTGCATGTGTTAGTTTGGGTGTTTGTGCGCATCGCCTGTGTGTAGTATACATGTATGTGTCAGAACAGGTATTTGCGCGTGCGTGTGTGTGTGTTTTTGTATGTGTGTGGTAGACCGGGGCTCATGTCCGAGCCATTTTATATGCACAAGAATAAATTATTTTTTGGCCTGGTAGACCGGGCCTCATGTCCGAGCTATTTTATATGCACAAGGATAAAAAAAAATTGCCTGGTAGACCGGGGCTCCTGTCTGATCCATTTCATATGCACAAGGATAAATTATTTTTTGACCCGGTTGACCAGGGCTCCTGTCTGAGTCATTTTATATGCACAAGGATCTTCTTTTTTTGTTGCCTGGTAGACAGGGGCTCATGTCCGAGCCATTTTATCTGCACAAGGATATAAATTCCCATTTCATGTAGAAACTCCCATTTCTTATCTATCCTTCAGCAAAACCCAACTTTATTTCGTTTATTTGCCTGCGTATATTGAACATGCGTTTTCCTGTATAAGTATGCTTTTACCGGTTATAACAATACATTGCGAATGTGTCGACAGGAGGAGTTCCAGATCACGTCTTACAGGCTGACTGGCGACAGCACCGCAGTGCAGTTTTTCAGCCTCACAGAGCTCCGGGACAACAATGGCCGATTGACAGGGGCCAGGCTGAACGTCCTCCCGAACCTTTTCAATGATCCTGATATGAGGACTGAGTACACAGTGAGTGAGCGTGAAATGGGTGCTCTGTGTGTGTTCGTTTTTGATCGTATTAACTTTGGAGATGTGCGTCATAGATATGCAGGGTATGGCTGTGGTGCAAAGCAAGAACTGGAAGGAAAAATGACAATAACAAGGCAGAAAGAATGTCTTTTCTGTGCCTTTGTGTGTGTGTGCTGTGCGTGTGTTTGTGTATGTGTGCATGTGCATGTGCTCACGCGCACGTGTGAAGTATCGGATTTGTATTTAATGTATATATTTCTGATTGTTTTGTGTTTATTACTATTGCTATTGTTGTTGTCTAAAGTTAACTTTGTAAGCGCTCTGAGCTCTTTGAAGAAAGAGTGCAACAAATATCCATTATTATTATTATTATTATTAGTGTGTGTGTCAAGTCAAGTCAAAATGATCTTTATTGACGATAAAAGAATAAGCTTGATAAAGCTTTTTTTTACATCGTGTCATGTGTGTGTGTGCGTGTGTGTGTGTGCGTGTGTGTAGTATTTGTAATGGTTATTTTAATTTCATTTGATTTTACTGTCTGATGTACTTAGATTATTTTGCAAAGGAGTTAAACTGTTCATTTCTGTAGCACAGACACAGACATATTCGCATAGGCAAACACCAACATAGTCAAGACTGGCAGACACACCAACCGAGAAATGGACACTCGAAGACAGACACACTCATAAACACACTCACATTCACATTCATACAATCACACTCTCTCACACATGCACTTACACACAGACACATGCAAATGATGCCCACATATTTAGCTGTAGCATAATGCAGTGAAACATATCACTGAGCCCTGTCACCCCTAACTTCACATCGTGACCTGAACAGAATATAACACATGGTGGTGTTTATACACCTTGTGCTCATATTAATACTGTTCCTGTATCATATGAAATATACTTTGTTTTATGAGGACATTACATTGAGGAACAGCAACAAGATGCCCACACAGAAACAATGTCTGGAGCTCACAAGCGTATGAATCTTGAGACTGTTATAAGTTCTCTTTCAGTAGTTGTTGGCTTACCCTGGCTTAAAGACTCCAGGGATAACCCAACAGCGGAAGCACTAGAACGCTATGATACAAGTGCATCAGCCACGGATGAGAAAATTACGTGTGTGACCGTTTTCTTTTTATTACCTCGCCACATGGGCAGCCACACTCCGTCTTTGGGGGATTTTGGAGACTAATGATGTTATGCTAGGAGCTTGTCATGGCTAAAGACAATCCCTGCGTAACTATGCTTAGCATAACAGCATTTTGATATCGCCTTGGTGTTCTAGCCTATGTCAACTGGTCTGACACAGCCTTAAACCAAGGCGATCTTTCAGCAGTAAACTCTTCTTCTTCTTCTTTTGTAGTGGCGACCAACTTCTAAATACAGAAGTAAACGTACGCACTTAGGGTTGTGACCTTAGGGGTGTGACCTTAGGGGTGTGACCAAAGGAGAATAAAGAAAGAAACAGAGCAGAAACAAAACAGAACAAAACAAAAATGAAACAAAAAAATGCTTCAGGAGCCTGCAGATCTTAGTTCAGCTCTTCCTTGTCCTAGTTGTTGAACTTGAAGTCAGTCACATTCTTATTGTTTAGTGAAGCAATGATCTTGTCTCTGTGGTCACACTCGGCCGACTTTCTCATCGCCACTTCCAACTAAATTTCAATGCTGGAAGAGGCAACTTCGCAACAGAGTCTCAAGCTTCCCAAGTGTCTCATCTCCTGCCATACTCACAAACAACAGATCTGAACCTCCCCCCCCTCAAAAATAAGCAAACAAAAGACGAGGTAACTTGGCCACTCGCTCCCTGCCTCAAAGGTCTCACGGTTTTTATCTCACAGCTGCTGGTGCGGGTGGAGGATGGAGGTGGCAAGTCGGCGCAGCAGACCATCACCGTGCCTGTCAACCGAAACCTGCAACAGCCTTCGTTCACTCAGCTGACGTACTCCAGGAACATACCCGAGACGTACCCCCCAGTTACCCGAGTGCTGGAGCTGTTTGCCCAAGACAATGATCAGGTGCGTACATTGTTGATGGGAGCACCCGGCGAGAGAATAGAATCTGAAGGATCTTCAAAAATTGTTTGCTATCGTTTCATCTTTTATCTGTGAGTGTGAGTACATGTGAGTATTTTGTGTATGTGAGTGCGTGTGTGTTTGTGTCTGTGTGTGTGCGCGCGCGTTTGTACAAGTGTATGTTTGAGTAAGATTGTGTGCGTTTCAGTGAGAATGTGTTTTCTGTGTGTTTGATGAACTGTGTGTGGGTCTGTGTGTGTATGTCTGTGTGCAAGAACGCGTTCACTCGCGTGCATGCATGTACATGCGTGTGTGTCTGTTGTGCGTGTGTGTGCCTGTGTGAGTGTTTTAATGCTGATTGTAAAGCGCTTTGCGCTCGATAAAAAGCGCTATATAAGTGTCCAATAATTATTAATAGTAGTACTAGTATTATTATCGTGTCTGATGTGTTTTTGTCTGCTTAATTGCCATCCCCACCTATGCGTGTCTTAAGGCCTTGTTTTATCTGATGCAATACAGTCGACCCCCTCACGAACGGCCCTCTGATTTACGACCTCCCCTCTTTTAAGACTGAAATATGAATGACGGATCGTTTTTCTTCAAAACTTGCCTCCTCATTTACGACTCCCCCATTAACACGTTTTACGACCGTAAATCTTGTTGATTTTACGACCGATGCAACACATTCTGACAATTATCAGTCGCAAAAACATATGATATCTATCCTTCTCGGCCTCAGTTCGAGCCGACGCACAGCTGGGGTACCACTGTTGTTAGCCAATGTCAATCTCGCGAGGGTCCGATCTCGCGAGATTTCTCTGCGCTAATTCAAGCCGCGCTACTCCGGATGTTTCATTCAAGAATGGCGGAGAAAGCACAGTGTAGCGATGTGGGTAAAAAAAGGAAACGTGTGACGCTCACTCTTGAGCAAAGGGTGAAAGTAGTGAGGAGACATAAAGCAGGTGAGAGCTGCATTGCTATTGCCAACTCGTTGTCAGTGGGCAAAACTCAGATTCAGAACGTGGTGAAAGATGCCGACACCGTTCTTGCCAGGTGGGAGCGGGGAGAAGGGGGTGACAGAAAGTTTAGGTCACCTCTGATTTAAGACCCTCCTCTTTTAAGACTGATTTTTCAAGATTTTTTGAAGGTCTTAAAAGAGGGGGTCAACTGTATCTATATCCATGAGTTAGCCCCTTTGAGTTCATTTTTGTTTTCCTGGATAAACCTTTTGATAGGATTGACCTTTTTTCATTAATGTGACCCTTGTAGGAAGGCAACACGTTTGGTGACATTTGATACACATTGGACATGCTAATAACAGTGTATGGCATGCCAGTAACTCCCATTTGTTCCATGTAATGCTTTTAAATGCTCGGATGTGCTCTGCTTCTGTTAGCATTTTGTTGTGGAGCAGCTGAATTACCCAAACCTTGAACTAATTTTTGCACTACATATTTGGTACTTTATAGTCACATGCATAAATCTCTGTGAAATTCGGGTTGCTCCCACCTGGAGAGCGTGTCACAGCCAGAGGCACACCACCCTTTTTTTTTTTTTTTGGCATATGTGAGTTTGGATAGCTATTATTGTGGTAAAAAAGTAAAAATCCATTGTTCTATTCACTTTTGTTACTATCGTCTCTTGTGAGTACTTTATTATCGTTGCATGTCATTATTTTTGTGCAGGGCCGATGGGGAGAACTGGAATACATCATTGTTGATGACAACACCGACACGAGGGACTACTTTTACGTGGCAACCAACAACCAAGGCAACGGTGACCTCATGCTGAAGGCCAGCCTGATCAACTCGGGAAGAGATACATACGCTGTGAGAAATTACTGCCGTCTCCAGTACTTTTTGATTAAATATCGCTGGGTGCAAAACGTACCGTCGTAAGACGTAGTTTCACATGAGAACAAAATATTTAAGTCATTTTATGTCAAATTGCATCATCTTTGCTCATTTGCCATCACAATCTGTGGTTTTATCTTAGCAAATTGTTTTTTTTCCATCTTTGTTAAATGATGCGCCTTGCCTTGATTAACAGGTAACGGCAACTCATCAAAGTTGACCAATTTTGACTCATGATAGTTTAATTTTCAGGCAGCCATATTAACTGGGAGGGAAAATAGTTGTTCCTTTCTTTACTCCCCCAATAGTAGGTAGTCGGTAGGTAGGTAGGTAGATTAGGGCTATTTATGGATCTCGCGTGAATTTGAATTTTTCTTATTTATTTATGTTTTTATTAAAGTGGTGCATCTCCTTAAAATAAAGCTAATTAAAAAGTATTTATTTTATTTTAAGGAATGGCTTTGTTTATTCATCAAAACTTTAAAATTTTGTTTTCAAATTTGGGTTTTCGTCCAAAAGATTTTTGAGTTCATTAATGTTAAAAAGTAGTACCAAGAATTGTCAAAAGTCTAGTCTCTCTAAATTTTGGTTTGATACGAAATCTTCTTCTAGCATAAAATCGTGTGTGTGTATGTGTCTGTCTGTGTGTGTGTGTGTGTGTGTGTCTGTGTGTGTGTGTGTGTCTGTGTGTCTGTGTCTGTGTCTGTGTCTGTGTGTGTGTGTGTGTGTGTGTGTGTGTGTGTCTCTCTCTCTGTGTGTGTGTGTGTGTGTGTGTGTGTGTCTGTGTGTGTGTGTCTGTGTGTGTGTGTGTGTGTGTGTCTCTGTGTGTGTGTGTGTGTGTGTGTCTGTGTGTGTGTGTGTGTGTCTGTGTGTGTGTGTGTGTCTGTCTGTGTGTGTGTGTGTGTGTGTGTGTGTCTGTCTGTGTGTGTGTGTGTGTGTGTCTGTCTGTCTGTGTGTGTGTGTGTGTCTGTCTGTGTGTGTGTGTGTGTGTGTGTGTGTGTGTGTGTGTGTGTCTGTCTGTGTGTGTGTGTCTGTCTGTGTGTGTGTCTGTGTGTGTGTGTCTGTCTGTGTGTGTGTGTGTCTGTGTGTGTGTGTCTGTCTGTCTGTCTGTGTGTGTGTCTGTGTGTGTGTGTCTGTCTGTGATCCCGTGTTTGCATACATATGTGTGAGTGTGTATGTGTACATGTATGTGTGTGAGTTGAATTGCGCCTCATCCACCTCCCACTGCTTTCTCCATAGCAAACCAACACAATAAAGCTCACACCAAACCTCAATTAGTGCAGAATCTCTTCTAGTTCTAGTTAATCAGCAGAAACTTCACGATGAAGGCAGATGATCAAGCGAGGAAGAAGAGTGTTTATGTGCACGGACCACAGAGTCATGCAAAGATTGAACCATTTTGAAATATGTTTGTCATAATCATATTGTTTGTTTTGCATATTACGTTTTCTAGACATGTCATGTTTTTACTTGCTAATTATTTTTAATTTTTAGCCAAAAAAATTTGATTTTGTTTTTACCTTGTTTTTATCCCTTTTTAATATGTGGTAAAATTTAACGTGGTGATAGCCCTGACATGGCCTTTGTTGTCGACGGGGCTATAATTTTAATCTTAATCTTGTATATTACGTTGTGGGAACATGCCAGTGTTAAGTCCGTTGCACCTGTAATGACATTGTGCTGCAGTTTGAAGTGGAGGTGATAGACGGGGGCGGTCGCACAGGTCCTAGCCGCGCCCAAGTCACTGTGACAGTGGACCGCAACCAGGCCGTTCCTGTGTTCAATCCTCAAATCTACAATGTGACCATCTTTGAAAACACCACCGTGGGCACTCCCATTGTGCTGTTGACTGCCAACGATGCTGACACCAATGTAAGTGGGAATGTGCTTTTCGTCGGTGAAATTCAGAAACCTTGTATCTCAATTTTGGTAGCTTTTGATAATTTTTTTTATTTTTATTTTTTAAATTTACTGCGTTGACCACAATTGATTAACTATGATGAACTTGTTCGAGACATTGCGAGTTTAGTCCTGCATTTCGTTAAAATTACTTTAAAACATTTGTTTTTTAGACTTGCAACGTGAAGATACTATGTTTTTATGAGGGTTAGGGGCTTAATTAGATCTGAATTTGGGACTTACAAGTTTTTCTCCTATTTTTACAACCTCATTTACCCCAGATAGAAAGTCGTTAGAGATACAAGCTTTTGATGGAAGGTGGCGGGAAAAATTAGAGAGCTGACTATGTGTCTAACTCGAACCCCCAAAAAATTGAGATACAAGGTTTTTTAATTTCACCAACGTTTTGCTTTTATGCTTGTCATATTGTGAATGTTTGATCTATCTGTAATGTGTGCTCTACCCTTGCTTTCTTTTGATATTGTAAATGTTTGCTCAGTTTTGTTATGTTTGCTGTATTTTTAGTCAGTCAATTCATCAATCAATCAATCGCCTCCTCCTCCTCTTCTTTCTTCTTCTTCTGTTTTTTGTTTTTCTTTCTTCTTCTTCTTCTTCATCTTCTTATCCTTCTTCTTCTCCTTCTTCTTCTTCTTATCCTTCTTCTTCTTCTTATCCTTCTTCTTCTTCTTAAAACAAAGCAATGGTCGAATATTAAGTATAAAGTATGAATGGAAAACCTCACACACACACACACATAGACACACACACACACACACACACACACACACACACACACACACACACACACACACACACACATTCATGCATACACTCAAGCATGTGTACACACACACATCAAAGGGAGAGAAGAAATTCATGTGTGTATTTTGGCATGACTTGCAACAATATGGCGTCTTTCCGTTTGTTTACATTCAGACTATCACAACAATCATGACGCTTTCATGGCCTTCATTCACAATAAATGTATAAAAAACTAACCTGAATCTTTAAGTACCAACCTTTAGAAATGTCTATGCAAAATTATAAGTCTTGGACTTGCGTAAAACACCACAAACAAGATAAAAATAACCAGACAACGAACTTGTGAAAGCTGGTCGCTGGTTGAGTTCCGTCCAAAGACCGCTGAGTTACACCCAAAGAGTCTTTGCTTTCTTTTGATATTGAACTAAAAAACATCAAAACGCTACTCTCACACAAGCACATGAAGGTGAAATAAACGCTACACACGGTGAATAAAACCAAATTTTCTTTCTTTTGATATTGTGAATGTTTGCTGCCTCTGATGTTTGTTCTGTCTTTGCTTTCTTTTGATATTGTGAATGTTTGCTGTTTCTGTGATGTTTGTTCTGTCTTCACTTTCTTTTGATATTGTGAATGTTTGCTGTTTCTGTGATGTTTGTTCTGTCTTCACTTTCTTTTGATATTGTGAATGTTTGCTGTTTATGTGATGTTTGTTCTGTCTTCACTTTCTTTTGATATTGTGAATGTTTGCTGTTTCTGTGATGTTTGTTCTGTCTTTGCTTTCTTTTGATATTGTGAATGTTTGCTGTTTCTGTGATGTTTGTTCTGTCTTCACTTTCTTTTGATATTGTGAATGTTTGCTGTTTATGTAATGTTTGTTCTGCCTTCGCTTTCTTTTGATATTGTGAATGTTTGCTGTTTATGTGATGTTTGTTCTGTCTTCACTTTCTTTTGATATTGTGAATGTTTGCTGTTTCTGTGATGTTTGTTCTGTCTTCACTTTCTTTTGATATTGTGAATGTTTGCTGTTTATGTAATGTTTGCTCTGTCTTCACTTTCTTTTGATATTGTGAATGTTTGCTGTTTCTGTGATGTTTGTTCTGTCTTCACTTTCTTTTGATATTGTGAATGTTTGCTGTTTATGTAATGTTTGTTCTGCCTTCGCTTTCTTTTGATATTGTGAATGTTTGCTGTTTATGTAATGTTTGCTCTGTCTTCGCTTTCTTTTGATATTGTGAATGTTTGCTGTTTATGTAATGTTTGTTCTGCCTTCGCTTTCTTTTGATATTGTGAATGTTTGCTGTTTATGTAATGTTTGTTCTGCCTTCGCTTTCTTTTGATATTGTGAATGTTTGCTGTTTATGTAATGTTTGCTCTGTCTTCGCTTTCTTTTGATATTGTGAATGTTTACTGTTTATGTAATGTTTGTTCTGTCTTCGCTTTCTTTTGATATTGTGAATGTTTGCTGTTTCTGTGATGTTTGTTCTGTCTTCACTTTCTTTTGATATTGTGAATGTTTGCTGTTTATGTAATGTTTGTTCTGCCTTCGCTTTCTTTTGATATTGTGAATGTTTGCTGTTTATGTGATGTTTGTTCTGTCTTTGCTTTCTTTTGATATTGTGAATGTTTGCTGTTTCTGTGATGTTTGTTCTGTCTTCACTTTCTTTTGATATTGTGAATGTTTGCTGTTTATGTAATGTTTGCTCTGTCTTCGCTTTCTTTTGATATTGTGAATGTTTGCTGTTTCTGTGATGTTTGTTCTGTCTTCACTTTCTTTTGATATTGTGAATGTTTGCTGTTTATGTAATGTTTGTTCTGCCTTCGCTTTCTTTTGATATTGTGAATGTTTGCTGTTTATGTAATGTTTGCTCTGTCTTCGCTTTCTTTTGATATTGTGAATGTTTGCTGTTTCTGAATGTTTGTTCTGTCTTCGCTTTCTTTTGATATTGTGGATGTTTGCTGTTTATGTAATGTTTGCTTTGCCTTTGCTTTCTTTTCATATTGTGAATGTTTGCTGTTTCTCACTGTCTGTAATGTTTGCTCTGCCTTCGCTTTCTTTTCATATTGTGAATGTTTGCTGTTTCTCACTGTCTGTAATGTTTGCTCTGCCTTTGCTTTCTTTTCATATTGTGAAGTTTGCTGTTTCTCACTGTCTGTAATGTTTGCTCTGCCTTTGCTTTCTTTTCATATTGTGAAGTTTGCTGTTTCTCACTGTCTGTAATGTTTGCTCTGTCTTCGCTTTCTTTTCATATTGTGAAGTTTGCTGTTTCTCACTGTCTGTAATGTTTGCTCTGCCTTCGCTTTCTTTTCATATTGTGAATGTTTGCTGTTTCTCACTGTCTGTAATGTTTGCTCTGCCTTCGCTTTCTTTTCATATTGTGAATGTTTGCTGTTTCTCACTGTCTGTAATGTTTGCTCTGCCTTCGCTTTCTTTTCATATTGTGAATGTTTGCTGTTTCTCACTGTCTGTAATGTTTGCTCTGCCTTCGCTTTCTTTTCATATTGTGAATGTTTGCTGTTTCTCACTGTCTGTAATGTTTGCTCTGTCTTCGCTTTCTTTTCATATTGTGAATGTTTGCTGTTTCTCACTGTCTGTAATGTTTGCTCTGCCTTTGCTTTCTTTTCATAGTGTGAATGTTTGCTGTTTCTCACTGTCTGTAATGTTTGCTCTGCCTTTGCTTTCTTTTCATAGTGTGAATGTTTGCTGTTTCTCACTGTCTGTAATGTTTGCTCTGCCTTTGCTTTGTTTAGAAAAGCTGTTGATGTTATTAATTTTGTTTGTTTCTGGTATTTCATGCTGCTTTTTTAATTTTTACACCAGATGACTAATCTTGTGTTGCAGTCAAACTTCAACCAGTTGACTTTCACGATCATGGAAGATCTTGACAGGGACAGTCATCAATACTTTTCCTTGAACCCCAACCTGAGAACCCAAATCTTGGTTGGAAGTGACCTGACCGCTACCCCTGTTGACCTATTCTTGGTAAGTGCATGACAGAAATCAATTTTTTTGAACTAGCTATAACTTGCAGAATTAAAAAGAAAAATCTTCTCTGTGCCTGTTTTTGGGTTGTAGCTAAGTTTTACTTTGCTGAAGCCATAACGTAACTCTGGTTATTGTGAGTTTTTGTGGTGGTTTTGAGTTTGTCAAATAAAAAAAATAAAGTGACAACAGTTTTTTTTTAATGTTTTACATACTATATAAGCAACTTGTTTTTAATAACTGTGCTTTTCTTTTTTCCTTTTCTTTGTTTTTCCAAGTTTATTTTATTTTTTATTTTATGTACATGTGCTTGTTACAAAGATCTGGATACATAAAATGAAGATGACTTGGTTACATGTTCAGTGTTTACCATTAGTTATTCTTCTAAGGAAATGGTGCTTATAGGATGGATGTGTCTGCATTATAAAAAAATACGAAACAAACAAAGCTGCAGAAAAGACTGACCAGATTATTGTTTTAGTCTTTGACAAAAGAAACAGCTATGTGAGGCAGAGTGAGATGGTTATTTCCTCGCTCCGTCATTTGGCAACTGACATAGAAAACTGTCCCTCATGGGGATACCGGGGGTCTTCCATACAAATAGTTCTTCCCACCATCTGGAAGTTCTGTGCCTGTAGCTTCCTCTAATCTGTCACTCTCTTTGACTCTGCCTCTTCCCTTTGCTTTCTGTCATCTTGGGCCTGCAATCTTTCTGCCTTACTGGTCCATTTTCCTGCCTCTATTCTAAAAACTCTTGCAAAGATGTTCTCCAGCTGAAGATGGACATGCTGGGCCTGTTTCTTAGTTAGGCGTATAATGGCAGCATGATGCATCTGCGCTCATCTGAGTGAACGACAACAAAAAAAGAAGAAAACTGTGCAGAATACAAACAGGTTTTTATGATGATTTTTGTTCCTTCTCAATTATGAAGGTGCGAGTTATGGCCCAGGACAACGATGTTCCTCCTTACCAAGCTTACGCTCTGGTGTACGTGTACGTTATGCGGAACTTTCACCGTCCGACATTCCGCAGCACTTTCTTCAGTATAGATGTGGACGAGAACCGGGCCCTTGGCAGCGTTTTCTACACGTTGACTGTCGATGACAATGACAACACGGTGAGGGCTAGTGTCATGTCTTTTTTTTTATGTCTGCGTCATTTTGAAATGGAAAGCAACCACCTGTTGAAACTGTACTGGGAATTCTGTTCTGAAAATCTCTTATTTGTTTTTATCTCAAAACACACACACACACACACACACACACACACACACACACACACACACACACACGCACAGTTACAAACACATGTATGCAGGCATGCACAAAGTGACAAACACAAGATGAATACACACATACATGCACACACATTTTCGCATACACACATGCACGCTCACATGCACACACATATGCACAGCTTTTCTCTTTTTTGTGCCTATTTGTCCCCTCTCTTTTTGTGTGGATTAGTGGTCATAGATCTAAAGGCAGTGGTCAGCCTATGATCTATGCAGTGGTCGAAACAAAATGTTAAATGCTGCCAAACTAACAAACAAGTAAACAAACGAAAACTCCCAAACATCTGCAATAGTCCTGCATACAGTGGTTTCATGACTGTTTTAATGTTGTGAATGTTGTTGTAACTTTTATTCTCTCGACTATACATTAGGCTATACCTCTGTTTCTTTAAGCTGGCTTTTAACCATTACATAGCTGGGTAAAGGTCAAGATGTGCCGCCCCCCCCTGCATTTCTCACTTAATTGTAGTTTTCTGTTTTAAAGGTCAAGATGTGCCACCCCCCCCTGCATTTTTCGCTTAATTGTAGTTTTCCGTTTTTGCCTTTCTTACCATACATAAAGCTGTATTTTAGGAACATTTTTATCTAATAACCTTTTGGGAATACTAACCCTATCCCTAACCCTATCCCTAACCCTATCCCTAAACCTAACCATACCCCCCACTATGTACTGCAGTACACCGCGATTTGTCACAGTTGTGGTTCGTTGCGTTTTTCCGTCTTATAGGGTTAGGGATAGGGATAGGGTTAGTATTCCAAAAAGGTTATTAGCTAAAAATGTTCCTAAAATACAGCTTTATGTATGGTAAGAAAGGCAAAAACGGAAAAATACAATTACCCGAGATATGGAGGTGGCACATCTTGACCTTTACCCATAGCTGAAACATATATGTTTCCCTCCTCATTATAGCAGAAACCTCTCTTGTTTGCAGGCACCTAACAACTTTGTGGAGTGTATGCTGGTTGGCCCCAGCGAAGCTTTGCTCTACTTTGAAGTGAAAAACGTTGGTAATAACAACGGCGAGAACGAGTGTGCTATCAGTATCCGATCGCCTCTGTACTACGATTCAAACAGGCCCGACTTCTACGATGTAAGTCGTGTTAAATGTTCAGCTGTTGCACAAATTGAAGCGAAACTTGTGACTTGTTGGAAACTCTTGTCCTTTTTGTGTTAGCATGTTAAACTTGTTCTAGAGTTATATAGAACTGGCAGTGAAAGTGTGAATGCTGGTTTAAGACAAAATAACAATTAAACAATGCACAGAAACCATGAACAGGATAGATACAGTATAATTTATGCCAGCATGCTGGAATTAAAGCTGGATTTATGACTGTGAATGAAGGGTTTGAAAATCTGGTTAGATACATTAAAGGTTTGATGATAGATAGCTCAAGACTTTAATCATGCCTCATGTAAGTCATATAAAATAAGTCATAATTAAGTCATAATTTACATCAGTTTTAATGTGGAAATAATTTCATTTTACAATTTAAACAAAACATTTGCAATTAGTACTAGTACTAGTAGTAGCGATTGTGTGCTTCAGTCACAGTAGATGTGTTCGTATTTTAATGTAGAGAGACACACTCATTTTTGTTGTTCGGTATTACATTGCGAAAGGTGGGGGGGGGGGGGGGCGGGTGGGGGGGGGGGGGGGGGGGGGGGGGAAAACTGATTTTAAAATGTTTTCATTGATTTTTGTTGTTTTTTGTTTGTAATGAAACTAGCTGGAGATCCGAGGGAAAGATGGCGGCTCTCCTTATCTTGAAACGCCAAATTCTGTGACTGTGAGGGTGAATGTGAGGCGCAACGAATTCGCACCGCAGTTTATCGACGAACCGTACGAGGAAGTCGTGCTTCCAGGGGTCTCTGATGCCGAGTTGTTGCTACGGGTTACTGCCACAGATAATGACCCTTCGGTATGTTTCATCATCGTTTACTTTTTCGCTCGCATTGTTTTTCACCTAAGATGTTCCTGTGCACTACTCGGCCTCGCTCTGTCTTTCCATCGCTCTCTCGTCTTTTTGGAAGGCAGCCTTTCCCCTCTGTCATGAAAAGCTTGCAGTTTTATTTTTAAGAGAAAAAAGAAAACGCTGTGTACATCATTATGAATAGAACACTTTTGACTTGTTGGCATGAAACAGACACTTATTTGCATATAGTTTTAACAGTTTGCTGTGATTCTTATTTCTAATCAAGGGGACTAGTATTTTTAAATACCCCCCTAAAAAAATATCTTTGGAGACAGACTGACCAGATAATCACATGCAGAAGCTTATTGCAGTGCAGCGCCACCTTGCGGCAAGGGCAACCGTAACTATCGGAAGTCCCTAGATAGATTACTTTCCTTTGCTTTTATAAAAGTTTTGGGTATCACTGGTGCTCTCCCTTCAACCATAGCTGACCGCGGGAGACTTAATGCAATCAGTCAAGTGCCAACCAAGACTAAAATACAGTTGTACACTTTTTTGGTTGTAATTTGTTGCATTGGCATAATGTACATGCAGATTTATTTTGAGAGTCAATATTTCTGCAGTTTTATAGAACCCAGTTCATATCTTTGTACACATGAAAATGCTGGCTTTCATTTTTTTTTTCCATTTGATTATGCCCAATGTGATGTTTACTTAAAGATGTCGATTGGAATTTTGAATGCTTCATTTTTATCAGGGGAACTTGACAAAATATGCCAACAGAGTAGACCATTTCCTTGTATTCCTCTGTCACTAAAACTTTTCCCAGCATAGCCATGTTGGGATTTCTTATGTTGGGGTGCCCTGCAATGGAATTCAGATGTGTAAACAAAGTCTGGGGAAACTTCTTCTTCTTCTTCTGCGTTCCCAGTGGCCATGTTTAAATCTTTAGTCCAGTCCCGACGGCGAAGTCTGCTGTCTTTCTTAGCGCCTTTGTTGGTCCCCACAGCTTCTCCTGGAGCTCCACTCTCACCGGCCAGGTTTGGCACCGAATGTCTTGGTAAGTAGGGAAGTCCTGGAGGATATGCTCAGGAGTCTGGATGTCAGTGCCACAGGGGCACTCACTTGTGTGTGACAGGTTTATCCTGTGGAGATGTGACAGGAGTTAGCAATGGCTTGTTCTCAGTCTAAACAATATCACCTGGTTACTGACGACTGAGGCCCTGAATCAGTCTGGGGAAGCAAAATTGAAGGATGGGTTGAATAGCGATGCTTTAATCTTGTTTCCCCAGGCCTGAGAGCTTTTCTTCCGTTGAGTGCCCACAATCCACAGTCTGATTCAGTGGCACTATGCGGTTGAGGTCCGCTGGTCGAGATTGAAACAAAAATTCTACTGTTATTTGTGACTCAGCCAGTTAGGGCTTGTTCAGCTACGAACATGCATGACCTCGCATGTATGCCAAGCATAGAGACTGTCGGAGGACTTGGAAATTTACCAGGATTAATGATTGTGCATCATTCATCCAACCTATCTTTTGTTTACAAACACATCGCCTCATTGCCTTGTAAAAAGTCTTTTTTAAGACGAAAATTTAGTGGGTTTTTTAATTCGCTTCTTTTTCCATCTCCACCTGTTTGTGTTAATGTGTAGCGTTGTGATGTTTTTGAGTTCAGTTATAGGATTAACTGTAATTAATTAAATTAAATGTATGATTAAATGTAGGATTAAATGTAATTAACTGTAATTCGTTTCTGAGGATTTGTTTCTAGAAGCAAAGGTTTCGCTCCCCTACCCCCCACTCCCACCCCTTTACCCTAAGACTAGAGCATCTTATTTCCACAAGGCATTTGTTTAAAATTTCTTCCAGTCATGCCTTTTTTGTTCTTTTAAGAACCAATATCGATGCAGTCTCGTTATCCATTGGGTAGGTGGTTTTTGTGTCCTGGGCCTGTATTCACATTGAGATAGTATGAGACTTATCATCATGATATCTTAGAAGTCATCCTAAAGTCCTATTAAATCCTGCTACTTTAGGACTTCTAGGATATCTTGAGGATGTCTCATACTATCTCAATGTGAATACAGGCCTCGGTCTTCAGAGGATTTAGTCAGACGATGGGTTCTGTTCTGGTTCTCATGGTTTTTTCCTCACTCCTGAGGGCTTTTGCCCTGGGACTTGACAGTTTCATCGTTTTTCAACAACAACAACATACAGTATTTATGCGGCGCTGAATCTTGATAGAAATCAAATCAAAGCACACACACACGTTAGCATTCAAAGTGTATTCAAGCAAAAACGCAATACAAAGCGAACACACACGGATAACATAAATGGAATATAGCAGAAACAGACCAAATGGCAAGAGAGAAGATAAAGAGAGAGGAGCTTTAATGACGGGGGAACAGGTGGGTTTTGAGGTTAGCTTTGAAAGCAGAGAGAGTCGGTCGCTGACGGAGGGAGAGAGGAAGTTTGTTCCAGGAGGTCGGTCCTGAGACAGCAAAAGAGCACCGACCAACAGTTGAAATCTTATACCTAGGGATCTGGAGAGAAAGAGGGTCAGAAACTGAACGTAAAGTGCGAGCTGGCGTATAGATGGAAATATTGTCACAGAGGTAAGATTCACTCAATCACTGGCTGCCATGCCAATAAGCCTTAGGCCGTGTACACACAGAAGCGAATATTCCATGCGGAAACCTGTGCATAGTCCATAAATAAGTGAAACAAAGAAGAGAAAGGATTTGCGCACGTGTCCGAATTTCCCCTATATATATATATATATGCGTAAACTTTTATCCTTCTTTTTCCACTTATATTTAGGGTTTTCCATGCGGAACTTACTCGTCTTATGTGAACCCGGCCTTATGTTCCGTGTTTCAGCCTTTCAACACGATTACCTACGAAACGGACTCCAGCCTGTTTGAGGTTAACTCAAATGGAGACATCACCCTCAGAGATGGCCGAACCCTGGGCTCCAGTTCACAAACGCTTTACACTGTAAGTTGATTTTATACCTTTAGATTGCAGCATGTTATGCTTATTTAAAAAAATGTTTTTATTGAACTAACGGAAGTGTTAAAAATCATTCAAATTTTGAACAGTGCAATTAAGTTATTCAAACGTTATTTCTTTACGAAGAAAAAAAATAATCTGGAAATGTTCGTTGGATAGAAAGTTGCTCTTTAATACTTACATTGGGATATTTTCTTTGTTGGTGTCTTTTTTTTTGGTCATACCTTTGTAATTCTATTTTCATAATTTACCACACATGCCCCTTTATATGTTCCCTTTATGTTCTATTTTGTTTTGTTTTTCTTTCCTTTGTTCTTATATTATACAAAAACTGAAACAAACTGCAATTTCACTGGATCAAACAACAAACAAACAACTACACGACAAGTGTAAAGTGATGTTATTTTATTCACAAAAGACAGAGCAAAACTACTGGATATTTCAGCGAATGCGCCTTTATCAACACAGACAAACAAGAAAACAGCAAATATAGCAAAAGGAGCAAAAAGCAGGCAACAAAAGGAGCAAAAAACCAACAAGATCACAATAAAAACAATAACACTTCCCCTCTACAGTCCAATGCGTAAATGATGGTTATATTATAGATAAAACCCTTGTGAAGCTGGTTTTATGATAAACTAGTGGATTCTTTAGAGGAGATTGATTTTCAATTGCTGCTAATGTATATGCTGATTTGTTTATTTGATAATGATGGCTATTCAGTATGATTGAGTTAATCATTGTGTTATCTAGTTCTTTAAAAGAGCATTGTCTTGTTGTAACATGCATTATGGAAGAAGAGAACCTTTGCAAGGGGCAAAATAATAAAAAAAATAAAGAAAGAAAGTTGCTCTAGCTAACGTCAAACCCTGCCTAGCAGGCACCCCGGTATTGCGGATACTCCAGTTATCAGGACAATTGTGTTCAGTCTCCTCTCCACTTATTCATCGTGTTTATTTTACTTTCTAATGATTCATTATTTGTTTGCCTTTAATGTTCTTGTTATCAATGTAAAGCGCACTGAGCTCATGTGAGAAAGAGCGCTATATAAGAGAACACCTGAAACCAAACCACACATTTCTTTTCTTCTTTTTTTTCCTTTTTTTTTTCTCCTCCATTTCTTTTCTTCTTTTTTTCCGAGAGTCTTTCTCAAGTTATCTGAGCCAAATATGATGTATCTTTACATACACACAAAAAACCCAATGATTATCTTACAATAACAGTGGGGAGAAATGCTGCTGCCTGGTATGGCAAAATGATAGCTAGGTTTTCCAAGTGTGCCCCCCCTCCTCACCCTGTGCCCCCCCCCAAATAAAAAGGGTAGGTGCTGCACTTGTAGCGACGCTCTCTCCGGGAGAAAGCAGTCCAAATTTCACAGAGATAAGTCTCTGTGACTAGAATATATATATATATATATACCAAATACACACAACAACAAAAAATATCTAAACTCAGTTTTATTATATATAAAAAAAATCGATTCAAACAAGAAATGGTTTTTGATACTAGATTTTCACTCACTTTATTAATTTTTCTTCTTCAGGGGTATGTCACAGCCCGTGACAGCGGAACTCCATCCAAAACAGATGTAGCACGCTTTAGAATCATCGTGGATCGCAATCGCTTCAACCCAGCATTCACAGACACTGACGTGACTTTGGACATCAATGAAGACAGAGATCCAGGTGATGTTATTGGACAATGTACGGCACAGGACCAAGACATTGGGGACCCAAACTCAGATGTAAGTTTTACTTCTCTGGCTTTATATGATTAAAAGAGAGACGAAAAAAGAACCTAATAAGTAATTGTTACTTTCATTCTAATTATGGAACTTTGAGAATTGTTAAGGCTTTCGCTTGATATTGATTTTCTTTTTTGGTAGTTTCCATGGCATGTAAAAACTTTAGAATTGTACAAATTGAAATCATGTCGTTTTGTAAACAATTGGATGTTTGAGGCTTTGCTTTGTTGATATTAATGTTCTTATCATATCTCCAATTGTTTACTCCAACTCCTTACCTTGTCATTTGCAAATCTAACTCATGATATTGTTAGGGGCCTTTCCTTTTTTCACCTCCTCTCTCTCTCTCTCTCTCTCTCTCTCTCTCTCTCTCTCTCTCTCTCTCTCTCTCTCTTCTCTCTCTCTCTCTCTCTTTCTCTCTCTCTCTCTCTCTCTCTCTCTCTCTCTCTCTCTCTCTCTCTCTCTCTCTCTCTCTCTCTTCTCTCTCTTCTCTCTCTCTCTCTCTCTCTCTCTCTCTTTCTCTCTCTCTCTCTCTCTCTCTCTCTCTCTCTCTCTCTCTCTCTCTCTCTCTCTCTCTCTCTCTCTCTCTCTCTCTCTCTCTCTCTCTCTCTCTCTCTCTCTCTTTCTCTTTTCTCTCTCTCTCTCTCTCTCTCTCTCTCTCTCTCTCTCTCTCTCTCTCTTTTCTCTCTCTTTCTCTCTCTCTCTCTCTTCTCTCTCTCTTCTCTCTCTCTCTCTCTCTCTCTCTCTCTCTCTCTCTCTCTCTCTCTCTCTCTCTCTCTCTCTCTCTCTCTCTCTCTCTCTCTCTTCTCTCTCTCTCTCTCTCTCTCTCTCTCTCTCTCTCTCATTCTCTCTCTCTCTCTCTGTCATTACTTGGAACTTTTTTGGAAGAGATGTATGCAGCATCTATTTTAGAGTGTGCTTGCTCGCTCTTTTTTAAGCATATGTTTTTTGTTTGTTTGTTTTTCAGGCCCAAAACTATGAAATCACATATTCTGGCACATCATCTTCTCAAAACGCATTTGTATATTTCGGCTTGAATCCCAGTAATGGCGACATTTTCGTGAGGAGAGATTTGGCTGAAGGATCTAGGACCGTATATACAGTGAGTCCTTTTTGTTTTTGTTTTTGTATTAAGCATTTTATTCCTTCTTCATGCATTTACAAATAACATTCATACATATGTATGATTCAACATTCATGAATAATAAACAGTGATTACTTGTAAATAAAGATGAATAAAACAGAGGTGAGTCCTATTTTGCTTGGTTTACTTTCAGTTATTTTTTTTAAATCTTCGCAAATAATATTCTTTGATTTTGCAAATAAGAAAGTTGTAATTGTTGGACATAGCATGTGGAAATTGACTGCACATGCTATGTTTGTGGAACTACATTCCTTAGCATTCACCTAAGGTCAATAACAAAGAACACTTTCAAAGAACAATAACTCTAAAGAAAACCAAGGAGAACACATAGAGTAATAACTCTAGAGATTGCAATCCTTCCATGCAGGTCCGTTTGTGAATTTGATGTTGGGTGGTCGTTAAGCTGTAGCTTTTATATCATTCTTTGATGCAGGTCCGTTTGTGAATTTGATGTTGGTTGGTCGTTAAGCTGTAGCTTTTATAGCATTCTTTGATACAGGTCCGTTTGTGAATTTGATGTTGGTTGGTCGTTAAGCTGTAGCTTTTATAGCATTCTTTGATACAGGTCCGTTTGTGAATTTGATGTTGGGTGGTCGTTAAGCTGTAGCTTTCATAGCATTCTTTGATACAGGTCCGTTTGTGAATTTGATGTTGGGTGGTCGTTAAGCTGTAGCTTTCATAGCATTCTTTGATACAGGTCCGTTTGTGAATTTGATGTTGGTTGGTCGTTAAGCTGTAGCTTTTATAGCATTCTTTGATACAGGTCCGTTTGTGAATTTGATGTTGGGTGGTCGTTAAGCTGTAGCTTTCATAGCATTCTTTGATACAGGTCCGTTTGTGAATTTGATGTTGGTTGGTCGTTAAGCTGTAGCTTTTATAGCATTCTTTGATACAGGTCCGTTTGTGAATTTGATGTTGGGTGGTCGTTAAGCTGTAGCTTTTATAGCATTCTTTGATACAGGTCCGTTTGTGAATTTGATGTTGGGTGGTCGTTAAGCTGTAGCTTTTATAGCATTCTTTGATACAGGTCCGTTTGTGAATTTGATGTTGGGTGGTCGTTAAGCTGTAGCTTTTATAGCATTCTTTGATACAGGTCCGTTTGTGAATTTGATGTTGGGTGGTCGTTAAGCTGTAGCTTTTATAGCATTCTTTGATACAGGTCCGTTTGTGAATTTGATGTTGGGTGGTCGTTAAGCTGTAGCTTTTATAGCATTCTTTGATACAGGTCCGTTTGTGAATTTCATGGTGGGGGGGGTCTGTAAACGATAACTTTTATTACAACATTGTATAGTACAGTGGAACCTCCCTTATAAGACCTCCCATTATAAGACTCCCTCCCACATAAGACCTACTTCTCTCAGACATTGCCCATTGTAAGTATTAAAATTGCCTCCCTTGTGAGACCTCATTTTGGATGATTTTTGAAGGTCTTACAAGGGAGGTTCCACTGTATACAGGCAGTATGTGGATTGTACAGTAACCAAAATGTAAATATGATTGTGGGTGGTCTTTAACTCGTCTAGTGCTGTGTATTGTTTTTGACGTTCTTGGTTGTTCGTTGCACCTCAACTGACAATTGTTTTGAGTGCGCATGCGTTGGCTTAATGGGAAAAATCACTGACATAAGCTCTGAAAATAGGCAAGCACGCAGCAGGCCACTTGGCAGTGAATGTCTTTGCATTTGATGGGAGTGAAGTGTGATGTACTAGGCGATGCATGGTGCTAGGAGAGTTAAACAGTAGCTTCTAAAACATGTAATGCAAGCCTTTTTGTGAATTCGATGTTGCAGTTCGTCATAACAGCCAGTGACAACGGAGAGTACCCCAACGCAGCCTCCAATCAGTGCAGTGTCACCATCAATGTCGAGAGGAACCAGTTTCCCCCAGTGTTCCAGAACGTGCCTTACAACTTTAAAATTGATCGCACGGCCACCGCAGGAGTCGTCACCGACCTCATCACTGCCACTGACGATGATGCTCCGGTATGTAGCGAGGCGTTTTGCTGCTTTGTCTGAAACTGTGAAAAGGGATTTGGGATCATGCATCTGTGAATATCTTTGTTGTAGTTGTTGTTTGCATGGTACTTTTCAACTAATTATCTGGACCGGAAACACAATATTAAGTTGGAAAAAATAGAAAATGGATGGGAGAAGTGCTATCAATGTTAGGCGAGAAGCTTCTCTCTCAATTTGTTTTGTAGTTTTATACTTCCAGTCTTGTCTCATTGTAAAGTAACTTCCAATGAACCCCTAATTTAAACAAAACAATTTCCAGGGAATTAATGCTTTTTTCTTCTAGTAACTTGCCTGTGTATGATTTTAAATCTTGAAGTGGTTAAAAAAACACCCAAATTTTCTTTTCAGTTGAGGCTGTTTAACTTTAAGCAGCATGATGTGAATACATAGGGTTTGTGTTTCTCGTAAGATTTTGTTGGGCATCAACATGATATAGGCTTTTGAAATGGGCTATGTGTGTAGGTGAATATGTGTGTGAAAGGTGGATTTCATGCAAAGGACCATTTAGTGTGTGTGTGTGTATGCGTGCGTGTGTGTGTGTGCGTGCGTGTGTGTGTGTGCGTG
The DNA here is from genome assembly GCA_017654935.2 of Phymorhynchus buccinoides. NCBI lineage: Eukaryota > Metazoa > Mollusca > Gastropoda > Neogastropoda > Raphitomidae > Phymorhynchus > Phymorhynchus buccinoides. The sequence goes on from CM065680.1 coordinate 28,201,995, forward strand.
CGTGCATGTGTGTGCGTGCCTGTGCATGCTCATATGCATGTGTGTGTGCGCGGTTGTATGTTTATGCACTTTTGTGTGTGTGTGTACGTATGTATGTATAATATGCGGTTGAATGTTGTGTGTTTAAAGACAAACAAACAGAAGTCAGACAATTGATTCATGCATTGTTAAGGCCAGTGTTTGTTACCGTTGCAACAGAAGTCAGACAATTGACTCATGCATTGTTAAGGCCAGTGTTTGTTACCGTTGCTCTGCAGGGACAATACGGTGTTGTGAGGTATAACATTGTGGAGCAAGGACAGGCCATTCCTTTCAACATCAATCCAACCTCGGGTCAGCTCACCTTGACTCAGAATTTTCCCAGTTCAAATCAGTATCAGGTCAGTGTTTGTGTTCTGCGTAGTTGTGTTCTGTGTTACGTCGCAAATAATTATACCTGGATATGAGACTAACAGAAAGTTAAATGGGAAGAAAAAAGAAGGATAGATGATAGTACTTATTAAGAAAGTTAATGACAGGCGAAGTGAAAACTTCAAAGTTCAGTCTGATGGTATTGGCTTCACTGGGAAAACCACCCTTTAATTATCATTAAACTCTGTTTCAAAAGAAAATTACTTGACTATTTTACTTTTCTTTATAATAGTTTGGTTTGGATCTTAACTATGGTAGTTCATGTTCAGCATCCATCGACTTAAAAAAAAAGAACATCAAGTCTACTCGGACAATTGCAGACAAGATTTGTTTTGCACAAATGTTTGTGTTTGTTAGATTGCCCTGTGACTAGTTTGAGGATTTTCACAAAAACAATTGCAGGACCAGTTTACAATAGACATTGAAAACTTTAGGTTTAATGAATGTTTTTTTCATTTCAAAGGCTGTTCATTTTAAATTATATCTCCCTTGTGCAGTTTATCGTCCGTGCTTACGACTCTGGCGATCCGGAAAGGGAGGATTTTGAACTGGTAACAATCACTGTGGATCGCAACCTTGAAACTCCAAGGATCACTTTCCCAAGTTCAGGGGAAGACACTGACCGAATTCTGGAGACACAGTCGGTGAACCAGGTTTTCTACACTCTTCAGGCCTCCGACTCAGACAGTTCTGTGAGTTTGTATTTGTTTGTCTAATTGTTTTTGTTGGGGTTTTTTTGGGGGGTGGGGGGTGTTTGTGCCAGTCATTCCTGGGACCCGCGCAAATGGGACAGTATATGAGAGAACCTTACATAAAGTTACAGCATATTGTTTTTCAGTTCCAAAGCAAAACGTTTGTGCCCATCTTTCAAGCAAAATGTTTTCAACAACGCTAAAAATATCAAGTTTCTGTTTAGGTTGTATCTTTCATGTTTCTACCAGTATTGAAATTATAAGATCAAAATTTGAATGGTTTCTTTGTTTGTTTCGTAATCTTTCAAAAAGTCTATGCCTATAATTATAATAATTAAAATAAAATTAATTTTTCTTCTGTGTGAGTGTGTGTATGTGTGTGTGTTTGCCTTAGAACTTGTGAACTGGCGAACAGAATCGCTTCAAATTTTGTATGGTGGTATATTATGGTACACTGATGGTCCCATCGAAATTTTGAGCCTCCAATGCAAATCTAAGCCAAGGGAGACTCGCTTTACTGTAAGATTAAATATACTGTAGTAGTAAAAAGTAGTAACTCATGGACTGGGTAGAAATTCATGAGCTGGACTGGCTGGCAGTGCTTACTTCCCTTGGACTATATACCTGACTGAATGAGAGAGAGAGAGAGAGTGTGTGTGTGTATGTCACTATGTGTGTGTCTGTATGTATGAAGCATAGCGAGCGGTTTTGCCTGTGATTGTAATAAGTATAACTATGAATGTAATGATGACGATAATTTCAGGCCCCATACAGCACTCTGACGTTTTTCTTGGAGGACGGACAAGCGGACATTGCCAGGTACTTCCAGGTCACCACCTCAGGCAATCAAGGACAAGTGTCTCTTCGTGCCTCCGTTCTCGAGGATGCTGACACAAGATACACGGTTTGTGCCCATCTTTCAGCGTAGATTAATATGCATACCATAAAATTTGGACTATAAGGCGCACCTGTATATAAGCCACATCCCTTAAATTTACAGAATATTGAGTATTTGTTCACACATAAGCTGCAGCAGTTTATAAGCTGCAGGAAAATGACTCAAACAAAAAAGTTGACAAAGCTAACGAAAAAAACAGTAGATTTTGCCTACCTTACCACAGAAAATCAATACATGAGCTGAAAACAACACAAAAATAGAAATTCTGCTCCTGCAACATGACTATTTAATGCTCTGAGATGCTTCTATAAATCTATTAAGTGTCAAAGCCAGCTGTGAGCTACAGTGAAGCTAAAACACAGGCTGGAGGATGTGGAAGGAAACAGATTCCATAACACTGATAAATATTAAATTGGAAAAATCCACAGACAAGCCGCATCAGTATATACAGGGATGTGAGAGCTACGCGTAAGCGTGTAAATGCGCTTTTTCTATTCGGGAAACCCACAAAAAAACACGCAATGACGGTCGATTTCGCCGAGGTTCCCGCACGCTTATAAGCAAGCCGAAAGCAGAATTTAGCGCGTAGTACTCCCTTGACTGAAAATCGTAAGAAGCTTTGTGATTGGTCAATTTCGCCCAATGACTGCGCAATTCAAGCATAGTCTCTCACACACGCACAGACGCACAGTGACACACACACATCTGTACATGTAGTCTTTAAACTTTGCTCACATACTTATTTATAGTCACACCCACACATCTAGTGTTCACACTTAACTCACATACTCATAGACATACATGATACACACACACCATGTTTATATGCTATTTACACACACGTACATCACATTTATGCTCTTTACACTCCTACCGCGCAGTCCACACCTGGGGCCTGAGGTGGCCCAATGATCCAGTAAGCTTTTTTATTTGGGTCCTCTCACATCCCTGTATATAAGCCGCATGGGCCAAAGCTAAGGGAAAACGTAGCGGCTTATAGTCCGCATTTTACGGTATGTATGTGCTGTGCAAAATCAGCTAACTCAGAAACGGGTACCACATAAAATCAGCTAACTCAGAAACGGGTACCACATAAAATCAGCTAACTCAGAAACGGGTACCACACAAAATCAGCTAACTCAGAAACGGGTACCACACAAAATCAGCTAACTCAGAAACGGGTACCACACAAAATCAGCTAACTCAGAAACGGGTACCACACAAAATCAGCTAACTCAGAAACGGGTACCACACAAAATCAGCTAACTCAGAAACGGGTACCACACAAAATCAGCTAACTCAGAAACGGGTACCACACAAAATCAGCTAACTCAGAAACGGGTACCACACAAAATCAGCTAACTCAGAAACGGGTACCACACAAAATCAGCTAACTCAGAAACGGGTACCACATAAAATCAGATAATTCACAATTAAAAAAATTTGGGGTCCTAATCTGATCCTCCTTATGGCAAAACTTGTTTGTATCTCAAAATATTGGCTGTCTCAAAATAGATTCCAGTACTTTCAGCTTTGACCTACCAGATTTTTGTGGTACATGCTTTTTTCCCCCCCATTAGCATTGTAGCTTTGCTTCCGTTTTGTCATTGGTTGACGTTAGCCTGATGTCGGGGCCGACAGCAAAGTGAGAGCTAAACTTGTATGATAAATGGCTACGTCCATTGAAAGTCATTGTACCGCTTAATCTTTTGTATGTTCTTTCTCCTCTTCTGCATTCCTAGGCCGTAATCGGTAAGGTACATATGTGTCCGGTTTTCATTTTTCACTAGTCTTTCCCCGCTGAATAAAGCCGACACATTCTGATTTCGGGGAGCTCAAAGGAGAAAATGATTGGGAAGATTTGGAGTAATGCCTTTAACCCTTTCACCGCCAACATCGCATTTTAGCACCACAGTGATTTAACACCCATGTCACTAAAAGGCATCAAAATGGGGTCTATTATCCAAAGACCCTATTGTCTTAGTTTTGGGAAGTAAGGATAGACCTTATTTTATGTATGTCACAGAAGAATCCCCAATACTGCAGACAGATTTTGTTCTCTACCCAGGTGAATTTAATAGCAATTTTTGGCTGAAATATGGCTGGCGGTGAAAGGGTTAAATGTCCCCCAAAATGGGGCAGAAAAAAAAGTTGCTGTTAAATGATAGATGCAAACCTAGAATTAATAATAAGCATTACATACATACATACATACATACATACATACATACATACATGACATACATACATACATACATGCATTCATACAATGAAGGTTACCAAAATACATTAATGTTAAAACAATTATTAAAGTAAAAGGGATGCCAATCTGAAATGAGAGCTTCTGCTATGCTTTCAGATGAGAATCTTGGTTCGAGATGGGGGCTCGCCTTCCAAAACGGCAACAACCACTGTGACCCTTACCGTGAACGTGTATCGCAACCAGTACACACCTCAGTTCACCAACGTGAACAACTACGATCGAAACATCGATGAGAACGTGTCTACGGGCAATTCAATCTCGCGGGTCACGGCCACAGATGATGACGAGATTGTAAGTGAATGTGCTATTGCTTTTGGCTGGCTTAGATAGTGATTTGTGTGCTGTTTGAGTCCATGGTCTTGGGAGAGGTTGGTAAGATTTCAATATATTGATTCATCGATTGATTTATTGATATGTGTGTGTGCGTTTTCTAAATAATGAGAAACCCGACTGGTGTAGGTTGTTCTTTTGGATGCTAAAAACGTGTTTGGGATAATAAAAAGATGAATGGTTAATTGGTTTGAAAAGACACATCGTTGATCTGTGGTAACAGACTTATTGCTCCATGACATTGATTTTGCTCAAGCCGGCGACAGACTATGTGACTGCCTCATGTGACTCGATCAGGTCATGACGTTTCACCTCATTTGCATACCATCCTTCTCGATCAGTCTGACTCAGTCGGGCCCAGTCAGGTGACGGGGCCGAATAGGGCGGGTTCTAAATTTCACTGATTGAGTCTGATCGAGTCAGATGGCTTGTGACCTCTTCTGTGCGGGAAACAAAATTTGATCTACGTCACGACCTGATCGAGTCATATGAGGCAGTCACATAGTCTGTCGCCGGCTTCACACACACACACACACACACACACACACACACACACACACACACACACACACACAGACACACACACACACACACACACAGACACACACACTTAATATGCCTTTTCTTTTCGCCTAAAATGTGAATGGTGTGTGTGTGTGTGTGTGTGTGTGTGTGTGTAGGTGTAGGTAGGTGTGTAGGTGTGTGTGTGTGTGTGCGTGTGCGTGTGTGTTTGTGCACGCGCGAGTGTGTGTTTCTGCATTTGTAATTTTGTGTGACTCTCTCTCTCTCTCTCTCTCTCTCTCTCTCTCTCTCTCTCTCTCTCTCTCTCTCTCTCTCTCTCTCTCTCTCTCCGTCATTTCGGTGTCTCTGTTCTATCTGTCATTTGTCGCAGTCATTTTTCCCCCCAACTGTTTCTTCTCCTCTCCCTTTCCACTACGATTACTGTTGTCAGTATTATGTATATGATTATGGTATTTTGCTTGATTATGGTATATGTGTATTTTTTCCATATATTTCATTGTAAATTGATTTTTTTGTTTACAGTTTTTGCTTTTCATCTTGTTTGCTTCAGTTGTATTTCTTATATATTTATGACGACAGGATGAAAAAAAGTTTTGTTTAGCTTATTCCTTTATCATCATTAAAGATCATTTTGACTTGACTTGACACACACACACACACACACACACACACACACACACACACACAACACACACACACACACACACACACACACACACATACACACACACGGTTTGATGAATTTTCTTCATCTTTTCATTTTCACCCCCACTCCCCTTCCAACCCCCCCTCCACCACTCCCCCCCCCCCCCCCCCCCCTCTCTCCTGCTCCTCTCTTTTCTTCTCTTTAACCCATTCATGCCAAGACTGGTGGGCCTTTTGGTAAATGATACTTTGTTGATCTGTGGACAGAATACCTACGAGAGAGTGAGCTACTCTGTGATTGGTGATGGCGCCTCCCCGGCCTACTTCTCTGTGGACAGCAGCGGCATCATCCGGCTGGAGAGGCCCCTGTCAGGCACCGACGAAGACTACTTTGTGGTCAGTACCATCTGAGAGTTCTCCTTCACTATTGTGTGTGCCCACCTATAGGGCTAGGCAATCGTTTTCTTATTATGGTCAGTGGAAACTGAGAGCACTGTTGCTATTGTGTGTGTGTTCCCAAATATGAGGTTAAAAACCCCCCAACAAAACTGAACCAGACTGCAACGTCACTGGAGCATGCAACAAACAAACAACTACACGACAAGTGTAAAGTGACGTTATTTTATTTACAAGAGACAGACAAAACTACTGTACCTCAAATATGAGGTAAGCATAGTTTTCTGATTGAAGTATAATCTGAGAGTTCTCCTTCACTATTGTGTGTGCCCACCTATAGGGCTAGGCAATTGTTTTCTTATTATGGTCAGTGGAAACTGAGATCACTGTCGCTATTGTGTGTGTGTGCCCAAATATGAGGTAGGCATCGTTTTTGCAATCCGAATCAGTTAGGTTTAAAAAAATGTTTTATTGAGATCAGTAGAAACCGAGAGTAATCTGACAATATTGTGCATTCCTACTTGTAAGTAGTTTAAACTTTAATGGTATATTTTGGTCAGTACAAACTGAGAGCACTCCTTCGGTATTGTGTATGTCCACTTTATAATACTTAACAATTGTTTTCTTATATGGACGAGGAAAAAATATGGTTAAAAAGAATTCTGTTTAAAAAAGTCTAAATTAATTGTTCACATTTAGTGATGTAAAAGTGCAAATATCAATCAATTATGTACCCGATATAATCAATATGTATGGTAAAGATTATTACATTTGCTAAAAAAAATTCTGTAAATTTATGAGAAAAAGAAGAGGTTTTGTGAAAGTTCATAATTATTCTTTACATTCTGCAGATCCGTGTTCGCGCAAGTGACAACGGCAGTCCTCCTCTCACCAATGACACGGTCGTGGTTTTAACGGTGAACAAGAACCTGAACACTCCAACCTGGATAAGGACCGACTACGAAGAGACCGTGCTATCCACCCAGCCCCTGGGAACTCCCATCATCACACTCTCTGCCCAAGATTTAGATTCTACGGTCAGTGGTTTTGTATACGATACTAGCTTGCATTAGGCAGTGGAAACCAGGTACTGCACAAAATCAGATAACACAAAAGTGTTTGGTTGTTTAGAAAAAAAAATGACAATTGATATTTCAGATTCCATTTCCTCTTCCCTTCTTCTGTGCTCAGGATACATGCATATATGTATACATGTTCATTTGCATAATCTTGTGTATGTGCATGGTCACATACAATCACATGCACATGTTCAAGTTCAAATTTGAAAAACTGATAGGCTCTTTTTAAATCATGAAAGATGAGATAACAGAACATAAAAGCAAAAAACAACTTCAAGATAAAAAGAAGGAAACAGATTTTTACAGAAGATTGTATGCAATCAATAAGTGATGTATTTGAATCGCATGTACATGTGCACTCATGCACAATCACTTGGGGACACACACACACACACACACACACACACACTCACTCACTCTCTCTCTGTCTCTCTCTCTCACACACATGCGCATGCACACACACACACACACACACACACTCACTCACTCTCTCTCTCTCTCTGTCTCTCTCTCTCACACACATGCGCACGCACATGCGCACACACACACACACACTCACTCACTCTCACTCTGTCTCTCTCTCTCACACACATGCGCACGCACATGCACACACACACACAACACATCCTTTATCTACTCCCATTCTCTGTCTTGTTCTGCACCATGCACAGGCCCTCACTTGCACACTCGAACTGCTTGTGTGTACAGGATTTCAGGTTTATTTCTCTTCTGGGTATCATTTTTCATTTTTTCATTTACAGGAACCAAACAACAAATTGACGTACTACGCATTGAATCCACAAGACACTGTTTTCGAATGGTTCAACGTCGATGAGTCTACGGGTGAAATTTCTGCCAAGAAATCCCTCTATGACAACTTGAACAAACCTGCATTCTATCAGGTAGAATCTTAGGTTGGAATCCAAAGTATTTTGTTGATTGTGATTTATCTAGGATTGAGACTAATTTCTTGTAATTCTCTACTAATGTTTGACCCCCTGTTTGCCAAACAGTAGGTAGGCATTGTTAAGTTGATGTTACATTCAAAAATCTGTTGAATATGGTATGATGAGTGTTTAAAGGAAGATGATAGTTTGAAATATCCACCACTCTCTGTCACAAATATTGGCATGCAGATAGGATTAGGTAGAATACTGATTTCAAGTCAAAATATACAGAGAAACTTAAAAATGAGTTTTATACAGGGTTTAGTAAGTATCAAAAACCATATGAAAAAGAACTTGAGTTCAGAATAATGTTTTAGATAGATGATTAACGTAAAAAACCACAAACTTATAGAATATAGATCACGCATTTCAAATAAGAAGCGGGAAAGAAAAGGTGGAAAGCTGTATATTTCTTAGTCATTTTGCTGTGAATGAGGAGAGCAGAAAATTGACTTTTTAACCCTTTCACCGCCAGCCATATTTCAGCCAAAGATTTCCACTAAATTTACCTGGATAGAGAACAAAACCCATCTGCGGTATTTGTGATTCTTCTATGACAGATATAAAATACGGTCAAACCTTACTTCCCCAAACTAAGACAATAGGGTCTTTGGATAATAGACCCCAATTTGATGCCTTTTAGTGACATAGGTGTTAAATCACTGTGGTGCTAAAATGCGACTTTGGCGGTGAAAGGGTTAATACCCAATCTATTCTTACACTGTGATTTTTCAGCAAATATCTTTTTACATGCTTTAAAGAGGATTGAGAGAAAAAAACCACTCGGGTAACTCTACTCTTTCTTTCCGTATTGATTTAGACAACAGTTTTGTTAAATTTTAACTATGATGATTGTTTGGTTTTCAGTGGAATATGGGTATCAGAGATAACGGTGTGCCTTCCAACGACAATACCAATGATCGCGCCTTTGTGACCGTGAATGTCATTTACAATGACAATGCACCCAGGTTTACTAACTGCCCTGGCTCTCAGTCTCTTGATGAAGACCTGTCAACACCTGCCCAAGTCCGTATCATCACTGTGTCGGACGCTGACAACAGGGTATGTGTGTGGTTTGGGTATGTGTGTTGGTTTCTGTGTTATAGACTGTCTCTGCACTCCTGTCTGTCTGTCTTTATGTGCAAAATGCTAATTATCAAGCACATGTGCCTTATAACATGACTAATAAAATAGTAAAAAAATATAATAACAAAATCTGAATTTTGTTGAAAGTTTGGGGGATGCGCCTTATAATCCGAAAAATACAGTACTGTAAAATGCGGACTATAAGCCGCTACTTTTTTCCTCAACTTTGCCCCATGCTGCTTATAGACTGATGCGGCTTATCTGTGGATTTTTGTTCCATTCTACATTTATCAGTTTCTGGCCAAATTCTTTAGCCTATTTTGAGCTTCTTTAGACTCAGAACTGGTTTTGGTAATCAGTAGATTCAAATCTGTTGTTTAAAGTATCTGAGAACATTAAATACTCATGTTCTGATGGGAGAATTTCTATATTTGTGTTGCTTAATGCATATATAATTTTCTCTGCGGCTTATAAACTGGTGCATAAATGTGAATAAATACCTAATATTTTGTCAATTTAAGGGGTGCGGCTTATATACAGATGCGTCTTATAGTCCAGCTTTTACAGTGTTTAGCAGAAGGTAATCTTCTATTATGTGGATTTAAAAAAATGTTAAAGTCATTTTGAAAAAATAAACTAAGCTCGTAGATATTTCAGGAGACAACCTACATAGATTAAAAATGTTTGAATCATTCTGAAAAGGATGATTTGAGAAGACAGCCTCCGATTATGCAACTTTATGATTTCTCTCCCCCAGAATCCATTTGACTCTGTATCTTGGCGTATCATTGGAGATGACGACGGAGCGACATTCTTCAGTCTTCAGACGCGTCCTGGCTCCCCTGACACTAGAGAGCTGAGACTGGAGAGAGCTTTGAATACCGACAACACAGAACAGTATATGGTAAGTTGAAGGAGAGTTAGCTCACTATAATGCTTGTTGTTTGTGCATGTGTTTTTGTGTGTGTGTGTGTGTGGTAAGTGACCCCTAAGTAAAAAATAAAATTGTTGGAGGCATAGCATTATTTTTCTTATATAGAAAAGTGTCCATATGCTCACAATCATGAGTGTAAATGAACGGGATTCAGTGTCTATTGGAAGGCTCATTCTTTACAAGATGCTTTTTTAAAAACTGTTAACCAGTTGTGTATTTGAGCAGGACGTTACTTTAAAAAAACCCACCTGTTAACCAGGTGAGCGTTTGGACTGGATGTGACTTCTTTTTAAAAAACTGTTAACCAGATGTGCATTTGGGCCGGATGTGACTTCTCTTATGACTGTCAACCAGGTGCGCATTTGGGCCGGATGTGACTTCTCTTATGACTGTAAACCAGGTGCGCATTTGGGCCCGATGTGACTTCTCTTATGACTGTCAACCATGTGCGCATTTGGGCTGGATGTGACGTCTCTTATGACTGTCAACCAGGTGCGCATTTGGGCCGGATGTGACTTCTCTTATGACTGTCAACCATGTGCGCATTTGGGCCGGATGTGACTTCTCTTATGACTGTTAACCAGGTGCGCATTTGGGCCGGATGTGACTTCTCTTATGACTGTCAACCAGGTGCGCATTTGGGCTGGAGATGGGGGCCTCCCTCAGCAGACGGCTACCTGTGTCATCACGTTCGACATCAACCACAACCTCAACACACCAGACTTTGAGGAGACCTCTTACAGCGCAGAGTTTGACGAATGTGACGCCTACGATGACAACGTCGTCACCACCGTCACTGCCACAGACGATGACACAATTGTAAGTGGCCCTTACCATTTAAAAAAAAATTAAGTTGAGCAGATTATCAAGGCAAGATAAGCATTCCGCGTCACGTCTGTTTGCTTTTCCAACATAGGCAAATGATATTCAAGACAAAGTCACTGACAACGTGAAATCCATTCTTCGATAAATGAAAACAAATTGCTTTCCATTTTCTTCAGAGAACAAATAAAACAAGAGAACTAATGAAACACAGCTGTTGTATATTAGAAGAAGCAAAGAAAACGAGCTTATCTCGAAGGTTTCAAGGGCATCTCGTTCCCTTCATCAGCGTCAGCTGTTGTACTTTTTCTTTTTTCCCCCTTTCAATTCACTTATTTCATAAACGTTCATGAGATGACTAAGATTTATTGTATGTCTTTTATGTGGCACCACAAATTGTATTCCCAGTCTTGGACGGTAAATCGCGTGCACTTGTGACTTGTAAAGCGCGTTATTTTTGCAGGTTCCTTTCAACCAGATGAGCTTTGAGCTGAACAATGAGTACTTCTACATTGTGGAAAACTCCAATGGGGTTGGCACTGTGAGGATCAGAAAAGATCTCCGCAACGATCCTCAGCTGCAAACGAGCTACACGGTAAATGCACTGTTCCATTTAGCTGCTTGAGTATTTGGTTGGTCATTTTGTTGAAATGCATTGCACATTACCTTTGTGCACCCCCTCCTTGTATTTTATTATTTTTTAAAACACACCAATATTAGGCATCACAAATATATTGCCTCCTTGCAGACATCTACCTAAACATCTTGTATACATAGTGAAGTGTCCAATAAATATGAGTTTACAAGCTATGCTCAGAACATAAGCTTGACATTTATAGTTTAGTCTTACAGATGTGTACACAAAGCTTGACTGATAGAAGTCTAGTCTTACATATATATGCATGAAGCTCAACTTTGATAGATGTCTAGTCTTACCGATGCATGCACAAAGCTTAACTTGAACAGTCTTGCAGATGGTACACAAAGCTTGACATTCATGAATGTCTAGTCCAAAGGGCCTGCTACACTACATACAATTTGCTGTCAATGCGAAGCGATTGTGACGATGTGAGTCATGATTCACGTGAAATTCATGTATTGGGTCTACTTGAACATAGTGAACAAAAATAGCAGAATTGTTTTTAGACGGAACATTTCTCGTGAATCATGACTCACATGGCCCAGTCGGATCGCATCCCCATACACTTTTACGCATGTGTGGCGCCGGCTTTACAGATGTGCACACTGTTTTTGTGTGTGTGTTTTTGTTATCAAGTTTAATGGTATTTCTTGCGTGTGTCTTGTGTTACGCTTTCAGTTTTCAATCACCGTGAGAGACGAGGGTGGCCTGAGCGACACTGTGTCCATGACGGTGACGGTTCGGCGTAACCAAGGCACACCTCGTTTTGTGGATAACAACAATTTTGTGGTGAACATTGACGACTCAATTTCACCTGGAGATACAGTCTACACTGCTGATGCGCAAGATTCTGACACTCTGGTGGTGAGTTGCATGCTTGTGCGCATGTATGTACTTGTTTCTTTTGATGCTGTTGGTTTGAGTGCGTAGTTGTAGTGATTGATATGTTTCTGTCTCAGACAAGCATGCACAAAATATACGTGTTTGCTAGTGAGGGGATCTTTGTTGAGTGGAATGATTAGCAGGTGGAACTGTAAACTGTGAGATTGTAGTGTGTGTGCACATTTGTGTGTGTAAGAGTGTGTGTGTGTGTGTGTGCACATGTTTTTGTGTGTGTGTATTTGTGCATGTGTGCATGCATGATTTCATGTGTGTGCGTATGCATGTCTGTGTGCATGTGTGCGTGCATGTGTTCGTGTGTGTGCATGTATGTGTGTTTCTAACGTGTTATCCTTCTATGATTTTATATGTGCAAAGAAGTGTGTACAAAGAATCAACTTCACTTCCCCCACCACCCCCCACCCCCACACTCTGTTTTCAGCCCAAATTTTCCCAGTTGACTTACAATCTGATTGAGGATCTGGCAACCCAGCCATACTTCCAGATGTCGGCCAGCGGTGTCATCACCCTGTCACAGAGCATCCGCAACCAGGACACTGATTACACTGTGAGTTTATTTATTAAGAAGATTTCTATAGAGAATACCTTTAACCCTTTCGCCGTCAGCCATTTTTGAAACAAAAAATACCATTAACCTTAACTGGGTAGAGAACAAAAATTATATACAATATTGGGACTTCCTCTGTGACGTGTATAACATTAGGCCTATCCTTGCCTCCCAAAATTAAGAAAATAGGGTCTTTGGATTACAATCCCTGACTTGATGCCTTTTAGTGACATGGTGTTAAATCACAGTGGTGCATAAGTGTGACATTGGCAGTGAAAGGGTTAAAAGCTCTATGCCCTTACATTTTGACAGAATGTGATTCGTACGATCCGCATCAACTTGTTTGACAGAATATGCAACAGTTTGTTTGACAGAATTTGCATCAGCTTGTTTGACAGAATATGCATCGACTTGTTTGACAGAATATGCATCGACTTGTTTGATGGAATATGTGTCAACTTGTTTTGACAGAATATGCATTAACGTTTTTGACAAAATATGCATCAACTTGTTTGACAGAATATGCATCAACTTGTTTGACAGAATATGCATCAACTTGTTTGACAGAATATGCATCAACTTGTTTGACAGAATATGCTTGTTTGGTGGAATATGCATAAACTTCTTTGATGGAATATGCATCAACTTGTTTGATGGAATATGCATCAACTTGTTTGATGGAATATGCATCAACTTGTTTGACAGAATATGCATCAACTTGTTTGATGGAATAGGCATCAACTTGTTTGACAGAATAGGCATCAACTTGTTTGACAGAATATGCATCGACTTGTTTGACAGAATATGCATCAACTTGTTTGACAGAATATGCTTGTTTGGTGGAATATGCATCAACTTGTTTGATGGAATATGCATCAACTTGTTTGATGGAATATGCATCAACTTGTTTGACAGAATATGCATCAACTTGTTTGATGGAATAGGCATCAACTTGTTTGACAGAATAGGCATCAACTTGTTTGACAGAATATGCATTGACTTGTTTGACCGAATATGCATCAACTTGTTTGACAGAATATGCATCAACTTGTCAACTTGTTTGACAGAATATGCAACAACTTGTTTGACAGAATATGCAACAACTTGTTTGACAGAATATGCAACAACTTGTTTTCAAGACAGAATATTGTTTAATATCCAGGCATGGAAATTGTCCGCGAATAAGCGGATTTCCGCGATTTTTTGGTGGAAATTGTTACTAAATACTTCGTTTTTGCTACTAAATACTTCAATTGGGGGGCTTTTCAGATTTTTTTGTCTCTGACAATTCCCATGCCTGAATATCACATATAATGTGAAAATACAGTAAATTAAAGATTAATTCATTCATTCATTGACAGAATATGCAACAACTTGTTTGACAGAATATGCGTCAAGTTGTTTGGCAAAATATGCATCAACTTGTTTGACAGCATATGCATCAACTTGTTTGACAGAATATGCATTAATTTGTTTGACAGAACTGTATGCATGAACTTGTTTGACAGAATATGCAACAACTTGTTTGACAGAATATGCAACAACTTGTTTGACAGAATATGCAACAACTTGTTTGACGGAATATGCATCAAATTGTTTGGCGGACTATTATTCATATGGCCTGCATCAAATTTACAGCATTTTACAGTAATTTTTTCCCCGGCAGGAATGGGTTAAACGCACTGACGGCCGCCTCCTAACCTTTTCTGTTTCAGCTGGAGATGGAAGTGTGCGACGGGGGCTGCCCGCCTAAATGCAACACCCAGGACTTGCAGGTCCGAGTCGACCGCAACCGCAACGTTCCCGCTTTCACCCAGACTGACTACGAGAGGACCATTTCTGAGGAAACCGCCTGGGGCACTTCGCTGCTGACTGTTGTCGCTTCCGATAGCGACGCTCTGGTGAGTACAGGCCAAACAGAGCAATACTCATGTCCAGGACTGATCTGTATCAAGTCTTTTCATACTGACCAGTGGGTGCCCTTGGGGGAGCTTAAAGACCCCCCACGTCACGTGTCACATTCCCTCATGCTAGGAAGATTTCTTACCAGCTATAAGAGGGGAAAACACGTGAAAACCGTGATTTTGGCATGTGATATGGTGGGTCTTTAACTCTTCTAGCACCATGGGCAAATACATTCGCCCAGTACATCACACTTCACTCCCACCAAATGCAAAGACATTCACTGCCAAGTGCCCTGCCATGAGTTTGCATACTTTCAGAGCTTATGTAAATGATTTTTCCGTTAAACCAACGCATGGACATTGGAGAGAAAAAAAGTTACTCCTCTCTATTGTCGGTTGAGATGCAACAGACAACCAAGAACATAACAACAAATACATGGCGCTAGGAGAGTTAAAGCTCCAAGATGAGCAGAGAATAAAGGACCCTCAAATTCCAAATATGAACATATTGAGAAACAAAAAAACAGTTGCTATACTCCCTGTAGTAAACATTATTTCACTTGTGTCCTTTCAGCCCTTGAGATCTGTTTGTTTATTGTTGGGTTTCTT
Organism: Phymorhynchus buccinoides; assembly: GCA_017654935.2. Lineage (NCBI taxonomy): Eukaryota > Metazoa > Mollusca > Gastropoda > Neogastropoda > Raphitomidae > Phymorhynchus > Phymorhynchus buccinoides. Next base: position 28,217,620 of record CM065680.1, read on the forward strand.
GAGAAGAAAACATTTTTGTTTTTTTCAATTACTGGTTGGTATGAAAATAGCTATGTCTTTTCGTTTAAGACCTTAAAATTTATTAAAGTTATGTAAGGCTTCGTTCAAACTATCATGAAAAACTGATTTGATTGCTCATTAGAATTTTAAGACAAACATTCAAAGTTCTTGAAATGCTTAGTGCCAGCGGATTTATTACTCCTTAGAATTTTAGAAGTAAGTCTGTGAAGTCGCATGTGTTGTATATGTTTGATTACGTTACTCATTGAAATTATAAAGCAGACATAAAAATGTGAAAATGCTCTTCGAACCATCTCATCAATTATTTGAATTTTAAAGCAAATGTACAATGTTTGTGAAATGTTTTGTTAAACCCATCTTACTACTCATAAGACTTTCTAGACAAAATTAAGTTTGTAAAATGAAGTGTTCAGGCTGTTGGATTGCTGAAAATTGAAAAAATAAAAATAGGGTTAATAAAAAAGTTTGTAGAATAATTTGTTCTAGTGATGAGTTTGTCAGTTACATTTTTACACACTTGTTTTTTTTTAGATGTCCAGAGTGCTGACATTTTGTGTCAAACAGATATTTTTGCTGCCTATATGCGCAGTATTACCCAACTATTCTGGTTCCACCAATTCAAGGAAAGGAAAGAAAGCAAAAACAAATCGCGGAAAGCACTTTCAAAGAGTTAAGAAAAAAAATGTGATGTAAAGCATGCCACAGCCCTATGCAAAAGTGTTCATCAAAATCCATTCTCAGTTTTCTCATTTAAGTTGTGAGTGGATTTGGGGTGAAATAGTTTAATCTGGGTAGGTAGGTAGGTAGGTACTTTATAGTCACAGAGGCATCTCTGTGAAATTCGGGTTGCTTCCACCTGGAGAGCGCGTCGCAGCCAGAGGCGCGCCACCCAATTTTTATTTTTAATTTTTTTGCATGCGATTTTGTCACTGATGAGGAATGAAGGGGGGGGGTGTGTGTGTAAATTTTGACCAAATGACAATTTTTTCGTTGCCACTGGGTTTAGCGTATGCTAAGTGCATGGGCACATGGGATCTCGGTTTATCGTCTCATCCGAAAGACTCCACGTTCAGACCGTTAAGGCCTAGTGCAGAATGAGAGGAAAAAATCCCCTGTACCCAGGTTCGAACTCGGGTTTACTTGACACGAAGCGAACGCGCTACCACTGTGCCACTCTACATCTCTGTAAAACTGTTAAGAGAGAAAGACTCAATATCTTCGACAGAAATGTTTAGATCGGTGATTTCACACCACAACCCTCAGCAAAAATCCATTCTCAATTCCCTCACTTAAGTTTTGAATGGATTTTTGTGAAGCAGTTTGTCTTTCAAAGCGTGAAACTGAAAGACAAAAATGTAACCCCCTAAACATAAATATTTATGGTTTGGATTGATGATTTTGTTGTGTTTTTTGTTCTGTGCAGAACCCCTACAACAAAGTGACCTATGAGCTGGTGGCGCCCAACATCCGTTTTGAAGTGGACTCAGACACTGGCGTGATTAGTGTGATACGCGACCTGACCCTGGATAGTGATGACCGGTTTATCGTAAGCTACTCTTTTGTTTTTCTTCACACTGTGTTCCTTTTTGCATGGAAGGGGATTCTAGGTAAAACGGCAACACTAAGAAAGATGTCTGCAAATTGTGGATAAGTCCAACAAGCAATTAAAGCAGTTTTTTTAAAGATCAATTCGGCTCTTTGTGGACAAGACTGCCTGAGACAGCATAACTATGCTTGTTATTTGAATCAAATTGTTTTAGAGAATTAAAAAAAAGCCCAAAACAGGAACCGATAAGCACACACCATTCCTATGAATCTTCACAGGGCTTTGTTGCAGACCCCATTTTAGACTAATGTTTAAAATCAGCATGCTCTTTTTGCCATACCATCTTTATCTGGATGAGAGAGATTGCTCACATGACATGCAACTGATTTGGGTTATGATCCGACTTACAGTTTCTTAAGTCATAAATAAATTTGCCTGCTTGGAGCAACAGCCATTTGTCTCACTACACATGTAGGGGAGATAAATGGTGGCTGCTGTAAACAGACGCTGATTATGACGCAATGTTCTGTGCAGTTCAACGTGAGAGCGGAGGACGGCGAGGGTCGCGGGAGCAGCAACACGGCCACCGTCACCATCAACATCGTCCGCAACGAGTTTGACCCCGTGTTCAACGCCGCAGACTGTGAGGGGTCCCTGCCTTCCACCATAGGGTTCGATGCCTTCGTGCTGGATGTCACTGCTTCCGACGAGGACCCCGACATGTTACCGGGAACAAATATTGCTGTAAGGCTGTTTTTCTTTGAACTTTGGGGTTTCTGTTTTGCTTGTGTGACACAGGATCAGGAAATTGTGACGCTGAAGGGATGCAGGGTTTCTGTTTTGCTTGTGTGACACAGGATCAGGAAATTGTGACGCTGAAGGGATGCAGGGTTTCTGTTTTGCTTGTGTGACGCAGGTTCGGGAAATTGCGACGCTGAAGGGATGCAGGGTTTCTGTTTTGCTTGTGTGACACAGTTTGTTTTGCTTGTGTGACACAGAGTTTGTTTTGCTTATGTGACACAGGATCGGGAAATTGTGACGCTGAAGGGATGCAGGGTTTCTGTTTTGCTTGTGTGATACAGGATCGGGAAATTGTGATGCTGAAGGGATGCAGGGTTTCTGTTTTGCTTGTGTGACACAGAGTTTGTTTTGCTTATGTGACACAGGATCAGGAAATTGTGATGCTGAAGGGATGCAGGGTTTCTGTTTTGCTTGTGTGACACAGAGTTTGTTTTGCTTATGTGACACAGGATCAGGAAATTGTGACGCTGAAGGGATGCAGGGTTTATGTTTTGCTTGTGTGACACAGAGTTTGTTTTGCTTATGTGACACAGGATCAGGAAATTGCGACGCTGAAGGGATGCAGGGTTTATGTTTTGCTTGTGTGACACAGAGTTTGTTTTGCTTATGTGACACAGGATCGGGAAATTGTGATGCTGAAGGGATGCAGGGTTTCTGTTTTGCTTGTGTGACACAGGATCGGGAAATTGTGATGCTGAAGGAATGCAGGGTTTCTGTTTTGCTTGTGTGACACAGGATCGGGAAATTGTGACGCTGAAGGGATGCAGGGTTTATGTTTTGCTTGTGTGACACAGAGTTTGTTTTGCTTGTGTGACACAGGATCAGGAAATTGTGACGCTGAAGGGATGCAGGGTTTATGTTTTGCTTGTGTGACGCAGGTTCGGGAAATTGTGACGCTGAAGGGATGCAGGTTTGGGGAATGACTGGTGCGATGCTGAATTGATGATAGCTTGGGGCGTAATTGGTGCAACACTAAAGTGATAATGGTTTGGGGGAATTTTGCTGTTGTGCTGAAATGATTATAGTTTGAGGAGTAATTGATGCAGGATGCTAAAATTTTGATGGTTTGGGGAATAATTGTTCTACCATTTACCCTTTAGCATGCCTAGGTCCTTGTGGGAGTGGCAGGTTCACCAGGGCATGCAATCAAACAGCTGCCACTCACCTTTTAGCATGCCTAGGTCCATGGGGGAGTGGCAGGTAACATGCGGCTTCACTCTCACTACTACATGGATGCTCCTGCTTTCAGGATGTCCTGAAATGCAGGATTTTTTAATTACCTGGAGCCGGCGTCGCCGGATTATGAGAATTTGAGAAGCAACAAATTTCCTATTTATTAACGTTTTGTCGGTTTCCCGCATGTGTAGAATGTAAAAGAAATGAATACAGATCAATATTGACATGCCTTTGCCAGGAACTTTATATTTTTAGGATTGTTTAAGTCAAGTTGTTAACTGGGCGGCCCCTGGACCCCTGTCTTGCAGGATTTTTGAAATTTCCCAGGAACACCCATGTTACTACTGAGTAGTATAAGCAGTCAGCCTGTGATCAATCTTTGCTTTAAGCTCTAAGTGTCTTTGGTCTGATCATTATGTTGAGTGATTAAAAGAAGTTAAGATCAGTCAAGAGATGATTTGTTTCCTTATAGGATAGTGCAGTGTATACTCTTCAGATTCAAAACTGGCATCCAGAGCATGGAGAACATCCCATGTTTCATTGGGTTTTGTTTTTTTATTCGAAGCTAAATTCTTTATTTTGTGTTTGCAGACTAATTTTGGCTCAAATAGTGTGCGTTACCGGCTGATTGGCGATGATGGATATCAGAACTTCTTCACTATCAGTCCAACAACTGGCCAGATACGAACCTCAAATGTCAATGACATCACCACAGACGCAACCACAACCTACCAGGTATGAATCACAATATTGCTGTTTATCTCTAATCTGAACAGCTTAAATACAGCCTGAAGAAAGTGTGTAAGATGCTTGAAAATTCGCTGCAAACTAGAATATGGGCGTTTTTGTTCTTTATTTTCTTGTATAATCTGAACAGTTTGTTAGCTATTTGATGTGGTTTTTGACTTGATAGCCATTTACTTTTTCGACTCTTTGGAACCTTTTTGACTCTTTATTTCTTGAATCATCGGTGTGATTTATGTATGGTTTTAGGGAGAAAAAAAACCCAGCTTGGTAAAAGGGAGCCTGAAATGCAGATGAGAAAATTCTGGCTGAGGGGTAGCTGGACAAAGTAAAAAGAAGTGGTTGAACACATTCCAATCCATAACTTGGTATTAAACATTTTATTCCTTCATACATTTACAAATAATATTCATACATATGTATGATTCAACATTCATGAATAATAAACAGTGATTACTTGTAAATAACGATCCATAACTTTGTTGCACATTAGAGTCGGTAAAATATGTTTTGTATTTTTTTTGTTATTGCTGTTTAATAGTGTATTCTTTTCATGAATTAGTTTGTTTTTTCCCCTTTTCTGTGTGCAGCTTCGTATCGAGGCATATGATGGTGCCCGCTTTGCTCACACTGGTGTGAAAGTGTGCAGCGTGCATGTCAATCGGGATCCGAACCCTCCCATCGTGCAGGTTCCCCAGCAGAATGTAGAGATCCTAGAGATCCGGGACGCCGGTTCAGTGATCACCACCATCACAGCAACTACTGCCACCAGTGGTGTAAGTGATGCTCCATACTTTTCGGACCGTTAGGGGCTTGTGCATATAATGCAAATCCGTTGAATTTTAAGAAATATCTGGGGGGAAAGAATCGTAGAAAAAAAGGTGCTTACATGCATAAAGTGATAAAGTCAACATTAGAACAAAGCTAGCCGAAGTAAGTCAAAATTGGAAGCTTGTAAAGCACTTGCCAACCATTGCAGCAGCCATTATTTTTATTTATTTATTTGTTTTTTCCATTTTACAAATTTCATGAAAACAAAACAAAGACACACACACATACATACACACACAGTGACATAATAGTTATAATAAAAATTATGACTACAATAGTAATTCCATCTCTATCACTATCTCTATCTCTATCTCTGTCAGCAATATAATTGATAACACCAACCATAAACCAGGGGTGAGCACAGGGTAAGTCATGATTATGAACTGTGTACCAAAAAAGGGGGTAAGCGTATAAGTGGGCAAAGGTACATAGAATTAGAAATCATCAAAGTTTGGGCTCCCCCCAAGAAAAGCAAAAAGTATACATAGTGACACCCCCCCCCCCCCCCACACACACCAGCCATTATTGTTAACGTCAACAAGAGAAGGTTCCCCGTGCAAAATGAGTGAGACTTCCGTTTGTAGGTCTGCAAGTTCCTAGTATTTTATTTGCGGCTTATCTTTGTGAAAGCTGATAGAATGTTATTTAAAAGTTATGATATTCTAAGGTTAACAACGATGATTTTTATATCCATTGAATATTTGTCGCATCTGTTGGACTGTATTTTCGACTTTCATAAAGATTTTGAAGATTATAAAGTTAGTTACTATACCTTACTTATATTCTTTTTCTTCTGCATTTCCAGGCCATATGGCCATAATGGGTAAGGTACGTATGTGTCCGGTTTTCAGTTTTCACTGGTCTGCCCACTGCGTACAGCCGACACATTCCGATTTTGGAGGGGCTCAAAGGAAAAAAATATTTGGTAGAATATTTGTTGTTTAAAGGCAGGAGAATGGGCCAATAAGTCAAATAAATAGTAGATGACAGAAAGCAAAGGGAAAAGACAGTGAAAGAGTGACATATTAGAGGAAGTTACAAGCACAGTACTTCCAGAAGGCGGGGGAACTATTTTTACGAAAGTCCCCACGGGGGGAGAGTCGTTGAGGGGTCGGGGGTGGATATTTTCTTTCCCATTTCTTTGGCCCACACGCTCACAATAGCCACAATGATATCTGACAATGATAATTTTGTTTGATGTAGTGCTCAAATATCTCTCGGATGAAGCTACAGCAAAACTTGTTACTTCCCTCATCGTATCTCGTCTTGACTACTGTAATGCTCTCCTTTCTGGCCTATCAGTCTCTTCTCTATCTTGTCTCCTGCGTATTCAAAACACAGCTGCTCGTCTTGTCCTTAGGAAGAAAAAGTTCGATCACGTTAGCCCTCTTCTCCGTTCTTTGCACTGGCTTCCTGTCGCAGACAGAATTGAGTATAAATTAAACACCCTTTGCTATAAATCTATCCGTAAAGCTGCTCCATCTTACCTCTGCGACAATATTTCCATCTATACGCCAGCTCGCACTTTACGTTCAGTTTCTGACCCACTTTCCAGATCCCTAGGTATAAGCTTTCAACTGTTGGTCAGTGCTCTTTTGCTGTCTCAGGACTGACATCTTGGAACAAACTTCCTCTTTCCCTCCGTCAGCGACCGACCCTCTCTGCTTTCAAATCTAACCTCAAAGCCCACCTGTTTCCCCATCATTGAGGCTCCACGCTCTTTCTCTTCTCTCTCTTGCCTTTAGGTCTGTTTTTGCTGTACACCATTTATGTCATACGTGTGTGTTCGCTTTGTATTGCATTTTTGTTTTGAATGTGTTATGAATGCTAACGTGTGTGTGCGCTTTGATTTGATTTCTATCAAGATTCAGCGCTGTATAAATACTGTATGATGTTGTTGTTGTTGAAATTCACATAAAAACTATGCTAAATGTGCTTTACAAATTCGGTTTGAAAAAGAAGCATAAATAAATGAAGTGAAAATTAAAAAGACGCTTGTTTTGTTGAGAATATTTTCATACACAAATGTAAAGCGAGATACATAGATACATAGATACATAGATAGATACATAGATAGATAGATAAGGAAAACGTTATGCATGGAGAAACGGGCATGCAGTTGTTGGGTTGAGCGGGGCGTGTGAAGTGTGAAAGAATACTTTTAAAGCATGTAATTACTATTTGTTCTTTTATAAATTGTTTGGTTTCTTGTGTGTATATTTGACGTGTCCGCAAGATAATTATCGTTGTTTTTACGAGGACAAAATAAAAGTTGAGTTGAGTTGAAACACAAATGAAATGCATTTTTTTAAATTTCCTTAGACTCCGGATGTCTTCTTTTCCTTGGTGAATGCTGTGGCCAGTGCCAACGATGAACTGTGCAACGACTATTTTGGCATCTTCCGAGCAGGAGGCATTTACGTCAAGAGTGACCTTGTGCCGGACTCGCAGCGCTTTACATATACTGTGAGTTTGTTTTTGTTTTGCTCATAATGGTCGAAATACACATTGTTAGTTTTTATTCTTTCCCTTTAGCAGCACAGTCATATCCTAGTAATGATATTACTAAGCACACGTATGTATATCAACCTTAGCTTTAGCACTCTGTGTACACAGATAATAATAATAATAAATAATATTAACTCTTATATAGTGCCGTTCTCCTGGCGCAGCAGGACTCGCAGCGCTTTACAAAAAACATACATACAATAATCATGAAGAAAAACAACATAATTATACAAAAGTGGAAACAACCATACAAAAATCCATGAAAAAATAGATAGAGTGTGTGTTTGTAAGTGTGTGTGTTTATGTAAGTGTGTGTGTACATAGCGAGATAAGCAGGGGTGCATGTGGGTGTGCCTGAAGCCTGAATTCAGGCAGTTTGATACAGGTTCAGGCAGTGGTCTGCCTGAAAATAAGGTTCTTCTTTACAGAACCAAGCTCTTAAAATGATCGTTATATCAAGGGTTGTGATAGAAAGTTCAGGCAAAAGCTTTGATCACCACATGCACCCATGAATAAGTGTGTGTGTTTGTACGCGCGTTTGTTTGTGTGTGCGTGTAAGTGTGTGTTTATTTGTGTAAACGTGTGTGTAAGTGACAGTGTGTGTGTGTATAAATATGTGTAAGTGCATGTGTTTGTGTAAATGTGTGTGTCTGTAAGTGTCTGTGAGAGTGTGTGTGCATGCACACGCTTGTGTATGTATGTAAGCCCGCGTTATTCAATTATCGATTTTGCGTGGACAAAAACGACGCGGTGTGTTTCAGTGTCGAGTCATTGCCACCGAGAACGACGAACCAGGGCGATCCTCCACCAACACAGGAACAGTTACCATCAACGTGCTGAGAAACCGGAGACCCACATTTCAAAATGCCCCCTACTTTGGAAACGTCGATCGGGATGCGTCCAGCGGCGCAACCGTGGCGACGTACACCTACAATGACCCTGACAGTGTCGTGAGTTGAACATTACGCTGGCCAGAAATTACTTTAGTGTCTGCGAAACGTGTTGCATATTCCTGTCATTTGATTCAGTTGTTTGGGTTAAGGGTGGAGAGTAGCTTTTCAATTGAAGCTGGTTTTCATGATAGAGGTAACTACTTTAGTGTGTTCGAAATGTGTTGCATATTCGTGTCATTTGATTCAGTTATTTGGGTTAAGAGGTGGGTTGGGGTTGGGGTGGGGTGGAGAGAAGCTTTTAAATTGAAGCTGGTTTTCATGATAGAGGTAACTACTTCAGTGTGTTCGAAATGTGTTGCATATTCCTGTTATTTGATTCAGTTGTTTGGGTTAAGGGATGGTCATGGATTTGTGGTGGGGGATGGGAGTGGAGAGTAGCTTTTAAATTGAAGCTGGTTTTCATGATAGAGGTAACTGGTTAAGTGTGTGTGAACGTTTTACATATTCATGTAATTTGATTCATTTGTTTGGGTTAAGAGGTTGGTTGGGGGGGGGGTGGGGTGGGGTGGAGAGTAGCTTTTAAATTGCAGCTGGTTTTCATGACAGAGATAACTACTTTAGTGTGTTCGAAACGTGTTACGTATTCCTGTCATTTGATTCAGTTGTTTGGGTTAAGGGATTGGGGGGTGGGGGGGGGGGGGGGGAGAGTAGCTAGCTTTTAAACCCTTGACTGCCTCCAACGTATCACATACTGACTTGATGACATCAGATGAAGAGGACTAACTGATATGCTGATTTTTGCTCTAACACAGTCAAGAGAGGGTTGGGGGGTTATGTGTGTTGGAGAGAAGCTTTTAAATTGAAGCTGGTTTTGATGATAGTCATGATAGAGATCACTACTTAAGTGTGAAGGGGGGTGGGGGTGGGGGGGGGGGGGCTGCTTTTAAAATCTGCTGGTTTTCATAAAGAAAATAAATTAATAAAGATAGCAAACTACTTTATTAGTTTATTGTGTGCAAAACATGTTGCATATTCATGTCATTTGGTTCAGTAGATTGGGGTAAGGGATAGGGTGGTGGTGGTGATGTGTCTTTTAAATCTAAGCTGGCTTTCATAATAAAGATAGTGAACTACTTTAGTGTATGCGAAATGTGTTGCATATTCGTGTCATTTGATTCAGTTGTTTAGGTAAGGGATGGTGTGTGTGTGTGTGTTTAAATCTAAGCTGGTTTTCTTATTAAAGATAACTACTATATTTTTCGGATTATAAGGCGCACCCCCAAATTTTACACAAAATTCAGATTTTGTTCTTCTATTTCTTTACTATATCATTAGTCATATTTTAAGACACAGGTGTCAGTCTGAAAAAAAAGTGTTGCCTTATAGTGAAAAAAATATGGCACTTTAGTGTGTGCAAAATTTGTTGCATATTCATGTCATTTGACTCAGTTGTTGGGAGGGAGTGGGATTTGCCTTTTAAAATCTAAGCTGATTGGTTTAAACAAGAATTTATTCACGAATAGAAAATCATAGCAAAGCAGCAATACATTTATAAACTTCGAGCACAACAAGCTAAGAGCTTATACAGGGTACTCCATTACTTGAGTTGCACAGTAAGGACTGCATACACAAAACTAATCAAAGCTAATCTAAGCTGATTGTCATAATGTGTGTGTTTGTGTGTGCATGCATGTGCTGATGTACACGTGTGCGTGCATGTGTGTTTCAGGACCCCTTTAATGACGTGACCATCTCCATCATCGGCAGAAACGACAACAATGCCTTTGGTCTGGGCAACAACAACAATGCCATTGTACTCGAACGGCCTGCTGATTTGGCTGCAGATGATCTCACCTCTTACACCGTGAGTCCTGTTTCAGTTTGACAGTACATTTAACATGCAGAGTGCAATATTTACTAGTGTAGAAAGTAGTTGTTCTCAAGAAATAAAAGCGTGTTGGGATGGTCATCATTGGAAGTTATCTGTTCAAAATAAAAAGATGGCTGGTTGTGTTTGGATCTGGGTGTGTTGGATTCGGAAAATCATTGATGTTTAAAAACGTGTTGATTCTTTTCATTCAAAGTCTTTTATGCTCAAAACTCCCATCTCAAACCCAGATAAATGCATGTGCTTACTCACACACACACACATACACTCTCTCTCACACACAAGCCCATCCAGTCAATAACTACAAGTGCGTAGCACACACACAAAAACAACAGTGTTGGGGGACTTACAGTGTATGGGAGCAATGGTATGTCACCATCGGGTTATACCAAAGCATTTTTGCATCAGTTGTGACACCCATTAAATATTCATGTGACCCCCTCAAATTTTACAGGTACATTTTATGCACTAACTACCCCCCACCCCACCCCGCCCCCCCACCCAGTTATTACATAGGCAGGATTAACACTGTCAAAAAGACCAAATATTTGATGAATGGTTGAAAGCATGTGACCATTGTTTGTTGGACACATGATTTTGGTGCTTGTTGCGTGTTGAGTGACTCGTTTTCAAGATTCCTTTGGCATTGGTATGTTTGTTTGTTTGTTTTTCAACACATGATTTTGGTGCTTGTTGCGTGTTGAGTGACTCGTTTTCAAGATTCCTTTGGCATTGGTGTGTTTGTTTGTTTGTTCAACACATGATTTTGGTGCTTGTTGCGTGTTGAGTGACTCGTTTTCAAGATTCCTTTGGCATTGGTATGTTTGTTTTTCAACACATGATTTTGTTTGTTTGTTTGTTCAACACATGATTTTGGTGCTTGTTGCGTGTTGAGTGACTCGTTTTCAAAATTCCTTTAGCATTGGTGTGTTTGTTTGTTGGACACATGATTTTGGTGCTTGTTGCGTGTTGAGTGACTCGTTTTCAAGATTCCTTTGGCATTGGTGTGTTTGTTTGTTCGACACATGATTTTGGTGCTTGTTGCGTGTTGAGTGACTCGTTTTCAAGATTCCTTTGGCATTGGTGTGTTCATTTGTTTGTTTGACACATGATTTCAGTGCTTGTTGTGTGCTGAGTGACTCGTTTTCAAGATTCCTTTGGCATTGGTGTGTTTGTGTTTTTCCAGCTCATTCTTCAAGCCCGTGACGGGGGCAGATCTGCCATGAGCTCCACGGCGGAGGTGACCATCAGCGTCAGACGCAACCTGTCCCCGCCTTCGTGTGTGGACAACAACCAGGTCATCACCTTGAACTTCACAAGGGAACCCGGCACTACGATTGGACGTGTCCAGGCCACCGACCTGGATGGCAATGGGGTGAGTCTTCTTCTTCGTTGATCACTCAGTTTCCTGTCATAGGAGCGCAGATGCGTCATGCTGCCGTTATGCGCCTCGCTGAAAAATAGGCCCAGCATGTCCATCTACGGCTGGAGAGAAAATCATTGTAAGAGTTTCGAGAACAAGGGCAGGAGAATGGACCCAAAGATATTTTTAAATATAGTAAGCCAACTATGCAAAGAAACTATATTTTGTCTCTTCTAACAAACCAGCCCTTATCTGATAGTTCGGATGGGTAAGAATTTTTTAAGATTTTTTTTTTAACTAATGCCTGGCTTCAGTCAAGACTTAGTTAGTTTATCAATCTTTTACTCCTGGGAAATATTAGCAACTTTGACTACGTCTGAAAACGCTGTGATATAAAAAGCCTTTTTGTGTTTGATTTTGAATAACTGATTGACTCCTTAGCAGTTTTACTCCATTACAGACTATCTCAGCCATGCATATAATCCAACAAAACTGAAAGGATACTGAAGAGGCGTGAGGCCTAGTTGTCTTCGAATACCTGACCTGACCTGATTTATTTTACGATTTGGGGTTGATCATTTCAGGCGTTTCTCACCGTTTTGTCTTCTGTTTCAGGTGAATTACGTCTTCACTGGACCTACTTTTTCACAAGACTACTTCTCAGTCGTGTACTCCACAGGAGACATAAAGCTGATCAGAGAACTTCCATCCACAGGCAACCCATCTTACCAAGTAAGTTGTCAGCTCATATGATCTGCAGGGGTGCTCATTTTCTGGAACATGCCAGAGATCCGTTTTTTGGGATGCTGGAACTTTTGGCTTCCGGTTTTGGGAGTGCTAAAATTTGTGGCTTCTGGTTTTGGGAGTGCTAAAATTTGTGGCTTCCGGTTTTGGGAGTGCTAAAATTTGTGGCTTCCGGTTTTGGGAGTGCTAAAATTTGTGGCTTCTGGCTTTTGGAGGTAAGAGCGGTACCAAACAATTCACGGGAAGAGAGACTTCAGGAAAATGTCATTGCAAGTTTTGTAAGCAGTGACTTGATTTTGTGTGAACTTGGACATAAACTTCCAAAATTATTATAATTTAGTTCATGCATATCTGTCATTTCTTACTATGACTGCTAAGTAGCAAAGGGGGCAGTTGCTATTCCAGCGGGCTGGGCTAAAATTTGTTTAAATGGAGATGCCTTGCCCTGGGTAAATCCCCACTCTCTGTCTCAGCTATAGGGATTTGAGGACAGATAGCATTTTTTTTATTTTTTATTACACATGAGCTTTTAATCTTGATCTTAATCAAAAGCTACTGTACTTATGTAGTTATGTTGATTACCCTTTGGGACTTTCATGCTTGACAAAGTGGTCAGAGTTTTCATGGATTTTAGTGTACAATTAAAATTTGAATCTGTAGCATGTTTCTAACCATTATTGAATGTCTTTTTTTTTTTAATGACTTGGCGATTCAAACCATTGTTTTCTTCAACAACATGCATTTGATATCTGCAATTGTTTATTTTTCTCGAGTTATTTGATTGGATGTATGAGCCTTTTATCTGACCAAACTATAATTTCTTTTACCAGAAACAACAATGTCCTTTGAAATGATGTGTTGTTCTGTTTGCTGGAAATCATGGTTGTTATGCCATTCAGTGATGTACCGAGGATCGAAAAGTGATCCAGAGACAAGAGAAATCAATAGGACAATGTCCTGGTTCTTGCAGAAATCAATAAGACAAAGCGTGCCAGTGTTAAAAATGTACCGGGGTAATGAGAAATTTGTCTTGACAGAGGAGAATACAAAAGGACATTTTCAATTTTAATAGGTCAATATCCTATGACCGGGGCCTCAAGACATCACTGGCAGTTGATCGCTCAAGTCAAGTTTATAAATTATCTGTCTGTCTGTCTGACGTGCACAGCTTAACGTGGAGGCAAGAGACGACGGGTTCCCCTCCAGATCTACAACATGTTCTAAACGGGTGGATGTCGACGTCGACGGACAAACACTGGTTTTCCGTTTCGGTTCGTACGAAGAGACAATAGACGAAACGGACCTTCCAAACTATCTGGTGGAGACTGTGAGCACCACACCGTCGGTGAGTAGTTTGAATGCTTTTCACAAAAATATTGTTCAGAGGGTTGTTTGCTATGTGTGTGTCATTAAATGTAAGGTATCATGACTATATTGTGTTTTTTTGCTAGGTTTGTGTGTGTCATTAACCCTTTCACCGCCAGCCATTTTTCAGCGAAACGTTTCCATTAAATTTACCTGCGTAGAGAACAAAATCTGTCTGTAGTATTGGGTATTCCTCTGTGACATTTTTAAAGTAAGGCTTATCCTTACCTCCCCAAATTAAGATAACAGACCCTAGTTTGATACCTTTTACAGTTTTAGTGTGACATGGGTGTTAAATCATTGTGGTGCAAAAATGCGACTTTGGCAGTGAAAGGGTTAAATGTAAGGTACCATAAAACAAAACAAACAAAATTGTTCAGAGGTTTCCATGCTGTATTGATTTTTATTAATAAACTTGAAACGAATTTCTTAAAATCGCTGCTCAACTGCTTATTCTTTGTCTCACAATGATGATAATTTCAGGATTGTAATATCTTGAGCAAAAACTGAATGCATTAGATTTACACAATGCTTGTGCTGTTAAGTGTAGGCTTCAGGTTAGCTATTCAGTGTTTAACATTAGACATAGAGGTACACAGTATAAGTAAAAAAAAGAAAAATACCCCCAAAAGTAAAAAAAGCAAAGTTTTTTTAAAATTTATTTTTTTAGAAGCTTGAGCAATAGCTATTGAAAACATTTAAGAATATGAAGTCAAGATTTTTCTCAGCATTTCTGTACCTTACATTAATTAAGTCTTGGCATGTATATTCTTACAATGTTCTTGTTTATTCTGTTGCGTATTATCTTTTTTTGTAAAAAGGGAGGGGGGGGGGGGGGGGGGGGGGGGGGGGGGGGAATGAAAAGCAAGGAATTATAAACAAAGGCACAAAATAAACTGTTTTTCTCTCGGATAAGCTTTAGCAATCAATAGCTATTGAAAAAAAATCAATTATAGAATTAGGTCGAGATCTATTCTGAGCTTCTTTGTGCCTTAGCTGATGTAGGAGTCAAGACCCTGGTACAATAATGAACTCTTGGCATGTATGTTAGCAATGTTCTTGTTTATTCTGTTGCATAGCAGCTTTTTTATTCTGTTTTGGGTCAGAAGAAAATATTCATGCGTAAACAACATGATTGGCAAATCTTTTTTAAGAAGTGATGATGTCCCTTCAGTTTTACCAGTGTTGTATTTTGTCAATGTTTGTTAAAGAATCATGTTGTCATTATTTTACTCTTTAGACAATCATTCCATTTTTTTCTTTGTGGTTGTTGGATAGTTGCTTAATGCCCGAAATCCCTGCATGTTGCTTTTGGATCAAAAGGGCAAAGTTACTTTGACAAACTACTGTTTGTAAAATTCTTCGTTGCAACATCTTGGGTATTCATCCTTCAGATTATTGTTGCACAAGGTAAGTTTATATTAGGGACGAAAATGGTAGAATGGGGAAACTCACCAGGGTTTGGGTTGGGTGATCAAGGTAGAAAAAGGGAAGAAGAGTTGACTGCAGGATCACTTGTGAGAGGGACGAAAATGGTAGAATGGGGAAACTCACCAGGGTTTAGGTTGGGTGATCAAGGTAGAAAAAGGGAAGAGGAGTTGACTGCAGGATCACTTGTGAGAGTGATGAAAATGGTAGAATGGGGAAACTCACCAGGGTTTGGGTTGGGTGATCAAGGTAGAAAAAGGGAAGAGGAGTTGACTGCAGGATCACTTGTGAGAGGGACGAAAATGGTAGAATGGGGAAACTCACCAGGGTTTGGGTTGGGTGATCAAGGTAGAAAAAGGGAAGAGGAGTTGACTGCAGGATCACTTGTGAGAGGGACGAAAATGGTAGAATGGGGAAACTCACCAGGGTTTAGGTTGGGTGATCAAGGTAGAAAAAGGGAAGAGGAGTTGACTGCAGGATCACTTGTGAGAGGGACGGAAATGGTAGAATGGGGAAACTCACCAGGGTTTGGGTTGGGTGATCAAGGTAGAAAAAGGGAAGAGGAGTTGACTGCAGGATCACTTGTGAGAGGGACGGAAATGGTAGACTGGGGAAACTCACCAGGGTTTGGGTTGGGTGATCAAGGTAGAAAAAGGAAAGAAGCAAGCTTTTCGCTGGTAGAGTTTATATTCATATTTTTTTTTAAGTCTCCAAAACCAGATGGATGGGAGGCAGGACTGTTGTGAGGAAATCAGCATTTTTCTCTGTCCTAACTTTGAAGTGAACAATTGTCCTAAGTCAGTCCATGGGTCGACAGGAAACATCCGAAATATCTCCACTCCTATAGTGTGGTGTTTTGTTTGCTTTTACATCTATGTTTGCAGACCTGTTTACTCTACTCTTTTCGAGAAGTATTCTACTTAATTTGAACCTCTACTACTCTTCAAAATCAAAAATAATGCTTGAATTACTACTCATTTTCAGTCAACATTGTTTGATGGTTTAACCCTCTCACTCTGATCAATCGAACCGAGAATCTATATTGAGTACCAAGTGATGGGAAGTAACTCCGAACGTCACACCAAATCTTTTATTTAATTTCTGAAAGATGCATATTGAATAGCAATTATGATATTTTCATTCCAAAGCTAACACACTGTCACTCAACAAACCATGAATTGGAATTTAAAAAATCTGTAATGGCGCTCCGAGCATCGCGCCGAGTCAATACTGCGCATGTCACGTGGAAAGAAGAAAAAAATTTGGGGTCGCTTCGAAAAATCCATTCAAAAAGACTAGTGGGTGCTTTCTCTTGCTGTAAAAGCTAAAAACGGACTGAGGTAAAGGAAGCACTAACTTAGTATATTGCATTGTGGGTAGGGCAAAAATGAAAGTGAAACTACTAGACCGGGCGTTCAGCGGGTGCAATCGGCGCTACGGGAGCCAATGGTGAGAAACAAATCGGTCAGATCTGGCGTCTGTAGCCTTGAGAGAGTTAATGAATAAAACTACACATTTTGAACAAAAACTACTCATTTCAGCTATCCAGACTACTCAAGACTTGTGTAGGTGGTAAACAGGTCTGGTTTGAGCTAAACAATCTGAGATGACCATGCTTTTGCATATCTATTCTGATCAAAATTTCTGATGCCCACTAACGATTCTTGACAGTTTGCTCAGTGATCCTGGTTGTGTGCAGGATGGAGTGACCTATTCCTTTGTTGATATCAACGATGATGAGCGGTGGTTCAACATTGGCCCCATCTCGGGGGAAATCAGGGTGGATCAGGATCTGCGCACTGATGACAACCATCAGATCAAATACCGGGTAACATTTTCCACATGGAAGACAAAACTCTCTTGAAATGTCAAATGTCTATATCAAATGCTGTTTGTTTTGTGCTCTGTGACTGGAAATGCCTTTACTTTTCAGTTCTCAGACTTAATGTAATGAGATCTTAAATCAGGAGGAAACTTTGTGTCTGTCTTATCCAGGCCAAAGCTGAAATAGCTAATGAGATAGCCATATACAGTCCCCAATGATGGTTACTATATAGAATGTCAGGATGCATCCATTTTGTGTGTGCATGTTTGTTGTTGTTGTTGTTGTTGTTAGTACTGTGGGAATGGAAATCTTACAAAAAATGCTGAGGGGAGAGGAGTTTAGTTTTTATCATTCATATGCATATATTCAGATATATTTTCAAGCTCCTCTTGATTATTTACTTAACATATCAAAGCTTGCTTTGATTGGCCATCAAAAGAAGCACATTATGGACCTACTATGCGTATGATACATACGATTCTCATCTGAATGCAATGCGATTGTGACAATGTGAATTACGATTCACATGAAATTCATGTATTGGATCTACCGGAGTACAGTGAGCGAATATAGTAGTTATTTTTAAATGGAAGTATTTCATGTGGACGACAAACGTGGTCCAGTCGGATTGCATCCCCATACAATTTTACGCATATATGGCACCAGCTTTAGTTGAAACATAACTCCCAAATCACTGTAAACTTGCAAAATCAAAATCCCCTTACGAAATACCACTCCTTATACAGTAGAACCTCCGTTATAAGACTTCCCATTATAAGACTCCCTCTCACATAAGACCTACTTCCCTGAAACATTGCCCTTCTTTGTAAGTATTAAAATTACCCCCCTTATAAGACCCCTCCCTATAAGACCTCATTTTGGATGATTTTTGTAGGTCTTGTAAGGGAGGTTCCACTGTACAAGGCACAATGTATAGATGAAAGAAACATGAAATATCAAAATGACCACATAAAAATTTAACAACAATTATTAAGTTATGAAAAGAAGATTGATTGTCAAACTATCTGGTAACAGATCAAAGTCAAATTCATTACTTGAATGTCTGTGACGGTCAATTATTAAATTTCACTTGAGGAAATTAGTAACTGGATTTCGTTCAGATCCACCAATTTTTTACTATAGTGCTTGAAGTGTGATTCACTTGATATTTTGGATACTGGCTTTGCGTGTGACCTTAACTGGCCTGTGTTTTATGTACAGCTCCAAGTGCAGGCTGTTCGGCAGTTTCCTGTGACAAGACAGACTGCTGTGGCTTCGGTCATTATCAATGTGAACCGAAATGTCAACGGCCCCAACTTCATCGGCAATTACTTCAGAGAAGTGGATGAGCAGAGGACAGTGGGGTCAAGCATCGTCCAGCTTACTGCCAGTGATGATGATGACGGTGTAAGCCGGCATTGTGTTGTCAGTTTGTTGTTGTTTATTTAGCCTTTTGTTGGTTTTCTTTTTGTTGCCATTATGTTTCTATTCACCCTCATCAAGGAGTTATGGTATTGTCATGGTCTTTGTATGTTGGTCTGTTTATTTGGCAACAGCATCCTTCAAGACATTAAACAGGTTATTAACAGATTTTCGTTCAATTTTTTATAGGGTAAGAGAACCCAATGCATATGTGGAAGAAAAAATATATTGCGTATATCCAATTTATGACTCATTGGTTCCCGAGCAAAGTGGCGAGAACTACTGTTTTTGTTCTGTCCATCCATGCGCGCTGCTTTTCTCCATCCGTCCAGACACCGAACCCAGATAAGCTGCAAGGGAACTTTGAATCTGTTCTCAGATGCTCTAAGCATGAGATTTGAATCTATTGATTACCAAAACCAGTTTGGAAGCTCAAAATATGCTGAAAAATGTGGCCAGAAACAGATTTAATAAATGTAGAATGGAAAAAAAATGTGCAGATAAGCCGCATCAGTCTGTAAGCCGCATGGGCCAGAGTTGAGGAAAAAAGTAGCGTCTTATAGTTCGCATTTTACGGTATTGTTATATGTGCAGGATCTTCTGACTTTCCGCTTCCAAGATGCCAACGACCAAGACGCCGCGCTTTTCTACCTAGGTCCCCGCAGTGGACTGATCTCCCTCAAGACCACTTTAATGGGACTGGGAAGGGACCGGCTGGAGGTGAGCAGTTATTGTCCGTTTAATTGTTAAAATGGTGACCAAGTGATATTATTAATGACCTCTTTCTGATTTAACCGTGGATCGACAAAGGAGGACTCCTCCGAAATATCTTTGTGCTACTATTTGGTGTTTAGTTTGTTTTAATTGTCAGTGTAATTGTTACAGTAGTGTGTTCAAGTTCAAGTTCAAGTATACTTTAATATCTCCAAAAGAGAAATTCAGGTTAGGTGCAACCACATGACAGAGATACAACATAACTGACAGAATATTAATCAAACTTGTGAAACAAAATTATACCAACCAAATGTGTGTGTGTTGTTTGATTTTATGTCCTTCCACCAAAAGTGATTCCAATGTGTTTGTGTGTCTGTGTCTGTCTGTACAAGAGTGATTGAGTGTGTTGGATGTGAATAGAGTTTATGTGTTTGTATTTGTGTGCATCAGTGCCTATGATGTATTATTACTATCGTTAGTAGTAGTAATAGTAGTGGTATTATTATTTGTACTTGCTGCGCATTGTATGACTCCTGTCAAATAATTTTATTTATTATATATTGTTTAGTGTAAGGCACCCTGTCGCCTACATAGTAGGATGGGCGCTATTTAAATTTCCCTCACTATTATTATTATTATTAATTGCATGCTTATATGTAACATTGTATAAAATGATTTGAAAAGAAATGGACTGTCCTACTAACACCTTACGATAATTGGTGGCAATTTTGCAGTTTGGCGTCATCGTAGATGACAACGCTGTGGTGAATCCTAGATCGGATACCGCATCTGTGACTGTGACGATCACACGTGATTTGCAAGATCCGGAATTTCTCAACGATCCATACTTTGAGACAATCCCATATACCACTGATGTCGGTGGTTTCGTCTACACAGCAAGTGCTAGGGATCTAGATCTGATTGTAAGTTTAATGAAATTGATATTTTTTTCTTGTCTTTTTGGTGTTCTGGGTAAAAAAAGGATTGTAAAGGGGGAAGGGGGGAGGAGATGGGGGGCTTGGGATCCTAGCTATCAATTTAGTTCATACCTAGCAGTGGGATTTCTCGTGCTCTTTTCTGCTTTTAACAGCCGTGGGTTTTTTATGTGCTTAAAGCACACAGGTCAGACTTACTTTAAGTCCCATTCCGAAGGACTCAACGTTCAGTTCAATTTTCCTGTCAAACTGGAAAGAAAAGGAGATACTTAGAATTGTTGCATCAGAGATTTTGCTGACAAAACTCATTCTACTAGAAAGTTAAAGTTTTGAATGAATCGAAATATTCAGTTAGATTCAGTGACCTATTGCCAGCCATGTAACATAGGGGCTTGATGTTGTCTTTGTTGAGATCATAACATAAAGAGGATTAACTCTTAGATGGTCTTTGTTGCTGGTTTTTGTGTGTGTGCTTGGTTTAAAACAGTTAGGAGGGCTATCTCCAGACCATTTTGCTGTTTTGACAAATGCATGTGTATGTGTGTGTGCGTGCGCACGCACATATGTGTGTGTGTGTGTCAAGTCAAGTCAAAGTTATCTTAATTGATGATAAAGGAGTAAGCTACAAGCTTTGTTTCATCCTGTCGTCATGTGTGTGTGTGTGTGTGAGTGTGTGTGAAGTGTGTGTGTGTGTCAAGTCAAGTCAAGTCAAGTCAAAGTTATCTTAATTGACGATAAAGGAGTAAGCTACAAGCTTTTTTTCATCCTGTCGTCATGTGTGTGTGTGTGTGAGTGTGAGTGTGTGTGTGGTGTGTGTGTGTGTAGTGTGTGTGTGTGTCAAGTCAAGTCAAAAAGTTATTTTAATTGACGATAAAGGAGTAAGCTACAAGCTTTTTTTCATCCTGTCGTCATGTGTGTGTGTGTGTGAGTGTGAGTGTGTGTGAAGTGTGTGTGTGTGTCAAGTCAAGTCAAAAGGTTATCTTAATTGACGATAAAGGAGTAAGCTACAAGCTTTTTTTCATCCTGTCGTCATGTGTGTGTGAGTGTGTGTGAAGACGTTCAATATGTTGGGGTCTCCGTGTGCATGGGCGGTTTTCACTCTTTCACCCTGGCGGCACAGTGATGGACGAGTTATGTTGACTGGCTTGTCGCTGTGTTGCAGTGGTGGGGGTTGAGGTGGGATGTACATGCGCACGGACAACTTAACCCTTTCACCGCCAACCACAATGATTTAACACCAATGTTACTAAAAGGCATCAAATCAGGGTCTGTTATCCAAAGACCTATTCTCTTAACTCTTTCTACTTTCTATGCTAACCTGCGCTCTCGTCGCAGGGCATGCGCACAACGCCTCATTACTAAGGTAACGGGATATCGCATGTGAAAAATTCATAATTCATAGGGTAGCAGTTATGTGTGCTTCGAAGTGGCTCAGAGGGCTACTACGTTTCATTCCTGCCATGACACTGACTGGCTGGCTGTAGGCTCTATTTCGGGACCTTAGTATGTAAATGAGGGGGGTACCCTTATATTTTCGCTCTATGAGTATGCTTGGCTTGACAAAACATGCATTTATTTTAAAATATCACAAATCAAAACTAATACAGTGGATGCTTTGAAACTGTTACATGTGTTAGTTCTGTATATTGTGTACATATTGCCAACATTTCACGTTTGTATCTGTGACCATTATTTAGAGAATTTTTTTGGGGGGTAACCTATTCAAATCGGCCAGTATAGAACATTTCCAAGGGGAAGCAACTGGCCAGTATAGAGTGAGTTAATTTGGGGAGGTAAGGATAGGCCTTACTTTAAATATGTCACAGAGGAATTCCCAATATTACGACCGATTTTGTTCTCTACCCAGGTAAGTTTAATGGAAATATTTTTGCTGAAAAATGGCTGGCGGCTAAAGGGTTAAGACGTCTGTATTGATGTATTGTATTTTGTGTTTATTGTTTTGAATCGATCGACTGCAAGACAAATTTCCTTGTTTTTAAAATGGGGACAATAAATGAATATTGACTGATTGACTTCTTTTTTTCTTTTTTTTTAAATCTAAAGTTATGTGACTGTTATATATATATATATATTTGTTTTCACACAGGGCGATTTGGTTTATGAGGCTCCGTTGGATTCTCTCGCTGCCGTCTATTTTGGCATTGGACGGTTGAATGGGCAGGTCTTTCTCAAGAACTCTGTTGAGGATGATCCGCAAGAAAGCGGTAGTTACAAGGTAGGTGTTTGTGTGTTTGCATATATCTTTGTGTCCTGATGAATGTATATTGCCAATAAGAACATTTGTGTGTTTGCATATATATATCTTATTCTCAATGTGAACATTTGCTTATGTGTTGAATGTTTCTTGAAGATTGTGGAAATAGAGAATGACACCACAAATGACACACAAATGCTATTGCATCAATGTATTGATCCTATTATTATGATTATCTGATCTTGAGCATACAGTCTTAGGTGGATTTCATTTTCATTGATTAAAGATTATAGAAAAGAGCAGATGTCCAAAGTATTTTGGTAATTTAATACAGACACTGGCAAAAAAAACTACAATATAGATTTTATTTTAAAAATAATAATTTGCAAGCATTATCCAAAATGTTGAAGTTTTGAAATAATTTTCTTTTTTTCTTTTCTGACATGCATTCAAAAGGTTTAAAGTTACAGCTTGATCTCCACATGAAAGCCTTTAATTTAATCTGTACTGTGTTGTAATTGTCATGTATTTGGGGCACAGTAGCTTTTCTCAGCTCCTTTCAGTTCATGCCTTTTGTTAACCCTCGTCACCAGCATAAGCCAATTTAAAATGTCTTATCCATTAGGCTTACAGTGAAACCCATTTAGTACGAATTCCAGGGGAGAGGGCCAATTTACTCATTGTAAGCAAACCATTTTATCGAATTTGGCAACCCTGACGAACCTATCAATCGCTCCTCACATCTACTGTGATGTGCGTGCTGGTAAAGTGTGAAAAAGACAGAAAAACGGAAACAACTCACTTACCCAACAAAGCATGGTTGTAAGCCCAGTATCCTGTATCCATAGGGTTTTTAATGCCGATTACAAACACTTTAAAACAGTTTATTAACACATGATAACATCAAAAACATAAAATCCACACACGCTCTTTAAGAGAAAGTTAAAATTTCCCGGAAGTCACAAGATTAGTGCGCAAAGAGTGAATCCAGTGTCGTCTGCTTGCGCTGCAGACACCCAAGTTGTTATATTGGCCAATCAGAATGCCGCTTACATATCGAGGGGTCAGTCAAGATGGCGATGCTGTTGTCAGTGTGTTCTTGTTCTAGCCAGGTAGTTGTGCAAGAAAGCTTGACTTTGGGATGGCGGTGTGGTTGTAAGTGCGTTCTCGTTCTAACCGTGTAGTTTTTGCATAAAAGCTTGACTTTGGGAGTCAATAAATTGTACGTTATATGCAAGTTGCTTATTGTAGCGAGCTCGTTGTATGCAGAATTATTTAACAAGGAAAAAGAAGGCTTGTGGTCTGGAATTTTGAAACCACTCGTTAAACACGGGCTCTCGTTTAAACCGTACTCGTACTAAATGGGTTTCCCTGTACATTGTTTTATGGTGGTATACCACTTGTAAGGTCTTTTCCTATCCCTAACCACAATCAATGATAAGAATATTTGCCGCTGTTAAAATAAATAACTTGAAACAAATAGCTCTCTTTGGAAAACCAAAAGGAGCCAGAATGTGGGGAATTCCTGTACTGTGGGGGGTAAATTTAGAGGAGAGTATACAAAATACCCAGAATTGTTTTTATAAGCCAAAGACTGTTAAAGGTGAGCTGCAAAATTTGGTGGTTTTATTTTTATCCCAACTGTGTTTTTGTTTTTTATCCCAACTGTGTGTGTAGAAGAGTTTTGTGGAACTGAATCGTTGTGAGATTTGAAGACCTACAATGGCTCTTTAGCTGAAAAGGATGCTTTCCAGTTTTTTGCCTCATACCACCATTTTGTGATAAAAGTAAAAGTTCAAAACAAAAAACCCCAATAATCTTAGCAAGGAAGTACCATTTGCATGAGCCATGATTTTTCCTCCCTATGTTGACAGCTCGGGCTGATCGTGTACGATTCTGCCAGACCAGATGTCCAAGATCACACCAACATAACTATCTCAATCAACCGCAACCCAAGCCTGCCATCGTTTTTCCCAACCTCTTACCAGAAACGCATTCCTGAAACTCTTGCCTATGGCGAGGACATTTTCATCATCACTGCCACTGACCAGGATCGGGGAGTAAGTATTCAATTTTTTTCAGATTTGGGAATTTATTTATTGTCTGTAGACAGTTTCCTGTCAATTATGAGTACAGATGCGTCATGCTGCCGTTGTGCGCCTAAGAAATAGTTAGGCCCAGCAAGTCCCACTTCGGCTGGAGGAAATGTTTTTGAAAGTGTTTCGTGAAAAAAAGGGCAGGAGAATGGACCGGTAAGGCAGAAAGATAGTAGATGACAGCAAGCAAAGGGAAAAGGCAGAGTCAAAAAGAGTGACAGATTAGAGGATGTTACAAACACAGAACTTCCAGAAGGTGGGGGAACTATTTATACAAAAGACCCCCGGGTATCCCCAAGGGGGGGGGGGTCTATTTATCTATTCATAGACTTCCTGGTGCTTTCATTATCCTACTTGGATAGTGTACGGTTGGGCGAATGAGTTAGTATGAATGGTGGGTGCAAGCACAATTTGGTACTGAGCTGAGGCTAATCAAGACATGGCCTTGTTAAAAAAAAAAGAGTTGTAAATTAAATGGTTCTTTTGATCAATGCTCCAAGTTTTGTAGTTAATGTATGCCGTTTTCATTGGGAAGAAATAAATTAAATTTTTGTGCTTGTAATGTGTGTGTATGTCTGTTTTGCAACACCATTTGTACAAGTTATATAAAATTGTATATAAAATCACTAATTAAACGCATTTCAATCAAGAAGAAAGTGCCTTTAAGCATTCAATGAACTGCTACTTTTCACAATTGGTCTATAATAGAATGTTCGGCTTGTGTGCATTCTCAAAATGTTCTTTTTAAACATTAAAAAATTGCTACGTTTCACAATCGGTCTATAATAGATCGTTCGGCTTGTGTGCATTCTGAAAATGTTTTTTCTTAATTTAAAGGTCGAATTCGACACCATGTCAGTTCTATTCAGTAAAATTTGGTTGTAAGGAATTTATGGCAATTTATGTACCATAAGCTATAACATTTTCCTTTCAAAAACGTTAAAGGGATTATAAAGTGTCGTTATCGTTATGTGTACTCTTTTTTTAATTTTTTTTTAATTTTATAGATCATTAGCGATTATTTTGAAAACATTTTGTTGTAAAATATATGTGTCTGCGTATTATTTCTCTCCAGCAAACGATGACCTATGGTGTCAGTAGTTCTTCTCCTTCGGGCTGTGCGGATTATTTCTACCTGCGATCATCATCAGGCCGTGTTACACTCGCACGGTCACTGTATAACTCCGGTTTTGATACCTGCACGGTGAGTACTTTGTCATAGGCTGGCTTGCAAATTAGGGTTTAACCCTTTCACCACCAAAGTCGCATTTTAGCACCACAGTGATTTAACACCTATGTCACTAAAAGGCATCAAATTGGGGTCTGTTATCCAAAGACCCGATTGTCTTAGTTTTGGGAAGTAAGGATAGACCTTATTTTATATATGTCACAGAAGAATCCACAATACTACAGATTGATTTTGTTCTCTATCCAGGTAAATTTAATGGACATTTTTGGTTCAAATATGGATGGCGGTGAAGGGGTTAAACCTTTAACTTGGAAACATTTGCGTTGTCTGATGCATATCCAAGCCGACAAGATTTGGGGTAGAGTGGCACAGAGGTAACGCGTTCCCCTTGTGTCAAGTAAACCCAAGTTCGAATCTGGGTACTGGGGATTTTTCCTCTCACGTTGCACTAGGCCTTATGGTCTGAACGTGGAGTCTTTCGGATGAAACGATAAACCGAGGTCCCGTGTGCCCATGCACTTAACACACGTTAATCCCAGTGGCAGCGAAAAAGTTATCATTTAGTCAACATTTACACACACACCCCTTCATTCCTCATCAGTCACACAAAAATCGCCTGCAAATTAAAATTAAAAAAATGGCTGCGATGCGGTCTCCAGGTGGGAGCAACCCGAATTTCACAGACGCCTCTGTGACTGTAAACTACCTAATACCTAATACCTAATTTCTGCATCTGCCATTGACTTGCTCATTGGTTGAATATTAGCTTCAAGCTTAGGCTAATGATACAGTGAGAGTGAGGGCTGTGTGATAACTGATTTTCTACAGCAATGGAAAGTCGGTGTTGCAGATAAATCTCTTTGTGAATGATTTTTGATTCTCTAACTTGGAAAAAATTGCTCAAAATTTTTGTGCATTTGATTTTTTAACAATCTGGGCACTGCCATGTGGTCACTTTGGAGCATTAAAAAAAAGAAAAAAATTATTTTCTGCCTTGAGCTCATCCGCAATCGGAATGTGTCGGCTAAATACTGGGAGACCAGTGATAATTGAAAACGGGACACATACGTACCTTAGCCATTATGGCCATATGGCCTGGGAACGCAGAAGAGAAAACCTATTCGTTTCTGCAAGAGCCAGGATATTTTATCTTGTTTATATTCATGTTTCAGGAACATTTGTCCCATCACTACTTTCCATTTTTGACTTGACCAGATTTTCACTGCTCTGTATGGACGGCTTGCAGATAACGTTCTCAGCGCAGGACGATGGCACACCGCGCAGGTCTGCAGTGCAGGCGGCCACGGGTACCATCGAGATCTACAGGAACGGATTCAGTCCGCAAATTATCCTGGTGGACCGGATCATCCCCATTAACGAGGATTCGCCCCTGGACTTTGAAGTCACTGATGTCGATGTACAGGACAATGATCAGGTGAGCATGTGCGCCTGATTGTCTCTTCTATTACAGCGGTCTGAGGAAATCCAGAACGTTTCTTGGATAAGAAAGTATGACTGTAAAACTGTAGTAGTAGGAAGGAAGTTTCATGTCTGCATTGCATCTGCCTTTAGGGTCAAGTTCTTCTGGGGCAGTGGTCTTCAAAAATGAAAAGTGGGCTGATCATGGAGGTACTGCAATATTAGGTCAACGCATGGTAGCTTTTTGCTGACATTTAAACATCAATTTGATGTCGAGGCCCCCCGAGTAGGGTGCGTATCAGGTATTAAGCTAAAGTTACAATGGAGTACACTTAGCACGAAGCTGGATTACACCATCAGTTAATGCACAAAAACCTTTTGGAACGGACGAAAGGCTTTATTATTACTTTAAAAAATAGTTTTTCATGTAAACTTTTTTTCTCAGCACAACACGAAATACGGTTAACACACAAACAAAAACTGGGTCCATTTGTTATTGATCATACTAAAGTTCATACTGATGGCACAAAATGAAGCTGGAGCCGCCAAATATTTTATTACAAGCTTTGCAAAAGCCATCACGAACCTCATCTACTGCACCTCGGTTGATGTGCTAGTCAGGAAGTGGGAAATCGAACGGTATGGACTACACAAAATGAAGCTGGAGCCGCCAAATATTTTATTACAAGCTTTGCAAAAGCCATCATGAACCTCATCTACTGCACCTCGGTTGATGTGCTAGTCAGGAAGTGGGAAATCGAAAGGTATGGACTGCGCATGCATATTCTTAAGTCTGCACAGATACTCTGCTCGTTCAGCTGCCAAACTTCATTTTCTAATTTGCACTCAAAATACAGTTCACATTGAAACCCTGCCACACACAGTTTTCAATCAATTAGTTTGAGCCTTGAACATTTTATTCTCAGTTCTATTCTTTGTTTTATTGTATGTGTGTTGCATTTTCTGGTACCATTCTGCATTCATGAAATGAAGTGGTGTATCGATACAACAGGAGCCCAAATCAGAATTTCTGTTTTAAAAAAAGGTCAAATGTAATTTTTCCCCTATGATTTAAGGCCGGATAATAACACCAGTGATGTTACATTATATTTATTTTATTATGCAACCATTTTCACTCTCTTTTCTTTTCAATCATCATAATTGCCTTCAGCTGCCATTGTCTTACTAGCTTAAGTTTTTAATTTATCCATGGATTGTTTTCTACTATTATTTGCAGCCCAAAACTAGCATTGATTGGATTCTCTCCCACCCACCACTATGCAAATAGTTCTCCCACCTTCTGAAAGTTTTTCCTTTTTTCTATGCATATTGTGTAATATACATTGTACAGGTTTACACTGTCTGAGATTTTCACCTATTTTTATGCATATTTTATGATATATACAAGTCAACACAGTGTTAGATGTTAACATAATTATTCTTATGCATATTTTATTACCTCTGCATGTTATTTGCTTTGATGAAAAAGGGCGACCAGTTGTGTTATTTTTCCAATGCGTTATGATACTATGTTTTCAGGACGCTCCCTACAATGAAGTGACGTTTGACGTGATTGGAGATGACGATGCCCCGTCTTTCTTTGCTATCAACCCACTCAGCGGAATAATCAAAACCAGGGTCCCCAATTTCATCAACAGTGGCAAAGACAGATATGAGGTAAAGCATACTCAGCTCAGACACGAGATCAGAGGAAAGTGAAATTTCCTGAAAAGTTACTGGGGTTCAGAGGGCCACTGTAGCCCCCCCCACCCCCCCGATGGGGTCCAGGGGCAGAGCCCCCTGAAGCTGAAGCTGAAGATTTTTATGCAATTTGAAGCTTAAAAACCCACTAAAATGAGTATGCTCGACCTAAAAAAAAAGTGCACATACATGGATGCTCCTTGTAGGATGTCCTGAATTGCAGGATTTTTAAATTTTGCCTAGAGCCGGCGTCGCCGGATTATGAGAATTTGATAAGCAACAATGTTCTTACACATTTGTACAATAAAAATGGCTGATATAAGCAGTTGCTATGTTCAAAGGAATGTAGCAAGTGTACTAGTCTAGAGAGGTGAAAAAAAAGTAAGTGTGTGTGTGTGTGCAGGATTGTTGAAATTTCCCAGGAGCACCCATGCACATAACAATTATACTAAATTCAAATGATGGAAGCATTGGTTCACAAGAAAGCGAGAAAAAAAAGTGAAAAGTTACCAGAAGTTGATGCTAGTTATGCAATTTCAGGCTAAAAAAACAACAAACAAAGCACAAATACAAATTGAGCACCTTCTGTCATACAAATATGGATAATAATAAATTTACAAATTCTTACCGTTTCAAAATCTTTGATAATTATCCTACAATATCAAAACTACAATATGAAAATTGTTAGTAAGCAGTTTTGCTTTTCTAGAACATCTCAGCCATGTTAATAATCCAAACATAAAACTGAAAGAACACTGAAGAGGCCTGCAAGGCCTAGTTGTTTAAACAAAATCTTGATCCTGATCCAAATGGATGTTGGAAGTGGGCTTCACCTGAATTAAATGAACATTGTTTCATTTATTCTTCCATCAGCCACTCACACTCTACCGCCCCCCCCCCCCCCCCCCCCCTCTCTTATTTCTTTATAATTATCTCAAGAACAGTCCTGCTGGCTTTAGAATTTCCTGAAATCAGGACATTTCCTGACAAATCTTGCCGATTGTTATAACCGCCATTTCTTGATTTGATACTTTTTGCTTCCCTTTTTTTTTATCATTGTCGCAATATTTCTACATATAGCTTACCTACTGATAATGGCTTTCAAATCCATTTGGAAAGACATTTTCAGGAATATCAGCGAAGGAACAAGATGTGTCATGTTGATGTTGATCCAAGGATAGCGTTTTGCGACTCTGAAGTGTTTGTTGTTTTATTTCTCCATACAGCTTAGAATCCATAATGCACCACATAAATAGATCAAAATGTAATGGTTGGTAGAGGTATGTTTTGGCTCTTTTTTTCCCTCTGTATGGCTCGGAATCCATAATGCATCACATACCGGTAGATAGATCAAAATGTACTGTTTGGTAGATGTTTGTGACTCCTGTGTTGACTCTTTTCTTTTTCTGTTTACACGGTGTAGTTCACAACCCATAATGCACCACATAAATAGATCAAAATGTAATGGTTGATAGAGGTTTGTGACTCATGTGTTGCCTCTTTTCTTTTTCTGTATGCATCACATAAAATGATAAATAGATCAAAATGTAATGGTTGATAGAGGTTTGTGACTCATGTGTTGCCTCTTTTCTTTTTCTGTATGCATCACATAAAATGATAAATAGATCAAAATGTAATGGTTGATAGAGGTTTGTGACTCATGTGTTGCCTCTTTTCTTTTTCTGTATGCATCACATAAAATGATAAATAGATCAAAATGTAATGGTTGATAGAGGTTTGTGACTCATGTGTTGCCTCTTTTCTTTTTCTGTATGCATCACATAAAATGATAAATAGATCAAAATGTAATGGTTGATAGAGGTTTGTGACTCATGTGTTGCCTCTTTTCTTTTTCTGTATGCATCACATAAAATGATAAACAGATCAAAATTTAATAGTTGGTAATTGTTTGTGAGTCACATGTTTTGGCTCTTTTTTCCCTTCTGTATTGCTCAGAACCCATAATGCACCACATAAATAGATCAAAATTCAACGGAGAGTAGAGGTTTGTGACTCTCAAGTCTTGCCTGTTCTTCTTTCTCCGTACAGCTCAGAGTCTATAGTATAAAAGGGAACACATTTGAGTCGAGATAATAGTATGTGACCCTGCTGTTTGCTGTTTTCTTTCTCCGTACAGCTCAGTCTATTATTAAAGGGAACGCATTTGAGTCGAGATAGTAGTATGTGACCCTGCTGTTTGCTGTTTTCTTTCTCCGTACAGCTCAGTCTTCTATAGTATTAAAGGGAACACATTTGAGTCGAGATAATAGTATGTGACCCTGCTGTTTGCTGTTTTCTTTCTCCGTACAGCTCAGTCTATTATTAAAGGGAACACATTTGAGTTGAGATAGTAGTATGTGACCCTGCTGTTTGCTGTTTTCTTTCTCCGTACAGCTCAGTCTTCTATAGTATAAAAGGGAACACATTTGAGTCGAGATAGTAGTATGTGACCCTGCTGTTTTCTTTCTTCGTACAGCTCAGTCTATTATTAAAGGGAACACATTTGAGTCGAGATAGTAGTATGTGACCCTGCTGTTTGCTGTTTTCTTTCTCCGTACAGCTCAGAATCAAAGCTTCGGATGGTGGCACCCCAGCACGAACTGATACAGCAACGGTGGTGGTGCTGATCCTGAGAAACACTGAAACACCAGTGTTTGTGGAGTCGGTCATCCGTGAAACTGTGTATGAGGATGATCCCAACAGCCCGATCGTCGTTGTAACAGCTAATGATAATGACCGAGAGGTAAGCACATGCACACTGTATGCTAGGTTAAGTGCTCCTTGTCACTTTTGTTTTGTATTGATAGTGTTATCACGTGACCACAGTTTGTTTACTGTTGTGTCTGACAGTCTTCTTCTTCATTCGCTCAGACAGTTTCCTGTCACATGAGCATAGATGCGTCATGCTGCTGTTATGCGCCCAACTAAGAAATAGTTATGCCCAGCATGTCCGACTTCGGCTGAAGAAGACTTTGTAAGAATTTATAGAAGAAAGGCAGGAGAATGGACCAGTGAGACAGAAAGATAGCAGATGACAGTAAGCAAAGGGAAAAGGCAGAGTCAAAGAGAGTGACAGATTAGAGGAAGTTACAAGCACAGAACTTCCAGAAGGTGGGGAACTATGTGTACGAAAGACCCACCGGTATCCCCATGGGGGGGTGTTTGATAGTCACTGTGGACATTTAAATGATGTTCAAATGCAGATAATTTTTCTTTGTTTTACAGTTTTTGTAATCTGGAACTGAAAAATTACTGAGGAAAAAGTAGTTTGTTGTTGGTATGGCTTTGTTTCATAGCCTCAAAGAGTGTCCATAATTTGGAGAACTATATGTCACATGTTTTGTTCAATTTTTGTGTTCCTTTTCATGGTGTGTTTATGCATTTCTAGGGTATCTCATGTTCCTGAAAAACCTTGGAATGCTTTTGTTTTGTTTCTTTTGTTTTGTTACGCTTACAGTACATGCATGTATTGACATGTTCTAATTAAAGTGTATGATAATTAACAAATTTAAATGCTGCTCTATTTCCTCATTTTATATCAGATTCATTTTGAACTTGTTTTTTGTTGTTTTTCTTACTAATGTAGTTTGTTTTTTCTCTGTATTCCATTCTACTTTTTTAAAAACCCATTTCTCTTCTTCTGTTTAGAGTAAAGGGATGTGGACAGACGTGTGTGTGTGTGTGTACGCGCCCGCGCCCGCGCGTTTATCCACCTTTTGTTTTGGTTTAAAGGCACTGAAGAAATATATGTCACAAAAAGTGTTTGGGTTTTTTTCAAATTTATTTGGCAACCCGTACAACTCAATTGAAGCATTGTGCATATACATGTTTGGGTCGTGTCAGTTCAGATGTATCACAAGTGGTTTGTGTTTTAGGGTCCACAAAGCTCCCTGTCTCTCAGCCTGTCGGGAATTCCCACTGCTCTGTCCTACCTACCTTGATTGTCTGTGTTTCAGGGTGACCAGAACACTCTCTTTCAGCCTGTTGGGAATTCCCAATGCCCTCTACTATTCATTGTGTTGATTGTCTGTGTTTCAGGGTGACCAGAACACTCTCTTTCAGCCTGTTGGGAATTCCCAATGCCCTCTACTATTCATTGTGTTGATTGTCTGTGTTTCAGGGTGACCAGAACAACACTCTCTTTCAGCCTGTTGGGAATTCCCAATGCCCTCTACTATTCATTGTGTTGATTGTATGTGTTTCAGGGCGACCAAAGCACCCTGTCTTTCAGCCTGTCGGGAATTCCCAATGCCCTCTACTATTCATTGTGTTGATTGTATGTGTTTCAGGGCGACCAAAGCACCCTGTCTTTCAGACTGTTGGGAATTCCCAATGCCCTCTACTATTCATTGTGTTGATTGTATGTGTTTCAGGGCGACCAAAGCACCCTGTCTTTCAGCCTGTCGGGAATTCCCAATGCCCTCTACTATTCATTGTGTTGATTGTATGTGTTTCAGGGCGACCAAAGCACCCTGTCTTTCAGCCTGTCGGGAATTCCCAATGCCCTCTACTATTCATTGTGTTGATTGTATGTGTTTCAGGGCGACCAAAGCACCCTGTCTTTCAGCCTGTCGGGAATTCCCAATGCCCTCTACTATTCATTGTGTTGATTGTATGTGTTTCAGGGCGACCAAAGCACCCTGTCTTTCAGCCTGTCATCAGCCAGCTCCAATACTATGTCCTACTTCAGACTGCAAAACACTGTGGAACTGAGTCAGGGCCGCTATGCCACCAGTCTGGTGGCTGTCAAGCCTCTCTATCTGGATAATGCGGATACTCAGACATATTCGGTAGGTAGACTGGGTTTTGCTGTTGTTATCGTACCCTAGCTTACTCCTGGAATCATCCCACATTTTTCAGTCTTTTTCTTTTCCAAAGGAGCCAGAATGGTCAACATACTGACCATGGGCCCAGAAGAGAAGACGAAGAAGAGGAAATGCCGAAGCACTTGAACATTATGGTACAAATGCACCAGCTAGGGGTGAAAACATTACATGTGTGACTGCTTTTGCTTCCCCTGCCACGTGGGCAGCCACACTCTGACTTCGGAGGAACTGGGTTTTGTGATTGCACGTTATTGCATGATGTTCAGCGTAAGGGTGCATGTGCAAGCATGCGTATACACATGCATGCACACAACATTTTTGTGCACACACATGCACACTTGCTCAAAGAAATGCACAAGCACACACACACCATTGTCACATCCGCTTTCTTCCGTCTCTACATACACGCACACACATACAAGCATACATTTTGTTCGGGGACATAAACTCACGCTTAAAGACACATAGACACAAACACACACACACACCATTGTGCATGAGCACACACAATGCTCCTCAATCACATACACATACATGTGCCACATACATACACACACACACACACACAAACACACACACACACACACACACACACACACACACACAAACACAAACACACACACACATTCTCGCCGTAACTGCCCGTGCACACATGGATACTCTCCATTTGCCCATAATTTTATGTAAATGAAAATTATAAGTCTTATGTCTATGGCATTCTTGAATTAATAATTATTTGATTGATTAATTTTAATTGATTTCTATGCATTTCTGTTTGTCTTGGTTAACTTAGGGGTATTGGCTAAGGAACATTTGAACAAACCTGGTTCTTATTTTTTTGAAGCAATCTTTCTTTGTTCTTTTACCTGTACAGGGGCTTGGTGAGTCAGTTCTGAGCAGTCTTGACAGAATAATAATAATTGTACATTTATATAGCGCTTTTCCTCAGATGAGCCCAAAGCGCTTTACAATCAATGATTCATCAACAGACAACAAAAACAGCATTAACCAGCAACAGCGCATATGCAAAGCAACTCTCTCTCTCTCTCTCTCTAACACACACACACACACACACACACGCACACGCGCACACACACACACACACACACACACACATAAACACACATATTTATCGACGCCAACTCGTTCATACCCCATCCGGTAAGCCACAGCAACCGAGCCGCATGGACTGACCACATACACCAACACACATACACAAACACCCTCACACACAAAAAACAAAACAAAACAACAACAACAAAAACAAACAAAACAAAAACCTGTATGCACGCAGACAGACACACAGACACGCACACAAACATAGACACACACACACACACACACATGCGTGCACACACAACCCACAAAACCAAAACACACACAAGCACACATGTATGCACACATGCATGCTCACACACACACACAACACACACACACACACACACACACACACACACACACACACACACACATACTCGCACACACGCACCACAAAGCACAGCACAAACCTCTTATTCAATCTTCCCTCACGTGCACACAACGATAGACAACTGATCAAATATTTAGGGCGCAGCAGGAAAAAGATGGGTTTTAAGAGAGGTTTTGAATGAGGAGACTGAGTTGGAGTGTCGGAGAGGAGAAGGCAGAGCATTTCTTCAGAGAAGTTCTTCTTCTCCTTTGAAATGAATATATTGTTTCTTAACTCTTTTCAGATTTAAAGATTTTAATGTATGGGGGAAAGAGGCTGTTGATTGAAGGATTGATGACATGTAAATATTTTTTTCAATGTTAAAAGGCCGAGCCCATCATTGATTTTTATTATGTTTTATTATGTTGCAACCTTATGTTTCAACCGTTTTATTATGTTACAATCTTCGTATCTTACGCTAAGAAAATGAAGACCCTCCATTTTAGCTGTTTGTTCCCCAGTTATTTTGGTGTGTGTGTGTGTGTATGGGTGGGTGTGTTTTGTTTTATTGTTGTGTGTGTGTAGGGGGGGGAGGCATTGTGACCTTTGCTTCAAAATCTTGCAGGAAACTGGGAGTTTTGGGTTATTTTGGGTTTCAATTTCGACTGTTTTAATTTGTTGGGAGTTTTGCATAAAAGGATAAAAAGAACCAAGTAGTAAATAATGGCGTGTTTTTTTTGTTAAGTGTTCATTGCTAAAATCGTTTCTTGTCCATTTTCTACAGTTCATGCTGACGATGATATTTTTTTAAAAACAGTGTTTATTGCTATCTTCAATTTTTTGTCCACTTTCTACAGCTCACTCTGACGGTGACCGATGCAGGAAATCCTCCCCTAAGCAGCAACATTCAAGCCTTCATTCAGGTGATCCGTGACCGTCTGGATCCAGTTTTTCAGCAACCCTACTACACTGAGGAAATTTCCTACCTGGCCCAAGTTAACGATCCCATTGTCCAAGTCGTTGCCACAGACTTAGACACTGACGTAAGTTGGAATGGACACAGGCGTGGTGGGGGGGGAGGCTTGTGGTTTATGCTTTAACTATTCTAGTGCCATGTATTTTTTTATGTTTTGTGTTGTCCGTTGCTTCTCAACTGACAAGAAGGGAGTAAATATTTCTTTCAAGTGTGCATGCTTTGCTTTAACAGAAGAAACATTCACATAAGCTTTAAAGATAAACAAACGCATGGCAGGGTGCTTGGCAGTGAATGCTGTTGCATATGGTGGGAGTGTAGAGTGATGTCTTGGGTGAATGTATTTGTCCATAGTGCTAAAAGAGTTTTTAAAACAGTCAGGCCATTTAATCAATGAATTAGCTAAGAAAGTGGGGCAGTGGGTGGATGCCTTGTGCCTCCATATGGGGAGCTGGATGCCCCCGCCCCCTCCACGAGTCTCTCCCCATGGGGATACCGAGTGGTATTTCATTAAAATAGTTCCCCCACCTTCTGGAAGTTCTGTGCTTGTAACTTCTTCTAATCTGCCTCTCTTAGATTCTGCCTAAGTTTTGCTTTGCTTACTGTCATCTACTATTTTTCTGAGTTATTGGCCCATTCTCCTGTTTTTTCCCAGAAAATCTTCTTAATAACGTTTCTCCTTTGAGGTCCTCCGAAATCGGAGTGTGTTGGCTGTATGCAGCAGGGAGACCAGTGAAAACTGAAAATGGACACATACGTACTTTACCCATTATGGCCTTTTGGCCTGGGAACAGAAAAAGAAGAAGAAGCTAAGAAAAGAGAGTGTCTTGAAGTGAATGTGTGTGTGTGCGTGTGCGTTTGTGTGTGCGTGTGCGTGCGCGTGCTTGCGTGCGTTCGTGTGTGTGTGCTGATTGAGGGCATGGGAGGGACTGCAGTTGCTCACTCAAGAGTTATGTTGAGATCTGTTGGACACAACCAAGTTAAATATCTGTCGAAGAAAATAAATGTATGAATGTCTGTCAACAGAGTCGGTACAACACAAGCAGTCTGCAGTATGCCATTGTGCAAGGGGGTGTGGATACTCAACAGACTCGCTGGTTCCGTATTGATCAGTTAACGGGACAAATTTACCTCGACCAATCCGTTTCCTTTGATGGCGAATCTTATTATGTGGTAAGTATTGCCGATGCTTTTTAATGCTTTATGTATTTAGATGATGCACACACATAGACTGAGTCATTTCATGCTCTTGAGTTTATTCAGTCAGCCAGTGTTACATTGTCCAATTTACAGGAAATTCTTATTGCAACGATAAAACAAATAAAGAGAACAATGCAATCAGGAACAGTGACTCATGTAGAATAGCCTAAAGAGAATAATGCAACCATTATGTTTAGCATTGCACATATTTGTTAGATTGCATTATTTTTGTTCATATTTTGTGGGTCATTAACATGAACACAAGCCTAGCATAAGTACTGGGGTATGTGTTTGACTGTTTGGGCACACATGTGCGTGCCGATTCACCCAAGTAAGTGTGTCTATGCGTGCACATGAAGCTTGCATTTAAAAAAAGTTATATATGGTATGTGTTGAATTGTAGCAGGATTTTATAAATGGATGGATCAATTAAGAAAGTTACTTTGGCCAAATTTTTTTATTCTTTACGTGATTGTAAATTAAATTCTTCGCACCAAACTTGAATATTGCCCCACCTCAAGCTTTCTTTCATTCCTCCTTGAATCTGTAAAATTGACCCAAAAAATGCACACATACACACTTGCACACACACACATGTATGCACGTACGTGTGCAAACACCACACACACACACACACACACACACACACACACACACACACACACACACACACACACACACATCCTCTCTCTCTCTCTCTCTGTCTGTCTGTCTGTCTGTCTTCCAGTCTTCAACCCTAGTACACCTCTGCTACACAGTTGTTTAACCCTTTCACTTCCAGTGGAAAACTGATACATTATTAATGTTCTTATTATAACATTTAAATGACACCTGATAGACTTGATCTGAGAAAATGGTCTCAACATATATCTTTCCTGACTTGTCTAAACCCAAAACCATCATTCCAGGTCTATGACATCAAAAGTTATGACATCATCAACGACATCATACACCCTGTAGGGGCAGGCAGTGGAGGGGTTAAGCACTTGAACCTTTTTTAAGGATTTGTTAAGAAACGTTATGATGCCTTGTGTGTGTGTGTGTGTGTGCATTCAGTTCACTGTGTCTGCAACTGACGGAGGCACGCCAGCTCGGGTCGGCTACGCCACAGTTGAAGTGCAGGTGGACCGCAACCAGAGAGACCCTGTAATCTCCCTGGGCACGAGAAACATCGAAGTCAGCATCCTGGAAACGGACACTGCCAACAACATTGCCAATGTCACTGCCACTGACAGTGATTTCCAGGTAAACTTGAGAAGTGTGATTGCACTGTGTTGAGAGCAGGAGAGAGGGAGGGAGAGAGAAGGGCACATTGTTGAGAGATTGAAGGAGGGAGGAGAGAGAGAGAGAGAGGGGGCACAGCATTGAGGAAGACACCCTGAGAGAAATAGGAAAGAGAGAGGGAAACAAAGTAAGGGGAGGGGGGGGGGGAGAGAAAAAGGGAGGGGATGGAAAGGGGAGGGAGGGCACGAGAGAGAGAGAACAAAAATAGAGATGGAGACAAGATTGACAGGAGATGGGTGATAGAGAGGGAGGGGATCAACAGAAGAATGTCTATGCATTTGCTTCAATATATGCACCTTATTTGTCACAAAAGTGGATATGAACAACCTGGAAAAACAACAACGAATGGATATTGGATTCTGAGTGGTGTTTGTATGCCTGCAGGCATATGTGTGTGCTTGGGTTTTTTTCAAGATTAAGAAAAGGCTATAACAAGGGAAAGTTGCCATAATGTTGTCCTATGTTTGCGTAGGAAACATTAACACTTCAGAAAGTATGCATATTATTAAAAAAAAGTCGGCGCCCATGGCATATAATGCATATATGGTCAGCCCAGTCCGCTCTATAAATGCATTGTTGTTGCGTATGACAACAAATATCTGCCGGCATCTTTATTCTGTTTTGTTATGTTTGATTGCGACAGGCTCCTAACAATGAGATTGAGTTCACCATGGTCACCAACAACCAGAACATCCGGAACCATTTTGTCGTTTACTCCAACGGTCATATCTACACACGCAGGTCCTTCCTCGACCTTCCTCAGCCTGATCAGTTTGTGGTCAGTTCTTGTGTGTTTAGCCTAACTTTTGCTCATAAGGGTGCGTATTGTATTGTATTACCTTGTGTGTGTGTGTGTGTACATGTGTGTGTGTGTGTGTGTGTGTACATGTATGTGTATGTATCTGCATGTGTGTGTGCATGAGTGTATGTGCATGCCTGTCCTTTAGTGCACACTCGTGTGTGTGTTTGTGTGTGCATCCATTCATGTGTATGTATATGCACATTCATGTGTGTGTGTGTGTGTGTATGCACACATTCATGCGTGTTTGGCTGTGCATGTTTGCTTGCACACAACATGTGCAAGCAAGTCAAAAACCAAAGCAAAACACATCCCCTCAAGCAAAAGAAAGAATGGATGGGAAGCCGGAAAGAATGCTGAATGAAAATACAAAAAAAAATCTTGGCAAGGAACTGTGGAGTGGAAGGATGAGAAAGGGAAATAAAATATGTTGGAACAAAAAAAAATCTTTGCTGATTTTCTTTTTTTCCTTCTACTTGCGTGCTGAAGATGACCCTTTGACATGTTCACAGTTTGAAGTGCGAGTGTGCGACCGTGGTGCCAGCGTGCGGTGCGCTGCGCAAAACGCCATTGTCACAGTGAACGTGATACGCAACGAGCCCCCGTA
The DNA here is from genome assembly GCA_017654935.2 of Phymorhynchus buccinoides. Classification (NCBI taxonomy): domain Eukaryota; kingdom Metazoa; phylum Mollusca; class Gastropoda; order Neogastropoda; family Raphitomidae; genus Phymorhynchus; species Phymorhynchus buccinoides. Next base: position 28,257,541 of record CM065680.1, read on the forward strand.
CTTTGTGGGTCTGCCCTACGACACAAACCTGGACGACAACTTCAACAATGGTGCTCTTGTGGTGGACGTGGATGGAAGGGACCCCAACCCTGCCGTGAGTCCTCTTGCTTTATTGTTGACTCATAGCACACCTGGTGACCCTGCGAGTTATGAGTAGCATTCAACACAATGTCGATCTCTGCTACACTTAAAAATCAGTAAATTACAGAGCAAGATGGTTTCCCAAGCGTGGACAAAATGTGAACGACTACCCGGATCAAGGTGATAAAGGGAGATGGTGCTTCCAGTATTTGGGTGGCTTCCCTTTCGTTACTTTGGTAACTAAGTGCTGAGCACTAGAGGTTTTCCAACTGATAAGTGTACATGCTATTGTTTTAAGTGTTGGTAAGTATTTAGTTATATAGATAGTAAGATTAATAAAAAAATCTAACAATTCGTATTTCTGGTATAGCACACCTGGTGACCCTGCGAGTTATGAGTAGCATTCCACACAATGTCGATCTCTGCTACACTTAATGATCAGTAAATTCGTATTTCTGGTATAGCAGACCTGGGGACCCTGCGAGTTATGAGTAGCATTCCACACAATGTCGATCTCTGCTACACTTAATGATCAGTAAATTCGTATTTCTGGTATAGCAGACCTGGGGACCCTGCGAGTTATGAGTAGCATTCAACACAATGTTGATCTCTGCTACACTTAATGATCAGTAAATTCGTATTTCTGGTATAGCAGACCTGGGGACCCTGCGAGTTATGAGTAGCATTCCACACAATGTCGATCTCTGCTACACTTAATGATCAGTAAATTCGTATTTCTGGTATAGCAGACCTGGTGACCCTGTGAGTTATGAGTAGCATTCCACACAATGTCGATCTCTGCTACACTTAATGATCAGTACATTCGTATTTCTGGTATAGCAGACCTGGTGACTCTGTGATGAGTAGCATTCCACACAATGTCGATCTCTGCTACACTTAAAAATCAGTACATTCGTATTTCTGGTATAGCAGACCTGGTGACTCTGTGATGAGTAGCATTCCACACAATGTCGATCTCTGCTACACTTAAAAATCAGTACATTCGTATTTCTGGTATTGCACAGGGCTCCCAATCGCCCCGCAAAACAAGGGGTCCTAGGGACTCCTTCACTTACAGTATAGAGGGTCCTAGAGGCGGGATAGAGGGTCCCAATGGCATTGCGAATGCTTAAAAGAATTTTTCTAGTGAATCCCTGGGACCCCCTGCACATTCTTTTAGAGGGTCCTTTAGAATTTGAGTGCTTCATAGACCCCCAAATGGGAGTCCCTGGGAGCCCTGTTGCAGACCTGGTGACTGAGTTTTGAGTAGCATTCCACACAATTTCGATATCTGCTACACTTAAAAATCAGTAAGAATGCCTTTATTCTTATGAAGCTAAAATCCAGCAAAGTGTATCAATATTTATGGCATGCTAATGTCAAAGCAAAAGACGGTTTTGTTGATATTTTGTATGTACCTGCTTCTGAGCCATTAACAGGCAATTTTGTTTTCTTAGAAACAATTAAAGCGTTTTGTATTGTTGGTCATATTGTTTGTGAATTTGACTGTTGTTAGGCTGCATGAACAATTGTCGTTAATTTCTATTGCTGTTTTCAGAACACGATTCTGGGCCAGCTGACTTACAGCCTGATAGGGGATGATGGCAATGAAAACGCCTTCACTATTGATCCTTCAAATGGCGTCATTCTCGTGAGAAACATTGCCCAAGTGTCTGGTGAAGAATTTCAGGTCAGAATTGTGTTGTCACATTTATGTTGGTTGATGTTTTTGTACTCCCTGTTCTAACAGTCTCTCTGTATGTGAGTGTGTGTGTTTGTTTCTGTGTGTGTTTGTGTGAGTGTGTGTTTGTGTGAGTGTGTGTTTGTGTCTGTGTGTGTTTGTGTGAGTGTGTTTTTGTGTTGGTGTGTTTGTGTGTGTGAGTGTGTTTGTGTGAATGTGTGTGTGTTTGTGTCTGTGTCCTTATGTGATCAAATATGCAATAGTACATAAACTACTGAACCAATCATAACGTAAATTGGTACGGCGGTTCCTTAGTCCTTGTAGTTGTATGTGATGTTACATTTGCAGAATGGCAAGCCTTATGAACACGATCTCATTTAATCAAATTTGAATATTACAAAAATACTGATTATTTCAAAGACAACTGATGGATTTAGTCCAAAGTAGGTGAAAAAGTGGTGCCTACCAATTGTTTTTGTAAAATATGTAATTTCTCAGTATTACCATGCAAATACAGGACATTTTTAAACACAAAAACCCACAATGACCCTAAAATCAAAAATTAACACGTAGGGAGATAATTTGTAGCTATCTTTGCCTTGAATTGGGGAGTACAGTTTATGTGGCTATCATCTTGTCATTGTGTTCTGTCATCAAAGGTTCCGCTAGCTTTTATTTGTATCCGTCCCGCTGACAGACAAGGTAAAATATTTTCCTTCCTAGGACCATTTTAACCCGCCCTCACTGAATTGTGTTGCGACAGATTATGTATATATAAAAAAATGTATCGTTGGCATTTACGCCATGGATATTTTAACACATGTCTATTTGCGAACAAGCTGTAGGTTTGTAGAGAAGAAAAATCTTGTTTGGCTTCTCAGGCGGAAATGGGTTCGCTAAGCATCGCGATCGCATGATGTGTAGTGTGCGCACTTCTGCATTCAAATCAGATAGACCTGTGAGATTGGCTGATCAAAGCCAACTAATTATTATACGATTCATTTTGATAATCCAGCATAATGTATTGGTGTATTTGATACCTTTTGCTTTAAAAAAAAGTTCCTTTGTGGCCGTACGCATTTAAGCCCGCAAATAGACTCAAGCACCCAAGTCAATTTAGACACGCTAAACATGCACTCAAAACGAACAGCAGACGACGTGTTATGGGTTAAAATGAGTTAATTCAATGGGTGAAAGGCTTCTAAAATGGTTAAACTCTTTTCACCAATCATGCAAACTCTTAGCTGAGCAGTAGAGGATCTGATCTGGGGCACTAGCCTAGATCGTACCCTACTTCCTGGCTGAAATGCCCTTTCTCACCCTTTCCCGATTTTGTCCGTCCTAGTGACATACAGATTCAATTTTTTTCCGTCAAAGCCACATTTCCCCCGTCAAATACCGAGAATATTCGGTTAACGGAACCTCTGCTGTCAGTCAGTTTATTGAGCATTACTAAGAGAGGGTACAGTTGATCTAACAGAAATTCAAATTCTCCACATTACTGGTGAGGTGGAAATCCCAGACTGGATCATGTTTTCAAAATGTCTCTCAGGAAAGCTGTAAGTTGAATATCGTCGGTGAAATTCAAAAACCTCGTATCTCAATTTATTATTTTTTAAAATTAGATTGAGCCAGCTCTCTCATTTTTCCCGCCACCTTCCACCAAAAGCTCGTATATCTAACGACTTTCTATCTGGGGTAAGTGAGGTTGTGAAAATAGAAGAAAAACTCCCAAGTCCCAAATTCAGATCTAGTTAAGGACAAAAACCTCGTATGTTCATCGTTTTCAAGTCTAATTTAAAAAAAAAAAGTAATTTTAAAGAAAGGCAGGACTAAACTCGCAATGTTTTGAACAACACATTCTTCATAATTAATCAATTGTGGTTAACGTGTTTTTAAAACTTTTTTTTTTTTTTTTTCTCAAAACTACCAAAATTGAGATACAAGGTTTTTGAATTTCACCGACGATATGTTATAAATTGCAAGCTTTTGCCGTTTTGCCGTTTAACTTATGTTATCTCGTTGTTTTTCCCTCTCCTCAGCTTCGTATCCAGGTCTGCGATGGTGGAAACCTGTGCAACGTGACTGTGGCGCACATCACCGTCAAAACCAACCTTGAGAAACCAGAACTAGACAGAACGCAATATGCAAGAACGATCCCAGAAACTTTCGTCCTCGGTAACACCATCATCAATGTGAATGCTAGTGACCGTGACGCAGCTGTAAGTTGAAATGAGTGTCATTGAGGCTCCGCTCTCTTTCTCTTCTCTCTCTTGCCTTTAGGTCTGTTTCTGCTCTCTACCATTTATGTCATACGTGCGTGTTCGCTTTGTATTGCATGTTTGTTTGAATGTGTTATAAATGCTAACGTGTGTGTGCGCTTTGATTTGATTTCTATCAAGATTCAGTGCCGTATAAATACTGTATGTTGTTGTTGTTGCTGGCCCGTGGGGTGTGTGATGATGTCATAACTTTTGATGTCATAGTCCTGGAGTGCTGGATTTGGGTTTAGACAAGTCAAGAAAGATATATGTCTAGACTATTTTCTCAGATTGAGACTAACAGGTCTCTTTTAAATTTTATGACAAGAAAACTGATAATTTCTCAAATTTTCTCTTGACAGTGAAGGGGTTAAATAATGTGTGTTTGTAAAAAAAAAAGTTATAATTTTGAGTATTATATATAAAGGAAATGGTTTGAGGAAAGTTAACTTTTTTAAAAAAGATTCTTGAAGGTTTAGATATTCTGTCTCCTTAGTTGAGGTTAATGCATCATTTTTTTTTTAATCATATACTTAAGGTTGAAGTTTTATTTTAAATTGCTTACAGAAAAATGGAGAATTATAGATGTGTGTGTGTGTGAGGAAGTGAGAGAACGTTGCGTGCAAGCATCATGCTTATTTCACTTTCTAATGATTAATTATTTGTTTGCCTTTAATGTTCTTGTTATCAATGTAAAGCGCACTGAGCTCATGTGAGAAAAAGCGCTATATAAATTCCCATTATTATTATTATTATTATTATTAAGAACAACGGATTCCTTACTTGAGCGTGTTGTTTAGAACCCATGATCATTTTGCTAAAGCTGAAGTATATTCCAACCATACTGACCAACACTCAAAACAATAGCATATTCACTCTCAATGTGGAACCCATATAATAAAACGAAAGTAGCAAAGGGCCGCTACTCTCTTATATCTTTTATGATCAAATTTGTTGGAAATGCGATATACGGGTGAAAATCTGGTATTTCAAAATTGATAGAACTGCAATTTTAGTCAGCTTCAGGTGATGTACTGAGGTACAAAATTTGAAGTGATTCTGTGCAGTGGTTTGTAAGACAGAGAAGCAAAGAAACAGCAGATACAAATGACCCCCAAAGCCCACAAATCTATAGTGGACTAATAAACAGGCATCAGAACGATCCGCCGATTTCTGCGGTTTTGGCAGCCACTGGCCGCGGTTTTGGCACTGCCGGCCACGGTTTGTTTTTCATGAGGCAGCGTGATCTTATTCTCAAATGGTATTCTTAAGCGGTTTGTTTTCATACTGCGTCTTCGGAAACGAAAAATCACGGCCATGTTTGTTTTTTCTTCCGAGTTCAAAGCTCTCTAGACTCTTTCACTGTTTCAGAGTTTGTTTTGATGACGGTGATTGTGATTTGGGTTTTAAATGAGTCGATTTAGAGAATGTGATCGCGGGAGACTACGATGATGTGAGAACTTTGAACTTTTCCGTGACAAATCGGGCAGCGAATGATCGCAATGATGCCGACTACGGACTAGAGTTTTGTGGAGTCCGACTCGATGTCAACTCCGAGTCATGGCGAGTGTTGTTCGTCCACGGATTGGACTCTGGAGTATTCTGATGCCTGAAGAAAGTAAATAGTGACGTGTAGTCCTTACTATCTACAGAATGGTTCTTCAGCGAATAAGTACCTTTCTTTTGTCTTTCCAGTCTCCCAACAATGAGTATTATTTCTCACTGATTGATGGGTCCGTGTTCACCACTGGTTACGACAACTGCTTCACCATCAACTCGGAGACTGGACACATTTATGCCATCCGCCCTCTGTACCGGGATCCGTGCGACAATAGCCAGTTTCTGGTAAGATGTGTACTTGAACTCTTTCAGTGCCATGTATTTTATGAGGTTTTTTCCCTTGCATACAGAGTATTTTTTCAAGGAAGGAGTAGTCATTTTTTTTAGGTGCACATGCTTTGCTTAACCCTCTTTAGGACACAGACGCCAAATTCGACCAAATTTTGTCAACTCATGCAGCCCGTATGCGCCGATTGCGCCCGCTGAACGCCAGGTCTAGTACGTTCACTTTCACTTTCTCCCTACCCACAATGCAATATACTAAGTTAGTTCTTCCTTTACCTCAGTCTCGCTGGTCCGTTTTTTGTTCTTACAGCAAGGGAAAGCACCCACTAGTCTTTTTGAATGGATTTTTCGAAGTGACCCCAAATTATTTTCTGCTTTCCGCGTGACAGTATTGACTCGGCGCGATGCTCGGAGCGCCATTACGGATTTTTTATTCCAATTCATGGTTTGTTGTGTGACAGTGTGTTAGCTTTGGAATAATAATATCATCATTGCTATTCAATATGCATCTTTCAGAAATGAAATGTGAGTTAGACTTTATTCTGGGTGATTTTTTAATGAAAAGATTTGGTGTGACGTTCGGAGTTAATTCCCATCTCTCGGGAACTGGGATCGATTCCCGGTTCGAATGGTTGGGAGTCATTGGGTTAATTGGAAAAAACTGACATAAGCCTCCCAAAACAGACAAGCACAATTGCAGGGTTCTTGGCAGCCATATGTTGCCACTTTCGTCATAACGCTTTTGAATAGCACCTTCAAATGCTTCTAAATTTATATCATGTGATATTATTTTGACTGTGTCAATCGCAGACATCACCACTCTCATTTACTCTCTGTATTTGCTCATGGTGCTAGAATAGTTCAATAAACTTTGCCAATGTCTTTTTTATGGTATTTGTTTTCTGTTTCGCTTGTCTTTGTCGAGGTGGTTCTTGTCTCCTGACTTTTGTCCTGTACGCTTACTTCTGTTACAGTTTAATGTGGTGGCCATTGACAAGGGAACGGTGCCTTTGACCAGTGATACTTCCTCAGTGAGGATCGACGTCACCAAAAACGACAACCCACCGCGATTTGTCAATCCACCCTACAGCGTGACAGATCTATCAGAAAACACTGCTGTTGACTCACAGATAATCACCATCATGGCCACAGATTCTGACACAGTTGTAAGTAAATGTTTTTGTGTAAGAGTTAATTATTTTATTGACCGTCTTGTAGATGCATGTGAGCTGATGTGAGAAGTGTGTGTGTGCTTGCTGCGTGTGTGCATGCGTGCGTGCGTGTGTGTTTCTTTATAATTGAGTTGAGTGCAGTTCGGAGTAAATGTTTTCATGTCATATAAGTTTATAGTTAGTTTCATCACGTTTTGTCAAACAGATATTCACATGATATGACACAGCAACTTTCTTTCCCATTGTAAGAAATTCTGTTCAATGCACTTTCCTGTGTTTCGTTTTTGTTCCATGATAGATTTTGATGAGAGAAAAAAGAAAGGAAGCTTAAATAAAAGTGTTTTCTTCTTCTTCATGCAGGCTCCCTTAAACACACTGACGTTTGACATGTTTGGAGATAATCTGCCATTCACCATGATACGGCTGGACAACAACAGAATTGCCATTCAAGTCAACCGCAACCTCTCTCTTGTCAACGAAGATACGTATCTGGTCAGTATTTCTTTTTTAATATGCTACACAAATTTGAGGACATGATTATCTGTGTTATAATGTGCAAATGATGAACCAGTTTTTATTGAATGCTTCTGGCCTTGACAGAAAAGGCCATGCTTTTGGGATTACTGTCTGACTCAGACATACACAGTTTTGCGATAAAGTTTGCTAAAGAGCCCCACAGTAATAATAATAATAATAATTAAGGACACTTGTATAGCGCTCTACTCCCTCTGCAGGGAGCTTAGAGCGCTTTACATCAATATCAATATAAAATGCAATGAATACACATACACATGTATGAATGCACATACACAATGAACATTAGTAATGTTCATTGTGTATGTGCATTCATGTTTGATTACCAGCGTTTAGGTCTGGTAGGTCTTTACCTACCATATAAAAATGGGCTTGTCCAGATCCAAGATTGCTGCAGACAATTATTTTTTTGTAATTGCGCAAGTCTTAATGTGGGCTAAGCAGTGGTTGTTATAATTTTTAATCTCAAAACTGCAACAATTGAGACATGCGATTTGTTATTATATTGGGCAGATTTTGTTCTTACATTTTATTACTGTTTGTTCATCATATTATAAGGCGCATAGGTCTCGGTCTGTGGAAAAAATATCGTCTTATATTCTGTAAAAAACAATAACTTAAATTCTCATTCTGCAAGTTAGTATTAAGAAAGAATTAAAAAAGAATAAATTTTTACCTGGCAGCATTAGAAACTGCCTGTTTTGAAATGTTTACTCTACAACAGCCAAACGCTGCAGGGTTGGGGTGTTTGTGTAGTCTTACATGCACCATACATATCACAAAGCACATCTCTACATAGGTCAAATATTTTTCATTAATTTTGGGGAGTTTCCTTATCTATCATTTTGAATGTAATCAGAAGGGAAAAGTTCCCAGGTGTACATTTTCACTGGTTTCTCGTATCAATGAAACTTCATCACTCATATTTTTTCGTGGGAGAGTTAAAGGAAAAGGTCAGTTGTTCATGTGCGCGGATGCATTCGCATCTCGTTGTTGCTTTTAGATCCCGTTCCGTGTGAGAGACGGCGGAACTCCAATGGAAGAGGACGATGCCCTGCTAACCGTCACCATTCTGCGCAACCTGTATCGCCCGTACTTTGACCCAGTACAGTACAACGGGGAGATCAGGGAACACGATGCTTTGGGGCAGTCCATCGTGAGGGTGACTGCTTTCGACAGGGACTCCCCGCAGGTAGGTTTCACTTCATTTTATAGTGACCGCAAAGATTTCCAGAGGGAAAAAAGAAGGTTTATATTCAATGAAGTGCTTTTCTTTGCACCTCGAAACCCTGTGTGGGAATAACAAGAACATACGGTATTTATACGGCGCTAAATCTTGATAAAAAATCAAATTGAAGCGCACACACCTGTTGAACATTCATAATGCAAAGACGAACAAGAAGATAACACACACACACACGTTTGAGAAATGAGAATATCAACAAGCCCAAAAAGATCCTGCGCTGTATTTTTTAAACAGAGTTTAATGAGGCATTTTGAAAGAGCGTAGCGTGCATTTGTGTTTGTAGCAACTTTAAGATGACCATCTCAGGTTATCGGCAATATTGTTCTTGTTTTGAGTCCTAAAGTTTTAATCCTTGTTAAATAAAGTTTTGGAGTCTTGATAGTCTTTGCACTCAAACTTTAGGTCTGGTGTAGGGCAAGCAGAAGCAGAATGTAACCACTTCTTGGGAGCACTGAACCAGGGCTTTGTAAAGAGGTAAGCACTTACCCCAGAGCCTGGCTTCGTGTAGAGGTAGAACAAAGGGCAAATCCTGCAAGGCTCACTCATAGTACATTTCTTTCTGACTTTTCAATAAAAGGTAGAACAAGAGGCAAAGCCTGCAACTTTAGTGCAAGGCTCATTTGTTGTACAATTTTTCTGACTTTTCACTAAATGTAAAGGTTGAACAAGAGGCAAAGCCTGCAAGGCTCACTCATAGTGCAATTATTCAGACTTTTCACATGCATTGGTAGAAAAACCCATATGACCTTGACTGTGTGCAGCCTGGAGCCTCTGACCTGACCTACAGCATTGATCAGAGCTCCCAGGGGGCCAGCTACTTTGACGTGAGACCCAACGGAGATATCGTGACTGTCAGAGACCTGGAACTGGACAATAGCAATACACGCACATACACGGTAAGATCTGACTATTCACTGGCTATGAGTGTGTGTGTTGTGTGCTTGCATGCGCATGCGTGTGTGTGTGTGCATGTGCATGCTTGTGTATGTGTGAATGTTGAACCTTGTTGAACCAGCAGTCCAAGGGGAGTGAATCTATGTTAGGCCGTCAGGAGACAACCAATTGAGGAGACACTGCACTGCTGCTGAATCACTTTGGTGGAGTTCAGTGGAGCCTGTACATAGGACACCACCTGCTAAGCCTCCTACTGTTGAGAATAATGTCTTAGTTGCGGAGCCAGCGTGAGATCCGTATTGGTCTGAGTCTATGTGACAGGGCTGTATTCTAAGCTTCCTTTCATAATGATATCCCGGCATTAACCAGGCCCGAGAACTACAGACACCTGTAGTGTTGGTCATGAAATTAGGGCAACACTCTCAGAATCGCATCTCCTAAGCGGATGAAGCTGGACTGCATGGTTTCAGTCTTCCCATTGAGCCCATAGCCACTCTGGCTAGGAGTCGGTTCAGGACAAAAGAATCGTTGCCTCTGATGGGATTCGAACCAGTGACTTCCCAGCCAGTAATCCTTGATTTTACCACTACACCACAGCGGCTGGTCATGTTACAGTAATGCTGTTACAAAGTATTATGGCGTAGCAGCTTTTGACATGATCGCTGAAGTATGAACATGAAGGTATGCTGCTGTTGTGTTTCTGCTAATCGAAAGTTTTTTTATTTTACTTTGTTCAGCTCCGTGTGAACGTGAGGGATAACGGTAGTCCTCAGCTTCAGGGCACCAACACTGCCACAGTGACTGTGACGGTGCAAAGAAACATCAACTGCCCACGACTCACCAACTTGCCAACAGATATGACTATCAATTACACAAGACAAGGGGTTTTCTTCACAGCAACTGCACAAGATCTGGACACTTCAGTGAGTCCACTTTACTTTATAGACATGCATATTTCTTTTCCCTCGGTCTCTCAGTTTACTGTCAATTATGAGCGCAAATGCGTCATGTTGCCATTATGCGCCTAAGAAATTTTAATGGTTAGGCCCATTAAGTCCGACTTCGGCTGGAGGAAATCCTTTGAAAGTATTTCTTGAAAAAAGACAGGAGAATGGACTGGTAAGGCAGAAATATAGTAGATGACAGTAAGCAAAGGGAAAAGGAAGAATCAAAGAGTGTGACAGATTAGAGGAAGTTACAAGCACAGAACTTCCATAAAGTGGGGGAACTATTTATACAAAAATAACAGTATTCCCACGGGGGGACATGCGTACTGAATTCATATTGAAAGAAAAAACACAAATACCGCATTTTACAGACTCTAAGGCGATACTTTTTTTTTCTCCAGATTGAGACTATTGTTCCTTATGATATGACTATTGATGTATCAAGAAACAAAATAAGAATTTTTGGTAAAATTGGGAGGGGGCTTATGATATGATGGTGCCTTCCGTAAAATATGGTAATCTGATTTCAAGTAGTGAAGGGAAAGTGCTAGTTAGAGATGGAATTACCGTATTTTTCGGACATGCTGGGCCTAGCTATTTCTTAGCATCTGTGCTCATATGACAGGAGACTGAGTGATCAAGGGAGGAGAAGGAAGAAAGAAGAAGGAAGGAAGAAAGAATGAGAATGAAAGTATAGAGAGAGAGAGATGCAGGTGCATTTGCCCACATACGAATCATGCTTTATAGCTTGGTGTTCTCATTATGGAAATAAGCAAACTGAAAATGGGTGACTGTCTTGCAGGTCTCTTACAACACCTTGACGTTCAGGTTGCTTGGGGATTTCGCCAACTCTGGTTTTACCATCAATAACGACGGTGACATACAAGTGGTGTCCAATGCCGTTGCACAAGATTCTGAAACCGAGTACAAGGTAAGAACAGTGCATTTTGTGTGTGGATGGTCATTACTCACTAATTGTCAAAAGCAATGGTACATTGCCTTTGGATTGAAAAAAATGGACCAGTGTTTGTGTGTGGCATGTTAAACAATGTTAGGTGCCTTTTTTTTGTAAGTGGTTTTTGTAAGTTTAGTGGTTCTGTTTTGGGACTTATTGGATGAGGCATTCTAGTTTGGTAGATATTGGCCAAATTCCTTTGCTTAGATATTTGTGTGATTATTGTGCTCATTTTTCTTAAAAGTGTTTAACGCTCTTAAAATGTAATCCATGTGACAATTCTATTTTGTGGATATTTGATATTGAGTTACTGGGGTAATTTCAACTGCATGCTATGGAGAAAAAACACCTCTTTATTGAATCTAAATGTATTTAAATGGTTTTAATAAGCGAGTTAAAACCACATTCTCAAGTGTGTGTGTGTGTGTGCGTGCATGTGTGCGCTCATGCCATTTTTGCACTGGATTCTAAAACAAGTGATAGCTATCAAAGTCGAAATGTTGATGTATGGGGTGACAAAATTGACCTAATGTTTTATCAAGAAATTGAGAATGCTGTTATGTCTCACAGGAAGGTACATGTGCCTCTTTCCCTTACATGATAGCATTTTACAAAATATTCTTTAATTTTGTTTTAAAATCACATCAATAGTAATTGTGTGAGCTTGTTCACAAGACAATTTTCACAAACCTATCAGGAAAGGAAGATGAACCCATGAAGCCACTGTAAAATCTCAATGAACTACTGTTTCAAATGTTATGCTATATTAAGTTAGTTTGAAAAACTGATTACGTTTGTATACATTTACTTTTTTATTCTTTCACCCTGATCTATTTTCTATGAAGAGCTTTCCCCCCCCCCCCCCCTTTGCTCTAATTCCATTACATATGCATGAACTTTTCTGTGTATATGTATGTATGTATGTATGTTGCTGTTGATGGGATGAAAGAGTGAGTGAAAACATGAATTGTGGGATGAATGAAGAGAAGGAATAAAAATTGTTGAATACCAAAACAAAATCTCAATGAACAACCAATATCACAAAACGAAGAGTCCTTGTTAATGTGACAGAATCATCCATTTGTTGCTGTTTGGCTGCATATTGTGTATGTGGAAATTGTTGAATACCAAAACAAAATCTCAATGAACAACCAATATCACAAACCGAAGAGTCCTTGTTAATGTGACAGAATCATCCATTTGTTGCTGTTTGGCTGCATATTGTGTGTGTGGAAATTGGATTAAAATCAGGATTGCTTCTTTGCTTTTGGCTGAGTATTGTCTGTATTGAGTGGGATGAAGATCTGAATGCATCTTTGTTTCTTTTTCCTTTTCTTTCTCAGCTGAACGTTGCGGTAGAAGATGGTGAATACACCGTGCCAGGGACGTTGACGGTCACAGTGTTGAGGAACGAAATCACGCCACGATTCGACAACATGCCTGCTTCTGAAGACATCGACCGCAGCATCTCTACCACGCAGACAATCTTCCAGTGCACCACCACAGATACTGACACAGAGGTCAGCAGCGGTTTGTCGTTTCTTAAAGACCCACCACGTCACGTGTCAAAATCATGGTTTTCACGTGTTTTCCCTCTTACAGTCCTGTTTACTCTACTCTTTTCAAGTAGTATTCTACTCAATTTGGACCTCTACTACTCACAAAACTGAAAATAATGCTCTTTAATTCTTGATTATTACTCATTTTCAGTGAACATTATTTGATGGTTTAATGAATGAAACTACGCATTTTGCACCAAAACTACTCATTTCAGCTATCCAGACTACTCAAGACTTGTGTAGGGGGTAAACAGGTCTGTCTTATAGCTGGTAAGAAATCTTAAGAAATCTTCCAAGCATAAGAGGGAATGTGACACGTGACGTGGGGGGTCTTTAATAACTTGCCTCATAATTATCTAATGCTTTGTCGGCTTTATTTATTTAAAAAAAATAATGTAATGCTCAAAGAGTGTTTAATGAACTAGTCAGTGAATTTTCTGTATTGTTTAACCGGTGACGCATGATCTGATGTAGTAGTAGTAGTAGTAGTAAAGTGAACCTGCCTATATGAAGACCTTGAAAAATCATCCAAACTAAAGTCGTAAGTGGGAGGGAGCTGTAATAGGGAAGTAATTTTAATACTTACAAAGAAGGGCAATGTCTCGAAGAAATAGGTCTTAAGTGGGAGGGAGTCTTAATAGGGGGGTTCCACTGTAGTAGTAGTAGTAGTAATCATAGTGATGAGGGCTTGATATGGACCTCGCAGCCCTTGTATGCCCTTTTATTCTTCTTTTATCTTGATTTTTGCTTTGTGTATTGGTGATTTGCAAAAAAGTCCCTACACTACAAATAAATGTTAAAAATAGGAATGGCCAATGTTTTTATTCGTCAATATCCTTGTAAAAAAAAGTATATTTGGATCTTCATCCAGAAGATTTTTAAACATATTAGATGTAGGTTACATTTCTTAACTCATTCAACACTGGCCGATTGCTTCCCTTTACAACCGTTCGACACGAATGTACGCTATAGCGTACATAGTGTAACCATTCACACTTCACAACTCAGCGAAGCCATGCAACCCAAACTGGTATAAAAGTGTTCCTCTATGGTCCCTTAATAGTTTTCAACCAATGAAATGACTTCTAGTCTATTTTTAGGACAGCAATGAATGCAAATGAGTCACTACCCCTCTCTTCGTCTTCTTTGTCATGCTTTTTTAAAAATCTGCTAATGATAACAAATTTACTTTGGAATTATAACATATGCTAGCTTTTATTATTATAAACAATACCGCAAATTTTCAAAACTGCGGTTAAGCATTATTTTTAAAATATTTTTTATGTAGTGATGCAAACCTGCCTAGTGTTGAACGTTTGTGTGAAACATGTACACTATAGCGTACATTAGTGTTGTTAAAATGTCCCATATGTGCCTTCCCAGGTCGAGAGGACGTAAAATCCAAATTCATTAGTGTTGTTAAAGTTTAGAGAATTCTGATCGCTTCTCTGCCTTTTGGCTAAAACAGTGATTCAGGAACATAAATTTTTGTTTATACCTTGGTTGGTTTGTTCAGCCCGTCGTACATGGCGAAAGCCGATACGCGACGTTAAACTGAACTTCCATCCATTAGTGTTGTCATGCTACTGTTCAATTCTGATCGCTTCTCGGCCTTTTGGCTAAGACAGTGATTCAGGAACATACATTTTTGTTTATACCCTGGTTGGTTTGTTCAGCCCGTCGTACATGGCGAAAGCCGATACGCGACGTTAAACTGAACTTCCATCCATTAGTGTCGAGAGAGTTAAGTTACAATTTGTGGACATTTGGAATAAGAAAACTGCTGAGTTGTGGAGACCATTATTGTCACAATAAGCAATGTTAATAATGTTGTGGAGAGAGTTGTCCTGAAGTCCATGAGCTGATTCTCATAAGTGCCTCTTCACATGAACTCGCTGCATCCATCTATAAAGAGTCATTACTTGGGTTAGGGCACGTACACATATGTGCAGAGATTCCGTGCGGAAACCCTTGCGCAATCCGTAAATAAGTCAAGTCAAGTCATGTTAAAATCATCTTTATTGAGGGTTAAGGAATAAGTAAAAGAAAGAAGGGAAAAGATTTGCGCACGTGTCCGTATTTCCCCCAATTCGTAAATCTTTGCCCTTCTTTCTTTTACTTATTTACGGATTGCGCATGGGATTTCCGCATGAACTGTGTACGAGGCCTTAGTGTGAGCATTTAGTAAGGAGTGGTTTATGCCTTGCTAGTAATGCAGTTTGGTAATAACCTTGCTGGTAAATTTACTGAATTGTGCCTTGGATGGTTAGAACGGTAAACTGAAATGTGATTATTCTGTCTTCAGGCCGGCTACGGAACAGTCAGCTACAGAATTGTGGGAGAAGGGCGGGCAACCAGTCTCTTTGAAGTGGACTCCTCTTGTCGAGTGACCCTGCGAACAGCTTTGCCCAACGACGATGTCGATCTGTACACCGTAAGGAACATTGTTAATCACGTATATTTCTCAAGCAGTGAAAGTGGAACTAAAACATTAAAAAATGACTTGCTTCAGTTTGTTGTCATTATTGTTTTTATTTGTATTATGCCTCTGCCTCTGTGAAAGTAATCTTGTAATCTTGATAGGATGTAGAAACGAATCTGTGGAAGTTTGTTACATTTGGCATGCTATCTTTGGCAATCCTGAGCGTCATGAGTTACTGGCCGTAAAGCAGTCTTTGTTGTTTTAATTATTTGTGCACATGACTTTTTTGTTACAGACATCCAGTTCATCATCTGTGTAATGTTCTATGCATACAAAATTCACTGCTTTACAATATAGTGTAAAAGAAAAGAAACAAGCGCGAAATCGCAATAGTTTGTGGCACGCGGTCTATTTTTACCACTCCAACCATGAGTCACCTCCCCTGGCTTTTCAATAATTTTAATCTGTAAACCAGAATGTTATTTCTGCACCATTTCGTAACTTTTTATATCTTTTGGAAAACATTTAAAACTATGTATCCTACTTATACTCATCAAAAGAAGCACCGCATACTCGTCGTGTCTGTTGTAGTGTCTATTACGTATGTTTATTATTTTGTACGCTTTTAAAATACATCATGTTAAAGAGCGGCCTCAATTTGAAGTGTAGCCTCGATTTGAAGTGCGACATTTTGTCAAAATGTGCGACGATTTTGGACCGACCGACAGACCGACCGACCGACCAACCGACCGACAAAGAGAGTTATAGGTTTGTGGCTTGAGCCACAAACAAAAAGATTTGAAATCATATAGAATTTTTTTTATTGTGGATTTTTTTTCATAATTGCTCGTGTATGTTGAAAATTGAAGATTTTCATTGTTTGAACCTTATGAAGAACTAGGCAAAGTTAAGCATGCAATATATTGGTGTGTGTTTTTGTGCGCAGGTGCTGATTGAGGCCAGTGACAATGCAGAGGCAGCCACCAGGTCCAGCACGGGCACACTGACTGTCAACGTCAACCACAACCTGTTCCCTCCCTCCTTCACTCAGACCAACTATCAGGACACCATTCTGGAGATCCAGGAAGTCAACGAGCCGTTTTTGACCCTAACTGCCAGTGACAATGACGTCAATGTGAGTTGACTTGTGGCAGTGCTGGTCGTTAGTTTCCATGTAGTCATCTATAGGAGGTCTGCTCTTCATCTGAATAATCCTAGGAATTGTTCAGTACCCAGGGAACAAGTAATTGTATGCTTTGGTTTTGTATGATTGGCTGGTTGCAGTTGTTCATGGTATGGCAGGAGTTCATACACATATGTTGTTGTTGATGTACCCTGACTAAAAGACTCCAGGGATCATCCCAACAGCTGAAGCACTTGAACACTATGGTACAAATGCATCAGCTAGGGATGAGAACATGTGTGTCACCGTTTTTGATTACCCCGCCATGTGGGCAGTCAAAATTGGAAATATGGTAACAGAAAATTGGAAATATGGTAACAGAAAACAGAAAATTGGAAATATGGTAACAGAAAATTGGAAATATGGTAACAGAAAATTGGAAATATGGTAACAGAAAATTGGATAACGGCAATGGTTGTGTTTGCTTTGGTGCAGGATCCATACAACACGTTGTACTACACTGCTGTTGGCAATGCCACCATCTTGGATTATTTTGGAGTCAACGACGACGGACAAATTGTCAGTCTGCGTTCCCAGTGGCAGTACCCGGACCGGTCTGAGACCAGGTTTGAGGTCAGTAGCATTGGCGTGTGCATGGACGTGGGTGTAAGCTATTTTTTTCACTAGTAAATTTTGTTTGTGTGCGTGCGCAGTGTGAACAGTTGAAGCATTTTTGGTGCACAGCATTGTGTAAGGTATATTTCTTGGTAATCATGATACAGTGGAACCTCCCTTATAAGACCTTCAAACATCATCCAAAATGAGGTCTTATAAGAGAGGGGTCTTATAAGGGAAGTAATTTTAATACTTACAAAGAAGGGCAATGTCTCAGAGAAGTAGGTCTTATGTGGGAGGGAGTCTTATACTGGGAGGTCTTATAAGGGAGGTTCCACTGTATCCTTGATTTTTAATGCGTGTAAAACTTATGGGAAAAATTATTGAAGTATTTCTTAACCCACCCCCCACCACCCACCACCCAACAAAAAAGAAGATATCTTTCTGTTAAAATGGTGGGGTAACTCAAAAATACATTCCATTCTGTATCAAAGTTATAGTGCATTATTAATACACATATGAAAGGGTGCCAGAATGATCAACTTAATTAATGATTGTGGATCCCAAAGAGAAGAAGAAGAAGTGTGTACGGTTTTGAGTAAAACTTTTAGAATGAAGTAATACTGCTTGCTTAGTGGCAGGATGAGTCATTAATCCCTTTTGTTTGGAAAACCTTGTTTGTGATGGTAGCAGGAAGGATTTTCCCCCCTTTTCTCTTAGGAAAACCTTGTTTGTGATGGTAGCAGGAAGGATTTTCCCCCCTTTTCTCTTAGGAAAACCTTGTTTGTGATGGTAGCAGGAAGGATTTTCCCCCCTTTTCTCTTAGGAAAACCTTGTTTGTGATGGTAGCAGGAAGGATTTTCCCCCCTTTTCTCTTAGGAAAACCTTGTTTGTGATGGTAGCAGGAAGGATTTTCCCCCCTTTTCTCTTAGGAAAACCTTGTTCATGATAAATACGAATTCGGGTAACAGAAACTCCATTGAAAAGATTGACAATTTGAATGAAAACTACCAAAGATGGAAGTATTCAGGCATCCTGAATGTCAGGATGTGCACATTTCAGAGAGGATTGTGGATTGCTGGCAGAGGATTTGTTTTGTTTCTAGTGGCAAGGTTTATTTCCCTTCTTTTTGTTGTTGCAGAGAGTGGTCTTAACTGTAAGACCATTTTTCACGGGTAGAATTAGTATTTTAGATGATGTTAGTCTTCAACTATGTGCATTTACTTCCCATCATTTGGCATGTTAAAGTATTAACCCCTTGACTGCCAGAGAAAATTGAAGAAAAAATCATTGCATAAATCATGCCATGAAAAAGACGACTGATAGAGCCAACCTGGGAAAATGGTCTGGGGATATAACTCTCTTGACTGTTTTAGAGCGAAAACCAGCATGTCAGTTATTCTTCTTCATCTGATGATGTCATCAGTGATGTCATCAAGTCAGTACGTACTACGCTATATGGCAGTCAAGGGGTTAATGTGGGTTTTTTCATGCTGAGAACTGATTCCAGTCTTGCCCCTGTACTCTATGAATCCTTAATGGCCATTTTACTGCAGTTTTCAGAGGATTGCACATCAGACAAATAATAATAATAATAATACATAGCATTTATATAGCGCCTGCCTTCAGAATTAAACTCAAGGCACTCACATTCACTGATTCACACGCAATTGGACTAACATACACCATCAATTCTACACATTAATTCGACCATCATCTAATTTACTGGAAAGTTACAGAGAGAAAGCTCTGTGAAACGAATAAGCTTTGAGTTGGGTTTTGAAAGCGGGTAGTCCTGATTGGCGACGGAGGTGAACAGGCAACGAGTTCCAGACAGAGTTCCAAATCTGATGCTTGAGTATTAAAAGCAAGTTGTTGTTTTTTATGTTGTGCAGTTCAATGTGAGAGTGGCGGACGGGGGAGGTCGAGGAGGCACCAACACGGCGACGGTGACTGTGACTGTGATCCGCAACAACCAGCCCGTGTTCACCAACACCCAGAATTACTTTGCTGATGTCTCCGAGAATGAGGCGGACAACAGCATTGTCTACAGGACCACCGTGAATGAACGAGACAACAGGGTCTGTGGCTTTTCTCTTCGATTGCTTGCAAGCTTCTGAACACACACACACACACACACACACACACACACACATACAAATAAATAAAAAAAAGAAAGTATATTCATGAGAAACTGGATTCTTGAATAAAACAGATTTTGAATAATTGACAGGATTTAAATTTATTAAAAAAACAAACATTTTGAAGCAATTGTTTGTTATAGGCTTTGAAAATGCTCTACTGTTATGTGAGACTGGATTTTGTTTTTATTGAAACCGTTTTTGCTTCAATTACATGATTTAGACTGTAAGCAAAAATAATTTGAAGGAACTTTTCAGTGTGATGAAACATGATAATGTTTTTAATTTTTTTTATAGTAATTTTGTTGCCAGATGAAAGTTCTTTTAACGCCCTCTGGCTTGGAACAGGCACATACATGACATTAATAACTATAAAGATAGTGGGACGATCCTGGAGGTACTGCAATACCAGGAAAGTCCCAAAGTCATTAGACTAAGAGGTTTGTTTGAAAGCTTTGTACGAATGTGAAATGCACTCATTCATGCATAATTTGTTACGTATTCTGAATACTGTATTGTCATGTTTGTCCCCAGAATCCTTTCAATGTCCTGCAGTACATGATGATCGGCGACGGCAGCGCAACAAGTTTCTTTGACGTCGATCAGAACGGTGGGGTTTTCGTTAGGTCCAACAGCGACCTGGAATCAGACACCTCCTCCCGATATGTGGTGAGCATTGGTGAACACAGTGTTAATTTTGACACACATCAACTCATTCGCATCGCAACGATTTTGAATTATTAAAAAAACTCACAAATCACTCCAGCCATACACACAAACAAAACATACATAAACAAAAGGAGAAATGAAAGAAGATTACGGGTTTTTACTTCATGTTTAGAGATCAGACTTTTTTGTGTATATATATATATAGACTGTGGTGCCAAACTTTAAGAAAGAATGATTTTACTGTATATAGACTTTATATAGAAAAACTCTCTACACTGATTGGTTTCCCCACAACAAACCAAGCTACAAAAGCAAAGTCAGAGGCAAAATTGTGGTCTAAGGGAGCGAAGCGAGTTTAGAAGTGACCAAGGTATGGTATACGCACAGATTTACTTCCCTTGAAGCAAATGCATCAAATTGACAGCTATCTATTAATTGCGGACATATATATCCGGAACGACTTGAATGAGTTAATGGGCTTCTCTGATGCTCAGAAGGGCCCTCTGACGCACTGGGTATCAGACCTGGTGCTGGGGAAGTGGGTGGATGCCTCATGCCTCCATACGGGGAGCTGGATTACCCCGCCCCCCTCCACAAGTCTCTCCCTGTGGGGATACCGGGGGGTCTTTTGTACAAATAGTTCCTCCACCTTCTGGAAGTTCTGTGCTAGCAACTTCCTCTTATCTGTCACTCTCTTTGACTGTGCCTTTTTCCTTTTCCTTTCTGTTATCTACTAATTTTCTGCCTTATTGACCCATTCTCCAGCCTTTTTTTCCGGATAATCTTCCGAAAACGGAATGTGTCGGCTGAATGCAGCAGGGACACCAGTGAAACCGAAGCCAGATGCATCATGTGTACCTGTCCCTATATGGCCTGGGAACGCAGCAGCAGAAGATTTGTTGTAACATATATTATTTCCCTCTCTCATCCTTCTACTCCACAGTTCCTTTCTTTCTCTCCCACACCCACACACATGGATCAACGCATGTGTCATCAATTACCATTATGATAATAATAGTACAGTGGAACCTCCCTTATAAGACATCCCATTATAAGACTCCATCCCACATAAGACCTACTTCTCTGAGACATTGCCCTTCTTTACCTCCCTTATAAGACCTCAGTTTGGATGATTTTTGAAGGTCTTATATGGGAGGTACCACTGTATTAATAATAATACAAAATACAATAAAACAATCCCCCCAAAATATAGAAGATGATGATTTGATTTCCTTTGATTTTTGCCCATTGTGTGCTGTTACAGGTTCGCCTGATGGTGCGTGACGGTGGCACCCCCAGGTTGTCAGACACTGCCACTGTGCTGATCACTGTGAACAGGAACAATTTCGCCCCGAGGTTCCTTCACGGCCGGCTGGAGAGAAGCATACCGTACAACGAAGCCATTGGCACAGAGATAGCGAATGTCAACGCTACCGATGATGACCAAGAAACATGCTTTGGGGTATGGTGGTGGTGATTGTATGTGCGTGCGCATGAGCGTGCAGGCATGCGTGCGTGTATGTGAAGGGATGGTACGAAGGATTTTTTTATTTTTTAATAAATGTTTTGGTGGTCAATAAGTCAATGGTACTCATTGTGCAGATTTTGTTGTGAATTAAGTGTTGCTGAGCAGCAAACAAATCCTGAGTCCATGTTCAAATCTCTTTCTGCAGTTCTTCATTGGACTTCAAGCTACCCCTCCCTTCCCCCTCCCCCCTCCCTTGTAAAAGAAAAGGCAATGAACTATGTTAGGGGCATAATATGAATTTTAAAAAAATCGGATGCATGTACAGAAGCAAGCATAATTTGTGTGTGTGTTGTTTTTAAGACTTTAATGATGCTTTGATTGTTACCATTTCACAAAGTTACCAAAGAGAAAGTGACAGTATTCCAGATGATATCCTTTTTGTATGTAACATATTGATTATATTTTTTCTTCACTTTTCTTGAATACAGCGCTCTGGTGTGTACGTCACCTACTCCATTCAGAGTGGCAACTTCGACAATAACATACAATATTTCACGATTGATCCTTACATGGGTGAAATAATCCTCCGTGAAAACCAAGGACTCGTCAGCATTCCTGGTGACAGATTTGTGGTGAGTTTTAATTCTATTGTGTTTGATTAATCTACTAAAGCTTAGACTTGTGGGATTATCTTGGTATCTCGTACATGACAGAAACTGCCTCTTGTGAACTGTCAAAAGTGCTGACGAATGCCAGAGCCACAGTTTCTTCATGTGAAGCTAGGGATGGTGTTAATTACAACTTCGTTCCCTTTCAAAGTCAAAGTCAAAAATACTTTATTATCATGTGAGGTGAAATTACAGCGTGGTCTCATACAAGCACAATACAAGCAAGGAAACACATTTGCATGCATTAGAAACGGAAACAAAACTGAGGAAAAATGGACAACAAATCATGCTTCGCAAGAAATTGGACATAGGGTTGGGTGTGTGTGTGTGTATATATGTCAGCAGAGGCTGTAAGCGAATCAATTTCCCCAACATTTTTTCTTCTATTTCTCACAGATGACGGTGATAGCCACCGACTGTGGTAGCCCAAGCCTGACTGGCACTGTCTCTGTGACGGTCAATATCATTCAAGACATCGACCGACTGGCTTGCACTTCCAGCCCTTTCGAATTTGATGCCTCAGAGAACGATGGAGTCAACGATTTTGTTGGCACAGTGACTGCAGGAGTAACCGGGGTAAGTGTCGTTTTCTTGAAACAACAAAAAGAGGTCACTTAGCTTTCCTGTTACCAGGTGTAGGGGGCAAAGATATTGCAGAGAAAGTATCTAGAAATAATATGAAGGAACCCCAATCCAATTATACTCGCACCTTGAGCTTAAAATAAAAGTGGCTGGATTATTTTCTTATGAAGCTAATGCAGACCTGTTTACCATCCCGATTTTGCCGTAATTTTTATGGGGGAAAAGTCAAATTACGGCTACAGGAAAAAAAAAATCCTAAATATAAAAAAAAACCCACTACAGTTGCGTCGGTAAGCGAAGCTTTTGAAACGATGCGGTGGAAAGTCATTTTGCGCCGTTTCCTTTTCTGTTTCAAAATGGCGTCCAAGCGAGTGAATTCCGAAGCTTCTGGTCGAAAATCAAAAGAAAATACATCAAAAGTGGCACCGAAATTCCGGGAAAGTTACCTCAAAATTACAGGAATATGTCAGTTCAGCACTAGGTGACGAGCATGTGTTCTGTGTCTACTGCTCGACGGACATTAGTATTGCACACTCAGATCAATACGATATCGACGTTCATTGGTCACGCGTTGGATTACAGGTTTTTTCCTCAAAATTACGTTTTTTTGTTTCAGAAATTACAACTTTGCAAAATAGGGGTAAACAGGTCTGCTAATGGTCAACTGAAATTTAAAAAAAAAAAGAAGATGGCAACGTTCATAATTTCTCCCTGTGAGGGCAGAAATGTGAATGTTGCCAAACAAATTTTCCTTTAATGTTTTATTGTTGTTGTGGGTGTTTTTTTCAGAACATAGCTTACACTAAGGTTGGATCTCCACCTGGCTCATCCTACTTTTCTGTGGATAATGGAGGTATTGTGCGTGTTTCGAATGAACTCACCAACGATCCCGCCAGCCTCCTCACGTACCAGGTTAGTGAATTATTCTTATCAGTGCATGAGTAGTCTGTGTAATTGTACATAAAGAGGAACTCATTCTTCCTCATAATCGAGAGAACTGTTATTCTTATCAGTGCATGAGTAGTGTGTGTAATTGTACATAAAGAGGAACTCATTCTTCCTCATAATCGAGAGAACTATTATTCTTATCAGTGCATGAGTATTGTGTGTAATTGTACATAAAGAGAAACTCATTCTTCTTCATAATCGAGAGAACTATTATTCTTATCAGTGCATGAGTATTGTGTGTAATTGTACATAAAGATAAACTCATTCTTCTTCATAATCGAGAGAACTGTTATCCTTATCAGTGCATGAGTATTGTGTGTAATAGTACACAAAGAGGCACTCATTCTTCCTCATAAACGTCTTGGAAACGTCTCTATGAATCTTATAATATGTCTCAATTACTTAATAACCCCACAAGAATAACACTACAGACCCAAACACTCATTGACCATATATACGTCACCAATCCTGGTCACATAGTTGAAACGTCTGTTCCTGTCTTCGGGTTAAGCGATCACTTCCCCATATGCTTAACGTGGTCAAAAAAAAGGCATCAGAATCCCCAAATGTTCTCATAGATGTGTAGCATTTCGTAGCTATAAATCCTTTAACCCTGAGCAATTCTTATATGATTTATGTATGGCCGACTTTTCTATTGTTTTTCAGTACAATGACCCAAATAAAGCCCTTGAAAAGTGGTATAATACCTTCATCCCAATATACGATAAACATGCCCCTTTTATAACCAAACGTGTCAAGCCTGAAGGTAAACCCCCATGGTTAAACGATAATATAAATGCGGAAATAAAGACTCGTGAAAGTTTAGTACAAACAACTGGTAAGGATGTAGCTTTTAAAAAGCAGCGAAACAAAATAACAAACATGAAGCGAGTTGCCAAAAAAAAGTACTTTGGCGATCTTATTCAATCTAAAAAAGACTCAAAATCTATCTGGAAAGCAATTAACCAATTATCCTGCAAATCTTCAACACACAGTACGCCCTTGTCAAACGATCTATCTGTTGAAGAACTCAACAATCATTTCTGTACCATAGCTGATAAAACGATACTAGCCGATCGAACTGGCTCTAACGATCTATTGTTACTGAAAGAGTACTGTGACTCCAAAAAATTAGGTCCTAAACTCAGTTTCCAGTTTATGGCTGTACATGAGGTATACCAAGAATTAATTCAACTCAAGCATTCTAAATGTTGCGGTTTAGATCATATTGATAACTATATATTAAAGCTATCTGCGCCTATTATCACTGACTGTCTTACCTATATTTATAACCTTTGTATTGAGAAATGCTGTTATCCCCAATTATTTAAAGATGCCAAGGTGATACCACTATATAAATCTGGTGACCCCCAAGATCCGTCAAACTACCGACCTATCTCTATCTTGTCTAACCTCTCCAAACCTCTAGAAAAGCATTTAAAACGTAACCTTCAAACATACTTTACCACACATGATCTTTTCCATTGTAACCAAAGTGGCTTTAGAGAAAACCATTCCTGCCAAACAGTACTCACTAATCTAATCGAACAGTGGCATTCCAATATTAACAATGACCTTCTCACCGGTGCCATTCTCGTCGACTTTGCTAAGGCCTTTGATGTTATTGATCATGGCCTTCTATTGAAAAAACTATCATTGTATGGTTTAACTCAAGATTCTATCGCCCTCGTTTCGTCCTTTCTATCTGACAGACGACAAACCGTCTCAAAAGACACTATTACATCTTCATTTCAATCAGTCAATTATGGAGTTCCCCAAGGCTCAGTCTTAGGACCTATACTCTTCACCGTTTATATAAATGACCTCCCCCTTCATCTTACTTCATCGTGTGAGCTTTTTGCAGACGACACCACAGTGTATAAAAATGGCAAAAATGCTGATTCAATCTGTTCTGGATTGCAGAGTGACATTAATAATCTAGTTGACTGGGCAGAGCAAAATCATATGGCCTTACACCCCAAAAAGTCTAAATTCATGTTAATCACAACAAGACAAAAGAGGCAAAACTTTAAAAATCAATTAAGAACACCGACTATCTATGAAAAGCCTCTAGAAGAAGTTACTTCACACAAATTACTCGGCCTATACATTGACAACAACTTATCCTGGTCAAAACACATGGACATTCTGTCCAAGAAAATTTCAAAAAAAGTATTTCAGCTCAATAGAATTAAACACTTTTTAGATCAACATACTCGTAGACTTTTTTTCCATGCCTATATCCAACCTGATATTGATTATGCATCAACATGTTGGGATTCAGCTAGTAAAAACACACTCAAACATGTTGAAAGACTATATAAACGCTCTCTTAAACTCATACTCCTTAAATCGTCATCCCTAGAAACCAATGACTATAAAGAACTTAACATTCTACCATTTGATTTGAAATGCCTACTAAATAAAGGTACCCTTATGTACAAGATCATAAATAAGCTAGCACCAAAATATCTTATTACTAAATTTAAAGTCCATACAATTCGAAGCAAAACCAAATTAACAATGCCCCGCCCCAGAACAGATCTATATAAATCATCCCTTACATTCTCTGGTGGTAAACTGTGGAACGACCTCCCTGATTATCTAAAAAATAGAACTAGCGTCTTTTCCTTTCGAAAATCTTATCACAAGCTCCTAATAGACAATCTTGTTTATTAGTAATGCTAATTAATGAGTTTTACTTCAAACGTTACTAATGCCATCAGCTATGTCTAGATTCTTATAAATCTCTCTCTCTCTCTCTCTCTCTCTCTCTCTCTCTCTCTCTCTCTCTCTCTCTCTCTCTCTCTCTCTCTCTCATATTCCCATGTTATCATATGTTTTTTTGTTTTTTGTGGGGTTTTTTTTCTTCCTTAAAATTGGGTTTATTCTGAAAAATTGTCATTGTCTCAAAATGGTTTCCCTTTTTTCGTACTCAATTTAAACTACCAATTCAAGTTCACCATTGTTAAGTATTATCCATGTTTGCTTTAAATCCCATTTTTGATTTCTTTTTCAATTATTTCATGTGCCAATTTTTGTTCCATTTTCTTGACTTGATTGTTTTATGTCAAATTTTCTTTGCTTGATGCATGGTATGAATGTGTGAGTGAGAGGGCAAGGTGTAAAGAAGCTATTGTAGCTTATCCTTTTTACCCTCAATAAAACATTCGTATTCGTATTCGTATTCGTATTCATATATGAGAGAACTATTATTCTTATCAGTGCATGAGTATTGTGTGTAATAGTACTGACCAGACTGTGACGTCACATCGTGGTGTAACATGTGTGTGTGTGTCTTGCAGCTGCTGGTTCAAGCCACACTCAGCGGTGTCACTGACCAGACTGTGACGTCACATCGTGGTGTAACATGTGTGTGTGTGTCTTGCAGCTGCTGGTTCAAGCCACACGCAGCGGTGTCACTGACCAGACTGTGACCTGCACTGTGGAGATCAGCGTCACCCGAAATGAGAACGGGCCACGGTTCCTCTTCGATATTAACATGAATAATTACCAAGTCACCATAAGGGACACCAGAGAGATTGGATCAGTCATCGAGAGAGTGTCTGCTGTTGACAATGACGGGGTAAGTGTGATCGGGGGCAAGAGTCCAGTCAAGTCAAGTCAAGTTAGAATTATCTTTTGACAGTAACGAATAGGCTAAACAAAGCCTTTTTCAACCTGCCGTCATAAAAAAACAACCCAAGAACTTGTTTGTTCATTTTAAAGATTGTGCAAAACATGAGCACCCTTTTGAATTATTCTTTGGTTAGTGTCTTCTATATTTGGGGGATGTATTGCGCCTTGAATATAGGCCAAAAGCCAGTCATTGTGAAATGAATTGTGCAATGCTTGTATGTGTTACGCCCAATCCATGTTAAATGGTTTGCCCAGTTTGTGAAATAGCCATTTTAAAACTTGCTATTTAGAAAAGCATCATGAATTAAAAATACTTTCCGTTCATAAAAGCACAAAGATCAAGAATTGCTTAAAATGAATGAGAAATCACACCGGTAGATGAGTTTAAAAAAAAATAATTCAGATTTAATTTAATAAAACATTTTTATCAAACAAGTGGCTCAGGTATGCCCCAGAGTAGCATTTGGTAGAGTTGGGGGTAAGAGGGGGCTGCAAATACAATGTAAAAAACATTGTTGCTGTGGAATCAACCCCAATAAATACCTGTGTGTGAACGGGAATTGAAAAAATGTGATATGCATTGTCCACTTCATGAACTGGGCAAAGCATTTTTGCCAATTTCATGAAATAGGCAATTTCATGAATTGTGTGTAACATATACATCTGCTCCGTGTGTTGCAGGACACCATTGCGTACTCCATTATCGGCAGTCAGCCTTCGACCTCGGCCTTTTTCCTCCACCCTTCTACAGGAAATGTCAGTTTGACCCAGTCTCTGATTGGAACAACCATCGACCGATATGTGGTACGTGAATGTTCGTGTCTTTGATCCGTGCTTGGTGAGAGGGCAGGTGAATGTTGAAGAACACGTCCCATATCTTGCAGCGTCTACGCTCATTCGTTTCACCAAAACACAATATCTAAAATAAACAGTGACTGCTGTATCGTTTAGATCAGCTTAAAACTGTAAAAGGTTAGAGGTACCTAGTTAGTTAGTCCCGTCAACAGCTATGGTTATCTCAGGACTGTCACCGCGTACATTTCAACCACGTATAGCAAAACACACATCAATGATTCTTAACAACGTCCCAAAACCTGAAAACAACAACAAAACCACGGTGCAATTCATGACATGGCATCTCCATCATTGTACCATATAGCTCATAATTTCACACAGTGCTGGAAATGTTGAGCCACTCTACTCTTTTTATCGGATTCAGATTTAAAAAACCAGTAAAAAAGGATAACAAACACATCCTAGTAAAAAACAAATATATGAAGAAGGCCATAATATAGGCCAATATGCACTGCACAATGGGCAACGTGTGCCCACTCAAGTGCGTAAGGTCTCACACATGGCCAGTGAACAATATAAAAAAAACCATGCATGTCATAAATTGTAAATGAGGATGGAGGGAATGAAAAATGGGGATGAGGGGCTACTCTTAGTTTAAAGCTCCCCCACCAAGACAAAGTGGAAGCCCGCGGGGGAGTAGAGGTACCTGGGGAGGGAAATACAATGTTTCGATTCATAGAATCTTCATCGTTTGTGCATTTCTTTATTTTAATTTTCCTCTCACAGAACCTCCACCCCTCTTTAATTCTTGGCCCCCCTTCCCCTTTGTCACAATTTTTCTTTTGTGTCTATTCTCTCCATCCTCGGTCATCTTATTTTTTTACCACACCCTTCTCTCCTATTCCTCTTATCTCCCTCTTCCTATCATTTTTCTTCTTGCATCTTTGCATCTATGACCTCCATCCCTTTTTTGTCTTCTCTTTTCGTGTTTTTTTGGGTGGTTTGTGTGCGTGTGCGCACGCATACATGTGTGAACATGTGTAAACACAGGGATGAATGTATGTGTGTGTACCGGTGTGTGTGTGTGCGTGCGTGCGTGTGTGTGTGTGTGGTTATAAGAAAAATATTTTCTTTTTCAATTCATTATAAGAGAAAGAAGCATATACTAGTGGTGTTGAAATCATGTTGAAGCAATGTTTGTGTGTGTGTGTTTAATATAGCATTTGTCTTTTTAAAAACTTTCTGTAAAACAGTAATTTTTTTTATGAGTATGTTACTTACACATAAAAGATCGTTACCTAACACACACACACCTAAAAACAATTAAAAAAAAAATCGTGATGCCTTTTACACTGGTGTTGCTGCGTGGTGACAGCTCACGGTGCAAGCCAGTGACCAACGCAGGCCCATCCCCAACTTCGCCCAGGCCTCAGTCATCGTGGATGTCCAGCGTGACCGGAACAACCCTCAGTTCACATGCCCCAACCAGTTCAACTCTCTCAGTGAAAACGCTGACAACGGGGACTTCGTCGGGGTTGTCACTGCCTCTGATGGGGACTTGCAGGTGGGTGTGCTGACCATAGCGTGTGCGCGCGCGCGCGCGCGCGCGCGTGTGTGTGTGTGCGCGTGTGTGTGTGTGTGTGTGTGTGTGTGTGTGTGTGTGTGTGTGTGTGTGTGTGTGTGTGATTCACAGGGATCAACAGGGTGCTTACAAGTATACAACTGTCTTGTGGTTTTCATGTCATTAACTTTTAGCACACTGCATTCTTTCTGACGTTCCGTACTCTGCCACTGCATTCTTTTTGAGGCAGTGAAAAACGCCTACACCCACTTGATTAAAAATGCTGTCATTTTCTCTATGTGCGGTGTGCAGCCTTGATTATTGGAATACTAATAAAGAAATGAGGGAGGAAAGTTTTGATATAATGCATTTTGTTGCCTGTGCATGTTTTCTTGTTTAAAAAAAATAAAAAGCAAAAACAACGAAATGAAAGTGTTGACTTACTGTTTCAGCACTGTCAGAATGAGTACAGAATGCTTCTGAGTTTGCCCACTGACTAATAAAGCCATGTCAGGGATCACTTTTAACAAAATATTTCATGGAAATATTAAGAATATTATGAAAGACGAAATTTTCTTCAAATTCAATAGACCTAGTAGTCGAAATCGGCACTGAATCACGATCACGGCTCGAATCGATGTCGGATCGTCTTCTTCAAGTCATACTGACACTGCCTACCCTCCCTCCCTCCTCCCCCATCCCCACTCTCTTCAGCACTATGATCTTCTACGGCTCATTCACTGTCGATATCCGACCTAACAAAACCTAAAAATGCATTATCTAAGCAAACATTGAAGATAATATCCAGTCCTAAAGCTTTGCCAACACGAAAATCTTCCATGTGTGATAGGGAACTTGACTTTCTGACCGAACAAAACTTTGAAAAATTCAATACACAGTTGAAGACACAAATGGCGACTAACTGGAATGGAAGAGAGCAGCTGAGCCTCGTTCTGAAGCGAAAGTAAGGTTGTTTCCATTTTTAGTTACGGAAATAATGTCCGCGAAGCGATGATTTTGAGTACCCTTCTGTGGGTGCATGTATGCGCCTGCAGCTGCAGGGGAAACTATCGGCTCGGCAACTGAATGCGCCTGCAGCATGCTAAAGGTTAACAATAACCTGTCCCATAATATATTAATGGCTCAACTTCATTTAGCGTTTCTGATTATCTCCATGCAAGGAGAGAGCGAGTGTGTGTTTGTGTGTGTATTAGTTCTTTCCGACGCTGTGTGTCTGTGTGTGTGTGTGTGTGCGTGCGCATGCATGTATGTCTGTATGCGTGTGTGTGAAGGACCTAGAGCCAGCCTAGCTATTTTCACTGACATTGACTCAGACATGCTCTCTCTTTCTCTCTCTCGCTCAAAGGCCACAATGATACGCTCTCTCCCTGTGCATTAAATTGTGCGCAGGCTTACACAAGTACCGGACCCAGACCCACGCAGGTATGGCTCCAACCCACCTGCGTGCGCATCTCGACCATTCCAACGGAAGTGTCGCCATCTTAGTTCTTATTTGTGTGTAAACAAAGTGAAAATGTTATCTAAATGTGTAAATAAAACATCCAGATGTTATAAATACAGTTTAGATTAAGTTTCGAATGGGAACAGCCAAATACGCAGCATCGATCTGGCATTTTTCAAAAAAAGGTAAGGACTAAGATGGCGGTCTCCCTAATATGGCGCTCCTTGTGGCCGGATATGACGACACGTGGGTACCAGCAATAGAAAAACACAACTATATCCACAAGTCATGTAAGACCATAAGGGAAATAATTTAGTAACAAAAATAATAAGCAACGCAAGCTGCTCTCTCTGGCATTCATCTTCTCTTAACCCCTTCACTGCCAGGGAAAATTTGAGAATTTGTCTATTTTAATTATAAGATATGAAACAGACCTGGCAAAATGGTCTGGATGTATATCCCTCCTGGGTGTTCTTAGCCAAGAAACAGCACTCCAGAGTTTGTGACATCAACAGTTATGACATCATACTGCCCATAGTAGACAGGGGCTGGGAGGGAAAGGGTTAAGGGCAAAACTGTATTTTTGCAACCCCCCCCAAAAACAGCCACGGCCTTATTGTTGATATCGTGGTGTTGCAGGGTCAACTGGTCTTTGAGATTGTGGGCAACAGCACTGGTCCGGCTTTCTTCTACTTGGGTGCTCCCAACGTGCAGTCTTCAACCACAGCCACCATCAGTGTGCGCGTTCTTAACGACGCTTACATGAGAAGAGATCAGTCGATGGAGTATCAGGTAGGTGATCCTACGACGTATTTTCACTCTTCCGTGTTGCAAGGTTAGAAACGTACAGGAATCATAGAAGTAAATGAAGAAAAAAATCCTGTTTTTTTAATTTTATTGTAGTTTCTGTGGTTTAATTTTTGTGTGTGAAGTTAAGTCAAGTCAAGATGATCTTGACTTAACACACTTGACATGTGTGTGTGTGTGTGCGTGCGCGCGTCTTCTTCTTGACTGTACGTGGCCACAATCAACAGTGTGTGAGCGTGCGTGTGTGTGTGTGTGTGTGTGTGAAAGACTTCTCTTTCCAGTGAACAAAAGAAACGTCTAGCAAAAAGCAACAATGGCACTTCCTTAAAATTGTCTGCACATGTTCCATCAACTAACTACACCTATGCTTTACAGCGTGCTCCCATCTTCTTTATCCTGAAAATATGTTGTTGTTTTTCAGTTGACACTGATAGTGTACGATTCAGAGTACCCTGACAGGCAGGACGCCTGCCAAGTGAGGATTCCAATGTCGCGAAACGAGTTCCCTCCGCGACTGAACTCAACCAATTACATGGTCACCATTCACGAGTCCCTTACCCCGGGCGAAGAATTCTTCACTGCGATTTCTGCTTCTGACGATGACAATGTGAGCTTTATGTACTATAGTCTGATTTTGTTCTTATAGTTTCTATCTAAGTTGTTGCTTATATTATTATTATTATTATTATTATTATCATTATTCTGCTTTCCCAGGCCATATGGCCATAATGGGTAAAGTACATATGTTTCCGGTTTTCAGTGTTCACTGGTCTCCCCGCTGCGTACAGCCGACACATTCCGATTTTGGAGGAGCTCAAAGGAGAAAAATTATTTGGAAGATATTTCTTTTGAAAAAAGGCAGGAGAATGGGCCAATAAGTCAGAAAAATAGTAGATGAAAGGGAAAAGGCAGAGTCAAAGAGTGGCAGATTAGATGAAGTTACAAGCACAGAACTTCAAGAAGGTGGAACTATTTTAACAAAAGACTCCCGGTATCCCCGCAGGGAACTGATATTATAAAGCAAAGCGTGAAGTAAACAGTATTGCCTTGTAGTCCATGAAATGCGGTGCATTTCTGTCAGTTGCTTGAGTCAAACTTCTATACACACTTAAGTACCAGCCACACGTCCACTAAAATCGTACGACTGTACGATACGATTGGATCACGTGGTCCCCAAGAACAAATGTGGGTAAAGGTCAAGATGTGCCACCCCCCCCCCTACATTTCTCGGTTAATTGTATTTTTCCGTTTTTGCCTTTCTTACCATACATAAAGCTGTATTTTAGGAACATTTTTAGCTAATAACCTTTTTGGAATACTAACCCTAGCCCTAACCCTAACCCTACCCCCCACCCTATAAGACGGAAAAACGCAACGAACCACAACTGTGACAAATCGCGGTGTACTGCAGTACATAGTGGGGGGTAGGGTTAGGTTTAGGGTTGGGATAGGGTTAGTATTCCAAAAAGGTTATTAGCTAAAAATGTTCCTAAAATACAGCTTTATGTTTGGTAAGAAAGGCAAAAACATAAAATTTCAATTAACCGGGAAATGCAGGGGGGGTGGCACATCTTTACCTTTACCCAAATGTGATTCGCGCTTCGAGATCATGTGATCGAATCATATCGTACAGTTGTACGATTTTTTGCTGGCGTGTGGCTGGCCCTTGTTGTTTTGTGGAAAAAAAGACGGCTCTATCTTGCTCAGTAAATGCTGCTGTTGATTGAACTCATTTTGTTGACATTAGAATTAGTTATTCACCCTGCTAGCTGTACAGAAAATATATGGGGTAAATAGTGTTATAACATTTGTGTTTCTTTCTAAGAATTGCAATGCAGTCTTTTCAGACACATCCAAGAATTTATAAGAAATCTTAACCTCTTCACTGACCCATCATGGATATGTCCGTCAACTTCCGTTAGCCAGTAAACTGTCCCATCACGGAAATATCTGTCATAGGGTTATTCTAAGAGTTTCCCTTTTCCTATCCATATGCTTTTAACAGTATATTTGAATGCATGTCAAAGTTTTCTCAAATGATGGTATGTTCAATTCCCTTTCCGAAAAGTATAGGTTATATGCACTTTTATTCAGCAGTTTTTGCGATGGACTCCGCAACCTAAAATGGCTTGGCAAATAGTTGCCTCAGAACAGGAAACGGGCTGGGCAGTGAAGGGAGTTAAAGTTTTCTTGAAATGGTGGTGAACATTTTCAGTTGCAAAGGGTTTGTTTTAGAGGTTTTACACTATTTGGAAAAAGACGCATCTTTACAGGTGTACTTATGTTTTCAATCTTGACTATTGCGTTCTGTATGCTGCAAATGTTATGTCTTGTAAGTCCATGGATCGATAAAGAGGGCTGAGGCCGTCAAAATATCTCATTCTGGTTAACCCTTTCACCGCCAGCCATATTTCAGCCAAAAATGTCCATTAAATTAACCTGGGTAGAGAACAAAATCCATCTGCAGTATTGGGGATTCTTCTGTGACATATAAAATAAGGTCTATCCTTACTTCCCCAAACTAAGACAATAGGGTATTTGGATAACAGACCCCAATTTGATGCCTTTTAGTGACATAGGTGTTAAATCACTGTGGTGCTAAAATGCGACATTGGCGGTGAAAGGGTTAATGTGGTGGTTTAAAAAAAAAAAAAATTGTGTCTATAAGATACATTTGTTTGTTTCCCCCTGTGGGGATACCGGGGGGTCTTTTGTATAAATAGTTCCCCCACCTTCTGGAAGTTCTGTGCTTGTAACTTCTTCTAATCTGTTTGACTCTGCCTTTTCCCTTTGCTTACTGTCATCTAATATCTTTTTTGGCCTTACTGGTCCATTCTCCTGCCTTTTTTTGAAGAAACACTTTCATAAAGATTTCCTCCAGCCGAAGTCGGACTTGCTGGGCCTAACTGTTTCTTCGTTAGGCGCATAACAGCAGCATGGCGCACCTGCACTCATAATTGACAGGAAATTGTTTGTTTATGATGACAGGATGTGCTGCTGTTCAGCATTCTTGCAAATCAACGAGGGGAATACTACGCCATCGATCCTTTCACTGGCTTCGTCAGTCTGGCGAAAAGTCTGATGGGGACCACCCACAACCAGGACGTTGTGAGTATTTATTCATATTGAGCCTTGTGTGACAAATAGTAAACATAATGATGAGTGTGCGTATCGTCGCTGTCCGACGCTAACCGTGTACCTACACAATCAGTGATTTTACAGGAGCATCAAAAAACATGTTGTCGTCTGCTACAATGCCAATTCCCATTTGATATACGCTTAACTCTTCTTCTTTACCGATGACTAAACATGTGACACAATAAAAGTTGCATTAACACCCAAAAGTTTTGTGATAATTCAGTTACACGGTTAGTGCATCATGTTGTCACGATGGGAGATACGACAGCTGTGTCGCAGCTGCCCGCAGTTACACGCTTAGCGTTGACAGTTACACGCTTATTGCGTCAAAACCAGCGACAACCAGCCACATACACGATGATTTCCGCGGTATCATGTGACAAATTTGAGCATTTTCCTTGGTCGCAGACACCAGATATTTATAGAAGACCTGTGTGAGGTCACTGGAAGGGGTTTCAGTGAAAAATCTATTTTTGTCAAATTTTGTAGATACACGGTTAGCGTCGGACAGCGACAATATGTGCCTGCGTTTGTGTATCTACCATTATGTTGAACTAACTTGCAATCTTGATGCACCCCCCCCCCCCCCCCCCCCAAAAAAAAAAAAAAAAGAAAGAAAAAAAAGATAATTGAGTGTTCAAACTGATGTTTTTTCCCTCACTAATCAATATTATTTTCAGTCGGAAAATAAAATGTGCTTCTTTTAAAATAAACACAATCATATATTACAAATACATCAAATAATCTTTATTGTGGTATTATAGATTGAAAAACAACAACACTGTGCTTATTTAAACATGTGCTTTTATTTATAACTTTCGTTCAAATGACAAGCTTGGATTTGCCTTTGTCCAGGGTCTCTTTGTTCATGAACAAACTCGCCAGTAAAATGATATCGCATGTTTCCTTCTACAACCGAATAAAACTGATGACTATAAATTCAGGTAAAGATTGGGTGGCCACAGGTACACTACCGTAATTCAGGTAAAGATTGGGTGGCCACAGGTACACTACCATAATTCAGGTAAAGATTGGGTGGCCACAGGTACACTACCGTAATTCAGGTAAAGATTGGGTGGCCACAGGTACACTACCATAATTCAGGTAAAGATTGGGTGGCCACAGGTACACTACCGTAATTCAGGTAAAGATTGGGTGTCCACAGGTACACTACCGTAATTCACAGACTACAAGCCGCTTTGTAATATAAGCCGCACCCCCTACTTTTAAAAAAAAATCTGAAAAAAGTAACGCATAAGCTGCGGAAGCGTGGCGATGCACGATGTACGCCTCCGGTTGAGTCTAGAGTTGATCGCGGGTGTTTTGGCTGCCAAAACGAAAGTGTCGGACCGCGAAACAGATCGTCATTTTGTGAAAATATACCAAAATCAAGGTGATTTTTTTTTCATCAATCATGAACAAGGCCACAGATCAAAGGTCTGAATCAAGCATGCCACTGAGTTGAGTTTACTTTCACTTTCGGTAATGTTTATGCCGCGGCACTGTACTAGCCGCAGGGGGGGGTGTTACAAAAAAGTTGCGGGTTATAGTCCGCGAATTACGGTACTTTTATTTACTACGGAAATGTTTGCTGTTTGCTTGTTTAGCTCACCCTTCAAGTGAGAGACCAGAGGCCACGAATTGAGCAGACAGACACCGCAACCTTGACTGTGAACATTGAGCGAGACGATTTCGACCCACGGTTCACCAACTTGCCCAGGACGATGTCGGTTACCAGGAATGACGCCGTCCCTTCTGTCATCTACACAGTTACCGCTACTGACCAAGACCTTGAGGTAAGTAGATCATCCAGCTTCTTTGTTTAAGACAGTATGCTGGCGTGAAATGTGTTCATGCAGATGCAAGCACATGTTTTGTCTGTCTGTGTGCGTGTGTCGGTTTTTTTCTTTCTTTTTTTTTCCCAGAGGGAATGGGGGGGGGGGGGGGGGGGGGGGGGGGGGGGGGGGGGGGCTTCTTGTCATTTACATTTGAACACCTGTTGCACATTTACATTTGAGAGAACTGTGTCTTGATAGTGTATATCTTTTTTTTTCCAGAGGGAATTGGAGGAGGGGGGGGGGGGGGGGGGGTCTTCTTGTCATTTACATGTGAACACTTGTTACACATTTACATTTGAGAGAACTGTCTTGATGGTGGATAACTTTTTTTTTCAGGAGCGTATCAACTACGAGCTGGTGGGTAACTACCCGGCGATGTCCTACTTCAGGGTGGACTCTGTTTCTGGAGATGTGACCATGTTCAGACACCCATCAACGGACAGCCTGCTTCTGGAAGAGTACAAGGTAGGAAATGGTCAACTTAGTCATGAATAGTGAAGAAAACTTAGTGGTCTGATGTGCTGTTTGCTAGCTCCAAATCCAACAGTTCCAGAGATTGTGGGTTTAAATCCTTTTTATATATATATATTTTTTTTATTGAATTTTTTTTTTTTTTTACATTTTAAAGTACAGAACATAAACATAACTAAGAAAAAATAATACAAACCATATGACAAGAATAACACAACACATACACATACAAACATATACGCATGCATATATTCACACAAACACATACGCACACCCGCACGCACGCATGCACAGACACGTATGCACACATATACTACATTACTGAGGTTAAATACCGTAATAAAGAGGTACATTGAATCATCAAACTTTCAACACACTGGACGTTGAAAAACGTGGGTTCAAATCCTACCTGTGGCGTTTTTCATGAAAAAAAGGCGACCGCTGAGGGCACCCAGAGTCATGACCTGGGTGCAGCCCAGCCCCCTTAGAGTGACAAGAGTTAAAAGCTGAAACACTTGATTAGGAGGGGTTCTTCATAGGGAGGGCTTCTTCTATGAAGAACCTATTGTTGTCCAGCTCTGCGTAGAGTTTCTTTGCAAACTGATGCATGATTCTGTGAAATAACGAACATCAGATGTTACTTATGCCTGATGTTTAAAGAAGAAGAAGGAAAAAAAAATAACACAGACACACACACAACACCCCCATCACAACACACACACACACGCACACGCACACGCACACACAACGCACACACACACGCACGCACGCACACACACACACACACACACACGCACACACACACACACACACACACACACACACACACACACACACACACACGTACACATGTATAGTCATGCACACACAACCACACACAACGCACACACGCACACACACACACACACACCACACAACACAACACACACACACACACACATACACACAGTCATGCACACACACACACACACACACACACACACACACACACACACACACACACACACACACACACACACACACACACACACACAACACACACACACACACACACATAGTCACACACACACACACACACACACACACACACACACACACAACCACACACACACCACACAACACAACACACACACACACATGTATAGTCATGCACACACAACCACACACACACATGCACACATTATTTTTCTGTCTGTGACTCGTGCTCATTTCCACCATCTTGAAAGGACATTATTCCTTCTTTTTTTTTCTTTTTTTCTTAGTTTGCGTTCCGACTGTATTATCTCTCTCTCTTCACAGCTCGTGTTCATCGCCTACGACACAGCCTACCCCAACAACCAGGCCAGAGACAACCTCACCATCACCTTCATCCGCAACCCTCAAGATCCCGACTGCGGATCTGGCTTTATTGGCCAAACATTGAACACAGAGAGTCTGCCTGGAGCCGTGCTGGCCACCGCTCAAGCCTCCGATCCCGATGGGGTGAGCACGTAGGCCTGCGCTGTTGTTTGGACCGCTTGTGCAAAAAGCGGTTCTGGGGACCCTACGGGTGGTCACTTTTGCGGCTTGTTTTACTTGAAATTGAACAAAGGGTGAACACCCACTTTTCTAATTAACTCCCCTCCACCAAAGTTGATTACGATACCAATCTCCTCTCTTGGCCTCACTATTTCATTCTTTATTTTACTTGGTCGAATAGAAGGCGTAATCTCTTTTTTTGCCGTAAGGTAAGAACTAGATTTTAAACCATGAAAGAGAACATGTTTAATGGAATCTTTGTCGCACAATATATTTTTTATTGGTGGTTGTTTGTTGTTGTAGCTGTTGTTTTCTTATGACCTCATATTTATGCATACATCGGTATCGTTAAAAAGTACGGGACTTTCCTGGTGTTGCACTGCCTCTGGGCATTGCCTCCAGGATCGTTCCCACTATCTTTATATCTACTAATGTCCCATTATATGTGTCTGTTTCAGACCGGAGGACGTTAAACAGATTTTCATTCATTCTTATAACCAATAAAGAACTGTTATGATGTGTGACATGTTTTGTTGTGCTTTCAGAACACTGTCAGTTACAGTTTTGGTGAGACTGACGAACAAGATCGAAACTTGTTCCTGATTGACCGGGCTTCTGGCGACATCATTCTGAGGCAAACTCTGTCTGGCCTGTCATCCGGTCAACAGTTTACTGTAAGCAGTCCCTCTTTGTTGTTTGTTGTATGGTCCACTGATTAATTCACTGTTTTGATGGAACGTTTTGATGGGTGGTTGTTTTACTAATCTCCATTGTTTGGTTTGTTGTCTGTGTGTTTTAGCTTTGTGTACTTATGTCGTCGTCTTCTTCTTTTTCTCTTTGGGGCCCACGATCATTACATGATCATTCTGGCACCCTCAGGAAGAAAACAAAAGACTGAAAAAAGGGGAGTCGGTTCCATTTCATAAAGGGCTTAGGCTGCTGCATGGACATAGGGGCGTTTATATTTTAGTGACTCAGCCAGCTCGCGCCTGCTGATCGGGTTTGAGCGTGATGCCGCGTCCTGGAAATAATGTGTAGTGGGAGAGTCGGATGGGGTGGGGTGGGTGGGTGTCTTTATGGGGGTATCTTTATGCTTTTTATTAATTTTATTATTTTTATAAGTAATGTTGGAATGTTTTAACTGTGGACACAAAGAAAATCGAAATAATGCAAAAACCAAAATGAGGTAAATGCTTAACTTATGGCTAAATTTCTTTCTGAATTGAAGTATTATGTTGTGTGTCCTTCAGATTTGGGAACAGTCCGATGTATAATGTATCATATTTTTCTGACTATAAGGCAGACCGAGTGAGACCCCTCCGTCTTATAATATGGCTGATAATATAGTAAGATAATATAATAACAAAACCTGAATTTTGTGTACAATTTGGGGTCGCGCCTTATAATAAAGTCCACCTTATTGCCCGAAAAATGCGGTACAGTGGAAATCTTGCAAACCAAAATTGAAATAATTGAAATTTCATTTTTTGAGATAAAGGGAGTTTTGTCATAAGAAAGGTTACATTGAGACCAGAAATTTATTGTGAATGGTTTGTTGGTTTTTTTGTGGTACCCATTTTTTAGTGATCTGGTTTCCACTGTATAGTCCCAGTGAAGGGAGGCCTTGTTTAACGACAGCAATGGTGTGTGTGTTGGTGTGTGTGTGTTTGCGTACATGTGTGTGTGTGTGTGTGTGTGTGTGTGCAGTTCACAGTGATAGCCTCGGACCAGGGCCTGCCCTCTCCCAGAACCTGCACCATCACAGTTCAGTTCACCCTGGGCACAGATCAGCCCCCGCAGTTCCTGTTCAACAAAGCGCCCACCACTCGCTACACGTGGAACATTTT
Source organism: Phymorhynchus buccinoides (assembly GCA_017654935.2). Taxonomy (NCBI): domain Eukaryota; kingdom Metazoa; phylum Mollusca; class Gastropoda; order Neogastropoda; family Raphitomidae; genus Phymorhynchus; species Phymorhynchus buccinoides. The sequence goes on from CM065680.1 coordinate 28,298,428, forward strand.
GGAATCGGCCTATCAGGATGGATCTCGTTATTTCCAGGTTGACGCAAGGGATAGCGACCTACAGGTAACTAGTAAACTAGACTGTTAGTGTTATATGGCTGTTTGGAAGGCTCTCACGTCTTATGGCTGTATGTCTTATGACTGTGTGGGGGTAACGAGCAAACTAAAACTGTTAGCTGGCAGTTAGGCAAACTCTCACGTCTTATGGCTGTATGTCTTATGACTGTGTGGGGGTAACGAGCAAACTGAAACTGTTAGCTGGCAGTTAGGCAAACTCTCACGTCTTATGGCTGTATGTCTTATGACTGTGTGGGGGTAACGAGCAAACTAAAACTGTTAGCTGGCAGTTAGGCAAACTCTCACGTCTTATGGCTGTATGTCTTATGACTGTGTGGGGGTAACGAGCAAACTAAAACTGTTAGCTGGCAGTTAGGCAAACTCTCATGTCTTATGGCTGTATGTCTTATGACTGTGTGGGGGTAACGATCAAACTAAAACTGTTAGCTGGCAGTTAGGCAAACTCTCACGTCTTATGGCTGTATGTCTTATGACTGTGTGGGGGTAACGAGCAAACTGAAACTGTTAGCTGGCAGTTAGGCAAACTCTCACGTCTTATGGCTGTATGTCTTATGACTGTGTGGGGGTAACGAGCAAACTAAAACTGTTAGCTGGCAGTTAGGCAAACTCTCATGTCTTATGGCTGTATGTCTTATGACTGTGTGGGGGTAACGATCAAACTAAAACTGTTAGCTGGCAGTTAGGCAAACTCTCACGTCTTATGGCTGTATGTCTTATGACTGTGTGGGGGTAACGAGCAAACTGAAACTGTTAGCTGGCAGTTAGGCAAACCTGCATACATCTGAGTTGTGACTTTTAAGTCATCTGTTTCAAAGCTGTTTGTCTAATGACTAAGGGTGTCTTATCTCTTTTGTTAAACAGTCATGCTCAGAGAGTCAGACAAACACATACAAATGCACACACACACACACACACACACACACACACACACACACACACACACACACACACACACACACACACACATGCACACACCTATGCACACACACACTTACATACACTCCATGTTTTCCTCTCTCTCCCTCTCTTCCCCACTTGTATGCTATTTCACCACATGAGAAATGTTGTGTATTTCAGGGCACTTTGATGTACCGGGCCATTGGCAGATACGAAGCTCCCTACTACTTCGCAATCAATAACGATACTGCGGACATTTCCATCATTAGAAACTTGATGTCTGACAACGACGTGGATTATGAGGTGTGTAGAGCTGTCAGAATGTGTTGAAACGAATGCGTCAGAATGCACTAATTCAAGCAAGGGTACATGTTTTTTGCTACAAAGCCCAGTAAGGATTTTTCTTTCTTCCCTTTTTTGTTTGTTGCTTGTCAGGTTTAACCCTTGCAGTGTCTGGTTTATATTAATTTGTGTCCTGCACTGCCTAACTGCAAACAGTTTTGGTAACAGTTTTGGTTTAAGCCCTTCCCTGTCTGGTCCTGTGTCTACTATCTGGTGTACGATGTCATTGACGATGTCATAACGTTTGATGTCATAGCCCTGGAATGGTGGTTTTGGGTTTAGACAGGTCGGGAAGATTTATTTCTAGACCATTTTCTCAGATTGAGTCTAACAGGTCTCTTTAAAATTTTATATTTAAGAAAATCGATCATTTCTGGCAGTGAACGTGTTAAATAAAATTTTATTGACACTTTTCCTGTGTAATTATAACAATCCTGGTAAATTAGGTAATTTTCAACTAATGTCCATCAAAATAGCAAACTAGAAGTAAGCATAGTTAACTTATAGTCTAGATGTAGTAGATCCCCATTAGCTTCATTACCATTTATTGGGCGCAGCTAAAACTGATCTAAAAAAAAAAAAATGAAATCTTTTTGGGGGGGCTTTTTTTTTTCTTTATTGGCTTTTCCTTCTTTCCTTTTGTTGCTTATTGCCGACAGTTTGTGTTTGACTTCTTTATTAAAATCAATGAATCTTTCAAAAAACAATCTCAGCAAAATATTGTGTAACATTTTTCTTTGTCCTCTTTGTGTGCTTCTCGCCGACGACAGCTTGTGCTGGAAGTGTACGACAGCCTGCGGAGCTCTTCGCGGGCCACAAGTACGGTGAGCATCACGGTGAACAGGAACCCTCGAGGCCCCACAGTGGACAACGTGGTCGAGAGGATCGAGGAGCTCACGCCCGTCTGGACCAACATCGCCAATGTCACCGCCTCGGATCCTGATGGGGTTAGTTGTCTGTTTAGCCCTTTCAATGCTAGCCATTCCTCAGCAAAATGTTACCATTAAACTTACCTGGGTAGACACAAAAATGTGTCTGCAATATTGGGGATTTCTTTCTGACATGCATAAAGTAGGGCATGTCCTTGCCTTCCAAAATTAAGAACATAAGGTAATGGGTCAGCAGACCCTCATTTGATGCCTTTCAGTGACATGGGTGTTAAATCATTGTGGTGCCAAGAGGCGACAGCGGTGATGAAAGGGTTATTAAGGATTGTTGGGTTTGGTTTAAAAAAAATAAAATTATTTTAAAAAAAATTCCATTTTACAATTTTTTAGGAAACATACATGCACATATCATACAGAATAGTAATCATTTTGACATTATGACAAAAGTGACACACAACATTAAATGTAGCGACAAAAACAACAGCAACAATGGTAGTAATAGTAACTATGATAGTGATGATTGATGACAACAACGACAGCAACAATGATAGCAATGACAATGAAGATGAAACAACAGGATGAACAACATTGATAGCAACAACAATGATGACAATAACATGGTGAACAACAATAATAGTAATAAGTAAATAGTAACAAATAATGGTAATAAGCACAACTTCAGCAAAGGCAAAAGAAAAAACAGGAGTAATACTCCTGATGACAATACTATTACTACCATTATCCTCATCATATCCACCACCACAATCACCACCAACCACCGTCATCAACAACACTTAAGAAAAAATAACATCAACCATTCTCATATAGGCTAACACACACATCCACTCCCCCCCCCCCCCTCACACACACACACACACACACTCACACACACTACATGAATGAGTGCACACTCATATAGTGTTGTTTTTTGCAAAAGGAGTAAGGTTGTTTTTTTCTCTCCCTAACTTTAAACCAAAGCTTTCTTTCAAACTGCTGCAGATTCCTCTATGGCATGCACAAAGTAAGGTCTATCCTTATCTCCCAACATTAAAAGCATCAAAGTACCATAATTTTCCGTCAGTGAGATGCAACTTTTACTTTATCTGCTGACAACGCCTTGTTTAAAGCACAAAAGGTCTAATGAAGTGTCGCTACTTGCTACTGGAGAATAGTATTTATCACACAGAACCACTTTAGTTCACTTGTTTTTTGTTTTTTTAAAGTTCTTTTAAAAAAAAAAAATTACCTGAGCTATTCACCCATCATTACACTTCAAATGTGGCAACTGAACCAAATTTGTGCCTGTTTCCCTCTTCTTTTTTTGGTGTGTGTTATCTACTGTAAGCGCCTTATCAGTGAACTAAATAACAAAAAAATCTTAATATTTTGGGGAGGTGTGGGTGGGTGTGTGCTTTAAGCCTTTATACGGTGGTGCGCCTTATTAGCTGAACATTATGGTAATGGGCTAAGAGATATTTATTCTTCTTCTTCCTCGATCGCTCAGACAGTTTCCTGTCAATTTTGAGCGCAGATGCGTCATGCTGCCGTTATGCACCTAACTAAGAAATAGTTAGGCCCAGCAAGTCCGACTTCGGCTGGAGGAAATACTTTTGAAAGAATTTTTTTGAAAAAGGCAGGAGAATGGACCGGTAAGGCAGAAAGATAGTAGATGACAGTAAGCAAAGGGAAAAGGCAGAGTCAAAGAGAGTGACAGACTAGAGGAAGTTACAAGCACAGAACTTCCAGAAGGTGGGGGAACTATTTATCCCCACTAAGAGACGCTGATTTGATGCCTTTCAGTAGCATGGGTGTAAAATCAATGTGGTGCCTAGAGGCGACGCTGGCAGTCAAAGGATTACAAACAGGGATTAAAAGCTCAAGCTTACAAGACCTGCAAAGCTTGACCTGAAAGGACTGTGGTTTTGAATGTCCTGTAAAATGGCTTGACCTGTGTACTTTTCAGGATGTGCTGGAGTACCGGCTGCTTGGCACCGACCAGTCCGACCTTGGTCTGGACTACTTCTGGATTGAACCGTTGACAGGATACATTAGAGTGAAGAAGTCGCTGAAGCTGGACCCCTTGGATAGTGCTCAGTACAGGGTAGGTTGGTCGTTTGTTGCATGGTCCGACTTCTATGTTTCCATATTGTTTCCATTGATGGCTAATGTATTAAGTGGTACATGAAAGTAGAGTGTGTGTGTCAGGTAAAGTCAAGTCAAAATGATAGTTATTGAGCATAAAGAAATAAGCTTTGACAGCTTGTTTACATTCTGTGCTCGTGAAATAAAACTGAAACTAGAAAAGCATGCAAACAGAAACATAAAACAAACGAGAATAAATTTTACTGCTAAGCTTACTGCTGTGTGTGTATGTGTGCGTGTGTGTGTGCGTGCGTGTGCGTGTGCGTGTGCGTGTGTGTGTGTGTGTGTGTGTGTGTGTGTGTGTGTGTGTGTGTGTGTGTGTGTGTGTGTGTGTGTGTGCTTGTATGTATGCTTGTGTATGTATATGTGTTTGTGTGTATGCTTATCTGTGTGCACATGTGTGTATGCTTGTATACATGTGTGTGATGGGGGAGGTGTGTCACTGAGAGATAGAGAGAAGAATGGTTGGATGCTGATGATGTTGATGATCTTTACAAATGATCGGAGGGGCACTAAATTCACATAAGTAATCTTGAATCATTCTGCTACTTGACTCTTTGATGCATTCTCAGCTAGTACTTGATAACCACTCAAAGTTCTGAGTGAGGATACCTTCAAGAGAAACTAAGCAAAAATGTTTTGTTCCGGAATAGCATTTGTCTCTTCAGCTAGCTGAACGCCACTAACACTAGTGTCAAACATGTATAAGTACTATCGTTTTACTTTCTTTAAAAAAAAAAATTGTTTTCCTTTCTGTATTTAATTTTTTTAATTTTTCAGTTCCTTTACACTTTCATTTTTGCAGATGAGGGTGGAAGTGAGAGACCGAGCAACTCCTCAGCAGACTGCTTTTGGTTCAGTGACCATCAATGTGGATCGGGATGACCAGCCCCCCAGATTCATAAACCTGGACTACAGGGATTCCATCTCAGAAGACCTGCAAGCGGTTTCCTCAATTTACAAAGTGACTGCAGAGGATCTGGACCTCAGGGTATGTTTGTTAATTAATTGTTGATTTTGTTTACTGTAAAACCATTATAGATTTTTCGATGAATCTAATTATGCAGGTTTAATTAAATTTAAAAAACAAAAAACAGCTGAAGCAGACTGCAACGTCGCTGAATAAAACACCTTACAAACAAATGTGCATGTTATTTTATTTTCAAATTACAAAACAAAATAACTTGTAACATTTGTTTTAAAAAAAAACCCATCTGAAGCAGACTGCAACATCACTCAATAAAGCACCTTACAAACAAATGTACATGTTATTTTATTTGCAAAAGACAAAACAAAATAACTTGTAACATTTGTTTTTTTTAAAAACACCAGCTGAAGCAGACTGCAACGTCACTCAATAAAGCACCTTACTAACAAATATGCAACAAGTGTAGAGTGTCGTTATTTTATTTGCAAAAGACAAAACTGTAATAGTTGGGCAAATATGCCTGTGTGAAACATACAACATAGAGACAACAATCGGGTGCAGACTGGATGTGGAATGGCAGAGTATTGTTTTGTTTTGTGATATCTATGTTGTATGTTTAATGAAGGCATATTTGCCGAAATATTACAAGGTTTTTTTTGTGGCCAAACCATAGTTTAGGCAAGGTCTGTGGTTGGTGTTTGTTTCTGTTTGGGAAACACGGATGAATGTGTGAAAATTCCTGTGTTGTTTGGAAAGCGGTGGATACTAACTTGACCTGATGTTTGCTTGCTTGTGAAGACAGGAAAGAAAAAAACGGATGAAATACTGAAAAAAAGATGAAATACTGAATTGAGTGGCTAATGTGTGTTTATAATTTAAGAGCTGTTTGTTTTGCGTGTGATTTTTTCTCTCTTTTGGGGGAGTTTAATTTCACAATTGATTTCGTTTCTGCTTACAGGGACAAATTGTTTACGAAAAGACAGGACAAGACAAAGCTGTCGGTTTCTTTGATGTTGACTACAACAATGGAGACATCCGTCTGATCAGCAGCGTCCTTTATGACAATGTCTTTACTTACTTTGTAAGTATTGTTGATATTTGTATGGTTAAATGGATATTTTGTACTGACCATTATTCTAATTGAGCATGTTAGTTTCCATGTTCTTGACGTTCATACATTTTTTTTTCTGTTCCTGTTTTCATTTTCCGATCTTATATTATTTAAAATAAGTGGTCTATCATGCATAAATGCCATTCCAAATTATTTGATTTTGCATAATAACTGTTGCGCAAATGAAAGATGAAATGGGTTTACGGAAGCAAGAAATAGGATTGAAATATGTAACGTGAGTGTGCTTGTTGTGGCTGTGTGCATGTTTGTGATAGTTGATATTTTAGTAGTTTATTTATATATTTATGATGTATGTATTTATTTATTTAATAATTTGTGAAGCGCCCTGAGCTCAAGAGGGAAAGGGCGCTCTATAAATGTAGTTATTATTATTGTCAGATGAGGGACAAACAAGAACAACAAAAAGAAAGTTCTTTTTCACATTTGCTGTGCTCATTGAGAAGATGCCCATTTCACATTCAGTGATCTTTTCTTGTGACCTTGCAGGAGATAACTCTTATGGCTTATTCTATTTTCTTCCATCATTGTCAAACAAGGCATAATCTATTGTTGCCACTCGCGCGTGCAAGAAAGAATAACAGAGAGAACGAGAGAGTGAGCTTGCAGTTGACAACAAAATGCCTTCAATTAGAACGCTGCCTGGTGTCAAGGGTTAAGGGCCATGACTCCACCTAAGCAGCTAATAAATATTCACTATATACAACTGCATACCACACAGCCTACGCAGAAACAACCTGCTGTAGACAGTCTCTGCCGATGTCGTTTTCCAGCTGCGAGTTGAGGCGTACGACACCTCCTACCCAGACAACCGCGCAACAGCGACTGTGACGATCTCTGTGTCGAGAAACGAGTACCCGCCAGACTTTGGCAGGGCGCAGGTGTCTGTCACCATTGAGGAGACCCGGGGTGTTGGCTCCCTTGTCATCAATGTCAACGCTACGGATGACAATGCTGGGGTGAGTGGGACGCTTTTTTGTGGGGGGGGGGGGGGGGGGGGGGGGGGGGGGGGGGGGAATGCTGCCCGATACGGGCCTAGCAGATATGTCCTTGAATTTGAGAGGAACTAAATCTCTGGACTGCACCAGTTAAAATTGTGGTGCTTATGTGTGTGTGCAGGTATGAATGCATGCATGTGTCTGTTTTATGGATATGTGTGTGTATGAGTGAGTATCTGGTTGTATGTCTGTTGCCTGCATGTTATTATTTTATTTTTAAGTGTTTATTGTCCAGTCCCATACCCCATCCCCTCCACCACGATTCATTCTGTCCTTTTAATTTAGCTAGAAGGTAGGGGGATCAGGAAAATGCAGATGAAGGGGGAGGGGGTGTCTATCGGCGTCCTATGCACATGAGATCGGTGTCCTATGCACATGAGCAGTAGTACGAGATTTTGGGGATGCATGCCATTCATTTAGCATCTATCCAATACTCGTGATATTAGACGAAATTTGGGGGATATACCGATGGAAATGATACGACTAGTAGTGCTCCATATTGAACGTTGGGAAGTAATGTGGTGATACATTTATCCTGTTATAAATTATACGATTAGTAGTTCTCCATATTGATCGTCATGAAGCAATCTGGTGATACATTTGTCCTGTTAGAAATTATACGACTATGTAGTACCATATTTTTTGGACTATAAGGCGATACTTTTTCCCCAGACTCAGACCCTTGCACCTTGTAATGTGAATAATGAATTACTAACAAAATCTGAAATTTGGGTAAATTTTAGGGTGTGTGCCTTATAGTCAGAAAAATATGGTAGTGCTCCATATTGAACTTTATGAAGTAATGTGGTGTTACATTTGTTCTGTTAGAATTGATACGATTAGTAGTGCTCCGTATTGACTGTTATAAAGTAATGTGGTGTTACATTTGTCCTGTTAGAATTGATACGATTACTAGTGCTCCGTATTTGACCGTTATAAAGTAATGTGGTGTTACATTTGTCCTGTTAGAATTGATACGATTAGTAGTGCTCCGTATTGACCGTTATAAAGTAATGTGGTGATACGTTTGTCTACAGGATACCATTCGCTACTCTGCCGATGGGAATGCAAACACCTTGGAACTGTTCACTTTGGATTCTTTCACTGGTGACATTCGAGTCAGAAGAAGCCTCCTCGACCTTCCCCAGGACGACTACATCGTAAGACCTCATTTCACTTTACTTAAACCATTCGTCGCCAGCCATTTTCAAGCCTAAATTTTCTGTAAAACTTACCTGGTTTATGAAAAGTTGGCATCTGCAATTCTGTGAATCCCATTATGTCTTTCTTAATCTCCTCAAATTAACCCCTTGACTGCCATATAACGTATCATGTACTGACTTGATGACATCACTGATGATGTCATCAGATAAGGAATAACATGTGCAGGTTTTTGCTCTAACACAGTCAAGAGAGTTATATCCCCAGACCATTTTGCCAGATTGGCTCTATCAGTTGTCTTTTTCATGGCATGATTTGTCCAATGATTTTTTCTTCAATTTTCTCTGGCAGTCAAGGGGTTAACAACATAAGGTCAATGAATAACAGATCTTAATTTCAGGCCTTTTATGAACATGGGTTTTAAATCAGTATGATGCATAAACGTGACATTGGCCGTGGAAGGTCTAATATCGCTGTTAGACGTGGTTACGGTCATGACGACTGCATCGTAAGACCTTATTTTACTTCACTTAACTGTCGCTGTTAGACAAGTTTACAGTTGTACCATAGAATTCTTTTTTTCATTGCGTTTACATAGAGGTGTTAAGGAGATGCAAAGGGGCATTATAACGGGCGTGTGATGATATATAGTTGGCTCCCTTTGGTAGAGAAGCCTCTTTGTTCCACTCTTCAGACTTGGACATTCGTTTGATGTGCACAATAATGTTTCTGTCACATTGTGCGTGGAATAAACACATTTTTCTATAAAGTTTGTTATAGAATTTCCCCACATAATCAATCCATTAGTTCTTGTTTTGATTTAAGGGTTATCGGTTCATTGATTTTAGTTATTGGTTGCTTTCCATTTAGGACTTGCATTGAAAGTTTTCCTTTGTACAGATGACAGTGAGAGCCACGGACGATGGGATCAATCCACGGTTTGATGTGATAACCGTCAACATCAAGATCATTCGTTTCCCGGGTGTACCTCGACTGTTTTCTTCAGACTGCCCTGCTAGCATCAGTGAAAATGTCGCAGTGGGCTCGATTGCTGCTACCATCACTGCTCAAGATGCCAACACAGCGGTAGGTTTTTGTAGGGGATACTTCACTGGATACTGTTCTACCTTCTCCTGAAATTGTGTAAAGTGTAGTGATTGTCTCTTGTCTATGTGTATGTGTGTTTGCATGCTTTGATTTCTATGATTGAGTTTGTGTGTGTGTGTGTGTTCGTTCTATGAATTGGATTTCTATGAATGTGTGTGTGTGTGTGTAGTGATAACAATAATTTATTTCATCAATCCTTTCAGGCCACTTTGGCCCATATGGGACAGAGGAAGTGAGCAAATACATTTTACAAAATAATATGAACATAAACAACGAAAACATGACAACATTATTACTTAGCAAAATATATCATCGTGACAAAGAATCCGAATTGCGGTATGCTATGTATGTTATGAAGTAAAGGTAAAGGAATTATATATATGTCTTTATCAGTGAAAAAGGAAATAACCAATTTTATAACAGTAGGCCTACATGAAAGTGTTGTGCCCAATTTCCATTTTTAACAGTTTTCTTTGGCGATGCTGTCTACATGTTTACCAAAGTCCATTTTATCTGTCAGTTCCTTGATTGTGTCCACAATGGCACTGTACGAAATGTCAGTCTCCGAATCTTGTGACATATCACTCAGACCAGCGTCTGCTATGTCACACGCTGCTGATATAGGCCTAGCCTGACTCGCACACTCCAAGTCTGTAACAGTCTCAGCCTCGTTCTTTTCCGCGGAAATGTTTGTTGTGATTTGCATTGCTTCACGTTCGCAAGATTCACTATCCCTTTGCTCAACAATATCATCGTCTGCCACAAAGTCATTGTGGTAGGAAAGTGTCACAGTTTGTCTGTCCGTGTCACACATTGTCAGATCAAGCTGCTGCTGTTCACTGCCTGCTGACTCAAAATTTGGAGGGGGGACACAAAACAAGGGCTGGTTATTTTGCACAAGCGTAACACAAGTGTCCTTCATTTCACGTTCGTTGTAGTTCATGTTGGATGGGGTAGGCAAAAAAAGGCCGGACGGGGATGAATGAACATTCAGTAGTTGCCTATTGCACGAGACGGTTTGTGTGCATTTCAGCTCTCTTCTTGTCTCTCACAACCTGTGAAAGAGATTTTCTTTGATACACAGCACTTTGGTTGAAATTGAGTCCTTGACAGGGATGGCGCGGGTCAGCTTTTGCACTCAGTCTGAGCACGACGAAAGTTTGATCTTCACTTTCAGCTTCGATTTTAAATGAAAACAGGCTAATGTCTTGCAGCAAACAATTCAGCATGTTTTCGAGTAAAGGTGGTAACCCTTCCAAAGGCATATTTCACTGTTGTTTTGCTATGCGAACAAACATAAATCGGCACAGGAGAGGCACACGTCATGTCAGTGACCGGACAAGGAAGTTGTCCGTGTGTGTGTACATACATCTGTGTCTGTGTGTGTGTGCATTGTGTGTATGTGTGTGTGTTTGTGTGTTATATACACATATCAAGCTACATATTCTTAAATCAATTTATTTCTTTTCTTGAGAGAAAACCGTAAGCCCAAGACTTATTTTGATACTAGGTATTATTGAAATTGTGCACATCAGCATCAGAAAGATGTGCACAAGCTTTCCACAGGTCAAACAAGCAGGTGTGCATTTCTGATCAGCCAGCGAAGCCAGCAAAGTTAGCCAAGTAAAGCTAGCAAAGATAGGAGAAAATGGCTCTCTGAAAGGGCTGTACAATCGACGGGGTGATATTTAATAATAATCAACTCTCAACTCATAAAAAATCCCTCTAGTTGTTAGAAAATTAAACAATTTTCAGATGCAGGTTGATTCGAACAGAAAGTCGGCCGCCATTTTATTTAGCCATTTATTTGCCAGGCCGCTGGCATAGCTAACATAACTAGGTTTGTCCAATGAAACGTCTTCCTAGCTTCATTACATAGCTGCTAGTTTCCCCTACACTTCTGAAACGCGTCTCGGCTGTATTATCAACAGTTCATTCAAACAATAGAAATAGTTATGACTGACAAAGAAAAAGCATGCGCAATTAAAGGTTGGGACATTGGGGGAGGGAGGGGAGGGATGTTTGTGTGCTAAGGGGATTAGGGACCGTTGATCAAAAAAAAAAAAAATTATATATTTTTTTTAAGATCTTACCTATTATTCTTATTTGAGCATCTTCTAATGTCATGTTTTTAAAACAAATTTATATTGATGGATCCATGGATACAATAACTTTTTGGGATTTTATTACCCTGCCAATGAGTCTGGGATGGGATAATGTTTTCGGGTCTGGGTTTTTTCTGTTGCAGGGTGTACTGATGTACAATGTGATTGGAGAATATCCTGCTGGATTCATTTTTAATGTGATTAAGATCGATGAACAGCGAGCAGACATTGTCACCGACGTGGATTTGCGCTACGACACTCGCGGAGAAACCCAGTATCGGGTATGTGCATGCATATTGTGTTTGTGTGTAAGCATGTGTGTGTGTGTGTGTGTGCGCACATGTGTGTGTGTGTGTGTGCATCTGCGCTTGTGTGTGTTTGTGTTTGTGTGCGTGCGTGTGCATCTGCATTTGTTTGTGTGTGTGTGTCTGTCAGTGTTGTACAGTTGCATGCATGCATGTATGTAGACATCCATGCTTGTGATTGTGTGAGTGTTTACCAGGTAATAGAAGAGGTCAGAGTTTCATGCCACTAGTTATTGCTTTCATTTATGATTTACACTGATTAACCCCTTCACTGCCACAGGAAAACTGAGAAATTATCGATTTTCTTATTTATAAAGTTTAAAACAAATCGGACTCAATCTGAGAAAAGCCAGGCAGGGGAGGGGTTAAAAAGTACATTATTCTTGTCTTTCTGTAAATGACACCAAGTGTATACTGATACAGTCTCTTTGTTTTATCCACAAAAAGGGGACATGGTTCAATTGTCTTTTTGTAAACTTTTGCTCTGTGCTCATGTGGGTGCACACACATATATGCAATATGTAAGCTATAAAATAGTCTCTTTTTTTCATATTAATATGAGGCATCAGAATTGTCAGAGGATCTGCTAATTTCAGAGGATTAAGAATTTCTGACAGAGGTTTTGGCTTTTTATCCAGTGTTATCTTTTCTGTTAAATAGCGTTTTATAGCGATTGTTTCACTATATTAAGCCATTTTGGTCAGATTGGGAACACATTTCAGTGTTGTCTCTGTTTAGTCTAGGACCTAATGACCTTTTTATCGCGTTTTTCAGAGGATTGGACTTCAGACTATTCTGATGCCTGTAATATTGAAGTAAGCTTTTTATGTGCATGTTTATTGTGGGCATTTGGAAAACTGATGTTTGAAAGCTTTTTATGTGCACATGGCTTGGTTGCATTTGGAATACTGATGTTTGAATTCCTCTGTCTGCCTACAGTTGGTCGTGGAGGTCTATGACAGTGCGCGTGAACACCGAAGAAACACCTTTGAATGTACCATCAATGTTCGCCGAAATCAAAACCCTCCAGTGTGGAATTTCTTCGACAGAAATTTGGAGATATCTGAAAACTTGCCACCCTGGACAGATGTTGAAAATGTCACTGCCACTGACATCGATCCAAATGTAAGCTCTTTTGTGTTTTTATTTTCTCTGTGCAATGGTTTTCATGTTTTGAGATGTCACTGTATATTATTTTTTTTAAACTGATGCATGTACCTATTTGAAATGACTCTGTACTTTCAAATTTGTTTTCAAAGTTAAGGTGAGATGCGTGAATTAGCTATTGTATTATTATTTTGTTTTCTTTTGTATGCTTTTGTCCTTTCTTCCTTCCGTTTGAATGAGCACAGTCACCATTGACTATTATGTCCCTTAAAACATGGGGATCTGCGAAAGAAGCGCTTTAAAAAAATGACCCAGCCAGTCAGGGCCCGCTGATCAGGCCCCAACATGATGCCGCAATTGTCCATTTAACTTAAAAGATATATGCCACTTAAGTGAGCTTTTTTTTAATAATAAAACTGACATGTTATATGAAGGTTTTTTTGTTATTGTTTCAGGACATCGTCACTTACAGAATTCTGACTGAGGATGCACAGAGAGACAACCTGAACCAAGCCGGACCATCAGCGTACTTCCAGATTAATCGAGACACTGGGACATTGACTCTGGTCCGTTCTGTCAAGAACACTGGAATCACACGATTTACGGTAGGTTTACGCATTGTTTGTGCCATTACAAAGCTTGCAATGTAGGAAGTCACATTACTGGTTGTTTTTACCTGCTGCATATGCATCCGAATAAATTGAGAATTGAAGTGCATGTGTGTGCGTGCACGCACGCGCTCATACTCACTGTTGACTTATTATCCATCAGCATATTCGTAGAGCCCCACATTTCCAAGATGATTAGATTGTCGTCATCGGCTTGACAAACAACAAAGCTAACAAAAATGTGTCGCTGTATAATGTGAATGTTTGCTTTTTGCTTCTCGCCCTCCCGATCTTTTAAAGGCATAGCAACCGATCCTAAGCTTTGGATCTCACTAATCAGAAACATGCTTCCACCCACAACAGGGGAAAGAAGGGTTTAGCAGTGAAGCAAATGTGACCTCTCCACTCATGAGGATATATATATATATATATATATAATAAGTCATTAAAACACACTTTGTAGTTTCATTCTTTTCACTGTGAGGATGCAATCTGGAGTGTAGCTGAGTCACACACTAAAAATAATAAAATCAGGAAAGAATGCATCTGTTAAAACTACTAGGAATCTTTTATTTCCAAACGTTTCGGTCTCCAGTGACCTTCATCAGAGAAACAACCTTAAATTCGAACTTAAAACATTATATATATATATATAGGCCAGCTGTGGCTTTAACTCTTGTGGTACCATGGGCAAATACATTCGCCCAGTACATCACACTTCACTCCCACCAAATGCAAAGGCATTCACTGCCAAGTACCCTGCCATGTGTTTGTCTACTTTCCTAGCTTATATGTCAGAGATTCTTCCATTAAAGCAACGCATGCACACTCGAAAAACTAGTTACTCCCCTCTTGTCGGTTGAGATGCAACGAACAATCAAGACATGACAAAAATACATGGTGCTAGAAGAGAGTCTGGGTAATGTTAGCGCGTTGTTTGTTGCAGCTTCTGGTCCAAGCATGCGACAGCGGTGTTCCTCAGAGGTGCATCAACGCCACAGTGACTGTCGTCGTCACCAGGATCACCGATTCTCCGGTCTGCCTCTACCCCGGTGGCTCAACATCCTTCACTGGTTCCATCAACGAAGATGCTCAGATCGGAGACTTTGTTGTAGAGATTGAAGCCTCAGACAACAACCTGCTGGTAAAGTAGCAGCAACGTATTTGTTTCTTATATAGGTTACTTTGAAATACTGTGGCCGTGAACCCCACCTAGCCATGGTATATTCCCACTTCCGCATCTGTAGCACATGCGATCCTTTTTGTTCATTAACATGTAAACTGATTTGTCAATGGCTTTAAAGATTTGTTGTGGTTGTAGTTGTCATTAAAGACTTTCAATGTTATTTGTGCAAGATTATGGCGTGAAACAATGCCGTTTCTGTTATTTAAAAAAAGTCAAGAAGCGAACAGTATCTCTGGGACCTGGATATGAACATCTTTTATTGTTTGTATTTTCATGGGGAAAAAACAGCAACAACAACAAAAGATTAGGGCTGCTCTCATGTTGGTAGGGCAGGTGGGGTCCGGTGCGTCTCTGAGTCCCATCCACACCGCCGGGTGTTTCTGGTCAAATTGTTCTGCCACAGTGTATTTTTGTTTGTTCATGTACTGTAAAAAGACTGGATGTGGGGGTTGGGGGAGATGTGTGTGTAAGAGTGTGTGTAAGTGTGTGTGTGTGTGTGTGTGTCTGTGTGTGTGAGTGAGTGAGTGAGTGAATGGGTGTGTGTGATTGAGTGTGTGTGTGTGTGCATGCATGTGTGTGTGTGTGTGTGAGAGAGAGAGAGAGAAAGAGAGAGAGAGAGAATATGTTTGATATGTATGCTTTAGTAATTATTGTATTGACTGCAAGACAGATTTCCTCTGTATTACTGAGGATGATAAGCGATTGATTGATTAACTGTTTTTTATCCACAACAAAACATCTCTTTGCAACCTGTTATGGTTGACATATTTCAGGGTGCACTGATGTACGAGCTGGTTCACCCGATTCCCATTTCACTGGACATTGGTGGGGTCACTGGCAGAATCACCCTGGCTGAAACCATCGATGACAACAAGGAAACCAGAGTGAATGTGAGTTCACTCATCACCTTTAAAAAGAAATATATATGCTTAAGTTTGTTAAGCTCTGATTTTATTTAATTATGTGATCTTAATAATTTCTGTGATGATGTGGATGATGATGTTTGTTTATATAGCTCAGAGGTGGATCTGTCTCCCCCCCCCACCAAACTAGAAGGAAAAACACACCAAAAAAACAGGGGGGGGGGGGGGGGGAGGTGTCTATATGACTAACCACAACACCTTTGACTTAATGCACTTTGTATCTCTATGCCAGGTATTTTAGGTAAGAACAATTAGGGTCATGATTTCATATTTTATTCTCCCAGGAGAGACCTCTGGTGAATTTTTTACTTTCACATTATTGTCAGTTTCTGGTGGAGTAAGCCCCCCCCCCCCCCCCCCCCCCCCCAGAACCCCTAACCGAGCAATTGAAACCTTCACACTCCCCCCTCCCCCCATCCCACTTGACTACTTGATCCGCCCCTGTAGCACTTTTGGTCTCTAGAGCTCAGTGTGCATAGCATCAAAGTAGAACTTAAAAGAAAGTATATACAGAAAACATGATAAAGATAAGACTACAACGCAAGCCTTGCCCCTCGAAATATCATGACCAGACTCTTTCAAATATACTTCTTCTTCTTCTTCTGCGTTCCCGGGCCATAAGGCACAATGGGTACGTATGTGTCCGTTTTCCAGTGTTCACTGGTGTCCTCACTGCATTCAGCCGACACATTCCGATTTCGGAGGAGCTCAAAGGAGAAAACTATATGGAAGATTTTTTTTTTTAAAGGCAGGAGAATGGGCCAAAAGTCAGAAAGACAGTAGATGACACAAAGCAAGGAAAAAGGCAGAGTCAAAGAGAGAGACAGGTTAGAGGAAGTTACAAGCACAGAGCTTCCAGAAGGTGGGGGAACTGTTGTACAGAAGACCGCCCGGTATCCCCATGGGTGTGTGTGTGTGTGTGTTAATATACAATCTGTTACATCTGAAATCGAAAATGTTTGCACATTGAAAAAACCGTTTTGTTTTTCAATTTCCTTTTACATTTTTAACTATTTGAAAACAATTGAGTAGAAAACATTCTTGTTTCAACATTTGCCAAATAAAGGAGATATGCAGGGTCATTACCAAGCCAACAGAAGGCTATTCATTCATTCAGGATTTCACTCCCTTATATTTCCGCACAGCCCCCTCTTTCTTTATTAAAGCTAGAATGCAAGCAGAAAACTAGCAACGTGGATTGAAGCATTCAGTTTTGGATTTGTTGGAAGACTGCAATGAAAAATGTCTGTCTCCAGTGATGTACAATGTCGCTACTTAAATTGGAGTTGACAGTTTAATTTGTTGGGCCTTTCTTTCGTGAGAGGAAGATGTCGTGGGCTAACATAGTTTCACTGAGAAACGGGCACTATTTGAATGGTCCTCACACACATGCACACGCACGCGCACACACACACACACACACGCACGCATGCACGCACGCACACACACACACACACACACACATACACATACACACACACACACACACACACACACACACACACACACACACACATGTACATACACACACACACACACGTACGTACATGCACACACACACACTCACACATTTACAAACCCATAGAGCAAACAATGTTCGTCAAATCGTTCAGGACAAGCGTGAATTATTCAATGTGTCTCTTCCGAGCAGGTGTGTGTTGTGTGTGTGCTGTGTGGGTATATGTGCTTGCATGTGTATGAGGGTATGTGTGCGCAGGAGAGATTGTGTTCGGCTAGAGAGAGGGGGGAAGGGAGTGTGTGCGAGTATATGTCTGTGAGTGTGAGTGCGCGCGTGTGTTTGTGTATGTGAGTGCGCGCGTGTTTGTGTATGTGAGTGCGTGCGTGTGCGTGTGTGCGTGAGCGCGTGTTTGTGCAAGTGTATGTTTGTGTAAGTGTATGTGCGTTTCAGTGAGAATGTGTTTTCTGTGTGTTTGATGAAATGTGTGTGGATCTGTGTGTGTATGTTTGTGTGCAAGAACGTGTTCACTCACGTGCGTGCACGTACGTGTGTGTTGTGTGTGTGGGTCTGTGTGCGTGTATGTATGTCTGTGAGTGTTTCAATGCTGATTGTAAAGCGCTTTGTGCTCGATAAAAAGCGCTATATAAGTCTGTTTATTATTATTATTATTATGAAAAACAAGTTACGATGATCTATTGCGGTCTTGATTTCAGTTTGAAGTCCTGGTGTATGATGCGGGTTCCCCGGACCTCACCACAACTTGTCAGGCCGTTCTCTTCATCAGCCGCAATTTGAATGGGCCAGTGTTTGATCCTGACCGCTATGAGACCACCATTTCTGAGTACCATCGAGTGGCCAGTGAAGTTATTGACGTCAACGCGACTGACTTGGACGAGGTTTGACACATTTGATATAATTTTATCTGCGGCGATATAGCTTTTTACTTGCTGATTGACAGTTCTCCACCATCTTCAAGCAAAACAAAAGAAAAGTAATAATAAACCCACACCCACATGTGCATGCACACACACACACACACACACACACACACACACTCAGGCTCTCTCTCTCTCTCTCTCTCTCTCTCTCTCTCTCTCTCTCTCTCTCTCTCTCTCTCTCTCTCTGTTCCTCTCTCTCTCTGTCTCTTTCTCTCTCTCTCTCTCTCTCTCTCTCTCTCTTTAACACACTCACAAATGTTCAAAATACACACACGCTTCTTTGCTTGCATTTGCGCATGTGCATGTAACTGAATATGTGAATGTAGGTTCGTATAGTTTCGTGCAGCCTATCAATGTTAAACACATGATGTGCTTTGACAGAAAAAAAGCTGTAAAAAGGGGATGGGGAAAATGTTGGATGAAAGCCTGATGGTGCTATCAGTGAAGGAATAAAGAAGGCTTAGAGTACTAACAGGTTTGCGCGTCGGTTGGGTACGTGCGTATGCCCCCCCCCCCCCTTGAAATTGTAGAGATTGTAAAGAAATCACGTCATGCTTGCGTCATTTTGAGGGGTGCGCAGCCCCCTTTGGTACTCTAACTTTTTCTGGCTTAAAATTTAGATGTAATTCTGACCATGTAATTTATGGGTTTGTCCTTCTGTATCTTATTTCTGTGTTTCTTTCTCTTGATTCTGCATTTTACACTGTTGTGTGTCGCTGTGGGTGTGGGTGTCGCATAGGCAGTAGCTGAATATGTGTGCGTTTTATTTTTGTGTGTGCTGATTCGTGCGCTGATTTTGCTTCAGGACCGGATCACATACACTGTTACTTCATACAACACACCCAGTGCTGCCGACTTCTTCTACCTGGAACCTTTGACGGGTACCTTCTTCCTGATGAACTCTTTGGAAAGACCCGTGATCACCAGATACATTGTAAGTCTCCTGTGTTTGATTTTATTGGAGTGCATCATGCAACTACCATATTTTTCTCACTCTAAGGCGCACACCCCAAATTGTACACAAAATTCTGATTTTGTTATATTTTCTTAGTATATCGCTGCCCGCATGCAATACAGACGTAAGTCGAATGACGTCACTTCACATGAGGACAGGAAAACTGAATGTTTTGGTCATTTCAGGCCACATAACGTCATTTTTTGTTCCTTTAGCGTCACCATCAGTGTTTTATCTTTGCAAATTGTTGTTTTACAGTACAGCTTTGTTAGAAGATGCAGCTTGTCTTGATCAACTGGTAAGTCCAGCACGTCGAAGACGACCAATTTTGAGTTACGTCTGTATTGCATGCGGACGGCGATATTACCCAGTCTTAATGGCGCAGGGGTCTCAGTCTGGGGAAAAAGTATCGCCTTATACTGTTATAGTGTTATAGGCGATATTACCAGTCTTAATGGCGCAGGGATTTCAGTCTGAGGAAAAAGTATCGCCTTATAGTGTTATAGGTAAAAAAAAAAAAAAGGTACATAATTCAACTGAGTGTTTACACTGTTTGTCGTAATATTTTCATAACAGGTAAAGCACCCCAACACCCACAGAAAAATTATAAAAGCCGTGTAATATTTCGATTTATTCTTCCTCAGATACAACCATGGACTGAAAGTAAAAATTGAAGTTCACTTCAAAGTTAACTGCCTAAACATGCATGCAAATAACGTAAATAAAAAGGTTAAAGACAAGTGATGAGAGGAGGGGAGAGAAACACAAAATCAGATGGGTGGGGGTGGGGGAAGAAGGTCAGGAAGAGAGGAGGGAAGGAAGGAGAGAGAGGGAGGGGGGAGGCAAGGAATCCTGTACATGTGCACGCACACACTCATGTACAACTACACACACACACATACACACACACACACACACACACACAAACTCTCTTGATCCCCCCCCCCCCCCCCCCCCTTCCCCGACACACGCACACATACACATGCACAAAGGCAAGTATATGACCTCGTTGCTTCATTAAATTATGGAAATTAACACTACAAATGCAACATAAGAGGCAAAAATGTGCTCTAAGGGAACGAAGCGAGTTTAGAAGTAACCAAAGTATGGTGTGCATACAGATTTACTTCCCTTGAAGCAAATTCATCAAACTGACAGCTTTGTAAAAAAACCATCTGCACATATATGGGTGGAACGACTTGAATGAGTTAAGTGCGTTGTGAAACTGGGCTGTACAACGGTCCCTCGTGTTCCGTGCAGATGACTGTGCGGGCTACCGACGACCACTCAGTGAGACCCGCGTCCTCCTCAGTGACGGTGACCATCAATGTACAGCGGGACCAGAACCCATTCTTCACTCAGCCATCTGGCTCCCAAACCACACAGAATTTGGATGAAGACCAGGCTCTTGGAACCGTCTACACTGTAGAAGCCAGGGACAATGACCTGACGGCAAGTTCAATTTTGTTGTTGCTGCTCATCGAAAAGAAATAGTGTGTTTTATTGTTGCTGTTGTTAACCCTTTCACCGCCAATGTCATAGGTGTCAACCAAATTTTCCTTTTTTCAAAACTTCCCTTATTGAAAAATAATGTACCCCTTATTTCAAGCCTGAAACCCGTATAAATTTCAGAACATGCAAAACCATAAAAAAGTTGCTGTGAATACATTATATTCAGACATCGTTTTCATGCAGTTTTGTTGAAAAATGAGCAGGGGAACGTACCTTCCTTTCTGAAAGGACAGGTTTTCCCATTCATTCCAGTGTCTCCCACTCTCAACTTGTGCCTTTTTGGCCACAGGGGGGTTCGTAGAACTGGAACAATTAGCGTCCGCCATTTTCGATTCAAACAACGCTCACACGGAAGTTCTGAAGCAACCACGCATGCGCAGATTACCAGAACAAATCGAACAAATCGCTCTCTGCGCATGACCGATCATCTAGCCTACTGCTTTCGTTTTCCTGTTCGGCTGCTTGGCGTCCGCGTTTTGTCGTCTACTATCACAAAATTCTATCACTTCACGGTTTGTCTCTGATTTCTGATCTGCCCGTATAAATCAGTTTTACTCGTATTGAAACTGTTATACGGCTGTACAGACCCAAAATCATGGTTTTGCCGTACAGCAATACGGGAAAACCGTATAGGTTGACACCTATGTAATGCCGCATTTATGCACCACAATGGCTTACCACCTATGTCACTAAAAGGTACCCAATCCGGACCTATTATTCGAATACCTTATTTTCTTAGCTTTGGGAGGCAAGAATAGGCCTAATGTTATGCATGTCACAGAGGAATTCCCAATATTGCAGATTTTTTTTTCTCTACCCAGTTATATTTAATGGTATTTTTTGTCTGAAAATGGTTGGCGGCGAAAGGGTTAATGATGATATTGTTATTACCCCCACCCCTTCCAGTCACCCCTTCCATTCCAATAACTTCCTCAAAGCTGATCATCTAGGCAGCAGTTAACTAACGCAAGTTTGCAGTAATTGAAGAAAAAAAAGAAGTTTCAGCAGTAAAAATTATGTTTTGGAACTTTGCCAGAAGTTAGTTTTTTTGTATGACAAATGATGCCACAATTTTTTAGGCTGTACCATT
Source organism: Phymorhynchus buccinoides (assembly GCA_017654935.2). Classification (NCBI taxonomy): domain Eukaryota; kingdom Metazoa; phylum Mollusca; class Gastropoda; order Neogastropoda; family Raphitomidae; genus Phymorhynchus; species Phymorhynchus buccinoides. The sequence continues at coordinate 28,320,285 of CM065680.1, forward strand.
TTGCATTATTTTAAAAGTAATTATTTTGTGACCAATGTAAAGCCAACCAGTGTAGAAAAGTTGTCGATGAAAATAATCGGATAGTGTATCATGAGTTAACATTTCTGCTAAGTCGCTATTAGCGAACGATGGGTGGTTGATGGTTTCGTCCCACATGGCGGTGCCGAGCAGACGTTAAACCCAGCTTTCACTCATTCATGAGTTAACATTTTCCCACGTTGTAGGTGACACTTTTGTTTTTTGTCTTTAATGATTTCAGGGAGTGATTATGTATGAGGTGACTGGATTCTACCCAGGCGAATCATTGTTCAGCATCAACTCAACAACCGGCGCCATTTCCTTGGACCACAACTTGATGGATGAGCCAGGACAGTTTCAGTCATACCGGGTAGGTGTCTTGTCTGCGTAGATCAGAATCAGATTCACTTTCATTTGTCATTCAAGACTGACAAGGTTTTATATGACACATAATGATAATAATAGTACATTTATTTCGCGCTTTACCTCAAATGAGCCCATAGTGCTTTTGAAAGAAGATGAAGAGAACAAACAAAGTAAGTTGAGTCATGCATTCTAACCGTACTACCTTTCTATTATGTTCCATTGAGCTTTCGTTTGTGGAAAATGATGATCGTAGGGAAACTCGTGATTTCCTCCTAACCTTCCCCCTGTTTGTTTTCTTGAATCTCTCACGTGCTATCATTCATTTTATTTTTTTATTTTTCGTTTTGTGCTTACAGAACATGCACTGTCAGTGATCTGGGAATGGCTGTCATAAAACATGGGGAGGGAAAAAATGATGGGGTTGGAGAAATGTTATGCATTTGATTCTTGGTGTCTTAAAGACCCACCAGATCACGTGTCAAAATCATGGGTTTCACATGTTTTCTCTCTTATAGCTGGTAAGAAATCTTGTTTTGACCAGGTTTTACTCCCATACAAATGCCCCCAAATTGAAAACGAAACATTTTAAAGAGCAGACTCAATTTCAAGTTGGGGGCATATGTATATGGGTCACAGCTACCCAGAAAAAAACCCAAGGGACTTAATCGTGGTGGGTCAGTGTATCTTTAAAAAAGTTCCTTACAATCTATTTCTGGTTCATTTTCAGCTACGAGTAATTGCGTATGATTCCAATCGCCCGACAAGGACAGCAGAGACGACTGTGATCTTCGCTGTGGCACGCAACCCTGAGTCCCCGCGGTTCCAGCCTGATGCCAGCTACCAATTCATCATCAGTGAAACTGAGCCAGCCGGCACTTCTGTTGGCCGAGTGACTGCCACGGATGATGATGTATGTTGCCTTCAGTCTTCAATCTTTTCTATCATCCTTACCATTCCACTACAAGTGCATATTTGTCTAAGTTCAGCTTGGAAGACAGAAATTACTGTGATGTCTTATCACCCCAACTCCCAATGATGTTTACTTCCGGTTCTAAGCTCCTTGGAAGACGGACGTTTTTGTGTGATAGCAGAAACTTTCTTCAGTTTCTTCAATAGGTCATGCATGTGTGTAGTAAAGTTGTTGGAAAGAGAGAGATGGGTTTGAATGAGATGTACGAAAGATGAACCAAGCATAAAGCCAGGAAGATTGTAAATGACACCTCCCATGTTTTGAACAAACATTACGAACTATTACCTTCTGGACGTCGCTACAAAACTTTAAAAGTCAACTCCAGGGCACGGAAATCCTTCATCCCCAGATCCATCCACTTCCTAAACTCATGATCCTTTTAGGTTTAAATGTGTGTTCATCGTGTTAAAAGAAACTATGCATGCTTATCCTTAGACGTGTATGTATCCACATATAATGTGTATCTTTAAGTGTGTATTATGTGTAACTTTTGCTCCTATTCATGCATGCTGAATGTCGATGTCTTTGTTATTCTGGCACCTGAACAAAATTTCTCCTTGGGAGATAATAAAGTGAATTTGATTTGATTGATTTGATTTGATGGTCACGCTGTCTGATGAGATCATCGACTTTAAGTTGCGCTATGCTTTCAAAATTAATTCATTAATTTGAAAAATTCTGTTACTAAGATTGTAGTTATAATTTTTAAAAAAAACCCACAAACTTTCTATTTGGATATCATCATCTATTTCGCCATGTCCAGGCTGGACCCATCTGGCTAGCAAAGTGCTCCCTGAAGTCAAACCTTGACCGGCACAGCTCTGGCTCAATCCGCGTCTGCCATGTCATGTGCTTTGGGATTAAAAACATATTGTTAAAAAATTGATATTCTATTCTGTTTTCAATAGCAACAGAAAAAAATGCAAGGGAGGTTAGAAGATGTATGCATTGTTTGCCCTATTTTTGTTGTAGCACATTTGGGTATCCTGTTAGAAGCAATGCCCCGATAAGACCAGGTGTGATTCAGTTGTCTTTGTTTTCACCAATGATGTTTTTGATTGCAGGGAGATACCGTGACCTACGAGATAACTTCCTTAATCAATGAAGTTTCTGCGTTCTTCTATCTTCAACGTGACACCGGGCTGATTGAAATCCGTACCGATTTGAGAGGCTCTGTTCCAAATACTTACACTGTAAGTCATATTTTCTTGGTTCTCTGTGAATTCTATTATTACACTAATTTTACAGTATTATTACACTAATTTTACAGTATTATTACACTAATTTAATTTTACAGTATTATTGCACTAATTTTCCATGCTATTCTTCATTCTTGTATGTATACTTTAAAGTAAAAAATGTATTTCATGGAACTACTGTTTCTCATTGCAGTGGAAACGTTGTGTGCTCATGCACACATGTTGTGACAGCAATTTAGCAAATGTGAATCTGCCTAAGAAACATGCAAACATACTCCAGAAGGAGTCTCTAAATTGCCTAGAAAACGAAATTTTTAATTTTCTTAGTTATATGAGATGGGTACAAAATTACGTAAATTCTGTCTTTAAACAGATATGTCTTTGTATTGATCAGGATATATGTGGCACTGTTTTATTAAAATTCTTCTTAAACATCATGCTATGAATACTAGTTGGAATTTTTTGGAATAATTAAGAAAATGAAAAATCTCGTTTCATAGGTGATTTAGAGACAAGATAATCTTGTGGTGGTACCATAGCCAATGAGGTTTAACCGAGGCGTGGTTACTGCTACACATATCTGTATTATTAAAAAATCGGGACTCTACTGGTTTAGCAATGCCTCCGGGCATTGCCTCTAGTATTGTTCCCACCATCTTTGTATTGACAAATGCCCCACATGGCCGAAAGGCCGAAGAGGGCGTAAAAAAAATAAAAAATAAATTTAGAGACGGTTTCCTTCTGGACTAACAAGGTTTAATTATGTCACGAAAAAACACTTTAAATGTAGCGCAAATCTGTTGCTTATGCATGAATATTTAGCAAATTAGGTGGATACTTTTTACCTTTAATCAAAATATAGTCTGTGAAAATGCAAGAGGTTTGAAACGGATAATTTTGTCAAATTAGTTTTTCCCGTTTCCTTATTGCAAGAGAATACAGAAGTTTTACGACGATGCGAAACATCACCTCACACTTTAACAATTGCATCTACTTTATGATATCAGCTGTTGCTAAGCTTCTCTTCTTCTGTGTTCCTGAACTTTTCTTTTAGTTAACACAGCACTGAATAAGAAAGCTTCTCATGGGAGACTAAACAATTTAATCAGACTGTATTCATGAATGTTGGGTTTTGTTTCTACGTCCCCAGTTCACGGTGACTGCATCAGACGGCCGAGGCAACACGGCGAATGCAAACGTCTTGATAACTATCGAGAGGGAAAGCGCTGACAACAGGCCAAACTTTATCAATACGCCGGACCAAGTTCCCCTCAACATCTACCAAAATGTTCCTTCCACGGTCTTTTCAGTGGCGTGTGACGACCCAGATCTTACTCCCATACAGGTAGGTGGTCCACACCTGGTGATTTTTTTCTCTCTGATATATCGCTGTCCACATTAAAAAGAGACATAAGTATTTTTTGTTAATGTAGCGTCACCACCGGTGTTTTATCTTTGCAAATTGTTGTTTTACAGCTTTGTTAGATGATGCAGCTTGTCTTGATCAACCGGTAAGTCCAACACATCGAAGTTGACCAATTTTGAGTTACGTCTCTTTTGTATGCGGACGGTGATATGATTTCACACATTTTCAGACATGAAAAAGAATTATTATTGTTTGGTGTGGTGTTTTTTTTATCCCCCCCCCTCTCCCCAACCGTAATGTCTATTTAAAAGTGAAGTAGGATCAAGACTTACAGTATTTTCTTTTTCTTTTATGTTTTTTTTTTATGTTTGGTTTATTTGTTTAGACTCTAGTAAGAACAACACAAAGTATGAACTTTTTAGTTGTCTGAAACTGCAATAGTATTAGCAAGCGCCCATTCAGTACAATTTTGCTGTCAACACAAACATGCACATGCATTCATTCTCTCTCTCATAATTATGCATGCACACACACACTCATGCACAGACACATACCCATCCCCCATTTCCACCTTCCGTCCTTCACAGAAGAGAGAGAGAGGGGGGAGACTTTGAAACAACAAAAGCATTTCTTTTCAGGACTCTGAGCGCATACTGTATGAGCTGGTTGGCTATGAGCCAGGGGATGACTACTTCTCGCTGAATAGTACGACAGGGCAGTTCACTCTGGTGAGAGACCTGACCACTGACAGCCTCAACACCCAGACCTACATTGTGAGTATTTTGTGAGCGACCCTCTCTTGGAAACATGCATGCTGTAATAATAGCTCCATTTGGGTGCGAATAGAAATTGATTGGTTTGAATAAGCAATCACACATATATGTACCCCCCCCCCCACACACACACATATGGGGATATCTTCCTCTCTGTGTGTCTTTTCTTCCCCTTCACTTACTATCATCTACAGTTTTCATGCCGTATTAGTCCATTCTCCTGCCTTTGTTCTCCAAGCGCTTGCAAAACGTTTTCCCCTTACAGTTTATGACATACCAGGGTTTTTTGTTGTTGTTTTTTGTCTGGCAGTAGATAGTGAAAATTGCACACTCTTGAGTGGGTACACAGTCTCTATTCTGCAGTGTATTTAAGGCTCTGTGGCCTTTGCAGTGTATTTTCAGTTATGTGTTGTGCACATTATTAAATTAAAAGGTGCCCTCGTTTATAAGGCACCTCGCAAAAGGAAGTCAAACTTTGAAGCCAGTACGTGTCCTGTAAGCGCTTACTGACCGCCATTACTGATGTCATAAACGAGAGTTGGCTCCCCTTTGTAATAATCAAATTCCGTTTGAGCTGCTTCCTGTTGTTGTGTTTGGACAATTCTTCGCGAAAACTGATAGAATTATGGCATTTTAAGCTCTACAACGATGCTTCTTACATTCAATGAAGGGTTATGGCATCTATTTGACGGTATCTCAGACGATGATAGGGATTTTGAAGCATTTTAGCATGAGTATTCGTCATATCGGCGACTCGTGACCACTTTCGATGTCTGACTCACAGTAGACTGTACTGAACATGGCAATCGTTGCCTCTCTTCTCACGATTTTGTTCACTAATAAGGCGCCCTCATTTATTAGGCGCATAGGTAAAAATTGGAGAAACAAAATATCACCTTATAACCCGAAAATTACAGTATATGTAATTTGTGGTGTCGGCACCTAGGGTAGTCAGCTTTGCCTCTGTTGAACTGACACTGAAGCTTCTTCTTTAGGCAGTCGGTTGTGAATTCAGTTCCCTTAGACGGGTAAAAAAGAGACAAAACAAGAAAGACAAAAAATATGGTGTGCATATATGTTTGCTTTATGGATTATATGTGTGAGCCTGGTATGATGCATGGGTACAACTTTTTTTTCCTTTTCACAAGGATTTTGGTTGGTTTTTATTATTTTTTATTTTACCTGAAACTGAACTTTTGTTTTGTTTTTTAATTTGTCAAAAAAGGGCAATAGCACATCAACTACAATCAATTAGGGGTATTTTGAACGTGGTCACTCTCGCCCAGAAGTGTTCCCTCCCTCAGTTGACGCCATATTGTTTTCAAAGGGAACTAGGCAAGGCTTATCAGAATCAAAAGGGAATAAAATAAAGGGAAGAGGGCAACAGTGTCTTTTTTTTAGTTTTGACAAAAATTGCCCCCCCCCCCCTGATCCCCCCAACTGGGCTCTGCCCTTGTACCCCGCCGGGGCCTGGGCGGGCCCTGGACCCCTGACTTTCAGTTTCTTTTTTTCATTTTGGAGAGTTGCACCCATGATGATGTGATTTGTTTCTTCCTGAACAGCTGGTGGTGGAGTGCTTCGATCAATCCCACCCGAGCAATCGCGCTCAGAAGGCAATTGCAATCCTTGTTGACCGCAATCCAAACTGCCCTCAGTTCACCGGGGGCACTTTTCACTCGGCTGGAATTAACGAGAACTATGGCAGGAACAGCGAGGTCTACCAACTCACTGCCACTGATGATGATGGGGTGAGCTACCCTCAGTTTGGGGTTTTCTGCGCTCTTGTGTAAATATAGATAGTGTGCTGGCAGGTGTGTTGAAATAAATCAGAGATGTAGGTAAGAGACAGCAAGCTGATGTTTTTGCATAGTGATCTTTAAAAACTAACACAGGGTAATGCTCAAAATCAGTGTCCAGTTGAGTGTCCAGTTTTTCAGAATTTGGTATTGGCACTTTATCGTCACAGAGGTATTTCTGTGAAATTTGGGTTGCTCCCAGCTGGAGAGCGCGTCACAACCAGAGGCACGCCACCCATTGAAAAAAAATTTTGGCATGTGATTTTTGTGTGACTGATGAAGGAAAAGGGTGGTGTGGTTAATTTTGACCAAATGACAACTGTTTCGTTGCCACTGGGTTTAGCATGTGATAAGTGCATGGGCACATGGGACCTTGGTTTATCGTCTCATCCGAAAGACTCCACGTTCAGACTGTAAGGCCTAGTGCAGAGTGAGAGGAAAAATCCCCTGTACCCAGGTTCGAACTCGGGTTTATTGTATGTGAGACAACACATTACCTCTGTGTCACTCAACACCTTACAGCGTATCACATATATGAAGATTCTTAATTGTTGACAATTGCTGGGTTTATACAGTAGTTTAACCCTTTCGCCACCAGATATTTTTCAGCCCCTAAATACCATTAAACTTAACTGGGTATATAAAAAAAAAATCTGCAACATTGGGAATTTCTTTGTGACATGCATAAGTTTAGGCCTATCCCTACCTCTCAAAATTAAGAAAATAGGGTCTTCGGATAACAGGCCCTGATTTGATGCCTTTTAGTGACATGGGTGTTAAATCGTTGTGGTGCATAAATGCGACATTGGCGGTGAAAGGGTTAAATCAAGGAGACAGAAAGAATGTATAACACAAGGGTATTTATATTGCCACTACTATCTATACTATACTACCACTACTATAGCAGTGAATGGGTACCTCATTCATTCAGGGAAGGTAAAAGGCAGCGGAAGGAGAGGTATGTGCTGCGCCTTCAATGATGCCGTGCCCTTGACACGGTGAACCTCTAACAGTTCACTGCCCCTACAGCCGATAGGTTATGGGACACCTTTAAATTTACTATCTTGATTACAAAATGATAGATAAACTGATTTTTGAAGAGGTGCTTTATATTGCTTTGTCCTTGCAGTATGTATCTCCAATCACTGAATTAAGTGAGTAGTTATAGAAATAATGTTAATGTCTTGGGTTTTTTGGTAGATGGAATAATGTCTTTTGTAGCTTTTGTTCAAGCATCAATCATATTTATGTCCAGAAATCACTTCTTCACTTGGGCTGATTGACTCTGTCTTTATCTGTCTGTATCTTTCTGTCTCACCTCGTTTTTCTTTGCATATGCACACATTAATTATGTAAACTTGATTAGGCACACATTAAGCTGCCAAGAGTTCCATATTTTTTTACGGACTATAAGGTAATATAAGGTACACTCGTCAAATTTCATAAAATATTCTGAATTTGTTCTTACGTTTCTTACTATATTATTAGTAAAATTATAAGGCACAGGGGTCTCAGTCTGAGGAAAAGTATTGCCTTATAGTTATAGTCCGTAAACTATGGTACTTGTCTGAAATGAAGAGTTTGAAGTTATCTGTGTGTGTGTGTGTGTGTTATATGGTATGCATGTGTGTATTTCAGGATGTTGTGAGCTACAGCATCTCTCAGCCAAACGTTGCCACCACTTACTTCTCCATCAGCTCATCAACTGGCATGATCTACGCCACAAGGTCCCTGGCTGACGCCCAACCGCAGTACACGGTATGTCAAACCTTGTGAATGGCTCTGTTTCCAAGAATTAGCGGTTTACTTACCGACCAAGATTTTACCTGGATCTGGTTTGATGGATGCTTGCAGACCTGCCAAGCCTTCCTCTTTGAGCGGAAATTGTTTTGTTCAGACTATTTTGGCTGCCCTTCTGCTTGACTTAATTAAATTCTACTCTAAATGCAACAGTGGTAACAAAAACAAACAAAGAAAAAAAATAGTGCACTGAGAATGAGCAGCCCAGCGGCCTAGTGCTTATCTGTCAGTCTTCCCATACAATGGAACCTCCCTTATAAGACCTCCCATTATAAGACTCCCTCCCATATGAGACCTACTTCTCTGAGACATTGCCCTTCTTTGTAAGTATTAAAATCACCTCCCTTATATAGTTATAAGACCTCTCCTTTACAAGACCTCATTTTGGATGATTTTTGAAGGTCTTATAAGGGAGGTTCCACTGTAATATCAAAATATTGAAACATGAGGAAAAAAAATCAGCTTTCAGTCAGAAAAAAAGGAATCGAACAAAAGTTCCACTACGAATTCATGGGAAAACCAACTTTGTAGTCAGAAAAACAACAACTGAGTGTACGCCATGGACAGTATGCCGATATTCAATGTGCTTACATCCTCTGAAGTCGGAGTGTGGCTGCCCACATGGCGGGGTAATCACAAACGGTCACACACGTAATGTTCTCATCCCTAGCTGGTGCATTTGTACCATAGTGTTCAAGTGCTTTGGCTGTTGAGATGATCCTTGGAGTCTTTAAGCCAGGGTAAGACAAACAAACAGAAACAATGTGCTTACTGGATTTTAACATGCCTACAAAGGGTCTCCGAACATACAACATCACTTAAAATATATTTGGCACAGCAGGATTTTGAACTTTTAAGACTTTGCCTGTTGCCAGCAGTAAGGTATGATGTCTAATCGGTATCCCACTTCTCAAAATTCCTCTTTGCTACAGCAAATATTCTTCTCTGGTCTGTTAAGGCACTGGCAGGTCTGCGCTTTGTTCGCATATTAATATTCTGTTGATCTTTATATAATCCAAACCAATTGTTTTGAAAAACAAAAGAGCAGACTATATCTTTTGTCATTTTTTTTCCTGCAAAAAATGCATACTATTTTCAATTTTAGACAAAAATTATAAGATTCAGTAATATTCATGTTGTATTTTCTTCATCTGATCCTGGTTATTCTTTATAATGCAAGGCCTCAAATAATTAATGTTACATTCTTGCGTGCTAGCTTGTTCTTGTGATGGGGAGGTGTGCGTGTCTGGAAGATTTGGTTGCTTTCTAAGACTTTATAACCAGATAGAGGTGTGAGTATGTGAATGTGTGTATGCGTCTGTTTATATGCTTGCATTTTGTGAGAGAAAATCGTGGCAAATTGTGAAAATGCTGGTTGCACATTGTGTCGATTGTCACAAAGACAAGCTACTCATTCATCTGTGTAGCTTCACAGAGATACTCTGTTGCACAAAAGCATGTGTGCACACTCTCTCTCACACACACACACACACACACATACACTCACACACAAATGTATGCACACACACACACACATACATACACTCTCACACACATGCACACACATAACACACACACACACACACACACACACACACACATAGAGTTTTCGAAAGTTGTAGTGTTACATTTTCTTGTCTTTTTTTCTTCTCTGTTTAGCTTGATGTAATTGCCATTGACAACCGAATCCCACGCTGCCGTTCAACTGCCTCAGTGACAATAAACATTGAGAAAGACACGTCGACACCCTTTTGTCAGCCAAACAACCAGGTTGAATCTGAAACAGAAAACCTGGCTGTGGGATCTGAAGTCTACGCATTCCAGGCTCAAGATGGCAACCTAAAGGTACTGTTGAAATCTGTTGTCCTTGACTGTGTCTGATTAAGTGTATCATAATAAAGGTTATAATATACATTATGTTGATCATCACATTCAGAAAGTCTGATTCATTATTGCATTGTGGTAAAGGTTGCATAACGCAATATTTTCATCATTACATGCAGAAATTATTTGCTTTTGTAAAAGAACATTCTATAAACTTTTATTTGCTCTTCACAAAGGATACCATTAACAATCTTAATGAGGGGATGTTCGTTCAAATTATGCATTTGATTTTTTTGTGTGTGTAATCTTTTTGTGCTTTATTATGACAACAATAAAAATCAAATTTCCATCCATAGAACATTTACATAGTTGCATATGTAACAAAGAAAACACATTCTCTGTGTGTTTCTTGTCCCTGCTCCCATGCACTTCTGACATTATTTTTATTTAACGCCAGGAAAATCTGATATTTGAAATGGATGGCGACGCCTTGGCGTGGGGCTACTTCAACCTGACGTCAGACGGAAGATTGATTGTCGCGCACTCTCTCCGCACCACGCTGACAGATGAGTTCCAGGTTAGTGCTCTTCTTGGTGTGGGTCATAATAATGTCTCCTCTTCTAATTCATAAGTAGGTTGAAAATGCAGGGGGCGGGCTGTAGTTTAACATCAAAATAAATTCAGCCAATGCGGTCAGTTGCCTGAAAAGCAAAGAGCATTGACTGGTATTATATTAGAAGAATTGTAACGACATACACTCAAGCAAATGAAATAAGCTCCCTTCGTCAGCGTCGTCTGCTGGGAGGCCACTGCTGGTTCAGTGCACGCGATCGTGAGTACAGCTCAAGGCTGCACCCATGGCGTGGCGCATGACTGAACCAGGGAAGAGTACGCTGAGGGCAGGATGTGTCTTCCATTGACTTGTATTTTCAAGGTTTTCAACATTCAGCTGTGCCAGATCAACTTGATCACGGATACTGAAAGTGAAACATTGATGTAATGAAGACAATTTTAACTTTTAAACATTGATGTGTTTTGTTTTTTTTTTTGTTGGGGTGGAGGGTTCCAGCTATGCATGTAGTGCAGAGAATTAGCTCTAGTCCATAAGATTTTGTTTTTAATTTATTGGAAAATGATGTATTTTAGCAACATTGGAAGAAAGACAGCCACTAAGCTTGGCTGGGCTGGTGGCATCACTTAACCTACAAAGCCTTTTTCTTGATGTTATAGAAGTGAATGATGGTTGGTTGATGGTTTTGTTCCGCATTGCAGAGCTGAGCGGACTTTAAACCCAACGCTCCTTCATAAGCTACAAAGCGATGAGCAATAAGCTGTATTTCCAAGGTTCTCAACATTCAGGCATCTGTCAGCTAGTCACAGATACTGTCTGTGATGAAGTGCATGTTTTGTTTTGGTGTTTTTTTCAGAAATGTGTATCCAGCAACAAATAAATTAGCTCTTGAATTAGATACTGCTTTTAATGAAAGCATTTGGTTTTTGCTGCATGATTCAAATGGAATGTCCCTTTTTTTGTTTTCAGCCATCAGTGTCGGTGTATGACAGTGCCTTCCCCAACAACCACGGCAGTTGCAGAGTGACCATCCGAGTCTTTCACAATGAAAACCGTCCAACTTTCTCCCAACCTCAAGGCTATGCAGCGAATGTGTTCGAATACGAGCATTCGGGATTCAATTTCCTCAACGTCACAGCAGAAGACACAGTTGACGGGGTAAGTTGCGTGGTTAGGTACGAGTTCTCCAAAAAGTTTGTGTGCTAGTGGTGAAGTTTGACATAAAATCTTTCTTCCCGCACAAGCCCAGATCTTATTCATTTGAACTACTGCTGCGATAACCCAACAGTATCACTCAAGTATGAATTAATCTTTTCAAGTGGAAGAAAGTATGAACCCAAACTGTCTCTAATTCAAACCAAATCTAACGATTTTTATTTCTGAATGTGTGCCCTAAATTTCTGAATAAAAATCACGAAGTAGTGTTTATTTATTTTACAGGACATTGTCTCGTACAGCCTTATCCTGAGCAGCGAACAGAGGGACTTCTTTGCCATCGATGCAGTGACAGGGCATCTGTACCTTTTGCAGGAGCTGCATGCATTGCCGGACAACCTTCAGACGGTAACTGCTACCCCGTTGATAGATTGTGTGTCTGGGCCCTGTACTCAAATGGCTTTTGTGATTAGTTGGTATCAGCAAAGATATTCTAAAAGGGTGAGATGGACTATATAGGTAAGAGCTCGGCGAACCGGGCTGATAGAGTTGTCGTTAGTGGGGACAGTACACTATTCACAGTGCAGGCTATCCAAAAACTCAGACTGGAACTTGAACGGAGAATTCAACTGGCCTATCGACGTGCAAAATGTGTCGTTTAAAAGGGACATAACCAGTGTTTCTGTCCTCACTACTGATATAGGGAAAAGAGACCGGATGCTTATCTTCCCCTATGCAGTCTTTGGTATCAGCCTGAAGTTGGGGCCAACTGTAAAAGGAGAGCTGTACACAAAGCAAAACAAACTTTCTACTGTAATTGAATCTTAAGGTACTGCTTAGTGTTTTCTTCTTCTTTGATCGCTCACACAGTTTCCTGTCTATTATGAGCGTAGATGCGTCATGCTGCCGTTACGCGCCTAACTAAGAAACACTTAGGCCCAGCAAGTCCGACTTCGGCTGGAGGAAATGTTTTTGAAAGTGTCGTCAAAAAAGGCAGTAAGGTAAGGCAGAAAGATAGTAGATGACAGTAAGCAAAGGGAAAAGGCAGAGTCAAAGAGAGTGACAGATTAGAGGAAGTTACAAGCACAGAAGGTGGGGGAATTATTTATACAAAAGCCCCCCCCCCCCCCCCCCCCGGTATCCCCACGGGGGGGGGGCCTAGTGTTTTGTGAAAGACTGATTCTCAAACTGGTAGGCGTTTCCACTGACTGTTGGTGCTTCAGTCAAAGAGGTTAGTTGGCCTTTGGGGACCTGCACCCCTAGCAAGGCATCTCCCGTGAACAAAGTTTTAGCCCAGCTCTCCAGAATGGCAGCTGCCAACTGGATGCCATGATCAGAAATGACAAATTGGCATTCTAAGATTATGTGTTGTGAAGGCTAATTCGTGTGAAGAGGCGAAGAACATGTTCTAAAAGAGATAAATGCAAAAACCCAACTTTGAAAAATCGTCTGGCTGTGCTTTTTTCTCTTTTTCTAAGAGACTTCTAAAACTTTTCCAAGTTTGCTGTCTTTATAGAAAAGTTTAGTTTTGTGCAAATTTGGTCTAGAGAGAAAGTGGGGAGGGAGTTAGAGGCATAGAGACAGACAAATAACAGACGTGGAGACAGAGAGACAAGATGTGCAAGACAGAAAGAGACAGACGTGGAGACAGAGAGGCAAGATGTGCAAGACAGAAAGAGACAGACAAATGACAGACATGGAGACAGAGAGACAAATAACAGACTTGGAGACAGAGAGACAAGATGTGCAAGACAGAAAGAGACAGACAAATGACAGACGTGGAGACAGAGAGACAAATAACAGACGTGGAGACAGAGAGACAAGATGTGCAAGACAGAAAGAGGCAGAGACAGAGTGGTGCATGGGAAATTATACCCCGAGCCAACAAACCTGAAATACATACATACAGTATCCCAAACAATTATCAAGGAGCAAGTCGTCTGTGAAATTCAAAAACCTCGTATCTCGATTTTTTATTTTGGGGGGTTAGATACATAGTCAGCTCTCTAATTTTTCCCGCCACCTTCCACCAAAAGCTTGTATCGCTAACGACTTTTTATCTGGGGTAAATGAGGTTGTGAAAATAGAAGAAAAACTCGTAAGTCCCAAATTCAGATCTAGTTAAAAACCTTGTATCTTTGTTCTTTTCAAGTCTAAACTCGCAATGTCTTGAACAACATATTCATCATAGTTAATCAATTGTGGTCAACGCGGTTAATTTCTAAAACAGTTTTTTAAATTTTTCTCAAAACTACCAAAATTGAGATACAAGTTTTTTTAATTTCACCGACGAAGTGTTGCTCTTTGTGGTAAATATTTTTTTAAGAAACGCTTTCGCATTAACTCCTATTGTATTGCAGTGTGGTCACCTTCTTTTTGTTTTTCCTTTGTTTGATTGCAGATTTTGTAAATATGGTTTTGTTTTCAGTTTACCGTACAAGCCAGTGACCGGCGTCTGGGCATAACACAGCAGGTCCAGACCTCTGTGAGGGTCACTATCCAAAGAGACATTGCCCCGCAGTTCACCAACCTGCGTAACACTGTTCAGCGCGATGAGGAGGATGTGCAAGGTAGCTTCGTCTACCAAATCACAGCAAGAGATGACAATCAGATAGTGAGTTACCCTCTGTGTGCGTGTGTGTGTGTGTAATGTAATGTGAGAAGAAGAGGAGACGGAGAGAGAGAGAGAGAGAGAGAGAGAGAGAGTGTGTGTGTGTGTGTGTGTGTGTGTGTGTGTGTGTGTGAGATAGAGAGAGATTGTGTGTGAGAGAGAGAGAGAGAGAGATAGATATTCAAAATTCAATTCAAACAATTTTAATGACTAGGCCTTCTGCCCGTATCATAGGGAGGCTGGGGGAGGGGGTTATAAAGACACATAACATTTGTATCGAAAACTAGAAAATAACACAAATTCTTGTGGATTTAAACATTTAAGCAAAAATAAACAAATTAGTAAGTAAATAAATGAACAGATATATAAATAAATAAGTAAATTAAAGAGAAAAACAACAACAAATAATCCAATATGATATGAGAGAGAGAGAGAGAGAGTATGTTGTGTGCATGTGTGAGCATTGGGCCACTCCTGTCACTAATTTTTGCCTGTCACTTTTATAAGCTAAACCTATCTATGCTGATTTTGCATGTAGTCTGATATTTATTCTTAGTCTTCAGGAGATGAATTGCGTTGTGTTTATCATGCTCGTCTTGTTTCACTGAATAAATATGTTGAGATGTGTGTGTGTGTGTGTGTGAATGTTTGAGTTCTGATCAATGATGTGTGTTTCTATGTTTTTATGCATATTTATGAATCCTAGTGTGTCCATATGTTAGTATGTGTAATGTATGGGTGTGTATATATATATTTGCGCATGGTTATCTTTGTTCTAAGTGACCATTTCTAGTTTATTACATACAAACAACATTCAAGCAGAAGGAAACCAACAAATGGGAAGAACCGTGATGTGATTTTTTAAAGCAAATATTTCGGGCCCATTTGCCCTTTTTTTGGATGCCTATGTCCTTATGCTACAAACATTGACATCTATATAGAATCTTCAAGGTATGCAGAGTGATTAAAACTCAGAGAAAGTAAAAATGAAAATAATAAAACGATGGACATTGTACACTGTTGAGTGTTGTACACACAAGAAAAATCAGGTCACAAGGCTCACACAACATACCACTTTCACTACTCCCATTCCCCACCCCCCACCAGTATCCCATCACTTAAGCAACAACAATCCCAATTGGGATTACAGTGATGACTTAAATATATAGGATAGCGACAAAGGTGAAAGGAGGAGGGTGGGGGGAAGAGGCAAGGTGGGCAGAAGGAGAGTAATAATGAAGAGTAGGGGCGCATAAGCGTGCATGCAAGTGTATGTGAGTGGGTACGAACATACAAACTATAAACAAAACTCAAGGGCCACCCAATCTATTCTATCATGTTACCGTTTCACTACGAACTGAGTTTACTCTTCCAACTTGGGACAATTGCCAAATTACCAAAGACCATAGTCTAAAAAAGACTAAAATTACTTCCCTTGGCACAGATGCTGTGCGCTTAGCCACCGGACGTCCCCGTCCGTAGCCACTTCCGTGCAGGCGCATAAGCGTGTATGTGAGTGGGTACGAACATACAAACTATAAACAAAATTCAAGGGTCACCCATTCACTATTATTAGGTATTTTACAGTGGGTATTATGTACTTTATAGTCACAGAGGCGTCTGTGAAATTCGGGTTGCTCCCACCTGTAACATCAGAATTTTGTGGAAAACGTTTAGGGGTGTGCTTTATAATAGCCCGTTATTTACGGCACTCTCCATATCAAATGTGTCTTGACCTTGATTTAATTTATTTTTTTAGGGTTGCGCTTTATAATAGCCCGTTATTTACGGTACTCCATATTAAGTGTGTCTTGCCCTTGATTAAAAAAACCAAATGTGTGTGTGTGTGTGTTTCAGGGGTCCCTGGTCTTCGAAGCCATCGGCAGTCAGGCGGCTCCCAGCATGTTCAGCATGAACAGCACGGGCTATGTCAGCATCAGGACCGATCTGGACCTGGACCCCACCGTCAGGCGATACGAGGTCAGTGTTCCAGACCTGTTTACCATCCCCATTTTGCCGTAATTTTTACAGGGGGAAAGTCAAATTATGGCTACGAAGAAAAATATTACGGGAAAAAAATCCTAAAAAACAAACAAACCTACAGTTGTGTCGGTAAGCGAAGCTTTTGAAACGATGCGGTGAAAAGTCATTTTGCGCCATTTCCTTTTCTGTTTAAAAAATGGCGTCCAAGCGAGTGCATTCTGAAGCTTTGGTCGAAAATCAAAAGAAAAGAAATCAAAAGTGGCACAGAAATTCCGTGAAAGTTACCTCAAAATTCCAGGAATCACTAGGTGATGAGCATGTGTTCTGTGTCTACTGCTCGACGGACATTGGTATTGCACACTCAGGTCTGTACGATATCGACGTTCATTGGTCACGCGTTGGATTGCAGTTTTTTTTCTTCAAAATTACGTTTTTTTGTTTTAGAAATTACAACTTTGCAAAATAGGGGTAAACAGGTCTGGTGTTCCGACATCTTGGAACAAACTTCCTCTTTCCCTCCGTCAGCGACCGACCCTCTCTGCTTTCAAATTCAACCTCAAAACCCACCTGCCCCCCGTCATTGAGGCTCCAGTCTCTTTGTCTTCTCTCTCTTGCCCTTAGGTCTGTTTCTGCTGTACACCATTTATGTCATACGTATGTGTTCGCTTCGTATTGCATTTTTGGTTGAATGCGTTATGAATGCTAATAACGTGTGTATGCGCTTTGATTTGATTTCTATCAAGATTCAGCACCGTATAAATACTGTATGTTGTTGTTGTTGTTGTTGTTCTGCAAGGAGAACGCCGCTCTTGTTGCTGGGTTATTGACGGGACTATAAGCAAATGGAGAAATTAAAAACTAAATATAAATCGGCGGAAACATGCGATAAGCAATGAGATATTTCTGCAACATCTTATCAGCAGACACTAATCCGTTTGGATGTGGTCAGACGTGGTGGTGTAGGATGCTTCCAAGATGGTTTGTGGTTGAGTGGAGTTTTGGGTGGTGTTTGTTGACCCTTTTGTTGAAAGAATTTAAGTTTTTTGTTTTTTTAAAGCATGAAATATTTGTATTATGACAACAATTTTTTCCAAATATGTATGTGCTTTATGAAATATTGGGTGGTAATTATTATGATTTGTCATGATTATTGTTTATACCGTTTGAGATGAGACAGAATGGATTGTTTGGCATATAATTGTATTCATCTTTCTTTATGCCCTGTGTATAGAGTTAACTTGCTCATGATATGCTTGTATATTTCTATCCCCTACTTAGAGACCGTGTACACATTAGACGCGTAAGTTCCAAGTTCCGTACGGAAACCCCTAAGTAAGTGAAAGAAAGAAGGATAACAATTTACGGATTAGGGGAAATTCGGACACGTGCACACATCTTTTCCCTTCTTTCTTTTACTTATTTACGGATTGTGCACAGGTTTCTGCACGGAATCTCTGCATATATGTGTATACAGCCTAAGTGTTATTTTTTCTGTCTCAATATCCCAGGAAGACTTTTGTCTTCAGCCACCATGTCCTAAAGAGCTGTGTGCTAATAATAATAATACAGTTGAACCTCTCTTATAAGACCTCCCATTATAAGACTCCCTCCCATATAAGACTTACTTCTTTGAGACATTGCCCTTCTTTATAAGTATTAAAATTACCTCCCTTACAAGACCTTCAAAAATCATCCAAAATGAGGTCTTATGAGGGAAGGGTCTTGATGGGAGGTAATTTTAATACTTCCCTTATAAGACCTTCAAAAATCATCCAAAATGAGGTCTTATAAGGGAGGTTCCACTGTAATAACCTTTGTTTCTTCGTTGTATTAATATGTACTTCCTGCATGATTTCAGTTGGTAGTAACTGTCCACGACAGCGCCATCCCTCAGGTGGAGACAACGAGCACACTGACCATCGATGTGACGCGCAATGCCAATCCCCCCATTTTTGACGAAGACCCCTACAGACCAACCATCAATCTGCAGACAAGTGTCGGCAGCGTGGTGGAAACCATCAGAGCTACCGATGACGATGGGGTAAGCACCGTCGGTCTTTTAACTTCCTCCGTTCAGTACGCAGCACGCATACAGGTGTGGTGACTTTGACTTTGAGCAGTGCACGTCTAAGTACACATTTTGCTTGAAAACTACTCACTTTGAAGTTGAAGCTACTCATTTAGAGTTTAGGAAGTAGGCAGGTCTGAGTTTAGGCAATTACCCCTCGAAATGAGAACTGGTGAGGTCCGACGATATTGTCACTGCGGCAATTTAAACACTTTTGATGAATGTGCGTGCAGGATGTCCCCACCTACAGCATCACTGGAGGAAGTGGGGTTGGTTACTTTGTGCTGCACTCTGTCACTGGACAGATTTACCTGATTCAGATGCCCGGAACAAATGTCGCAGAGCTCAGAGTAAGTTACACTGTTTTTAAGTTGATGGTGGTTTGACATAGCAGCAAATGTTAGTCTCTCTCTCTCTCTCTCTCTCTCTCTCTCTCTCTCTCTCTCTCTCTGTCTCTCTCTCTCTCTCTCTCTCTCTCTCTCTCTCTCTCTCTCTCTCTCTCTCTCTCTCTCTCTCTCTCTCTCTCTCTCTCTCTCTCTCTCTCTCTCTCTCTCTCTCTCTCTCTCTCTCTCCCTAGCTTATCTTGGCTGTCATTTTTGTTATGAATCTTTATTTGTAGTCATTTATGCTTTGTGATAATTAAAGAAAAAAACAACAACAAAAGCTCACTCAAATGTCAGAAGGAAAATTGTCATTGCTATTGCTCATAGCAAACATTGTTCACACAGTTTTAGATGTGTGTGTGTGTGTCTGTCTGTCTCTGTGTGTGTGTGTGTGTGTGTGTGTGTGTGAAGGAGAGGGAGTGTTATTTGATACTGTTGTCTTAAATGTTAACACCAATAGATTGAGTAGGCTGCCATCTGCCATCTAAGACTGAGAGAATCTCGTTTGTGCAAGCAAGATTCTTTGACTACCCAGTTCAAACTTCTAAGAATTAGAAAAAACAAAAAAAGACAATGTCAAAAAAGGGAGGGGGGGGGCTTGTATTATGGCTGGGACATGGCATATGTCTCATGTTGTAATAGATGGAAAACAACTTTGAAAGCCTCTTAAAAACAGCAACACCACCAAAACGTACACCCAAATTGAAAAGCACAATAGGAAAATAAAAGGTGGTAATCTTTTTCATTCTATGTATGATCAGCTTCAGGTGCGAGCTGTGGATCGCCCTGGTTCAGTGAATGCTTTGACAGACACTTCTGAGGTGATTTTCACCTTCAACGTCAGTCCCCAGCTCCCTAGCTTTGTCAACAACCCCCCTTACACAACTCAACAAATCATGGAGACCAGGCCTGTCGGAGATGTCATCTACACTCGTGTCAGTGCTGTTGATGGCGATTTGCAAGTAAGTTCAGTTCTGTTTGTGGTATGTTTGTCGGTCAAATTTCAGTCAAGTTTATCTTTTGAAAGTTTGAATGGATCAAGTTACATGAATTTTTTATTTTTTTTAAAGAATACTTAAAGATATCAACAGTTGTAGAGAGGCAAGTGGGAGGGATATGGAGAGGGGCTGCTAAAACTTAATGGTTCTGGATCTGGAATTATGCGTCACAGACGCCACTTCTGACGATAAACGCGACGGAACTAGGACTTAATTAGGTTAAGAGGGTAGATGCTTTTTTTTTAGATATCAGCGGACTGCAAATGCTTTTAGTCTTGCTAAAATATTGTTTCGCCAGGCTTAGCAGTTTGGTCTAAGACATTTGGCTTTGAAGCTCTTATCAGTTTTGGAAATTCGCAGGTATTTATGTGGGAGTCAAACAAATGATGAATGTATCGCTCCATTCAACTCTGTTTAACTGTCCCCACAATCATATTTGTATGATATTTTATCATACTTTTACTCATAATCAATCATAGTTTCAATCATATTCTAAACACTTCAGATGTTTATGAGTCCGGTTAGGCCAAGTTCGTTTTGCACACAATATAGTTAAGATACTGAGAACCTAATACTGTATGTTTAAGGTTGATCAGTGGCTTGTAAGCGCTTAGAGCTTTTTTAAGATTAGGTGCTATGAATGCTAATTATTATTATTATTATTATTATCAGTGCAAATACCACATGCAGCATACACACACACATATGTATGCATAGATAATTATTTACACACACAGTTTCCTCTACCAATCAAAAGGAATGTGGCTTTAGCTGTGCGTACAATTAACTGTATATAATGCTATTGTTGTCTGACATCAAAGAGGGATAGATGCAGTGTCACATTGTGAAATGGTGATTGCAGGGTTCCATTGTGTACGAGGCCACTGGTCGGTACCCAGCTCGTTATTTCTTCAACATTGACAATGCTACTGGCGACATCAGTGTCGGAAACGATCTCAGTACAGATGGGTTTTCCTTGAACACGTACACGGTAAGCTTGCCGCATTTGCTTATCGCTTTCTGTGTGTGTGTGTGTGTGTGTGTAAATGCATATGTTCATGGAAGCAGAACTTGCTGGCATTAGGTATTAGGTACTTTATAGTCACAAAGACATTTCTGTGAAATTCGGGTTGCTCCCACCTGGAGAGCGCGTCGCAGCCAGAGGCGTGCCACCCATTTTGTGTGGGGGTTTTTTCATGCAATTTTTGTGTGACTAATGAGAAAGAAGGGGGGGGGGGGGGAGACAAATTTTGACCAAATAACAACTTTTGTGAGTGCATGTATGCATGAGGTCCCAAATGAGATGTTTCTACCAAGGTGAAAAAAACAAGAATGACTTTGATAAGTCAAATGACCGCGCCACTAGATGTAAGAGATAACTCCTACTTCCGGATGGTGAGAGTAGCGGCGCTTTGCTACTTTTGTTTTGCTATGTGCTATGGTATGGGTTCCAGATTGGTAAAAGTACATGCTATTGTTTTGAGTGTTGGTCAGTACGGTTGGAATAGATTGCATATGTTCATGGAAGCAGAACTTGCTTGTGGGTGCATGTATATGCATGAGGATGTGTTTGAATCTGTAAATGTGTACAGATGTATATAATAATGTAGCTTAAAAGGAACTCAGATTGGTTTTCAAAAATTAGATGATACGATTATTGTTTAGCCAATTTACCTTCAGACAGAATTGTTAGCGATTTTAGCACACCTCTTGTCATGTTGTGCCGATTTTTATGTCTCAGCTCGCCATTGAAGCTTACGACTCAGCTTTCCCCGATGAGCGAGCAAGGACAACTGTGACGATACCTGTCCTGCACAACCCTTCAAGTCCCAGGGATTTGAATGGCAATGGCAATGTTTACTCGAGAACGGTGTCAGAGTTCTGGCCATTGAGTGATTGCCTCTTCAACATCACTGCCGTGGATGATGATGGGGTAAGGGTAGACAGGGCATTGTTTATTTGTTATTGAACATGGGTTTTTCCCCCAGTATGCAGACAAAATTCATTGAACACACAAAATATTGAATGCTCACAAATGTAGTTATATAGAATATAAAAACATATAAAAATAGTTATGAGTAAAAGTACAAAAGGGGGGGGGGGCGGCATTTTATCATCTCACTCTCTATTAACCGTTTTGCTGTTGTTGCTCTTTAACTTTCCGTCAGTTCTTTACTCTTTCACTTTAACTTCCTGTCATTACTATCACGCTATAAGATGCAGGGGTCTCAGTCTGGGGGAAAAGTATCGCCTTATAGCCAAAAAAATATGATAGGTGGTTTTTGATTTTTTTGTGATTTGTGATTTGTTTTGTCTTTGGGAACTCATAATATGGTTTGGCCCAAGTGCCTATCTGGACTGTAAGCTGCAAAGCTGAATATAATAGGAATTGTTTGGAAATAATTAAGGGGAGTAATTTCATGGTGTGTGGGAGTGATCTTGCCTAATTCGATCAGTCAAACAGGGGGAGTTACTCTACCTTCAGGTAAATCCACAGCTCTCGGCTCACGTGTTTGATTAGACTTACAAAAAAAGAAGAAAAAAAGTTACATCACTTAGAACACCATGCGTCATTTTAAAATTGATGTCATTTATATTTTTACGTCACATTTTGCAAGTTCTCTCAGTTTGTGGATACTGGACGCCCCTCATTTTTCTAAAAAAATGTTTGCAAGTCGCTGACTCCATCCTGCAGTTTCAAGCTTTGACGCCATTGTTTCATTGTTGCTATGGAATTTGACCGAGTAATGGAGGTAAACAATTCTAATTTTCACGAAGTGCTCTCCCCTAGTTTTTTCCGAAAATTTTCTATTCGCTTTTGGGTTTACAATTGTTTGTGTGCTTGTGTTTTCAGGATGACGTGACCTATGAACTGCTTCAGGACAATAACAACCGGGATGGTCTCTCGCTGTTCCGTGTTAACCGCGAGACGGGTTTATTCTGCCTCTTGAAAACTTTGAGGGATGCCGCTTTTGATAGTTACTCGGTATGTTCTTGATCTGTTTATTTGTGCTCAACTGTGCTCAGTTAGTATTGAAAGAGCATTGCTTTTCAGTAATCATAGACAAAACTAAAACACAGACCAGTTCTTTATGAGAAGCTATGGTCCACCTTTTGGGTAATGTTTGTGAACAAAATTGGGATGATCTCAGAAGAGTTCTATGGATGACTGCAAGTCCATTTTAGGATGAGGGACTTTTCCATGTTTACACTTTTCTAAATCGTCTATAATGAGGAACAATAAACTGACGACGACGAAAATGGTGTTTTACGTCCTCTTGGTCTGAATCGGACACATATGGGACATTTGTAAATACAAATATGGTGGGAACAATACTGGAGGCAATGCCCGGAGGCAGAAGCCAGCAAAGTCCTGATGTTTTTTTAATTAATACAGATAGGTGCAGGGGTAACCATGCCTCGGTTAAACCTCATCGGCTATGGCACCGCCACATGTGCATAATGAGTATAATACAATAAACTGAACCACATCCAACTCAACACAACTTTATTGTCTCATAAGAAATTCAGTACATCGGGTTTTTTCCAAATCAAATCTTAAAATATCTAACTTCCTTCGGTTTTGAATCTCATGAATATCTTTCTGCATAGTAAACTGTGTATCTGTAAATACTTCAGTTATTTCCTATCTTGGGATCATTTCTTTTTCCCCATGATGTTATCATTTCACTTTGTACTCTATGTTTTGCTATTTCTCTCTTTTTCGTACTACCCCCTAAAGTGCAGCAGAATCTTCAACATGATGAAGTTGGCTGCCTGAGGAGAAGAAGAAGAGAAGGCAGGTTCTTTGTGGTATTTCTGACCATGGAAAGCTGTGGTCCACTCTTAGGGTAATTTCAGTGAACAAGATTGCCTGATCACATAGAAAACCCCCACACAAAAACCTGAAACAGACTGCAACGTCACTGGAACATACAACAAATAAACAACTACAAGTGTAAAGTGACGTTATTTTATTCACAAGAGAGTTTTGTTTTGTCTCTTGTGAATAAAATGTCACTTTACACTTGTCGTGTAGTTGTTTGTTTGTTGTATGATCATATAGAAGTTTTGCGGGTGACTGCAATTCTATTTCAGGGTAAGAAGTCTTCCCTGTTTACACTAATCTAAAATGCCCTTAATCAGGAGCAATAAACTGTTGATTTAAAACCGCAACCCATTTTTGTTTTCAGAATTCCTTTTGTTGACTTGTTTTTATCGTTTCCAACAGATGACCGTTCGTATCAGCGACGATGGCCGACCCTCCAAATTCATCGACGTTAGAGTGCAGATCACCATTAACAGGTTCCAGCGTCCTACTTTTGGTCGACCCTCCGATTCTGTAAATGTGGAAGAGAGAAGACCTGTGGATTACACTGTGTACAATACAAGGGCCAATCTTGCAACGGTAGGTGGCTTTTTTGTTCTGTTCTGTCTATGGTGTTGTTGGGGGGCTTTTTTGGAGGGAGGGAGGGGGGGGGGGGTTGTTTTATTTTCAAGTCTTCAGAACTCTTAATAGAGTCTTGAACTTTTATGATTGTATGTTGGTTGTTTCTCCAACACAGCACACAACTCCCCCACATTCCCGTTAGTTCCTTCAGATTTCTCACTTCTCTGCTATCTTATTTGTAAGATTTGTAACAAAAACTATCACCAAATGTTTTCAAGCCACACCAAAGGAAGAGTCTGCGACTTGAAACACTGTTTCCCTCTCCCCAGGTACCTCTGCTTATTTTGTCTGTTTTCCTACTGTTGTTTTTGTTGTTGTTGTCATACCCTGGCTAAAAGACTCCAGGGATTATCTGAACAGCCAAAGAACTTGAACACTATATGGTACAAACGCACCAGCTAGGGATGAGAACATTGCGAGTGTGACCGTTTATGATTCCCCCGCCATGTGGGCAGCCATACTCCGACTTTGGGAGATTTTGGAGACTGATGATTTGTTATGCTAGGAGCTTGTCATGGCTAAAGACAATCCTTGCATAGCTATGCAGTGCATAACAACATTTTGATGTAGCCTTGGTGTTCTAGCCTATGTTATTTGGTCTGACATAGCCTTAAGCCAAGGTGATGTTTTCCTACTTCTTCTGAAAGGTACGGCGGTCGTTGATGAAAATGATGTTTTACGTCCTCTCGATCATAGACACATATGGGACATTTGTAAATACAAAGATGGTGGGAACAATACTGGCTGCAATGCCCAGAGGCAGTGCAACACCAGTAAAGTCCTGAGTTTTTAACAATATAGATAAGTGTAGCGGTAACCACGCCTCGGTTAAACCTCATCGGCTATGGTACCCCCACATTGAGTCATAACATTTTATGAAGGTATGGCGGTCACCGTTTTCTATTTTATTTGAAATGAGTTCCTTAAAAGCAGGTCTCTGGATGTGTTGTGCGGTTACAGGGAGTGCTGAAGTACCGGCTGGCTGGCGAAGGCTTGGGTGTGTACTACTTCAAGATTGACGAAGACACTGGCGACGTGAAAGTGAAGGCTAATCTGCGCTCCGGCCTGGACATGGAGTACACGGTCAGAGGGTCTTCCTTGTTGGCTCTGTGTGTGTTGTGTGTACACGTGTTTGTGCATGTGTGTATGTTTCGTTTATTTATTTATATTAATATTGAGGCTGTCGATTTTTTGGGCAAAGAAAATACAGTGGGACCTCCCTAAAATTACCTCCACTATTACGACCCCCTCCCGTATATGACCAGAAAATTATTGGCCAATTTTTTTTTTTCTTCATAAATCAACTAAATATTGACTATTACGACTTTCTCCCTAACCCGACTTACGACCAGCCGATCTGGTGTCTAATACGACTTTTGCACAAACAAAATGGGTGGTAATGGTGACTGACTGAAAAGTGCACTAAAACACATGAGAATCGTCAAAACGATCAGCCAAATTACTGCCGGAAGTGAGCAAAATTAGAACACTGCAAAGAGTTAAGTTCTTTAACATTACGCAAGAGCGATGTCCCTTGCAAAAGACTGAGAAAGTCATAGAAAAATGGCGTCCATTCAATGTGAAATCAAAGACTCTTTAGCAGCAAATCAAAGTTATTGAAGATAATAGAAGAGGTAAAATTGCACTTTCGATTGCAAAAGCATGCTAACAATCGATCTAGGAAAGACTGAATCAGTAAATAGGTAACAGATCGTGCTGACTGAGAAAGGAGGAGTGAGAGAAAGTGAAGTGAGCAAGTCACGGAATGGAACCGATCTACTTGGCTACTTTCCAGCCACCCTGTTGGCCACTGCAATGACAACCTTTTGCAAGAGTGAATACCCTTTGTAGATGCTTGAGTACTGACCAAGCAAGGGAGTAACTCCCACCACTAACCCTATTTGAGGCCACTTAATGGCTGCCTTTTGCAAGAGTGAATGCCCTTTCGGATTCTGACCAACAAGGGCTTAACTCTTGCCGTCAAGGGTGTTAATAACCCTAGTGGCCAATAAAGACCCTTCCCTTATAAGATTTTATTTGGGATGATTTTTGAAGGTCGTAACAGGGAGGTTCAGTTGTATGGACTATCATACTGCGCCCCGCTTGTGGTAACCTGTTCATGTCTGTGCTGTTTTTGTTGCTGCTGTCACAGTTATGAATGTTATCCACTGCCTTTTTGTTTTGGTACATTTTGTAACACAGCTGTTGATTGAGGCTTACGACAACGCCTACCCCGACTATCCCGGAGAGATGACCTTGACAGTGAACATGATCCGCAATGAGTTTACGCCCAATATTGGAGGACCCTACTCTGGCAGGATTGATGGAAACTCTGTGGCTGGTGATATCATCACTAATATCACTGCAACTGACAACGATGGCGTAAGCAGAATTTTCTGTCTTTGTAATTAGGATTTTTGTTGGAAGCGTCATTAATTAGTATGAAGCTTGGTTGTGAAATGTAACGAGGGAAAAATATAAAATTATGAATAAGTAAACTTGGACCGGTGGTTGTGAGTGGTTTTTTTTACGGCATACTTAAGATTGATGAACCGGCATTGTGTTTTGCATAAGTTTTAATTAGCATATCTGTGTTGTGGCATTGTTTTTGGTGTGCAAGTGAGCATGTGGGCTTGTACACATGCATGTAGTTGTAATGTTGATAAATTTAAATGATAGAGCAGTTTAAAATTGATTTACAAGAAAACATTTCTGAATGGTTAAATAAGACTCGTATTTATATCCTAGCATGGTCCACATTTTGTCTAGCATAAGAAATGTACCTATATACAACATTGTTGTTCCAACAGTACCTTGAAAATAATTGTCTCTCCTGAGTTTTGAAATGGTAAGAATTTTTCTAACGTTTCTTTCTACTATTCTGATTATGCCTGCTCTAGATACGGTAATATTTTTTGTTTTGTTTTATATGCTCTGTATCATATATGTTTTGCTTTAGTACACTTCAGTCTCCTTTTTTCATGCTCTGTACTGTACTATTTTTAATCTGTTTTGCCTAAGTACAGTTTAGTCTTTTGGGGGTATGTTTGGATGTTGAATCAAACCATGTCTATTATATCTTTTCCTTACAGGATCAGTTGACGTACACTCTGACTGGTGATGACGACTGTAAACGCATTTTCTTCCTGAACAGCCGGACAGGAGTCCTGTATTATGCCAGGACCCAAACCAACTTCAACAGAAATCGATATGATGTAAGTGTTTTTTTTTATCTATTTTCTTTCTCCCCCTGCCCCCCCCCCCCCCCCCCCTTTCATTTAATTGGAATTGCCAGCAATTATTTTGTTTTTTAAGAAAAAAAGCAAAGTTATGTAAATGTGCTCCCAGTTTAACGTTCATTTTGCTGGTGATGCGTTTGTATTATACATGTACAAGGTGGTTGAGCTGACTTTTAGGTCTCATGCTGAAGCTATTGGGGATTTCTGCAAATTTTGTTATGATCGGTTTAGGACATTGAACAATATTTATTGTCATAAAAGTAGCCTACCATGCATAATACATTATTGTCAGGACATGGGAATCATTTCGCCGAGTTTCAGTGTGATTGGTTCTAAATCTAAAATAGTCTCAAAATACAATTTCTGTTCTTTCTTCTTCTTTGTCGATAACTCGGACATTCCTTTCATACGAGCGCAGATGCGTCATGCTGCCATTTGTGCGCCTAACTAAGAAATAGTCAGGCCCAGCATGTCCGTCTTCGGCTGGAGAAAATCTTTGTAAGAGTTTCTGGAACAAAGGCAGGAGAATGGACCAGTAAGACAGACATGTAGATAACAGTAAGTGAAGGGAAAAGGCAGAATCAAGGAGAGTGACAGAGATAAGAGGAAGTTGCAAACACAGAACTTCCAGAAGGTGGATGAACTATTTGTGCGAACTCCCTCCCTCCCTCCCTCCCTCCCTCCCTCCCTCCCTCCCTCCCTCCCTCCCTCCCTCCCCGGGGTGGGTGGTGTGTGTCTGTCCTTTCAATTTTGACTTACGGGATTGGGGCAGTGGGTGGATGCCTCGTGCCTCCATAAGACTCCGCCCCCTCCATGAGTCTCTACCCGTGGGGATACCTGGGGGTCTTTCGTAAAAATAGTTCCCTCACCTTCTGGAAGTTCTGTGCTTGTAACTTCCTCTAATCGGCCACTCTCTTTGACTTTGCCTTTTCCCTTTGCTTTCTATCATCTACTATCTTTCTGACTTAGTGGCCCATTCTCCTACCTTTAAAAAAAAAAATCTTCCAAGTAATGTTTCTCCTTTGAGCTCCTCCATAATCGTAATGTGTTGGCTGTATGCAGCAGGGGAGACCAGTGAAAACTGAAAACCTGACACATACGTACCTTACCCATTATGGCCATATGGCTTGGGAATGCAGAAGAAGACTTACGTGATTTCCCCTGTATTTAACGAGAGCCATAACTGGCAGAGTGTTAAGGGTCATTTTGTGGTTTGCAGTGCACAGTCTCTGTGACCGACAATGGGTACCCCACTGCCAAGACGGATTCTACCACCGTGACCATCACCGTGGATCAAGAGCCACGCCCCGATCTTGGAGGCCCTTACACAGAAACTGTGTCTGAAAGAGATGCTGTTGGTTTCCCAGTCCGTCGCATCACTGCGTCCAAGCCTTCAGGCACTCAGGCATGTTTTGCATTTTGAAAGCTTAAACCTTTATCAGTCAAAGAATGAAGTAGTGAGGCCAAGAGAGGAGATAACGAAATTAAACAAAGGGGGAGAACTCTCTTTCTAATTAACTCCCCCTCCATCAATCATCTAGCAATGCGTGGATCAGAGCCAAAGGGAGGCAAGCAAAGCATCATTCTTAAAAAAAGAATATGCTAAGTTCGCCTTTTGAGAATGGTGCTTTGTTTGCCTCGCTTTGGCTCTGATCCACACATTGCTAGATGGTTGGTATCGTAATCAACTTTGGTGGAGGGGAGTTAATTTGAGAGTTCTACCCCTTCGTATCAGTCAGTTTTGAAGCTGAAAATGTCTTCAGTCATGGCAACCAAAACATAACATCCAGGTATATTTTGTGTCATGAAAGTTTAACTCTTTTAACCACTAGCAAAATTTCAAACTGTAAATGCCTGTCAAACTTGCCTGGTTAAAGAATATGTCTTATTTTTAATGCTCCCACAATTGACAGTATTAACGCTGTTTAGTTATGCATGTGTTTCCTAAAGCAGATGGAAAAAAAAAATGTGGTGGTGAAAGGGTTAAACTGACTTTATTAACATCCGTGGTTGCAAAATGTTTTAGTTAGTTTGACGAAAGTAAAAAAGAAAAACAAATTTCTGTTTCTTTTAAATGCTTTATACTTTTTCAGTAACAAAATTTAGTTTAGTCTATTTTTTGGGGTGGTTCAAGCAGTTTTGTTGTTGATTTTTACATGTGAAATGTCAAAATAATGCAAACATAAATTCCTCTCTGAAAAGCAGTCGTAGAGTGTAGTTTGTTATAACATCTTGTGCTAAAATGAAAGTTTATCGGGTCAGCACCCTCAAATGTTTGCATTGAACATTTTCACTGATAAGGAACATTCTGACCATTTATTGGAAAGGGATATGGTTAAGATCAACCTATAATTGTTTTCACGAAACTGAAAGAAGCAGACTTTGAGATTGAGGATCGTAAACATGCGTGGTTGACTTAAGTACAAGATGGGTAAGGTTGCCCAGTATCCTACACTAACAGAAATGAGCGTGATAATCATTCTTTACATAATCTGCAGCTTGACGTCAAGCGTTATCAAAGCATATTATCTCTGTTTCAATCCATTCTGCTCTTTAACTTTCTTTTTATTTGACTGTTATATTATTGACATGAATGAAAAGCGCCAGTCATGCTTTGTGATACATTTTGCGGTTTGTGTTTCTGGTGTGGGTTTTGACAGGGTACCATGGTGTACGAGATTGTCGGCGACTACCCTGCACAGTCGTTCTTTGCCATTGATCAAAACGGACAGGTCACGATCAGCGAAGACCTGCGCACTGACAGCCTTTTGTCAACAACCTACACCGTGAGTGTTGGAACAATCATGGTAAAATTAGTCTTTTGTTGGAGACTGACTCTCAAACTATGGAGCATTTGCGCTGCCTCTAGTGCTGCAGCATTAGGGATTTGTTAGCCTTTTTTATCTTCCTCAACAAAAAGTGAATGGGGATGTACCCTGGGCAAGGCTTATCCACTATAAACAAATTTTGGCCCAGGCTGCTGGAATAGCAGCTGCCCCCATGCTATCTGTTAGTCATAGTCAAACTGCAGTCAGACATACACACAGTGAGTGGCCTGTATTAGGTATTATAGTCACAGAAATGTCTGAAATTTGGGTTGCACCCACCTGGAGAGAGTGTCGCAGCCAGAGGCGCACCACTCTTTTTTCTTTTTTGCATGCTATCTTTGTGTGACTGATGAAGGAAAGGGGGGTTAAATTTTGACCTTTTCATTGCCACTGCGTTTAACTTGTGCTAAGTGCATGGGCACACAGGACCTCGATTTATCGTCTCATCCGAAAGACACCACGTTCAGACCACAAGGCCTAGTGCAGAGTGAGAGGAAAAATCCCCTGTACCCAGGTTTGAACTCGGGTTTACTTGACAGGAGGAGAACGCGATACCTCTGTGCCACTCTACACTCTACACTGTATCAGTGTTATCTGGTTTCTTTTTAACCTTTTCTAAACGGATAAGACGTATCCGAGTGACGGGAATTCCCTTTCCTGCTGACGGATCACTCGCATACGTCGTATCCAAAATCCAAACATGGAGACGGGTCGTTCGTATACGTCAGACCTGACTTTACAGATTTCCTTACCTTCTTTCTCTGTGCTCTAAGGGAAGCAATCTCTACGAGAAGTTTTCGGGATATCTTGGCAAGATTACCGCCGCTAGTTTGCACTCGATAGTGTGTGTACGTGAAGGAATTTCGTTCTGGAATGTGGAAAAGGCGATCAGGATTTCCCACGTAGGCGCGTTGGAATTCTGGTACCAAATCAGTTTTTTGTTTGTGTCAGTTTGAAGTGATTTCTCACATACGGATTATATAGCTATTCCTGGATGATTTCAAGGTAAGATGAAGCTTTTTCGTCCCATGTTTTCCTTGTTTTGGTGTTGTACATATCAGAATCGAATGTAAACAAGTTTTTTTCTCTTCCCGTAACCTTAGCTACTTTAGGAGAACAGCGTGACTATATTTTATTAGCGAATTTTACCATAACCGATTAGTTCCGTGTTTGCTCTTTCATTTGGTACCAAACACTAAGGTGTTGACGTTTGTTTACCTCACGTAAAAAAAAATCAGAAAAGTGCCAAAATACCCCGTCAGCAGGGAATAGGAGCTGTGTGGGCGATGCGTCACAGGGGAAGAGCAGCGCCGACACAGCTGCAGGCGGGATAGTATTAAGGAAAAAATACAAATGAAGTTTATTGCTATTTGGCTTTCATGTTCTGGTTCTTTGTGTGGTCTTCTGTCCATGTCTGCAACATGTGCAATAAGCCTAGCTTGTTGTTTCAGTTTTGTTGCTATGTATGTTTGTTATGTAAAGACAATAAAAACGTTTAAACCAATAGAAAAGGTGGACTTTGATTGATTCTGATTTTTCTTTCCATGGCCTTGGTATGTGCTTTTGAGCTTTGAATCCATACCACATAATAATTATGTATGTGTTTTGTTGTTGTTGCTGTTACTAATGTAAAAGACCAAGTAAAATACTGCCGTAAATTAGTAGGAGACTATTGCACAACTAAAACAGATATCTTTCTCAATTCGTTGTATTATGATATCGGTATTATTAGAATATTTTGTATATTTACATTACGTAAGTTCTTCAATAAACTTTACTTTTATTATTACCAGCAAAGCACCTTTTCACTTTAACAGAAACGCATGCACATTAGAAGTGTACACACAGTCCCTGTCAAACTGTTGCATTCATGCACTCAATTTACGCACGTTTGCATTTCGTTTCTTTGGCTTTAAGCACCCCCACCCCACCCTAATCCTCACAACCTTGGGACAGAAGTTTCAATCTTGCTAGCGTTCTGTGATGACCATTGCTGCTTACTTTTCAGATACGTATCCAAGCTTACGACAGCGCTTTCCCCGACCTTCGAGGTGAGACTACCTTGACCGTCACGGTGCAAAGAAACGAAGACGGACCCCAGGTGAACGATGTGACACTGGTCGTGCCAGAAAACACTGACCCCAGCACCTGGTCTTACGTGGTGGAGGCCACCGATGAGGATAGCGTGAGTGCTTTTTATATTTTTTTTATTCTTTATTTTTATTTTTAGGGGGGGTCGAGACACAGGGTTAGGAGGGGGTGTGGGCACACTTGGAAAGCCTAGCTATCAATTTGGCCATACCAGGCAGCGGGATTTCTCCCTGCTCTTACCGACTTTCAACTGCTGTGGGTTTTTTATGTGCGTAAAGCGCACGGGTCAGACTAGCTTTAAATCCCCATCCGAAGGACTGGACGTTCAGTTCGATTTTTCTGTCAAACTAGAAAGAAAGGGCGAGGCCGGGATTCGAACCCGGGTCACTCACGTTGCAGTCACGCATTACATTTGGCAGGTGAACGTCTTAACCACTCTGCTGCTTTTCTCATGCTGTACCATAGTTTTCACACTGTAAGGTGGAGAACTTCAGGAGGGGGAAAAGCGGCTGAGGACAATGTTTGCCACTTGGTAACTCATCCTAGTTAATGCCTTGGATAATTCTTCTTCTTCTTCTTCTTTTTCCGAGTTCTTAGGCCATATGGCCATAAAAGATGAGGTACTTATGTGTCCGGTTTTCAGTTTTCACTGGTCTCCCTGCTGCATTCAGCTGACACGTTCCAATTTTGGAGGAGCTCAAAGGAGATAAATTATTTGGAAGATGTTTTGGAAAAACGGCAGGAGAATGAGCCAATAAGTCAGAAAAATAGTACTTAGTAGATGATAATAAGAAAAGGCAGAGTCAAAGAGAGTGATAGATTAGAGGAACTTGCTACCACAGACATTCCAGAAGGTGAGGGAACTATATACAAGTATTCCTCCCCCCTCCACTGTTATTCCCACCAGGAGACTCATGGAGGGCGGGGTCGTCCAGCTCCCCAAATGGAGGAAGGAGGCATCCACCCACTGCCGGGCGATAATTCAATTAGGCTTTTATGTATGATCCTTGCAGTGGGTTTTGTGTGGTGTCATTTGTAACCAATGGCAAAAGTGAACTTACAGACTTGGAAAGGAATCAGAAATCTTTCAGGAATACACTAAAAATAATTTAACTTTTTTATGCACCCACTTAGACACACATGCACACACACCCCCTCCACCCAACCCCACTCAACTTCATCTTTCGCTTTAGCTTGTTGTTGTTGGTTTCCTAAAATGATTCAGTGGAGATATGAGCCTCGAATTCCAAGCTCAAAAGACTGGGGTTCCAGTAACATGAGCTATTCAATTTTGGAATCGGTTTCACATTATTAACCTGAACACTACAGTCATGAAACATGAAAAATACTCTTCTTTTTTTTTAATGTAACTTTTGAGGAATAACCGTTCCTTTTCTTCTTAATTCATGGCTTAAATTGCTTCCTTCTCAGGAAGGAAATCCTTTTTTTGAAAAATCAATACAGACGGAAATCCGTTTTTTGAAAATTTTCAACAACAAAATAATACAAACTGGGAAAAAACCCAGCTTTGCTGTAAGCGAAAACCCAATTGTATAAGAGCCCCGATTATGCATCCAAATTGCTTTACATTGATAAAAAGTGCTCAGCTTCGTGGGGGTGTTGCCCCATTTCCTTTTTTAAAAAATTGTCAGGTTTAACCCTTGTTAATTTATTTGTTTGTTGGTTTTTTCCCTCCATCCAGACCACTCTGACCTGCCGCATTGGTGGCAACGCCAAGGCCCAGGAGTACTTCAACGTGGACTCTCGCACGTGTGTGATCACTTTGGCCAAGAACCTGACCCTGGACCCCGACGACACTGACCCCTACCTGGTATGTTCACTGCTGCTCTTTCTTTCCTTCAAAGTCAGTGCATTGTCAAGAAAGTAATGTTTTTTTGTTTTCTACATATTATCTCATTCAAGTCGTTCCGGCCATATATGTCCGGAATTAATAGATAACTGTCAATTTGTTTCAAGGGAAGTGCATATGTGTGCACACATTACCATGGTCACTTCTAAACTCACTTCGCTCCCTTAGACCACAATTTTGCCTCTAACTTCGCTTTTGTAGTGGTTTGTTGTGGGGTAACCAATCGGTGCAGAGATTTTTTTCTATATAAAGTCATATATAAAAAAAAGTCTGATCTACCACTTACCTATGTCTAAACCTGAAGTAAAAAACAACCTATGATCTTCTTTCATTTCTCCTTTTGTTTATGTATGTTTTGTTTGTGTGTATGGCTGGAGTGATTTGTGAGTTTTTTGAATAATTCAAAATTGTTGCGATGTGAATGAGATAAAGACACACTGATGCACCACGATTAAGTCCCTTGGGTTTTTCTAGGTAGCTGTGACCCACATACAAATGTCCCCAACTTCAAATTGAGGCTGCTCTTTAAAATGTTTCGTTTTCAATTTGGGGACATTTGTATGGGGGTCAAACCTGGTGAAAACAAGATTTCTTACCAGCTATAAGAAGGAAAACATGTGAAACCCGTGATTTTGACACGTGACCTGGTGGGTCTTTAACTACCTTCGCTAGAAACATGATACCAGTAGGATGAAGTGGCAGGTGAGATGAGGGAGGGGCCTGCGATGTCTTAGAGTCAAAACGGACTATCACCAGATAGTGCACTTGTATTAAGAAAGACTGAAAATAATATAAAATGGGCATTGTGCTATTTTTTATTTCTTCAGTCTTTTTTAAGACCTATTTTATATTATTTTCAATCTTTTTTAACACGTCATTTTTTTTGTATTCAACAATTTTTATTCCTTCTCTTCATTCATCCCACAATTCATGTTTTCCTTCACTCTCTCATCCCATCAACAGCAACATACATATATATACATATATACACAGCAATATTCATACCTATGTAATGAAATTATAGCAACACAAGTTATTAGTTTTCGCAATAAGTTCAATAATATGTCAATGAACTATCTAGAGATAGTCCGTTTTGACTCTAAGTGACTCTTATCACTTGTAACCCCGATTAAAATGACGACTCTACTCCCTGTAACCACCAAATTAATGATGGTAAACTGGGCCCGAAATGGGGTACTTGGTTTTAAAAAATAAAAAAAAATAACTACTTGATGGATTGACTTCAAATGTTCAGGGTTTGTGCATAAATGAAGAATGTTTAACTTGCAATGTTTTTTTTGTTATGTGATATTTTTGATATTGCAATTTTAACTCCAAAATGCATAACGAAGTGGGTGTACGGGGGCGGTTTTAGACGGCTTGGTAGGAGAAAGTAATGGATGTCATGGGCGGAATCAGGCTATAAGGGGCTTAAAACGTTATAATAAAACATTCAGGATTTTTGCATCATTTACATGCAGGAATTTGTGCTGATGTGTGCCATCTTCTTGTAATGTGGTAACAGATTCTAGCCAGCTGTTGTTCATAGTCGTCTTTGTCCGTATGTTGTGTCACTCAACGTTTTCTCTGCTGTTTTTTTTAGGATTACCATATTTTTCGGACTATAAGGCGCACCTTTGTATAAGGCGCACCCCCCAAATTTTACCAAAATTTCAGATTTTGTTACTATATTTTCTTACTATTTCATCAGTCACATTATAAGGCGCAGGGGTCTGAGCTTTGGAAAAAAAGTATCACCTTATTGTCCGAAAAATACGGTAGTTATTGACTGGTTCAGTTTGTAGATTAGATTTGTTTTGTTGGAATGAGTTAGCCCTGAGATGATATGTTCAGTCTGTATTGGAATCTTGAACAGTAATCAAAATTTCCATGCAAATGCAGACTTTCTGGAAAGAATGATCCGTGGGCTTCTCCTGACTTGTTGAACAATATTTCTGTGCAGTAGTGCGTGGTATGAATATGCGCAATGTAATGATTGATGTAGGCACTGTAACAATTACAAAGAATGTTTGACGTGTCTTTTTTTTTCAGGTCCACTTTTCGTGGTTCTATAAAATCTGGGAAAAAGAAATTAAGCAGAAAGCTAAAGAACATGTTTAACCCTTTCACCGCCAGCCATATTTCAGCCAAACATTTCCATTAAATTTACCTGGGTAGAGAACAAAATCTGTATGCAGTATTGGGGATTCCTCTGTGACATCTATAAAATAAGGTCTATCATTACTTCCCAAAACTAAGACACTAAAGGGTCTTTGGATAATAGACCCCAATTTGAGGCCTTTTAGTGACATGGGTGTTCAATCATTGTGGTGCTAAAATGCGACGTTGGCGGTGAAAGGGTTAAAACAATTAATAAAATAAATCAAGCAAAACTCTGAAGCTGAAAAGCTAAATACTGTTTGGTAGAATAGCCTAATTTTGTTGATGACCTAGACATATTTGGTAACAATCATTTCTTTACATTTTTACAATTTTCAGTAGTCGCCTTGTCGTGATCTGAAGAATCTCCGATAATAATTTCGAAAAAAAGAGAGAGAGAGAGAACTTTAACCTCTACTAGTAAAAACTGTAAAATAAAACTATGCATTAGACCTACCTCGAGCCTACATTTAGCTTCAAACTGTCACATGTAGACTTGACACACAAAGTTTCTTTATAGCAGACAATCGTGTCTTTTCCCTCCACAAGCTGAGGAATGCTTGTTAGTCCATTAGGAATGTTTGTGTTGATCAAGAAAAGGAGGTTGACATGAAACTCTCTTTGCCATAGCTCGTTGATATAGCATGTCTTCTCTTCCCACTCCCACCCCCCTTTCTCTCTCTCTCTCCCATCCCCTCCACCCCACCCCTCTCCCTCTCCTCTTTCTCTCACCCTACCTCTCCAACCCACCCACCCCTCTCTCTCTCTCTCTCTCTCTCTCTCTCTCTCTCTCTCTCTCTCTCTCTCTCTCTCTCTCTCTCCTCTCTCCACCTCCACCCCACCCCTCTCCTCTTTCTTTCATCCTACCTCCCCCCCCCCCCCCTCTCTCTCTCTCTCTCTCTCTCTCTCTCTCTCTCTCTCTCTCTCTCTCCTTCTGCATCTCTCTCTCCACTGAATTTTGTACAAACAGCCAAAGGCACCAGGGTGTTGAATTAATGACATAACAAACAAACGGTTGTACAGGCAAACCCTTGCCCCCCCCCCCCCCCCCCCTCTTCAAAGGTTATGAAGCTAGATTGACTGTAGATTTATTTGCTTAAACTGGTGAGGAACTCATGACATGTGAAAAGAGTGTATAGCCTATTGGGAAAAAAGAGAGAAGCTGTGCACACTGTTTGATTTGCCCTCTATCAGCTTTGGACTAGATGCCATATTCCCATGCTAGCGTTTGGATTTAAAGATGGTTTGCTTGTTCTGGTTGTATTTTGGCTCTGCATATTTCTTGCCTGTAATTGTATGCCAATCCAGGCACTTTATGTAATTTTACGTGAATTTAAGCTTTTTGTTTTACCTGTAATGTTATGTATTTAGTGTTAGCCCCTTCACTGCCAGAGGAAAACAGAGAAATTATTGATTTTCTTGTTATAAAATTTAAAAGAGACCTGTTAGACTCAATCTGAGTTGATGGTCTAGAGGTATATTGGTTTAGTCTTGTCTAAGCCAAAAGCCATCATTCCAGGGCTATGACATCAAAAGTTATGACATCATCGATGACATCACACATCCTGTAGTAGACACAGGACTGGGCAGGGAAGGGGTTAACATGTGTAGCATTAGTGTGGATCCAACAGTTAAAAATGGAAGGGGTATATTTTATATTGGGGGGGAGGGGGGAGGAGGTTGGGGGATTTATTCTGACCCAGGAATATTCTAATTGAAGCCATTTTATAAGAGAATGCCTTGGCCATTTTTCACAGCCATACATCAGTGTCTAATAATGGATCTGCCACTTGAAAGTGTATGAACTTATTGTGTTGACTCTTTCACGCTTTTTTCTTCTTCTTCAATTGCTCAGTCTCCTGTCACATGAGCGCAGATGCGTCATGCTGCCTTTATGCGCCTAACTAAGAAATAGTCAGGCCCAGCATGTCAGTCTTCGGCTGGAGAAAACTTTTGTAAGAATTTCTAGAACAAAGACAGGAGAACGGACAAGTAAGGCAGAAAGATAGTAGACGACAGTAAGCAAAGGGAAAAGGCAGAGTCAAAGAGAGCGATAGACTTGAGGAAGTTACAAGCACAGAACTTCCAGAAGGTGGAGGAACTATTCGTTTGAAAGACCCCCAGTTAGGGGATAATGTTTTTGAAAAGGTCTGTTTGAGCCTGTGCATGTGACGGGTGGTGCTACATGTTGTAGTAGTAGTAGTAGTAATTAGGGCTAGAAGTGGGCCTCGCGGCCATTTTACGCCCTTTCTCGTTTGTGACTTTGATTTGTTTCAAGGTGGCTTGCTTTCTACAGCTAAACTATAAAATTTAACAAAAATATGGAATGGACTTTTTCTTCTTTTTTTTTTATTCATTGAAAGTATTGTAAAAAAAATTGACATCATTGTGTCTTTGTCCAGAAGATTTTTGAATATATTTATGTTAGGTGCAGCCTTAATGTTATTCCAGTATATTCCAGTAAATGTTGCTGACTGTTTCTGTCATGCAGATACAATTGGTAGTGTCTGACGATGGAGAACCGCCCAAGAGCACCACAGCAACCGTGACGGTCAGTGTGCCGCGTGACCGCTTCGACCCATCCATCAATCTTCCTGCTGAGATTTCCATCAATGAGCAAGAATCAGTGGATTATGACATCAATGCTAATGATAGAGACTTGAAGGTATGGTGTATGTGCGTGCGTGTGTGTGTGTGCGGTGTGTGTGTTTGTGTGTGTGTGTGTGTGTGTGTGCAACTGCTTGAGTGTGTGGGTGTGTGCATGCACCTATGTGCTCTATGTGCGCGTTTCCCAAGTTCATTTAATGTCAGCGTTAGCCAAGAGTGTTCATTTACATGCATCCTGTATCAGTATGCATGCTTGAGTTGTGTTTATGTTCATAAGTTCACTCATTTTACACTTTATGTATGTGGGGGGGCTTGACTGGAGTTTTGATTGGTTTTTAGATTTGATTAGAAGAAGGTTGGTGGCTTACAGAGGGATATAATGCATGGGTGCTACTCTTTCATTTGTACACTTATTTCAGTATTTTTAATTTGACCAGAAAAGGAACTTCAAGGTTTTTTAATTCATCCAACAACAAAAAATGACCACAAACGATTTGGGGTGTTTTGAACTTAGTTGTTTTTATCTTGGAAGTTTACAAAGGCAATATAATAATTTTACAAGGCTTATCAAACTCAAGCTGTCTCTGTCTATCATTTTAACTGTCTGTCTGTCTCGTTATTATCTCTCTTAAGTTGCCCCCCTGAATCGTCCGACGGGGCTCTGCCCCTGTACCTTGCCGTCCCTGGACCCCTGCCTTTCAGTTTTTTTCATTTGGGGGAGTTGCACCCATGATGATGTGAGTTTGTTCCAGAGTAATGGTGCCAGCTGCCTCACGTCATGTGCGTTTGTGTGTGCAGGGAGAGCTGAGGTGCAGCCAAGTTGGTGACTACCCAGCACAGCTGTTCTTTGAGGTGGTCAAAATCGGGTCGCAGTGCAGGGTCCAAGTCAGGAGATCTCCCGCATCTGACCCCGAGTACACAGAAACATACTACGTGAGTTTACGTTGCCTTCTTTGGCTTGTTCACTTCACAATGTACCAGCTTGCAAAGCTCCTGGATTTCATTTCATTTGCTTGTAAAGAGGATGACTTTATTACTTTGATTTCCTCCGAAATCGGAATGTGTCGGCTGAATACAGCAGGGAGATCAGTGAAAACTGAAATCCGGACACATCCATTATGGCCATATGGCCTGGGAATGCTGAAGAAGAAGATGACTTGGAGGCTGACTGGAAAATGTTCACCCTTACTCTCATACTTTGGTCATGGCTTCAAATTTAAACAAACTAACTAAAAAACAAAAAGACAGAAAAAAAATAATGTAAGTGAAACAAGACCCTGAATTCATCGGAACTATAAAACCAATATTAAACTATAGTAATTATTTGTGCTCTTGATTTTTTTGTTTTTCTTTTTGGTTTGTGTTATTTCTAAATATCTGTAACTTCATCTTGAAAACATTTTGTTTCGTTTCATATAGGTGCGAGTCCGTGTTTGGGACAGTGCCTACCCGGACAACTATATTGAGGATGTTCTTACCATCAATGTGAACCGCAACCCATCTAAACCACAGTTCAACAATGCAGTGGAAAGTGTGAATGACGACGAACAGCCTGGAACCATAGTTTTCACACTTCAGGCTTCAGATGCAGATGGCGTAAGTTGTGGTTGACTATGTGCAAATTTGAACTTTGCGCTTAATTGTTTGTTTTCGAGTGTAAATGATTTGGGTTGTCTGTATGTGCGCACGCATGTTTGAGGGAAAGTGGATGGGTGTGGGTGAATGGGTATATGTGAGTGTGTGTACATCCCAAATAGGTATGGAAAGTAACCGCAAAACAAAAAATATTGTAACTGAGGACAGGTTTGCCTTAAAAGTAGGAAAATAAATGCACAAAGCAAGAAGCAAAATACTCAGAAATTATTTGTTTTTCACCCATTGTTTTGTTTCTCGTACAAATTTCCTTTTCGGTTTTTGCGAGGAGTAGGGGATTTGGGCGGGTTCAAATTTGCATCCATTTTTTTTTTCTTTTCTTTTTTCTCCAACATCGGCAGAATCTTCAACTTGATAAAGGAGGCCAATCAACTGGAAGAAGAAGGGATCCCTAGTTTTGGTAAGGGCAGGGAGCAGTGAAGGCTTTTTTGTGATTGGTGGAGCAACAGGGTTTGTTTTAAAGCAGGGAAAAGACTTGGAGTTTACAGCTGTTTCTAATTGTCAAATCACACCCACAGAATTTTTGCTGTTGCTTTCCTTCACTCAAGAAGATGATATTTGTAGCGCTACACTATTGTCTTTTGAGACGGAAGGAGGTCATAGATTTGAAGCGTTCAGAGATTTGTGTGTGTGTGTGTGTGCAGGATCAACTGACGTACTCCTTTGTGAATCCGAGCGACGAAATAGAGCGCACCTTTTACGTCAGCCCCACAGGTAGCGTCTATCTGTTGCGCTGGCTGGAGAGCGATGAGAACCAATTCACATTCGACGTTCGCGCCAGTGACGGACGCACTGTGAACCCCAAGTCGGACGATGCCCGGATCACAGTGAACGTTGTGCACGTGCGAGCCTCCCCGCAGTTCCAGAGCCTGCCGTACACGAGGGATGTCCGGCTGGACAGGTCTGTAAATGCCGGAGCCATTCTGCGAGTCGCTGCTACAGACCGCAACCAGCAGGTGAGATCACAAAGCAGCATCTCGTTGTTTGCCTTGGTTTGTCTTTTGCCTTGACTTTAAATTATTATGCAGAAAACTTGTTGGACTTGCACAGACAAGTTGAGCCAATGCATATATATATATATATATATATATATATAGTGGAGACTTTAGATACAGAAAAGTTTCATCAATTCGGCATTTCAAATGCAACAACTTTTTAGTCCTACAGAATTGTGTGGAGTGGGAAGTTTGGCTTGTGCAGCTGTTATCTTTTTCTGTATCTTTTTCTGTATATATATATATATGTATATATACATATATATAGTTAAGAAATAAATCCTATAGACCAATGATCACCATCAGATGGTGAGCTGTGCAGGACAGATGAATCAAATAATACAGAAAAAGATAACAGCCGCACAAGCATATATATATATATATAAAGCATACTGAGGCGTTGTGATTGTTGTATCATTTAAGCATTCTCTGCTTGTAAACAAAACTTCAGAATGTGTCGGTTGAATGCAGCAGGGAGACCAGGGAAAACTGAAAACCGGACACGCACCTCATGCATTATGGCCTAGGAATGCAGAAGAAGAAGAAAAAGAAGAAGTAAACAAAGCTAGATTTGAACTTGTTGAGTTTTCACTTGTAATACCGTACTCTACTTCTGTTTGTGAATTATGTTCACTTGATTCATTTTTCTTTTAATCTGCAGGGTGTCATGACGTACACAACTACCCCCCTGGGAAATGCTGGTTCTTACTTCACACTGCTGGACAATGGCGAACTAATGCTGACCACATCACTGACACAAGATGGGGATCGTCCAGAGCAGTACATTGTACGTATTTCAATTTAATGAATTATCTCTCTCTCCCTCTCTCTCTCTCTCTCTCTCTCTCTCTCTCTCTCTCTCTCTCTCTCTCTCTCTCTCTCTCTCTCTCTCTCTCTTTCTCTCTCTCTCTCTCTCTCTCTCTTTCTCTCTCTCTCTCTCTTCTCTCTCTCTCTCTCTCTCTCTCTTTCTCTCTCTCTCTCTCTCTCTCTCTCTCTCTCTCTCTCTCTCTCTCTCTCTCTTTCTCTCTCTCTCTCTCTCTCTCTCTCTCTCTCTCTCTCTCTCTCTCTCTCCTTCTTCTTCTTCTTCTTTCAGCACACAACCACCATCATCTTTTTTTCTGTCCTTTTCTTTGTTTTGTTACATGGGGAACTTCGATCAAGCAGAAATGTAGGTTAAGACCCCCCAGAGCCATCCGGATGATCGGTGTTGATGTGGTTGAAGGGGGGACAGGGGATGCAAGCAAACTTAATAGGGTCATGGGGGTAACGGGAGAGATAAGGAATAGAGGTGGGTGGGGTCGTGGAGCAAGGGAGGGTTGAGAAGATTGGGAAGTTGGTAGAATAGGGTGGGTAGGTAGGGTGAGGGGGGGGGGCGGGGCTCTCTCTCCCTTTTTCTCCCAGTCTTCTCCAGCTCTAAGTTTACTTGTAGTTGTACCCCGAGTTTCAAAGCATTCAGAGCGATCAATTTCTTCAGTGGGGTGCAAAGGGTTTTAAAACCGTAATCTGATTGTGCTATGTGTGTGTGTGAGGGGGGGGGGGGAGGGGCATGTGTGTGTGTGTGTGACAGAGAGCGTGGTATACATGTCCATTTTAAGTAATACCTTTGACAATTGCGAGCATGCCTGTCCCGTCATTTAAACAGCTTTATTGTGTTTTTCTTGACACTTTCAGATCTTGGTGTACGCCTTTGATTCTGCGGAGCCTGATGATGTAGCGTCCCAAGTGATCACGCTGAATGTGATTCGCAACAACCATAATCCCGACTTTGAACCAAACTCGTACACGGCCACCATCAATGATTACGATGGTCCTGGCACGTTTGTCGTTGCTGTAACTGCTACTGATGATGATCCACAGGTCTGTTCACTTACTTCTCTAATTAACTTTTCTGCCCCTAGGGGAGATAATCTGTTGACTGAAAAAGCAATCAAATGTGCTCTTTTCTTTCACAAATTCTCTCCCCTAGGGGCAGAAATGTGAATATTGCCCCCCCCCCTCTCTCTCTCTCTCTCTCTCTCTCTCTCTCTCTCTCTCTCTCTCTCTCTCTCTCTCTCTCTCTCTCTCTCTCTCTCTCTCTCTCTCTCTCTCTCTCTCTCTCTCCTCTCTCTCTCTCTCTCTCTCTCTCTCTCTCTCTCTCTCTCTCTCTCGGAAATAGACATGCATGTATGTTTATACTGCTCTTATCATCTTTTGTAAAAGTGGAAACAGTAATTCTGTAATTGGTGTGGTTAAATGGCAACAAAAACTTGGAGGGAGGTAGGGAGGGATTTTTTTAAGCGGTGGAGAGCAAGGCTAAGAATCTCATTCATGGTTCTTCTCCAATACCATTTTTTCTTCTTCCACTCCAACTTTTGGCCTTCTCTCCTCTCTGGCTTTAATGCTCCTCTCTGTCACTGTCTGTCTCCCCCCCTGAAAACGGAGTGTGGCTGCCCACGTGGCAGGGTAATCAAAAACGGTCGCACACGTAATGTTCTCATCCCTAGCTGGTGCACTTTTACCACAGTGTTCCAGTGCTGTTGGGATGATCCCTGGAGTCTTTTAGCCAGGGTAAGCCAACAAACAACTAGCAAGCAAACTGTCTGTCTGTCCCGCAGTTAGTCTTTTCTACGCACAGATTTTCCTTTTCAGTCTGCACCACTTTGTATTTGTGTGGTCAAATGTATCTATTTTTAACCTCTTGGTACCTTAAGTTCTTACATTAACAAAGTGGGCATGTTTAAGCATGAACAAGCCCAGAATGTAATAGATTAATAAAAAATGAAAAGAGCATTGATAGTCCTTCCATCATCTCACCAAAACTGGCTTATGGTTTAAACAAATCTTTAATAATTTAAAAGCATAGTCAAACACAAAGACAATTAGAGCAACAACAAGCTTGAAGCTTATACCGTGCTCCTTAAATTAACATTGCACAGTTGATTGAACAGATGGAGACTGCATTTAAACCAAGTAATGTAATGATGAACAAAATTAAAGGTATTATTAATCAATATCGTTTAGAAACTTATTACAACTGTGGATACAAAAGGAGAATTTAAGAGCAAACAAAATAGAAATAATAATGAATTTTTTTTTTAAATCAATAAATTTACAAATTTGTGATTTTAGGAGAGACCAAGGG
The DNA here is from genome assembly GCA_017654935.2 of Phymorhynchus buccinoides. Classification (NCBI taxonomy): domain Eukaryota; kingdom Metazoa; phylum Mollusca; class Gastropoda; order Neogastropoda; family Raphitomidae; genus Phymorhynchus; species Phymorhynchus buccinoides. The sequence goes on from CM065680.1 coordinate 28,365,180, forward strand.
GAAACGAAACACAAAACAATAAATGATCTACAGCACAACATGAAATGTGAATCAGCTAGTAAAGCATTGGAGAAGCACGCTCAATGCATACACGTTTTTCGATTCTGCAGGCAATATTGCTTTTAAAACTTCAATAATAATAATATAATAATAATAATAATAATAATAATAATAACTGGTTCATGAGGCACAGCCAGGCCCTTTAGCATCCTGTGAAATCTTATAGGAATCTGCTTTAACTCATTCGCATCGCAACGATTTTGAATTATTAAAAAAACTCACAAATCACTCCAGCCATACACACAAACAAAACATACATAAACAAAAGGAGAAACGAAAGAAAATTGCGGGTTTTTACTTCAGGTTTAGACATAGGAAGTGGTAGATCAGACTTTTTTATATGTAGACTTTATATAGAAAAACTCTCTACACCGATTAGTTTTCCCACAACAAACCACTTCAAAAGCAAAGTCAGAGGCAAAATTGTGGTCTAAGGGAGCGAAGCGAATTTAGAAGTGACCAAGGTATGGTGCGCACACAGATTTACTTCCCTTGAAGCAAATGCATCAAATTAACAGCTATCTATTAATTCCAAACATATATGAGTTAATAAATCATGTACAAGAGATTGCATGCTGTGTACTAATACTGTTCTTCATGGCGCTTATGTTTTCTGTACCGGTTTGATATTGTGTGATTTTCAGCAACCAGAGAACACGATTGTGTACAGTCTCACAGACGGCCGTGATGCTCTGGACTACTTTACCATTGATCCGATCAGCGGGCGAATTTACGTGTCGACAAGGGTGTCGGAGGACAGTGCAAAACCCTTGACTTACACGGTATGATGCTGTACAAATACATATGTGCTTGATTCAGTTACTGCATATCAATCTCTCTCTGTGTCTTTCTCTCTCATTCTCATTTTTGTTCTCTCTCTCTCTCTCTCTCTCTCTCTCTCTCTCTCTCTCTCTCTCTCTCTCTCTCTCTCTCTCTCTCTCTCTCTCTCTCTCTCTCTCTCTCTCTCTCTCTCCATCTGGTGTGATCGCATAATCGGAAATCTCTTTTCATTGACCTACATTATGTTTTCCAAACCAAACGTTTTGCTGTGAAACTGGTAATCCTTGGTTTGGGGGGTTGTGTGCAGAATTGCTCTGTTCACTACACAGTAAATGTGCTTTTCTATGTTCATGAAAGTTGTGTACCGCATTTTTCGGGTCATAAGTGAGGCATACCCCCCCCAACAACAAAAAAACCCACCCAAACTTTTACACAAAACTCGGAGTTTGTTATTATATTTTCGTACTATATTATCAATCGAATCATATGGTGCAGGGGTATCGATGTGGGAAAAAAGCATTGCTGTAGAGTCCGAAAAATATGGTATTACTATGGACTGTTGACTGATGATCTTCATCCTGTGGGAAGGGTGGACATCACTACTAAGAATTTGTGTTGCTGTGTGTGTGTGTGTGTGTGTGTGTGTGAGAGAGAGAGAGAGAGAGAGAGAGAGAGAGAGAGAGAGAGAGAACAAAGTAAACAAACGAAAGCGTTGGATGAAGCAAGGCATGACGCCATGTTTTTGGTGGTATTTTCAGCTGGAAGTGACAGCTCGTGACAGTGGCCTGTCATCTCGAACCGACACTGCCAGGGTGGTGATCACTGTCAACCGGAACAGCCCGCCCACTTTCTTCACCAATCCATACACGGACCAAGTGGGAGACGACCAGAGGATTGGCAGCTCCATTCTAAAAGTGTCAGCCAACGATCCAGACTCAGTTGTAAGGACTGTCGATGCACTTGCGTCTTTTGGTTGAGTTTTTGTCGATCACTCAGATCAGTTTCCTGTCATATGAACGCTGATGCGTCATGCTGCCGTTATGCGCCTAACTAAGAAATACTTAACTCTCTCTATACTATTGTATGCTATAGCCCATGTGCAATCCGTAAAAAAAAATGTTGGAAGTAAGAAATATGAAAGAGTGTGCACATTACATGTGGAAACTCATGTGCAGTCCTGTCCACTTATTTCTTATATAAGTGTGTGGGTGCATGGAACTTACGGATTGCGGATCTAATGTGTATGTGCCCTAAGGCAGAAAAATAGAAGATGACAGTAAGCGAAGGGAAAAGGCAGAGTCAGAAAGAGTGACAGATCAGACGAGGATGCAACACAAACATAGAATTTCCAAAGGATGGGAATTATTGCACAGAAGACCCCCCAGCATCAACAACAACAGCAACAACATACAGTATTTATACAGCGCTGAATCTTGATAGAAATCAAATCAAAGCGCACGCACACGTTAGCATTCATAACAAATTCAAACAAAAACGCAATGCAAAGCGAACACACACAGATGACATCAATGGAATCCCCATGAGGGTACCAGCAGTTTGAAAGAGAAGGCTTGAGTCTTTGTGTGTGTGTGTGTCATGGATTGTACACAATTACAATATTTACATGTTCACATCTTTTATTACTTTTGAGGAGCTGTGGTTGTTTTTGTGAAAGAATGTTTGTGGTTCAAGAAAATATAATATCTTATCACATTTGCTTGTTGTGCTTTAAATTTTTTTTTTATAGTAATAGTTAATAAAAAAAAAATGTATCAAGTGTACACTAATATTTTGGGAGCAGTTGTAAGAGAATCCAAAGGAAACAAAAAATTTAATTAGATATAAATGCTATGATTGTATTCCAAAACCTTTTTGCAAATCCTATGAAGTGCATTGCGAATTGCTAAATTATTATTATTATACTTCTACTTATTATTATTATTATTACTATTATTATTATTATTATATAGGGTTCCATAAAGGAAGGTTTATGCTATTTCTAGTTTTTAGCTGAGTTTTTGTGCGTAGTTGGGGTCTAAATCATTAAGAAGAAAAAAGAAAGAAAACAAAACCCTTTTCACACTGAATGACTGTATTCACAATGACTTGGTTCAATTCTCTCGTTTGGGTTGTGCAGAATGACCCGAATGGTCAGCTGTATTATGAAATCATGGAAAATGACGTCAAAGAACTGTTCAACATCAGAAACTATGATAACGTGGGCGAGATTTACCTTGTGAGTTCCGTGGAGGAGCTCACTCAATCAAACTGGGAGGTGAGTGTATAATATTTTTAGCTTTTTTTGGTGTATATTCTAGTCACAGAGAATTATGAAAATCGGGCTGCTCTCCCCCGGAGAGTGCGTTGCCGCAAGTGCAGCGCCTACCCAATTTGTTTTTCTTTCATTTTGTCGAAACGTTCCCCCTGTTATGCCTGTCTTTGTTCTTTCTAAAACTGTGGGTCAGCTAAGTCAATACTTTCGTAATGATGGTCAGTAACACTTTTCCCCATTGTTTTTTTGTAGCATAAGGCCTTTTGGTTTACAAATAATTGTAAGCTTTTCACGAGAAACTATGTTTTGCAAATGCAGTTATTATAATGGAGCAGCTTTTGTCTTTGCAAATAATTGCAAACTTTTCATGAGAAACATTGTTTTGCAAATGCAGTTATTATAATGGAGCAACTTTTGGTTTACAAATTACTGTAAACTTTTCACGAAAAACGATGTTTTGCAAATGCAGTTATTATAATGGAGCATCTTTTGTCTTTGCAAATAATTGTAAACTTTTCATGAGAAACGATGTTTTGCAAATGCAGTTAATATAATGGAGCAGTTATTCTTGGGGTTTTTTAGGGATCTTTGCCTTGCATGCTTTATTTCAGATTCATTATAGTATATGCAGGTTTTGATGCACTCAGTTTTACCAAGCCGTATTTTTATTTGTCAGTTCTTGAACACGGGCCATCACGTCAATATTTTGTTGTTTGTTGCACAAGATCTTTTGAACTGACCTGTGTTGTCTTTATTGGTTAAAGGTGAATTATGATGACCAAGTAACTGAAGAACTATAACTTGGAAGCTAACTAGTCGACTGTTTGTTGATTTCAAGAATTGTGAATTTTGTTTTAAATTTTGGACCACAGATACCATTCTTATTCATTCATCATAATCATAATACATTAAGAAGGAAAGTTTGAAGGCTCTGATGCATATAATTTCATTGTTGATAAAAATGAAAAGCTTTTCAAATTGTAAGGTTTTTTTAAGTGCCAGTATTTGTTAAGCAGTTTTCTTTAAACATAGCTATTTGAGGTCCTCTGTATTATGTTACAAATCAGATATCATTGAAGGAGTGTGTAAGTTTTTCTTAACCTTTTACCCTCTATGTTATTATAACATCTTGATTTTTTATTAATTCCAGCAAATCATGTGTAATGAACTTAGATGTGATTGGTGTCTTTAAAAAAACAAAAAAATAAATGAAATGTCATTTTTCTTGTAACTGCAGTTCACAGTGAAAGTCCACGACTTTGGCATACCACAGTTGACGGCTACCACCTTGGTAAAGCTCACAGTCACTATTACACCAGGGATTGAGTTTAACCCTGACAACCGACGACTTGAGCTGTCAGAAAACAGGGCCACGCTTGAAACTCTGTTCACCGCTGTGGCCTTTGACCCCTTGAATGTACGTATCTGGAGCAATAGCTGGAATAATGTTAACAGTTGAGTTTGATGACTTGCCCTTAACCCCTTGACTGCCAGAGAAAATTAAAGAAAAAATCATTGGGCAAATCATGCCATGAAAAAGACGACTGATAGAGCCAATCTGGCAAACTGGTCTGGGGATATAACTCTCTTGACTGTGTTGGAGCAGAAGCCAGCATATCAGGGTTATTCCTCTTCATTACTGATGATGTCATCGGGTCAGTATGTGATGTGTTGGTGGCAGTCAAGGGGTTAATGATTATTTTAAGTTAGTTTGTTTGTACTACAAGCTAACTACAACAAGAATAGTGTACTCATATTGAATGTTGGTAACAATTATGGTAGCATAGTCCTCTCCTAGTTTTGAAGCTATGGAATAATTTTTGATTGGAATCATAAGCTAGCGAAAATGATAACATAATATTTAAATCTTTACTTCAAGTTGGCTACATTAGTAGCTTAAATATTGTAATTTCTATCACAGATGAACTACAACGATAGCATAAGCATTTTAAAATTTATGCCATATATTGCCAGGAATAATAGCATGTCATTTCGATTTGTCCATATGTTAGCTCTTGCAATGTCATAATTGTTTTTAATTTTGCACCATAAGTTAGCATCAGCTATATCAGAATCACCATCATTTGTACCATAAGTTAGCTGCAATGATTGCATTATATTTCAGTTTGTATCTAATAGGTTAGCCACAATGATTCCATATTCCTTGAACGCATATTATAAGTTATCTGTGGTCTCATGCTCTGTTTATCCTAAGTACCCATATGTTGACGGTCAGGTTCAGATTATGGTCAAAACTTGGTCATCTACTGGTAGAATCATCATTGCCCCTTTTGAATAGAATCATTGGAGTCCTCGGTTTGTTGTTTTGCTGCTATATTACCATTTGGTGGAACTGATGCAGCCTGGAGCACTTGACTCTTTGAGATAGTGTAAATCCTATGGGATGGTATGTCATCTCCACAGTTGTTCGTTACGTTTCCCTAGAGTTAGTGTAAATCCTATGGGATGGTATGTGATCTCCACAGTTGTTCGTTATGTTTCCCTAGAGTTAGTGTAAATCCTATGGGATGGTATGTGATCTCCACAGTTGTTCGTTATGTTTCCCTAGAGTTAGTGTAAATCCTATGGGATGGTATGTGATCTCCACAGTTGTTCGTTATGTTTCCCTAGAGTTAGTGTAAATCCTATGGGATGGTATGTGATCTCCACAGTTGTTCGTTATGTTTCCCTAGAGTTAGTGTAAATCCTATGGGATGGTATGTGATCTCCACAGTTGTTCGTTATGTTTCCCTAGAGTTAGTGTAAATCCTATGGGATGGTATGTGATCTCCACAGTTGTTCGTTATGTTTCCCTAGAGTTAGTGTAAATCCTATGGGATGGTATGTGATCTCCACAGTTGTTCGTTACGTTTCCCTAGAGTTAGTGTAAATCCTATGGGATGGTATTTGATCTCCAGAGTTGTTGTTCGTTACGTTTCCCTAGAGTTAGTATAAATCCTATGGGATGGTATGTCATCTCCACAGTTGTTCGTTGCGTTTCCCTAGAGTTAGTATAAATCCTATGGGATGGTATGTCATCTCCACAGTTGTTCGTTACGTTTCCCTAGAGTTAGTGTAAATCCTATGGGATGGTATGTCGTCTCCAGAGTTGTTGTTCTCTGGGTTTCCCTAGAGTTAGTGTAAATCCAATGGGATGGGACGCGGTCTCCAGAGTTGTTCTTTGCGTTTCCCTAGAGTTAGTGTAAATCCAATGGGATGGGACGCGGTCTCCAGAGTTGTTGTTCTTTGCGTTTCCCTAGAGTTAGTGTAAATCCAATGGGATGGGACGCGTTAGTGTAAATCCAATGGGATGGGACGCGGTCTCCAGAGTTGTTGTTCTTTGCGTTTCCCTAGAGTTAGTGTAAATCCAATGGGATGGGATGTGGTCTCCAGAGTTACTGTTCTTTGCATTTCCCTAGAGTTTCTCCAGAGTTGTTCTTTGCATTTCCATATCGGGTAGACACACAGGGATGTAATGATAGGCGTGTGGCAGAGATCCCATAAATGTGCAGCAGCACCAGTAAACTGAAGTGGGTTACTGAAATTGGATTCCCGCTTGATTGAGTGATTGTTTCGTTATTTTCCTTTAACTTCTGTTTATTCTGGTGCCCTGAATGGCTAGCTTAGGTTTGATTTTATTCCATTTTTTTTGTTTGCTTGTTTGTTTTCCTGCTAAAGTGAAAATCTGGTAAGTCAAAATTAAAAAAGGATGGAAAGTTTATTTTAAGATAGCTGATATTTTTTATGTATTAAAAAAGAAGGTTTTACCATAAAAAAAGATTAAATTTGGACCAAAAAATAGTGTGTTGTCCCATTTTTTGTTGTGGTACTGTGCCAGTTTTGGAGTTAGCTGGTATTCACTGTGGTTTTTTAAACACGTTTTGTTATAATCACACAGAGAGAACTGGAATACAGAATTGAAGGTGACGGACAAGCCCCAGACTTCTTTGGTGTCAACATAACCGGTGAACTCTACATAAAGCAGTCACTCACCCTGGATCGACTCAAGACCGAAGAATATCAGGTCAGCAGAAGTTCCATGTTGATCGAATTACCCTCATTTCAACCTGAATATTTCAAAGAAAGGTAGAAATAAATAGCTAATTGAATTACACTTTTGTGTACAGTATCTATCGATGAACAAAATGTCCTTGATAAGTGTTTACGTGGCAGCATTGGCACTTCTACTGTTGATTTTTTTTTAATAGGATTTACACAATTGTCCTGGAAACCACCTTTGATTACAGATGCTTTGATTCTTAAAAGTGGTTGTACTCTACTATGCCTTATTGAAGAAGACTTTATAGTCATGAAAGCATCATATAAGGCTTGCTACTTTTTATAAAATGGGAATTTCTGGAAGTGAAATGAAAAAGAAATATTTTGTCTGCTCTGTTTGAAAATGTTTCTTGTTTGTGTTGATAATGCGTGGCAACACCGTGAATTGTTTTATAATGTAAGGTAAATGTCAGAAACCTAGTGAATTTTATTTTATTCTTGTTGGGGAAGTTTTTGTACTGCCAGTTCTATGCAAATGATGTGGAATGAGGGCCTGTATAGTTCTCTTCTCTGAGTTGACTGAGTGTAACACCTTGTGGCACCTAAAGCACTATACCAATCTTAATTAAACTTGGCATAGTAATTACCCCTGATGTCCACCTGATGCTGATTCTTATATCAATTCACTCAAAGAGGATACAGTTTTTGAGAAATTCAGCCAAAACAAAATATAAAGATTTTGTTTGCCCCCCCTCCCCCCCCTCCTGTAGGGATACTGGGGGGGTCTTTCAGTACAAATACTTCCCCACCTTCAGGAAGTTATGTGCCTGCAATTTTCTTCTTCTAATCTATTACTCTTTGATTCTGCCTTTTCCTTTTTTCACTGTCATCTACCTTTTTTCTTGTTTTTGTTGTTGTTGCTGTATTGGCCTATTCTCCTGCCTTTTCCCCCAAAAAAAATCTTCCAAATAATTTTCTCCTTTGAGCTCCTTGGAAATTTGAATATGTTGGCTGAATGCAGCAAGGAGACCAGTTAAAACTGAAAACCGGATGCATACATACTCTAGTTCAATCATTATGGCCATATGGCCGGGAGACGCAGAAGGAGAAAGAAGAAGTTTGTTTCTTCCTTTACAAAGATCTGTAGGCTGCTTTTCCAGGTCTCCACATATACCATGCTTTGTGTGTGTGTATTTTTTATTAAAGAATGTTCTTTGTTAGGATTTGAGATTGTATCCCATCAAGAAAGCTGGTGGTACATTTGTGAAATGATGCATCTAATTTCTATTCTAACCATACTGACCAACACTCAAAACAATTAGCATAAATCAATATCAGTTGGAAACCAAATGCCATTTTTGTGTTTCAGATTCGTATTGTTGCTAACCGAGTGGGTGAAGCAAGACCGTCGGCAGAGCTTCTCGTCACCGTGGTGGTTAACCGCAACCCCAGTGAGCCTCGTTTTGTGGGACCGTATGACTTTTACATCACGGAGCAGCAACCGCTGGGCGAAGTTTTTGGAAGCGTCAATGCTAGTGACCCTGATCTGGTGAGTTTGTGTTCTTCTTCTTCTTCTTCTTCTTCTTCCAGTAATGTCCACCTGCTGTTTATCAGCAATTATTGACATATGCATTGACTTGTTCATCACTCACTCTCTGGTTGATCGTTTGATATCAATAATTGAGGCGTAGAGAGGTGTATGGGCACTACTCTTCAGGCTATGTGCCTGAATTTAAGGGTTTTAACAACTTTAGGAGCAACCTTCCTTTCTCACCTTTCCAATATTCAAATCAAATCAAATCACTTAATTATCTCCCAAGAAGAAAATCGTTCAGGTGCCAGAATAGCAGATACATCAACATTCAGCATGCATGAATACAAGCACATTTTGCCTTAAGCATGATCACATAGACATTCAGCATGCATGAATACAAGCACATTTTGCCTTAACCCCTTGACTGCCAGAGAAAATTATAGAAATAATCATTGGGCAAATCATGCAATGAAAAAGACACCTGATAGAGCCAATATAAGAAAATGGTCTGGGGATATTACTCTCTTGATTATGTTAGTGCAAAAGCCAGCATATCAGGGTTATTCCTCTTCATCTGATGACATCATCAGTGATGTCATCAGGTCAGTACGTAATACGTTGGTGGCAGGTAAGGGGTTAAGCAAAGTCACACGAGTATAACAAAGATGCATAACATGTATACGGACATAGACATTTAGCATGCGTGAGTATAATGTACATATTTTAAGGTTACATGTAATACACGCTTAAAAATACACATTACATGTGGATACATACAAGTCTAAGGATAAGCATGCACAGTTTGTTTTAACACAATGAACACACATTTAAGCCTAAGAGGATCATGAGTTTAGGAGTTGGATGGATTTATGAAGTTTTGTCCCTTTTACCAGTTGTCAGTACCCGTGTCATGCCTTAGCTTTTAGAACTTGGCTTCAAGGAGGACATGTGACAACCCTTTAGAACAGCATTTTCCCTTCAGCTTCGAAGGAGCATTGCCTCCCTCACCTCTCAACAGGGATACTACCTCTGTACCTCACTGAGGTCTACGTGACTAGGCATCTCCCGGACCCCTGCTTCTCGGGTTTTCCAGGATTTTGTAGGAGCACCCATGGAGGTGGTTCCATGGGTGCAACTTTTCCTGGTTTACAAGATTTCCTGTTTTTTTAAATTTTACCAGAAAAGGAAAGTTCCTTTTTTTTATTTTATAGAGTTGTCAAACAAGATCTTTTGTGTGTTAACTGTATTTTTCAAACACTTTTAAATAGGCATTTGTATAAATAAAAAATAAAAAAGCAAACTGAAATACCTTCATAAATCAATTTTTGCTTCAGCTGCAGGGAGACAGTCACATTACCCCTTTCTGTTTTTTTCGTTTTGTGTAGTTAGTTGCACCCATGTGGTTCAATTCATGGTGCCTGCACCTCTTGGATTCTGCAATATGAAAACACACATGTGGTTCAATTCATGGTGCCTGCACCTCTTGGATTCTGCAATATGAAAACACACATGTGGTTCAATTCATGGTGCCTGCACCTCTTGGATTCTGCAATATGAAAACACATGTGGTTCAATTCATGGTGCCTGCACCTCTTGGATTCTGCAATATGAAAACACATGTGGTTCAATTCATGGTGCCTGCACCTCTTGGATTCTACAATTTGAAAACACCCATGTGGTTCAATTCATGGTGCCTGCACCTCTTGGATTCTGCAATATGAAAACACCCATGTGGTTCAATTCATGGTGCCTGCACCTCTTGGATTCTGCAATATGAAAACACACATGTGGTTCAATTCATGGTGCCTGCACCTCTTGGATTCTGCAATATGAAAACACACATGTGGTTCAATTCATGGTGCCTGCACCTCTTGGATTCTGCAATATGAAAACACACATGTGGTTCAATTCATGGTGCCTGCACCTCTTGGATTCTGCAATATGAAAACCCCCATGTGGTTCAATTCATGGTGCCTGCACCTCTTGGATTCTGCAATTTGAAAACACATGTGGTTCAATTCATGGTGCCTGCACCTCTTGGATTCTGCAATATGAAAACACCCATGTGGTTCAATTCATGGTGCCTGCACCTCTTGGATTCTGCAATATGAAAACACACATGTGGTTCAATTCATGGTGCCTGCACCTCTTGGATTCTGCAATACGAAAACACCCATGTGGTTCAATTCATGGTGCCTGCACCTCTTGGATTCTGCAATATGAAAACACACATGTGGGTGAGGGTCGAGCGAAGTTGTGTCTAGCAATGACGTTAAGATAGAGGAGGCATCTACTATTTTGGAAAGGTGGATTGAACATTCCTTTATGGGGAAATGCCTTGTACAAGGGATGACCCCACTCTCTTGGCCATCAGGACCTCCAGGTTAGCCAACCTATGATTTGAGTGAAAGGCCTACAACAGACATGCATAAATACAGGCACTTATGCTTCGCTGTTAGTTTGCAATTTTTGCACACACACTCGCACAGACTGACTTTTTTGTTTTGACTTTCTGTTTCTCTTTCCTTCTTTCTTCGATTCCTTTTTCATTTCTTTTCTTTGAAAGCTACGCGTGAGTAGTAATTTTTTTTTTTATTGAAAGAAAAGGTTTAAATCTTCTTCATCATTTCTTTAATTCCATCTTTCGTTCTTTTTTTCTTTCAATCTCCCTTCCTTCCTTCCACCTTTGCACCGTGTTCTCCTATGCTTCAGGGCGATGCTGGAAGGCTGCAGTACACCATTGTGCCCTCGCGCAGCGAGCCGGCCGACTCTGACCTGTACTTCTACATGGATCCCGACACAGGAGCGCTCAGCGTCAAGCGCAGGCTGACAGCCGATCCGGCCCAAACTCCCCGCTACAAGGTCAGTGAACGCTTTCCGTGTGTACCGTAAAATGCAGACTATAAGCCGCTACTTTTTTCCTCAACTTTGTGGCTTATATACTGATGCGGCTTGTCTATGGATTTCCCCCCTCTACATTTATCAGTGCCATTGAATCTGCTTCCAGACACATTCTCCAGCCTGTTTTGATCTTCATTGTAGTTCTCAAAATTGGATTTATGGATTCAAATCCCATGTTTAAAATGTTTCAGATTATGATATACTCTGTTGAAATTACAATTATTTCTAATTCTGTAGCTTTTTTTTGTTAAACTTTGTCACCTATTTTGTGTGCGGCTTATACACTGCTGCGGTTTATATATGAATGAATATGTAATCTGTAAATTCAAGGGATGCGGCTAATATACAGGTGCGCCTTATAGTCCAAATTTTACGGTAGTTTAACCTCTTCACTGCTGGAAAGACCCCAACAGATTATCTTTTTTTAATTACAAAATATAAGAGACCTGTTGGACCCTATCTGGCAAAATGGTCTGGAGATATGTTCCTCTTGACTGTTCTAGAACAAAAACTAGCCAAGTAGCATTCCAGACTTGTGACATCAAAAGTTATGACATCATCATTGACATCATACTGCTGCACTATACATGCGGCTGGCAGGGAAGGGGTTAACCACTTCAAGACATTGCTACCAGGGCCCAGCATCATTCCTAGCATGGAGTTACCAAAAATGAAAATAGTATAAATAAAAAAATAAAAAGCTCACCACTCTGTGATTCAGTTTCAACAGCATTGCTGGTTCCTTCAGAGTTGTGTTCACTTTGAAATCACAGTTACTTGCACAAAAATTGGAATCGCTCACCTCCTTCTCACTGTCAATGTCAATGAAAACTTATTGGAGCACTTTCTCTGGATTGGGTATGGCTGATTGGGTTTTTTTAGTTTAAATTTTTTTTTTTTGGTAACATTAAAACACGAAACAAAAATGCTAAGCATAAGTGAAAAAGAGGACCAGACGAGTGATGAAGGGAACTAAGTGAAAAAGAGGACCAGACGAGTGATGAAGGGAACTAAGTGAAAAAGAGGACCAGACGAGTGATGAAGGGAACTAAGTGAAAAAGAGGGCCAGACGAGTGATGAAGGGAACTAAGTGAAAAAGAGGACCAGACGAGTGATGAAGGGAACTAAGTGAAAAAGAGGACCAGACGAGTGATGAAGGGAACTAAGTGAAAAAGAGGACCAGACGAGTGATGAAGGGAACTAAGTGAAAAAGAGGACCAGACGAGTGATGAAGGGAACTAAGTGAAAAAGAGGGCCAGACGAGTGATGAAGGGAACTAAGTGAAAAAGAGGACCAGACGAGTGATGAAGGGAACTAAGTGAAAAAGAGGACCAGACGAGTGATGAAGGGAACTAAGTGAAAAAGAGGACCAGACGAGTGATGAAGGGAACTAAGTGAAAAAGAGGACCAGACGAGTGATGAAGGGAACTAAGTGAAAAAGAGGACCAGACGAGTGATGAAGGGAACTAAGTGAAAAAGAGGACCAGACGAGTGATGAAGGGAACTAAGTGAAAAAGAGGACCAGACGAGTGATGAAGGGAACTAAGTGAAAAAGAGGACCAGACGAGTGATGAAGGGAACTAAGTGAAAAAGAGGGCCAGACGAGTGATGAAGGGAACTAAGTGAAAAACAGGACCAGACGAGTGATGAAGGGAACTAAGTGAAAAAGAGGACCAGACGAGTGATGAAGGGAACTAAGTGAAAAAGAAAATGTATGTATTGAGAAAACATGGATTCAGACAAGTTTTAAACTCGAAAATTGCTGTCACATGTACGAGTATACTTGGCACTCGGCACTGACTGGCATTCTGCTGTTACGAGTACACTAAAAATTCACCCAAAATGGTGTGACTGGCATGCGTAGACATCATTCTTATCCATGCTTGTCGGCTTTTGCCTTGCAGATCCAGGTCAGCGTACAGGACAACGGCATTCCAGTGCGACAGGATGACGTGATAGCCAATGTGTATGTGAGCCGCAACCCCAGTGCTCCCAGGTTTGATCAGCTGTCGTACAATGCAACCATCGACGAAGACCAGGACATCGACAGAAGCATCTTGAGAGTCACTGCTGTCGACGACGACAACGTAAGTACACAAATACCAAGATATTTCTTGACCTGATTTAATATAGTGAGTCGTTTTTTGAACAGGTATATTGTGATTATGAAAATGTATTAATGTATAGGTGGAGTTCAGATGTGTATGGCTCTCCTGACTTGTCTCTTCAAGCATAAAAACTTAGCAGGATGTGGTGATAACCTTGTCTCAATGGTCACACTTGGCCTACTTTCTTATTGGGTATTAGGTATTAGGTACTTTATAGTCACAGAGGCGTCTGTGAAATTCGGGTAGCTCCCACCTGGAGAGCGTGTCGCAGCCAGAGGCGCGCCATCCAATTTTTTTTTTTTGCATGCGATCTTTGTGTGACTGATAAAGAAAGAAGGGGGGGTCAATTTTGACCAAATGACAACTTTTTTCGTTGCCACTGGGTTTAACATGTGCTAAGTGCATGGGCACACATAACCTCGGTTTATCGTCTCATCCGAAAGACTCCACGTTCAGACCGCAATGCCTAGTGCAGAGTGAGAGGAAAAATCCCCTGTACCCAGGTTCGAACTCAGGTTTACTTGACATGAGGTGAACGTAATACCTCTGTGCCACTCTACACCGTTGGAAGTTGCCATTTCAAACACTTTCACTGCTAAAAGAAATAACTTAGCAATTGCATTTCAAGATTCACATGCATCTGATTTCCAGCCATAGCTAGCACATTGTTATTCATAAATAAAATGACTATAAATTTCTCCATTTCATGTCAACATGAACAACATTGTTCCTCAAGATGTACACATTTGTTCTGAGAGACTAACCACTTTGTCCTTGAAAACGTTTCTTCTGTGTTCCCAGGCTATACGGCCATAATGGGTAAGGTACATATGTGTCCAGTTTTCAATTTTCACTGGTCTCCACACTGTGTACAGCCGACACATTCTGATTTGGGAGGAGAAAATGTTTAAGTTCTTTTTCTTGATGATACTGGAATTTGTTCTTAACGTCAAACAGGGTTTTCTTGCAAAAAGATTTAAGTTTTATATCAACTTCATATTTTGGTTATCTGATAGCTTGTCCAGCCCCATTTTAAAGCAGCAATCTGTCGTCAATTACTATTTTGCATCAGATTAAGAGAGACCATTCTATTGTTACTTTGTTTAATACTTTGGCTGCAAGAGTAACCTTGTTGCTATCAGACGATACTTATTCTTTGTTTGACGCTTTGGCTGCAAGAGTAACCTTGTTGCTATCAGACGATACTTATTCATTGTTTGACGCTTTGGCTGCAAGAGTAACCTTGTTGCTATCAGACGATACTTATTCATTGTTTGACGCTTTGGCTGCAAGAGTAACCTTGCTTACTGTCAGACGATACTTAAACATTGTTAAATGCTTTTGGCTGCAAGATTAACCTTGTTTGCTATCAGACGATACTTATAGATTGTTAAATGCTTTTGGCTGCAAGAGTAACCTTGCTTACTATCAGACAATACTTATACATTGTTAAATGCTTTGGGCTGCAAGAGTAACCTTGCTTACTATCAGACGATACTTATACATTGTTAAAT
The DNA here is from genome assembly GCA_017654935.2 of Phymorhynchus buccinoides. Taxonomy (NCBI): domain Eukaryota; kingdom Metazoa; phylum Mollusca; class Gastropoda; order Neogastropoda; family Raphitomidae; genus Phymorhynchus; species Phymorhynchus buccinoides. Next base: position 28,380,348 of record CM065680.1, read on the forward strand.
GCTTTTGGCTGCAAGAGTAACCTTGCTTACTATCAGACGATACTTATACATTGTTAAATGCTTTTGGCTGCAAGAGTAGCCTTGCTTACTATCAGACGATACTTATACATTGTTAAATGCTTTGGGCTGCAAGATTAACCTTGTTTACTATCAGATACTTAATCTTTGTTTGACGCTTTGGCTGCTAGATTAACCTTGCTTACCCTCAGACGATGATATTTGGCTTTGTTTTTTTCAGGACCCTGTCACCTACAAGATCCTGTCGGAAGGCGAGGGTGATTTCTACTTCCAAATTGATGCCAATGGAGTGATCTCACTGCAGCGTTCCGTCCTGGAAACCTCAGCTTTGACTTACACTGTGAGTACTGCTGCGTTCCTCCCAAAACACTTGGCTTACGCAAAGACAGGGCACTTGGCTCCCAGCGTGAAGCCACATTTCACTGGTATCCCTTCCTGCCACTCACTCACTCTTTAGCATGTCTGTCCATGGGGAAGTGGCAGGTTCAGCAGGGCAATCCAACAGCTACCACTCACTCTTTAGCATGCCTGTCCAGGGGGGCGGGGTGGTAGGTTTAACATCTGGTTTCACTCACACTACTACTGTGAGAAGTGTAAGCAGTCGGGCAGTTATCAGTCTTTGTGTAAGCCAAGTGTTTTTGGTTCCTCTTACACCACTTAGCGTAGTGCAAATGAGTAAGAAAGACGAAGGCTCGTGTCTGTCAATAATGTTACATGTTGTTGTTGTTTGTTGACATACCTGGCTAAAAGACTACAGGGATCATCCCAACAGCCGAAGCACTTGAACACTATGGTACAAATGCATCAAGTAGGGTTGAGAGCATTACGTGTGTGGTCGTTTTTTATTACCCCGCCACATGGGCAGCCACACTCCATCTTCGGGAGGAAATAATGTTACATGATCTGCAGTTCAATTTCTTTGTTTATTGTTGTTGCAAAATTATAGGATTAGCTGGTGACGGACATAGAGTTGGCCACACTCTCACAAGGAGGCATAGACAAGATAATTACACAGGCGTATAGGGTTTATTCTAAGAGCACTAGGACTGCAAATACATACAAGTGATCATTGTGGCGCCACCATGTGCACATCATGCTTACTCGTGAGTAGTGTCCCTTGGGTCTCCTAAACTACTCAATGTGAAGCTACTCGATAATACCACAAACATATCTTTCTGTTAATGATTGTTAGTCAATAACTATATGCCAAATCTCTGTTGCTGCCTTATTGGTCCGAATGAGGAGAGATCCATTTCATCTACCCTTGAAAAAGTATTTTTATTTCATTTCTTTAGTCATTCACCATTCGCACAGTCACACTCTCGGTATTGATTGATTCTTGGTAATCGCAAATCATTGTGCAACACTTATTAATGTCTCGCTTCAAAACGAGCAATCGTCCAGTGTGGCGGTACCATAGCCGATGAGGTTTAACCGAGGCGTGGTTACCGCTACACTGATCTATATTGTTAAAAACTTGGGACTTTACTGGTGTTGCACTGCCTCCAGGCATTGCAGCCAGTATTGTTCCCACCATCTTTGTCCCATATGTGTCTATGACCGAGAGGACGTAAAACATCATTTTCACACACAAATCATTATTGTGTTATTTTATTTATTACTACCATAATTTTCATAGTGCAAAACGCACCCATGTATAACCTGAAACCCCTGAATAAATTAAAATCAGAAACACGCATACACACATTTGGCACATGTAAAGAATATTTATTTTGTATATACCACATTTTGACCTATTTCACTAAATTTGTGTGTGTGTGTGTGTGTGTGCATGCATGCATGTGTGTGCAGTTTGAAGTGGAGGCCAGTGATAACCAAGACCCTGCTCGCACCGCTGTGGCCAACGTTATAGTGAGGGTGATTCGCAACAGGAATGCTCCTGAGTTCCCCCAGGACCTTTACAACGTCACCATATCGGAGTATCACGATATCAACACCATGGTGACCACCGTCACTGCCACAGATGATGATTCGGTACATGATTTTTTTATATACTTTTGGGGTGGGATGGAGGGATGGGGGTGGGGGATTGTGGGAGGAGGGTGATAGGAGGAGTGGTGGTGGGGTTGACAGATTTTTAGTGTGCTGTTTTTTCTAGTGTGTGTGTGTGTGTCTGTGTGCCAATGTGTGAGTGTTCGAGTGTGTATTGTTTGTGTGTGCTCACGTGAGCGTGTGTGTGTGTGCGTGTGTGTACATTGTGTGTGTGTGTACATATGAGTGTTTTTATGTGTGTGTGTGTGTGCTCATGTGAGTGTGTGTGTGTACATGCGTGTGTGTGCCTACATAATGAGTGTGTATGTTTTATGTGTGTGTGTGCACACATGTCTGTATGTGCATGCACATATGTATGTGTGTGCCTGCATGCATGCTTGCATTTGAAGCCATGTAAATCAGATGTAGTCATTGGAAAATAATAATTTCTTGAAACATTTTTTATTCTCCTTTGTCTTCTTTTTTTTACTTTCAAGTGGAATTTGCTCTCAGAGCACAGCAGTATAGGACTGCAGGTGAATTTAAATTCCAGGATGGACAATGCGTTTCTGATCAGTGTGCTCAATAATCAATGCATTGGGTCAGCTCCATCCTTCACCTTGTGTGTCACTTGGATAAGAAATGATCGGACCATCCTTCCCCATCCTTGTCTGTACCCTCACTTAGACTTTTATCCCCTTCAATGCCAGAGAACATTTTAAAGAACCTCTCTTTATTATTATTATTATTAGAAGTAGAAAAGAGTCTTGTTAATGCAAACTGCATGGGTGCAACTTTTCCTGGTATACAAGGATTACCTGTTTTTGAATTTTACCGGAAAAGGAATTTCCTTTTTTTTAAAATTTGATCTTGTGTGTCTACTGTATTTTTCAAACACTTTTAAGTAAGCATTTGTATAAATTGTGGGAAAAGCAAACTAAAATACCTTCATAAATCAATTTTTGCTTAGCTGCAAGGGGACAATATCCTGGACCCCGGACTTTTAGTTTTTTTTCATTTTGTGTAGTTGCACCCATAAATCTGACAAAACAGTCTGGGTGTGTATTATATTACCTTTCTTGACTGCTTCAAAGCAAAAACAAATGTGCATGCCAGAGTCATTCCACATTGAAGTTAGGACATGATTTTACCCATAGTAAACATGGAGCTGGCAGGCAAGAGGTTAAGTTTGTTGCATGGGATGTCTTGACTGGAAACGTGACTTGAAAAATAAAGCGAACAAGGGTTTGATTGTATTTTACTTTGTTTAGTTATTTATTTTTGAGGCGAGTATGGAAGAAGGGCAGATTGCAGCCCAAAATATCTGCGTTTTATTAATAATAATAATAATAATAATAATAATAATAGTACATTTATATAGCGCTTTACCTCAGATGAGCCCAAAGTGCTTTACAATCAATTATTCATCAACAAATAGACAACAAAAACAGCATTCAAGAATGACACCAACCAGCAACAACGCATATATACAAAGCAACTCTCTCTCTCTCTCTCTCTCTCTCTCTCTCTCTCTCTCTCTCTCTCTCTCTCTCTCTCTCTCTCTCTCTCTCTCTCTCTCTCTCTCTCTCTCTCTCTCTCACACACACACACACACACACACACACACACACACACACACACACACACACACACACACACATTTATTGACACCGACTCATTCATCCCCCATTCAGTAAGCCACAGCAACCGAGCTGCACGGACTGACCACATACACCAACACACATACACAAACACCCTCACACACAACATACGCACGCAGACAGACACACACACACATGCGTGCACACACAACCGACAAAAAACATAACGCACACAAGCACACATGCATACACACATGCATGCTCACACAAACGCACAACACACACACCACAAAACAGCACAAACCTCTTATTCAATCTTCCCTCATGTGCACACAACAATACACAACTGATCAAATATTTAGGGTGCAGCAGGAAAAAGATGGGTTTTAAGAGAGGTTTTGAATGAGGAGACTGAGTTGGAGTGTCAGAGAGGAGAAGGCAGAGAATTCCAAAGAGATGGTGCTTGATAGGAAAAAGAACGTGGGCCAGCAGATTTGAGACGGATGGAGGGAAGGGAAAGGAGATGAGAATCAGAAGACGAACGTAGTTGGCGAGCTGGGATATAGACATGAAGAAGATCAGAGAGATATAAGGGAGTTAGATCATTAATATTATTAACCTCTTCACTGCTAGAGGAAAACTGAAAAATTATTGATTTTCTCATTATAAAATTTAAAAGAGACATGTTAGACTCAATCTGAGAACATGGTCTACAGTTAGAGTAGAAAGGGGGGCTGCGTACTCCTTAAAATGACGCAAACAGTGACGCAAGCATGATGTGTTTCTCTACTATTTCAAGGTGGGGTACGCGCGTACACCACCCAAGTGCAGACCTGTTTCTACTCTTTATTTTTCCTGCCTTGTTTAAACCAAAAACCATCACTTCAGGGCTATGACATAAAAAGTTATGACATCATCTATGACGAACGCTGTTCATCAACAGAGCAGTGAAGAGGTTTTAATGTCACAGTTACTTCCGTTTTTTTGTTTTTTCTTTATTCTGTTCTGCTATTTATTTATTTATGTTCTGTGTGTGTTTTCTTTTGATAACAGGGCAGGAGTGGTGAGTTGAGGTACTATCTCGACTCGGTCACTACAGAGGACCCAACCAACAACAATCTGATTGGTGTCGACTTCTTCAGCGTCGGCGACACCAGAGGAGAAATCATTTTGTCACGTGATCTGAAAATTGATGATGCTCCAAACAGGGTCAGGGTAAGTTTGCCGCTGAAAGGTTAGCATGCTATAAATGTCAAAGTTTATTTAAATAAAGAGGCAAAATTAAACCCGTCAAGGGAATTAAAACGGGCAAAGGTGCAGTTTCGCTGCCTCCCACTCCCACTTAATTTTCTCATAGAATTTTTGTTGGGACTGAGAATGAAGATTTCGCTGTGCTCCGGAAAGGGATAGGGTAAGTATTAAGACACACACACACACACACACACACACGCACGCACACGCACACACACACACACACAAATTTTTTTTTTTTTCGCTTGGGAAATTTGTACTAAGAAGCAACATTTTGCCATTCTCGGAAAAAGGATAGGGTTAAGACCAGCCTAGGGTTATTCGTAGTCGTGAAACTGGAAGAACCAGGTTATGCTATTGAGACTCATAAACATTAGACAGGTGTCTAACTTTTAGTTCATGATTGAGTGTTTTTATAAAAGGATCGACAAAATCCGAGGTATACAAACCAGCTAAACTTGGGTGTTTCGGGTTTGTTTTCATCAAGTTAAATTACAATTTAACTGTGCCGCTCCTTTGCAGCTGAGGATCTGCGCCAGAGACCTGTCGACCAACCCGAGGACGGCGTGCACCACTGCCATCATCAGCGTCGTGCGCAACATGCACAGCCCGCATTTCCTGGAGGACTCCTACCAAGGGAAGGACCTCAACGACGCACGACTGTACGAGACCATCATGACAGTGTCCGCCGAGGATGACGACCGGCTGAACCAATACAGCAGAGATGTAAGTCCTTGCATTTATTTAACCCTTTCAACGCTAGCCATTCCTCAGCCAAAATTTCCCATTAAACTTACCCGGGTAGAGAAAAGATTCCGTCTGCAATATTGTGGGATTTCTTTGTGACACATTTAGAATATGGTTAATCCTTACTGCTCAAATTTAGGAACACAATCTCTTTGAATAGTAGACTCTGATTTCAAGGGTTTTAATGACATGGGTGTTAAATCATTGTGGTGCAAAAATGCGTCGTTGGTGGTGAAAGGGTTAAAAAGAAAAAGTCCTTGCATTAATTTTCTTCTTTTTCTGCCATATTATGACCATAATGGGTGAGGTAAGTATGTGTTCAGTTTTCACTGGTCTCCCTGCTGCATTCAGCCGACGCATTCTGATTTCAGAGCTCATAGGAGATCATTATTTTGAAGATTTGTTTTCTAAAATAAAAAAAGGCAGGAGAATTTGGAGAAAAAATAATTATATAAAAGGGCAGGAGAATGGACCAATAAGTCAGAAAAATAGTAGATGATAGTAAGAGAAGGAAAAGGCAGAGTCAAAGAGTGATAGATTAGAGGAAGTTGCTAGCACAGAACTTCCAGAAGGTGGGGGGACTACTTATGCAAAATACACCTCCCTACTCCTACTAATGCTTTGAACTGTTTACTCTGAAATTGTTAAAAATGCAAAGAAACTGAAAAAGAACGAAATAAGATTACAATCTTTTAGGGGGAAAAAACGGACAAAAAAGGGTGTGGGGGATTAGACAAACAGACCACTGGGATAGATAGATTGCTTGTATGTTTTTGCTGTCCACATATAATTATGTTTTGAGAAGTTAGGTTTCATCTCAGTTTTTTAGTCCTTTAGGGGGAAAAAACACAATATTTAATTGATGTTGTGATGTTATATTGCTTCTTTTGTCCAAGTAGCCATGCATAATTGGTGCGAGCTAGGTGTTGTGACTATTATGTCAACTTTACAAGACACTGCCATACATTTGCACACAAAAACTTGACTTTATTATATATGGGATGTCAGGTAATCTCATGCGCTGAGTAGGCTTTGTGGTGGCTGACGTTTTTTGTATTGATTTGACACAGTATTTAAATGACCGTCTCAGTTACACTGAAAAACGGTTTAAAAAAGGAAATCGCTTGGAGTAGAGAAGTTGACAGCTTTTGATGTCATTTTTTTTCTTTTGTGTTTCTTTTTAACTTTATACGTTTCTTGAAGCCAGTGTATATGAACGAGATGTTTTTCTTTCCCTATTTCAGACTCCCAATGCTGAAATTGCGTACAGCCTTGTGAATCCGGACACATCTGATGCACGGTACTTCCAGATCGATAGCAATGGCCAGATATCGAGGAAAACCAGCTACAACTTGTTTGGAAATGAAGATCGAACTCTCACTGTAAGTCTGAATTTAAACAGTTGCTTTAAGATACTTCTGTTTTTAGCATGATAATGTTGGAGCTAGGAGTATGGGTGGTTGGGGTGGTGCATGTCAATCTTTGTCAGACCAGTAATTATACGTTTGTGTTAATTTTACCCAGAGTCCATAAAACTAAACTAAAAAAAAGTTTAGTTCAGTTTTATTATTTCTGAGTTACTCATATAAAAGTTTTGTTCTGTTTTATGAACTCTGAGTAAGAACCACACAACAGTATGAACATACTAGAGTTGGAAAGTACATTTTCTCAGATCAGTAATTGACTGCTTTCGTTACTCATTGGTTTTCTTCACCCCAAATGTATGTGTAATTGCGCAGCATAGGTTAGTTCACGTAGTGAACATTCACATAGTGCTCCGTAAAAAAAGTTTGACACTTGATTCATCTGAGCAAACATGTTTTCAGTCTTAGCTGTTTGTGTGCATTTTGTTGACGATAAAACCTAAAGCTAGCTTTCAAGCTATCACTTGTAGTGGAAGTTCCTCCGAAGTTGGAGTGTGGCTACCCACGTGGCAAGGTAATCAAAAACAGTCACACACATAATGTTCTTATCCCTAGCTGGTGCATTTTACCATAGTGTTCAATTGCTTCGGCTGTTGGGATGATCCCTGGAGTCTGTAAGCCAGGGAACGACGGCAACAATAACAACAACTTGTAGAAGTATATTTATCTTGTGACCCACCAAAACATCATTGGTGCTAAGCATGAAGCATAGTGAATGACTAAGTTGTTTCTGTTTTTTATTATTTATTTCTGTTTGTTTACCATTTTAGTTCACAGCGCTTGTGACTGACCTGAGCTGGAAACCTAGATCAAGTGAGGTGGAAGTGAGCATCCTCGTGCGACCACAGGATTCTGTTCAGGGTCAGCTTGGATTCAATCAGCCACAGTTCTAGTAAGTCAGAGCATTATCATGTACATAATATGTTTTAGTTGTATTGAAATTTAAAAAATAATAGTACCATAAAATGCGGACTATAAGCCGCTACTTTTTTCCTCAACTTTGGCCCATGCGGCTTATAGACTGATGCGGCGCATCTGGATTTTTTTCTATTGTACATTTATCAGTATGATTAAATCTGTTTCTGGCCACATTCTGCAGCCTATTTTGAGTTTCTTTAGACTCAAAACTGGTTTTGGTAATCAATGGAGTCAAATCCCATGTTTAAAGTGTCTGAGGACATTAAATACTTATAATAATTTCTATATTTGTGTTGGTTTGTGCACATACAATTTTCTCTGCAGCTTATAAACTGGTGCGGCTTATACATGAATAAATAAATACCTAATATTTTGTCAATTTAAGGGATGCGGCTTATATACAGGTGCGTGTTATAGTCCAGTTTTTACGATAATTGTTTTTAAAAATGAAGAAAAAATACAGGATAGGGCTCCACAATCAAGAAAGAATGGGTGTAAAATGGAGGTAATATGAAATCTTTAAGGGAAAAAAACAGAACAAGTTTTTTTTATACACTTTTTGATTCTTTGGTTATTGAGATGTGCTTGAATATAAAAGGGTCATCTCATTGGATGTGTTGCATAGTATTTTGTTTTGAACATAAATCTTGGATGTAAAGAGACAAGAGTCTACAGATCTTATTAAAGAAATATGTTGCTGGATACAATATCTCTTTTTTTTATGTCATATGGACCATAGTGATTGCTTGTGTCCATACATAAGTAATCAGTCTATTATGCATATGCAGGTTGTTTTAATCAAAATCAAGTACCATATTTTACGGCCTACAAAGTGTTACTTTTCTTTCCAGACACTTACATTTTATTATATAACTAATAATATAATAAGAAACTTATAATAAAAGCAGAAGCTTGTATGCAATTTGGAGGGTGTGCCTTTCAGTATTATGCACTTCATAGCCCATATAATAGGGTACTGTACAGTAGAAAGCAAGCCACCCTGAAACAAATCAAAGTCACAAACGAGAAAGGGCGTGAAAGGGCCGCGAGGCCCACTTCTAACCCTAATTACTACTGTGCTGAATATTTTTTCCCCAGTTGCATTTTAATCAGTAATATCTTTCATGTTGTTTTCAGCAAGCAGATTTATGAAAACTTTGACATCTCTCAAGTGGTGGTGTACATGAAAGTGCGCAACCAAAACGACCGCCCGGTGAAATGCACGATTGACAGCCAAGAGCCCGCAGACTGTAAGTGATTAAAAATCATTCTTTCATAACCTTGCATTTCTGTCACATTCCATTGGAAATTACAGTTATGTGTATGTCTAATATTGTGCATGGGATTTTACCTTGAAATATAACATTGTAAACTAATCTTTAACCCCTTCACTGCCACCAACGTATTACGTACTGACCTGATGACATCACTGATGATGTCATCAAATGAAGAGGAATAACCCTGATATGCTGGTTTTTGCTCTAACATAATCAAGAGAGTAATATCCCCAGACCATTTTCTCAGATTGGCTCTATCAGTTGTCTCTTTCATGTCATGATTTGTCCAATGCTTTTTTCTTTAATTTTCTCTGGCAGTCAAGGGGTTAAATAGACAGATATAAAGAATTCAAGTCACGCAATCGTAACCTACTTTGCTGCATGCACCCTTTGTCCCTTTTTCTCATCGGCCGCCTATTGCTTTTGCTTTCATTCTTCCCTGTGCCCCACCCACACCCCTCATCCTCTCCCTGACCCAATAATCGTTTTAATTTCATTGAGAATGACTGCTCTATATTTACATATTACATATGGTTTTTGTGTGTTTATTTGTTATTATTGTCTGTTTACTAGTCGGCAGTCATGTAGATTGACACTTAAGTCTGCTGACAATCATTGTGATGAAAATGTTTCTTGTTATTTTTATCTTTGTTTTGCTGTATCCGGATGAATTAAGAATGGCGTGCGTGCGTGTGTGTCTGTCTGTTTGCCTGTCTGTATCTGTGTTTGTGTCTATTCATATATAAATATATATATATTATGTATATGTATGTGATGGGTATTTAATGTATTGTGCATGTGAATTCTGCTGATTTGTTTTGTTTGTATTGTAACTGTACATTATAAAAATAAAACAAGTTTTAAAAAGAAAAAGAATTCAAGTCACAAACACACTTCCACTTAGCCCCTTGCTCTCTCTGCCCATTTGACCTGCAGGTACCGAGAGAGAAGTACTAGTTTTATTACAAAAATCTTACAAAAACCGACAATAAAATGCTGACAAATAATCTAACATCATGCAGCAAGTCTAGCCTTCATTCCGACGCAAATAGCTTCAAATAACCATATGTGACCCATGAGTCACCGGGCTAGTTTCTCACAACAGGCTTGCAATGTCAAAAATCTCTTCTTTTTTTTTAATCAGTTTTGAGTGATGGGTATTTTCATGCTCTTTAACATCGCATCTTTCATATTTATAAAGGATAATCCTTATTATGGTCTCTAAGGGAGATCTTATGGGATCGGGGCAGTGGGTGGATGCCTCGTGCCTCCATGCGGGGAGCTGGATGACCCCGCCCTCTCCATGGGTCTCTCCCCATGGGGATACCTGGGGATCTTTCGTAAAAATAGTTCCCCCACCTTCTGGAAGTTCTGTGTTTATAACTGACTCTAATCTGCCACTCTATTTGACTCTGCCTTTTTCCTTTGTTTTGTGTCATCTACTATCTTTCTGACTTATTGGCCCATTCTCCTGCCTTTTTCCCCAAAAAATCTTCCAAATAACTTTTCTCTTTTGAGCTCCTCTGAAATCGGAATGTGTCGGCTGTATGCAGCGGGGAGACCAGTGAAAACTGAAAACGGACACTTACGTACTTTACCCATTATGGGCTTTTGGCCTGGGAGCTCAGAAGAAGAAGAATATTGATAGGAAAGTAAATGGCGGTCTCTGTTTGACAATTTATTGGGCGCAGGGGCTGGTAGTTGCACCAGGACGCCTGACAAATTGTTGGATGTAGACAAAGACTGTATAGGGGAAGATAAGCATCCGGTCTCTTTTCCCTATATGAGTAGTGAGGACAGAAACACTGGTTATGTACCTTTTAAACAGGACACATTTTACACGTCAATAGGCCAGTTGAATTCTCCGTTCAAGTTCCAGTCTGAGTTTTTGAATAGCCTGCACTGTGAATAGTGTGCTGTCCCCACTAACGATAACTCTATCAGCCCGGTTCGCCGAGCTCTTAAGTAGTCCATCTTACCCTTTTAGAATATCTTTGACGTAGGGTAGAATGACTTGACAAAAGAAAGGACAAGGTGGCAGAAGAGCTTTGAATATGGATTGCATGCAGTGTTAGCTGGCAGATGACTAGCAGAACCATACCTGGTGCTTCATCAAATAATTTAATCTTTTGCTGTGTACATGGCCTAGCTCCAAGACAAAACAATACTTTTAGATGGACATTAGAGTCTAATGCTAGCATAATGTCTCCTTAGTTATGGGTTCAGGTCGAAGGGCGATCTCAAGAGAGCCATACCAAATTGTTATTATGTTAAGGACCTTTGAGCTACAACCATGTGCAGAAATACATCCGCTGGAAGGAACTACATCACTCCTATTGACCAATCGGTATTTTCAATTAAAAAAATGTTGAGGGGTGTTTCAATGTTGCTCTTGAGTGTGGTCTGTGGCCTGTGGTTTATTTCAGGTTGGTCTTCCTTGAAAAGTTATACAGTTTAATAGAAAATAAATAAAAAATTTAAAAAAGTTTATAATAAAGGACTCATTGTTTTCTTCCATCAGGTACGTTCACAATCGGATACCCAGATGGCGATAAAGACTGCATTTTGTATGCGCGTGAAAACGTTGATCGGGAGGAGTATGACCGTTGCCAATTGCTCGTGTCGGTAGAATTCCGTTCGGAAGGAAACCGCAGAAAGAGACAAGCTGGGACCAACTCGACGTTCTTTATTTTCAGTAAGTCCTGATGCAGTGGGTGTTGTCTGTATGCCATCATGTTGGTATGCCATCATGTCTGTATGCCATCATGTTGGTTTGCCATCATGTTGGTATGCCATCATGTCTGTATGCCATCATGTTGGTTTGCCATGTCTGTATGCCATCATGTTGGTATGCCATCATGTCTGTATGCCATCATGTTGGTATGCCATCATGTTGGTTTGCCATCATGTCTGTATGCCATCATGTTGGTATGCCATCATGTCTGTATGCCATCATGTTGGTTTTGTGTATGAGCAAAACACAGTCTTAGACATTGTCAAGCCACGTTTAACTGAGAATAAAAGGAATAAGCTTGAAAAAACATTTTGTTTTATCAAAAAGGTTTTATCCTTTCCTCTCATGATGAGGGTTTCTTCGTGGATGAGACTTAGTCATGCATCTCGCAAAATGAGTCGCATGGAATGCTATTAATTTTTGTTTTCTTGTAGAAAATTTCTTGTTCATTTATATTTATAAATTTGTTGTAAAAGTGATGCGTTATGTGTATATAATGATAATAAAGATGTAATTTTGTTGTCCATCTTAATAGGTGTTTTGTGTGATTGTGGTAAACCTAATGCTAAAATATTTATGTGCAAGATTTTACTAAATTCTGTATGTTCTTTTACCCCATACAGTTTTTTCATTGTTTGTTATTTGATTGCTGTTTTTGTGTGTCAGTTTTGGCAAAGAGACAGTTTGGTGACATGCCTTGTGTTGTTGCCATCATGGCTACATGCTATGAACTTGTGAATATTGTACCTTACCCACCTCCCTTTCCTTTGTTTCGTTACATGTACAGAAATTGTTGCCAATATCACTATTATATACATTTCACATGCTACCAGATTTGTCAAAATTATATTTTAAATGTCTTTTCACTTGATGTCGTATAGTAGATTAGGTGACCATCAAAGCATCACTCTTTGGGATTAAGTTTGTTTCCATGCTGCTATCATTTATGCAGTGGTTGACTCACAGTAAGGCCATGGTGTACTCATTAGACGCGTAAGTTCCGTACAGAAACCCAGAAGTAAGTGAAAGAAAGAAGGGTAAACATTTACGGATTAGGGGAAATTCGGACACGTGCGCAAATCTTTTCCCTTCTTTCTTTTACTTATTAATGGATCGGGCACAGGTTTCTGCACGGAATCTCCTAATATGTGTGTACACGGCCTAATAATCAAATGAAGACATCACCATGAAGTTTTATGTGTAAAAGTTGTGGTGGGTGAGGGTGTGGTGGTGGCTTTTGTGCATTCGTGTAAGTGTGTGTGTGTGTGTGTGTGTGGTGACGAGTTTCATTTTGTAATGAAATGTCCCAAATACAATGATATCAGATGTCAGTTTATTTCCAGAAAATTGACATGTGTAAAGTCCGTCTTTAACTACTGTCGATTGCTCTCTGGTGGTAAAAAGGTGTTATTAAATTTAGCTAAATTTTTAAGGTTTAGTAAAGTTGTGTGACATTTTGGTGTGTTAATTACATTAGAGTTATCTTTTGTAACCGTTTTCAATTGTTGCATTAATTTTGTATTTGCTTGATTTGCTTCAAGTCCTCCATGCCCCAAAATGGGTCAAAGGATTAAACAATCTTTGAATCTTTGAATGTGTGTGTATGAGTAAAATGTGTGATCTTTTCCCTTCTTTCTGTTACTTTTTTATCAGTGCTTTTTTTCATGTCACGGTCGTGTTACCTTGTGGTCATCTTGTTTGCAGACACTTACCCCCAGGCCGAAGTGGTGATTGACATCCTTGATGTGAACGACCAGGATCCCAAGTGGCAGTTCCCCCCCATGCCCCTGCAGAACCTTGCGGACGGAACATTCAACATGTACATTGGTGCCGTGCCCAAGACAGCCAAACCAGACACTCGAGTCTTCATGCCTGCAGCTGAACACTCTGTATACCCTGGCTGTTATCCTGGATGCACTTATGTGAGGATTCTTGTTGATCTTTGTACAACCGCCTCACTTTCTTTTCTTTTTTTTATTCATGTTTTTGCATTTTATAATTTCAAAACAGTACACAACACAAATTAAGCGAAAACTGTGTCTCTTTCTCCCTCTCCCCCCTCCCCTCTCCCCCCTCCCCTCTCCCCCCCCTCTCTCTCTCTCTCTCTCTCTCTCTCACACACACACACACACAGGCTTTATAAATCATTTGGCATATACAGTACTTTTTGAACTATACTGCGCTTGTATATATATTAACTTAAAGTAAGGCAAACTCAGCGGATTTCCAGAAAAAAAATCTTTAAAAATCTTAGAAAAAGACGCTCTTGTAGATAAGATAATAACATGGCATATGAAAGTCAAAACTTGAACCCCGCAATTATCAAATGAACAACTGCCAACTCCTGCGGCAGCCTTTATTGTTGACATTAAAAGAGATTAGACTCCCCTATCAAATTAGTGAAAGTTCCAACAGTACGATTTCTCGTTGTTTTATCATTGCTTTTCTTCATAGAAAAGTTATGATTTTTTTTTAGGTCATTGATGATGAATTTTGCATTCGATGAAGGATTACAGCATCTTTGGAACTATATTTTAGACAGTAATAGAGCTTTTGGAAGATTTAAAAGGGAGTATCCATTGTATCGTTGACTCATGAAATCTTTCTGTTTCTAATGTTTTGTGCTTGGCAATATATGTCGTCTTCTGTCTGTTTTTGCTGACAAATTAGGCACCCTTGTTTATTGAGAAAACAAATTTTGAAAAGGAAATATTGCCTTAGGCTGTGTCCACATTTACTAAAACTTCTGTACGGAAACCGACATGCAGTTCGCCCAAAATTTAAAAAATCTGAAAGTAAGAAGTATGAATGAGTGCGCACATACACACGAAAACCCTTCCTCTTATTTCTGTCTTTCCTTTACTTTATTTGTGGATTGCGGATATGTTTCTGTACAGAACTTTTTGTAAATGTGCACAGACCCTTATAGCCTGAGAATTACGGTAAGTTTTCAGTTTACAGTATCTGTTTTTAACTTCACAATATCAGAATTGTGATTAACCACTTGTTAAAGGCCTGTTTAACTGAGCTCTTTAGAGTTGTGAACAGATTGTGATCAAATTATGTAGACAGGATCTCATGCTAGAAATGCATACTATCTGATTGTTTGGTTTTAATCTTCTTTTAGGATGTCATGCTAGAAATGCATACTATCTGATTGTTTGGTTTTAATCTTCTTTTAGGATGTCATGCTAGAAATACATGGTTTTAATCTTCTTTTATCTGCTAGAAATAATTTGGTTTTAATCTTCTTTTAGGATGTCATGCTAGAAATACATGCAATCTAATAATTTGGTTTTAATCTTCTTTTAGGATGTCATGCTAGAAATACATGCAATCTAATAATTTGGTTTTAATCTTCTTTTAGGATGTCATGCTAGAAATACATGCAATCTAATAATTTGGTTTCAATCCTCTATTTTCATGACACAGAACAAGAGATGGGCCCAAGTTGTGTCACTTTTGAATTGCTTGTTTTAAGCGTGCAACTAGCAGGTTTTTCAACAAATTGACATTGAGTCACTTAACACTGGGCAGAGGTTTGCGCTCCCATCAGTACTTTCTTCTTTCCACTTATTTGTAAGACTGATGAAAGGCCTCCTGACGGCCTAATAGAGATTTGCTCCCCTTGACTGCTGATTTTGAATTCTGCGACTGGACAAATCAGGATGTGGCTGCGAGTTGGGACTCGGAATGGGCGGCATGGGAAAAATGCCAGTGTACGGCCCAGACGATGGGACAGCCAAAAAACAAAAACAAAAACACACCCAAAAAAACTGATGAAAGGGAATTTGTTGACAATGGATTTAGCATTTCGTCAGTGAAATTCAGAAACCTTGTATCTTGATTTTTGGGGGGTTTGAGTTTGATACATAGTCAGCTCTTTAATTTTCACCGCTACATTCCACCGAACGCTCATATCTCTAACGACTTTCTATCTGGGGTAAATGAGGTTGTGTAAAATGAAGAAAAACTCGTAAGTCCCAAATTCAGATCTACTTAAGGACAAAAACCTGGTATCTTCGTTCTCTTCAAGTATGAAAAAAAATAATTTGAACAAAATGCAGGACTAAACTCACAATGTCTTGAACAACATATTCATCATAGTTAATAACTTGTGGTAAACACAGTTAATTTTTTAAACAGTTTTTTTTCATTTTTCTCAAAACTACCGTATTTTTCGGACTATAAGGCGCACCCCCCAAATTTTACCCAAATTTCAGATTTTGTTATTATATTTTATTACTATTTTATTAGTCACATTATAAGGCACTTTGGTCTCAGTCTTGGAAAAAAGCATCGCCTTATAGTCCGAAAAACACGGTACCAATATTGAGATAGGAGGTTTGTGAATTTCACGGACGATATGCACTGTTGTGTTGGTGTCAGGCCACTGACGGTGACCTGGGAGACAACGGGATAGTGGAGTACGTCAAGGCCCCTGGATTCGACGTGCCCTTCTCCATCAGCCTGGCGGAGGGCCTGCTGACCACCACCAAGGAGTTTGAAGTTGAAACGGATATCCTGCCTCAGTACGAGTTCACCATCCGAGCACGGGACAAGGGCACGCCTCCCAGACTGACTCCCACCAAAGTCATTGTGAGTGTAGCGTCTGTCCGTTTTTTTTAGCTGTACATACTTCGGTTCAGATTGGTAATAAGGATCCCTTCAGTTAGGTACTATTGTTATTGTTACAAATTCTTTTTTTTTTACTTCCACTTATTTTGATTTAATGTTTATTTGTTTTTGTGTCTTGGATAAAAAAAGAAAAGAATATAATTATCTCTTAAGAGTTACGGCGAGCCGGGCTGATAGAGTTATCATTAGTGGGGTAGTTACACCATTCACAGTGGCGGGCATCCAAAGACTCAGACTGGAATTTGAACGGAGAATTCAACTGGCCTATCGACGTGTAAATGTGTCACGTTTAAAAGGGACATAACCAGTGTTTCTGTCTTCACTACTCATATAGGGAAAAGGGACCGGATGTTAGTCTTTTCTTTTCAGTGTCTTTGCTCCGAGTCTTCTTCCCTTGAGAGAAGGCAAATTAAGAAATTATAATCTTTCTTTGTAGTAATAATCCAGTTCTTACAAAAGATGTTGAACGACAATGATGAAGAGACTTGAAACATGGTGAACGTGTGTAACTTGATTGATTGCTGCGACTGTGCAGGTGAATGTGATTGAAGACATCCATCGTTTCATTCTGCCCATCAACGACCAGACTGCGTCCGATACGCTGAATGATCTTCCGAAAATTGTGCAGTAAGTGCTGATCATCACCCGATTCCGTTTACACTGTTTGATCTGCTAGGTGATTCTCTTCCTTTTGCAACAAATCGCTTGTCAGTAAAGAAGTGTTAAATCGGCGGGTGTTTGTAAATTGGTATTGATGAGCGGGGAATGACTCAAGAGTAATATGGCACCGTCTGTGTGTGTACAGTGAAGTGGGAGAGTGAATAGAATGAGAGAATGAGAAAGGCAGAAAGATTGTTATAACATTGGCATATTAACAAGAAAAAGAAGCTTTTTCATATTCTGTTTAAGCCCATATTTTTGTTTTTCATGTGTAGTTAGTGAGTGTGTGTGTGTGGGTGCTAATTAATACCATGTTTTACAGACTATAAGGTAATACTTTTTTCCCAGATTGAGAGTCTTACAGTGTGACTAATAATTTAGTAAAAAAAACCCACATCAACTACAATAACGAAATCTGAATGTTGTATAAAATTTGAAGGGTGTGCCTTATAATGTAAAGCATTTTACAGTGCAAAAAAATACAGAAATGCATCAGAAAGATCATAGATTGTTTGCTTCTATTAATTTGCTTGCTTTGGTGGGTTTTTGTGTGTGTGTGCGTTTAACGGAGAAGATGGGGGCTTGTTATTAAGACAATGTGTTTTGCCAAGTGTGGCATGTAACATTTTATTCTTCTGCAGGAGTCTTCAAAGGGAAACAGGCTATGTCATCATCGTTGAAAAGGTGGAGGGCAAGAGAGTGCTTGTCCAGCAGAACAAGGCTATTGTGAAAATTGAGTCGTAAGTCCTGGTTATTTCAGATTGTTTTCTTTTCTCTTGCACTTTTTTCCGTGATTAGACGTATTTGTTAATGGCTAGACTCTGGCGCAGTCTGAATGATAGGTTAAACCTTAATTTGTATATTTCTTTCTCCATGCCAATCATTACTCCAAATGTCTTTCTCTATTTTTTTTTTTTAATTCTTAAGTATGAATAAATATATTCATAGCAACTGTGTCGCTATGTGATCATTACCAGGTTTGATTATGAAAATACAGTATTCATTAGTCGGGCTCAATTTTGAGAACACAATATTTATTAGTCCAAAAGTATCAATATGTTCTAGAAAACGGTATTATGGCAAGTCCATATTTTGAATATAGTGGTCTTTTCCAGCTCCTCTCTTTTGCAATATTAAGTGATATTACTACCGTCATTTTAAACTTATGTAACAAAATCAGTTTGTTTATAGTGGCTTTTTTTTCAGAATCTGTGTCGCCTCAAAAGAAATATCAATTCTGTTGACCTGGTCTAACTGACTCCTCAGTGTTGTAGATACTCTTTGGTGTATCGCATATTGAACCTGTGATAAGCCCCAAATAATTATATTACCAAGTCACTTGAAAATGCCTCTTTATTTACCCAAAAAAAAGTTCAAAATAAAGTCTATCATTCCAAATAACTTTTTTAATCAGTATTAAAAATCCATCATTTTGGTTTGATTTCAGCTCTGATGTCTACTTTGTGGCTGGTTATGCAACTGCTGATCGCGGACATGTACTGATTACCTCTACCAGTTCTGACGGCGAAGAATTGTAAGTTCCCTCCATTAGTAAAATCCCCTACCCAGTTTCCTAAGCGCAACAGAGAAAACCAAGACAGAGCAAACAAACTTTTCTGTGCCTTAAAGCTCACGGACAGGGAAGTGTAAAGTGTTGTTTAGATGAACATGAAAAATTGCTATAAATGAAGTGAAAAGGCAAATTTTCTGGATTATTGTGAGATAGCATGTAACAGATTAATTCATGAAAAATGTTTATATAAGGCAAAGGCAGTGGGGGTAAGGGGTATTAGTAACAGCAGCAGTGGTCTCAGTCTGGGAAAAAGCACATACACAGTAACACACACATAGGCCCTACATACACACACACATGCAGACAGACAGGGAAACGCACAGCCCTCGTTCCCATTCCAATGTACTCCAGCTCTTATAGAACTGGAAGTACAAGAAAACCACCTTTATTTTTTTTAAACAACAGCGAAACATTCTGGCAAAGTCTTTGCATTCTTTTACATATTTATAAAGGATATGGTTTGAGTAAAACACCGCGACTTTTACCGCGGGGATGACTGTACACATTTTATCCCTGATTGTGACTGTACACATTTTATCCCTGATTGTACACATGAAAAATGTTGGGGTAAACAGGTCTGTAGAACACCAAGGCTACATCAAAATGTTATGTTCTCCATGGTTGTGTGGGGATTGTCAAAGCCATGACAAGCTCCTAGAATAACATCAGTCTAAAAAATCCTCCGAAGTCGGAGTGTGGCTGCCCACGTGGCGGGATAATCAAAAATGGTCACTCGCATAATGTTTTCATCCCTGGCTGGTGCATTTGTGCCATAGTGGTCATGTGCTTCGGCTGTTGGGATGATCCCTGGAGTCTTTAAGCCAGGGTAAGACAACAACAACATCATGATCAGGTTGGCTGGCCATCTCTCTTTCGTGTCTCTTAAAAAAAATACACACAATTAAAAAACCCAGTTGTGTATGCATATGGTTTATTGTCTTGTCTCTTAAAAAACCTGATGACCTTGCATGTATTGCTACATAACTATAAATTGTATAAAGATATGTTTTCTTGTGAGGATTACTTCAAAATGTTACCCGAAAACTTATTATTGTTTTTTGTAAAAATTTAGAACTTTAAATCATAGATTACCCATCCAAACGGGGAGAATCCAAAATATCTCACATAGTGAAAGGTTTTGTTCGAAGTGTGACTACCAAGCTATAGGTGATGAAAATTTCATTATGTTTTTGAATGTGAAACGTTTCAGGATGCTAGAAAATGTTATTTGCCAAATTATTGTTTAAAAAACCCAAACGTAGTAAAGTTTAATTCCTTATTTCAGTCAAAAAATAAAAGAACTCTCAGTCGTTTAGTTTGTTTCATAAAGGTTATTTTAAAAGAGTTCTGAACCTTAGTTGATACCACGTACCTCATACCACAATCGCATTTTTGTATTTTTTTTTCTTTTTCTACTATTATTCACACACCTTGGTACACGAAGGGCATCACCATGTCTGAGTTTATGTCCTAGTTGTTTCTTGTCTTGCTTCATATGTCAATATTTGTTAATGGAGATAAGTTAATTAGCGGTTTAAAGAAAGGATTCATATGTGAAATTCCAGCAACTGTGTTGGGCATGCATATGTGTGTGTGTGTATGGTGGTGTATCTGTGCATGATGGTATAATGTGCCTGTCTATATGGTGATGAGTACTGTTAAAAAAAAAGTTTTTGTTGGTTTTTGTTGTTGTTTTTTTGTTTGGAGCCCATGTAATACTATGTTGATGTGTACTGCTATGGGGTCTTTTGGGCTATTGTTTGTAATGTTTGATGCCGCAAGTGTGAATGGTACGTGTATTCATTTTCTTGTGCCCCCAGGGTTTTTGGAAATAAAGTTGATTTGATTTTGATTTGCTTACCACCTTGTCTCTTAAAAAAAACACCCTGAGATACATATAATATGACTTACCGTATGTTACGGACTATAAGGCGATACTTTTTCCCCAGACTGAGACCCCTTCGCCTTATAATGTGACTGATACTATAGTAAGGAAATAGAGTAACAAAATCTGAATTTTGAGTCAATCCGTATAATCCGTAAAATATGGTACAATCTTTTTTGTTGTTGCTCACAACAGAGTATCTAAAGATCGTCAGGACCAAATCACGGCGGCCATCAGTGAGGAAATATCAAAGGAGGTTGACCCCGTCCGCCTGCCCTACGGGGACACAGTCATCTACAGGACGCAGATCTCCAAGTCCTACATCTGGTGGACCGACGACCCCTGGGCCCCTCTCGTGGCCCTGGCTGCCATCATCATCCTGCTGGGCATCGTCGGAATCATCGTCATCGTTTTCAGTCACTCCAGGTCGGTGTTTGAAAAGCTTTGTCTGTGGTTGATTCCAGCCCATGCATACAAAATTATCCTGCTGGGCATCGTCGGAACCATTGTCATTGTTTTCAGTCACTCCAGGTCAGTGTTTGAAAAGCTTTGTCTGTGGTTGATTTCAGCCCATGCGAACAAAATTATCTTGCTGGGCATTGTTAGAATCATATCGTCATCATTTTCAGTCACTCCAGGTCAGTGTTATGAGAAAACCTGGTTATCTGTGGTTGATTCCAGCCAATGCATACAAAATGATCTTGCTGGGCATTGTCGGAATCAAATCGTCATTGTTTTTAATCACTTCAGAGTTATCTTTCTGGTATATAGTATCATTGGAATCATCATCATTGCTTTCAGTCACTCCAGGTCAGTATTATGAAAACCTTGTTGTCTGTCTTGATTCCAACAAAATTGTCTTGCTATGCATTTTTTAATCGTCGTCATCATTTTCACTCACTCCAGTTCAGTAGTATGAAAGCCTCATTGTCTGAACATTGACGTTGTGCACATTGAACAATGTGCACATACCACTAATGTTTCCGCAAAATGCAGAGTAAAAAGACTGCTTGCACTACAACCTGTTTATGATGCAATATTGCTGCATTTTTCCCCCTCAGAAATGCAAGCATCTTTTTTAGTTTGAAAGGAGTGAGTCTTTTGAAGCAGCAACGTATTTGAAGCTGGCTCAAAAAATATTTTTGTTTTCCTGTGTTTTAATAACATGTCTGATTTCACAGAATGTGTGTTTGTGTGCAATAGGGTAAAGATTAGAGAAGAAAAAAAAGATGTTTTCTGATATAAATTATCTTGCTTTTACTTTACTTTTATTGACATTTTCTTATCCATTTTAGAATGCACTTCTGTGTCTTTTTCTTTTCATTCTTTACCCCATCAGCTGATACATTTTTAACATTTTTTGTGTTCACTCTTTTTAGGTACCTGAAGTTCATCACTCAGTACCGTCAATACCAGGTTGCCTACCCCACCAACTTCCAGGAACCTCCCAACTTCCTCAGGGAATATGAGGTTCAGGTACGAGATTTTTCAGGGCATGGTCACTATTCTGAAAGAAAATATTCTAATTATTTCTTGTTTGTGTAAGATTTTGTTTTCCTTTTTCTCCATTTTTTTTCACTTTAGACAGGATACCTTTCAATATAATTGTGCAGTAATTTTATTGTGTTTGACCAAATATTTTTGGTTTACTACTCAGTCGTATGGAGGCGAAGCTACTGATCTCTTCTTTAGAGGCAAAGCTAGTGATGAAGCCCATGGCAGTATAGGATAAAACGCGATCTCCAGAGTTATCGTTCCTCGCATCCCCCAAAAGTTTCTCCAGAGTTAGTGTTCTTTGAAATTGTTCCTTGTTAATGTTCTTAGGGAGACGCAAAGGGGTGTAGTAACAGGCATGTCATCAGATTCCATACAGGCAAAGCTGACGAATGTTTGTGTGGCGTGTGCAGAGTCTGAACATGTACGTGCCCCCGGATGACATCATCAACGCGGCCTACGGGGAGGTGGGCCTGAGTCTGCAGGACGACGGCCTGGTGGATGTCCAGCACTCCTTCCATGACCCAGGAGTGGCCGCCGCAGTCAACCCTGTCTACCAGAGGTCAGTAGGCATAACACCGTAAAATGCGGACTAAAAGACGCTCCTTTTTTCCTCAACTTTGGCCTATGCGGCTTATAGACTGATGTGGCTTATCTGTGGATTTTTTTTTTCCGTTCTATGTTTACCAGTATGATTAAATCTGTTTCTGGCCACATTCTTCAGCCTATTTTGAGCTTCTTTGAGATACAAAACTGGTTTTGGTAATGAATTGATTCAAATCTCATGTTTAAAGTATCTGAGAGCATTACACACTCATGCTCTGACAGAAGAATTTATATACTTGTTGCTTTGTGCACATTTAATTTTCTCTGCGGCTTATATTTGGTGCGGCTTATATGAATAAATACCTAATATTTTGTCAATTTAAGGGATGCGGCTTATATACAGGTGCGTCTTATAGTCCAGTTTTTATGGTAATAGTAAAGGTAGCAATACTGATATGAAGTTATCCTTTGGAGAAGCAAAAACAATACTTCAGAGCCACTAGTCTTCTGAGTGGAATGGAGGGAACGTCTGCACTTGGGACACTGGAGAGAATAGCATCCAGCAGCTGAATTGTGCCCAGCAGGTCGTCATCTTCAGACTCGGAACTGGGTGTTGCCAACTCCTCTCCCATCCCTATTGTCTGAAAACTTCCCACCCGGACGAGTGTCGGTTTGGTACGGGTTCACAGACCCCACATACTGCAGGACTGCCCTCTCTTCACCACACTGAGATGCGAAATGTCGCCCAGGTCTGTGGCGCTTGAAGACAAGCTGTGGGGTCCTGTAGCGGAGCTGCAGTCAACCAACCATCATCCACCGAACCGAACTAAACATCTAGTGTGACGGAAACAAAGAAAACAATATGAAGTAAATGTGTGGCACTTAATTTTAAACAAAAAATCAAATCAGAACGCTTCCACAACATGTGCAATGAAAGGGTCCTAAATCCGCACAAAAGACCAAACAGTACTTGCATCCCGACATGTATGGTACCCGTGCAAACAACACACTTGAAACGTTTTAACTTTCACCACGTCTAACTGATAAGCTGAAGTTTTTAAGAGGGTTCATTAATCGCAATTTTATTCAAAGGTTAGGAAGAAATTTGGGTGATCTTTGTGAATTGTTAAGGTATGGCTAACGCGATGCCATAATCCATTGGATTGTCAGTTATTGGTATATAACAATTTGAACAATGATGACAATATACACAGAACATGAAGAATGCTTGGCCGATATCAGAACACTGCACATGCATTTTAAATTAGCTTTTCACATACAAAATTTCTTTACAATAGTTCTTTTGAACTCACTCCCCCCCCCCCAAACAATCCTTTGTGCCTGTTCAACACAGCAACTGAAGACGGGTTCAACGCACACAAGCAGTTTCATGTTGTCTTTCAATAAGTCTGGCAATTTCAATACATTGCATGGATGCCTCTTGCGGTACGGGTAGTATAACAATGATTCCAAGTCTGTCTACTCTGATGCATTGCATGGATGCCTCTTGCGGTACGGGTAGTATAACAATGATTCCAAGTCTGTCTACTCTGATGCATTGCATGGATGCCTCTTGCGGTACGGGTAGTATAGCAATGATTCCAAGTCTGTCTACTCTGATGCATTGCATGGATGCCTCTTGCGGTAGTATAACAATGATTCCAAGTCTGTCTACTCTGATGCATTGCATGGATGCCTCTTGCGGTACGGGTAGTATAGCAATGATTCCAAGTCTGTCTACTCTGATGCATTGCATGGATGCCTCTTGCGGTAGTATAACAATGATTCCAAGTCTGTCTACTCTGATGCATTGCATGGATGCCTCTTGCGGTACGGGTAGTATAACAATGATTCCAAGTCTGTCTACTCTGATGCATTGCATGGATGGCTGTTGGATATCAATGACGCTGTGTGTGTGTGGGTGTGCAGCGATGACCAGAGGCCAGCTCAGCTGGAGACCAGCCCGCCTCAGGCCAGCCCTGCGCCTGACCCCACCACCATGCTGTGATAACAACACAAGCCACTGACGACCCCCCCCCCCCTCCTGCACCCCTCTACCTTGCCAGCCATCTCCTGCCCACCCCTCTGGAGAACCCTCATAATCCTTTCTTCGCTTTAATTCTCCAGAGCCTGCATTTTTTGTTATCAATTCTGTTTTTATGATTATATTATTGTTAGTGCCTTCCCACCGATATACATTAGAGTTCTTGTTGGTTGGACTTTTGGAGCAAAAACCACCGGACAGACCAGATTTGGGCTTGTCATTGCGACGCCTTTCTTTTAAACATTTTTTTTATTAGTGTTAATTTGTTTTTGAGTAGCTGCTTGCCACTTAGAAGTGCCTTTTTTGTTGTTAATGGTCTTTTGTTTTGATATAATGCTGCTTGAATGTTATTATACTTTTTTTCCTTCTATTTTTGAGATAGAAAGTTGCCGACATAAATTACTGCTGTTTGTTTACATATTTAATGTTTCTTCAGCTGCCATTTGTTTTTGACTTGCTGGTTATCATATCGTCGATGAAATTCGTCGGTGAAATTCAAAAACCTTGTATCCTGATTTTATTTATTTTTTAGTTAGATACATAGCTCTCTAATTTTTCTCGTCACCTTCCACCAAAAGCTCGTATCTCTAATGACTTTCTATCTGGGGTAAATGATGTTGTGTAAATGGAAGAAAAACTCGTAAAAGTCCCAAATTCAGATCTAGTTAAGGACTGGAAGACTCTAAAACATTAGCAAAACAAACTTTCGATCTGATATTACCAATAACTAGATACTTTGTCTATATATGCAGAATACACAAAACCAAACCAACAACAAGGAACTTTCTACAGGAATTGAAACAGACAATATATTTTAGAAAAATGTACACATGCCATGGAAATATGCATTGATGAATTCAACAAAAAGTGCTTACCCTACCTAAACTTGCTACCTAAGTAGGTGTAAGGTTTTTTTTGGGGTGTGTGTGTGTGTTTGTTTTTTGTTTTTTTAAATGTCTGTGTCTGATTTAGCATAATATATAGTGTTTAGTCCACTGCATTAATACTTACATTGGGATATTTGCTTTCCTTTGTCATACCTTTGTCATTCTAGTTTCCAAATGTTCGTGTTGATCATAATCACACACGCCCCTTTTTTATGTTCCCTTTATGTTCTTTTTTTTCTTTCCTGTGTTCTTATATTATAGATAAAACCCTTGTGAAGCTGGTCTTAGGATAAACTAGTGAATTCTTTAGAGGAGATTGATTTTCAATTGCTGCTAATGTATAATATGCTGATTTGTTTATTTGATAATGATGGCTATTCAGTATGATTGAGTTAATCACTGTGTTATTTAGTTCTTTAAAAGAGCATTGTCTTGTAACATGCATTATGGAAGAAGAGAACCTTCTTTGCAAGGGGCAAAAAAAACCTTGTATTCATTTTTTTTCAGGTATTAAAATAAAAAGAAGTAATTTTAACAAAATGCAGTACTAGACTCGCAATGTCTTGAATAACATAAACATATTCATCATAGTTAAACAATTGTGGTAAACGCAGTTATTTTATTTTTTTTTAATTTCATTTTTCTCAGAACTACCCAAATTGAGATGCGAGGTTTTTGAATTTCACCGACGGTATAAGGAAAGTTTCTGATTATTTGTCTCATGCTTCAGTGTTTACTTTATTTGTGTTTTCTTGCCGTTTTGTGATTGCTTTTTTTTTTTTTTTTTTACTTTGTATGCCATTTACAATTGATATTTAGATGACTTTTGATATAGATTATATATATATTTAAATATGCGTTAGCTTGCATCAGATTACATGTGCCTTATTTGATTCATTTGTTATCTGACATCTTTTTATTCGGTTGACAATAGCTGTTCTGTTCTGTTCTGTTCTGTACTATTCGAGGACAACAGAAAAAGATGTGGTGCTATTTTTGAATAAACTGTCATCACTGATCTGAAAGGTTATCCGAAGAGTGTCTCATTTTATCGTATATTTTACTTGTATAAAACTCAATTTATTTCCATATAAAATTTTTAAAGAAAGGCAAAATTTGATTCATCTTGAAAATTGTCTCAAATTTTTCATGGCAAAAGTTATTTACTTTTTTGGTTTCAGAATTTATGCATTGATCATCATGAAAAATCTGTTGACCTATCATACAAAAAATTACATATTGATTTTGTTTTCACATGTAATCATCTTTAATCTGTAGATGTAGATTTTTTTTTATACACAGCAAATAAATGCAGAGTATATTTCTTTATACAAATGTGTCAATGGTGTTTGCTGGCTGCTGTTTGAATGGAAAGGAATGCAAGTTGTGGTTTTGTTACAGGCACATCATATGAAACCTAACACAGGGAATCTTAATTGCAGGGCAAAGATGTAGTTTAGACACCCCCCTCATGTTTACGATTCTCGGTCAATGTTTGCACATGGCGGTATGTCACGTTTTGTGTATGCTTTTTGTGGATGTGTTTGTATTTCATCATATGATGACATCAAACAACACACGTAATCGGATATAATCACTTTTAAGTTTTTGGGTTTTTTTCAGAATTGATTTGATACAAAAGCCAATGTCAACAATACAATATCTGGCTCATATAAAATGTGGAGAAAAAAAAGAATTAAAAAAGAGGAAAAACAACAGTAGACATGCATAAGGCAGCTAGGAATTGAAAATATAAACAGTGTATTTCTGTTTGTGACCTTCCAAAAAGACATAAAATAAACACTAATAAACTACTACATGTATTTCCCTTAAAAATAGAATAAAATTATAAGAACTGGCTTTTTAAGATTATAAAATGCAATAGATTGACCAAACAAAAATCAAACAACAATTATATTTGTAACAGCCAATGCTGACAGCCTTGCATAATATGTTATATTTGTAACAGCCAATGCTGACAGCCTTGCATAATATGCAAATGAACATAAATGTATAACTATACAGATCGCGACATGGGTAACAGAACTACCAGCAACAAAATGTCTGTTTAATCTCTTGCTTTAAAAGCAAAGCCAGATGATCAGAACATGACAATTCTCAATCCTCTATACAGTTCAGATACAATAAAACAAATCGTATGAGTAGCTGGGAAAGAAAGATAACAGTGTGAGAGATAGATATGAACAACGTTTTAATATACAAAATTACTGAAAAGATGTTCACTTGAAAGTTGAAAATAATCGCACTGTCCAAGGACACAAGTCTTTCCAACAGGACCACGGCTTAAGGCCACATTGACAGTGGCTTGGTCATGGGGAATCAGTCAGAATGGTGGCGAATCGTGTTCTCGATCCATTGCGTAAACAGCACTGTGCGGGCATAGATCCCTGGAGCATTGGGCTTGGCACATCCAAAGCCCCATGATGTCACCCCCAGCACTGTATAGACGCCTGAAAACAGTCACATAGCATTGGAAGATTGATACAGAACAAAAGCAGGTGTTTGATTTTTGTGTGCTTTTTTTTAAAGGAAAACGTTTGGATATTGCAATTTTCTTCAAAATAGGAATGTGTTGGCTGAATGCAGCGAGGAGACCAGTGAAAACTGAAATCCAGAAGCATAGTATTTATTCCATTATTACCATAATGACCTGGGAATGAAGAAGAAAGAAATATTGCAATCATTCCTCTGACAATAGTTTCAAATCAATTTTCATGAATGTAAAGCTGAGCTGTTAATAATGGGCTTATCAGCTTATGCACAAAAGTGTTAGGGTAGCAACTTAAGCTAGTCTTTTACACATTTTAAAAGCATGTCTTGCATTCAAATGACTTATCCCATTGACTGCCACCAATGTATCACATCCTGACCTGATGACATCACTGATGATGTCATCAGATGAAGAGGAATAACTCTGATAGGCTGGCTTTTGCTAAACAGTCAAGAGATTTATATCCCCAGACCATTTTGCCAGATTGGCTCTATCAGTTGTCTTTTTCATAGCATTATTTGTCAAATTATTTTTTCTTTAATTTTCTCTGGCAGTCAAGGGGTTAAAGGGAAAGGCTGCAAAACATACAACATAAATTTGTAATGGATTAAAGCAAGCAAACACTTGGCTGGTTGTAATTTGTAATGGATTAAAGCAAGCAAACACTTGGGTGGTTGTAATTTGACTTGGAAATAATTTAATGACACAATACTTTGGGTCACAGACCATTCAAAGGTGCAAAAAGAAAATGAGAACCAACGGAATCCAGCTACCTAACTCTAAGACGGGCAACTCGATATAAAGGTTGAAATAGAGAATAATTTCCACTTATTCTGATCGCTTCTCGGCCTTTTGGCTGGGACAGTGATTCAGGACCATAAAGTTTGTTTATACCCTGGTTGGTTTGTTCAGCCCATCGTACATGGCGAAAGCCGATACGCGACGTTAAACTGAACTTCCATAGTTTCCGCTCTTTCCACATGGCTCCACAATGATACTCTAGTAAGACCATTAGTACAGTAATGATATTACTAGTCCTTCATGGTGTTGCCATGGGGAAAGGGGGAAAGAGTGGAAAATACCAAGTGTATTTCTACCTTAAATTTTTTTTTGCTCCTCAGTTGCTTACTTTCCACCCACACATACACCCCACACAACCACCAGTTGTGTAACTGTTAGGAGATGTCCACCTGCAGATACATGCAAGCACAAATGCATGCATGCACCCACAAGTGCCTTCCTGGAAACGCACACACACACAGAAAGAGAATTTGTCACAATGTATGAGAAAAGCCAAGCTTTGTTGTTGTCATAGCCTGGCTTAAAGACTCCAGGGATCATCCCAACAGCCGAAGCACTTGAACACTATGGTACAAAATGCACCAGCTAGGGATGAGAACAGTATGTGTGTGAACGTTTTTGATTACTCTACCACATGGGCAGCCACACTCCGACTTCAGAGGATTTTGGACATGTTTTGATAGGAGCTTGCCATGGCTAAAGACAATCCCCGAACAACTAATAATAATAATAATGGGAATTTATATAGCGCTCTTTCTCACATGAGCTCAGTGCGCTTTACATTGATAACAAGAACATTAAAGGCAAACAAATAATGAATCATTAGAAAGTAAAATAAACATGATGATTGCACACAACGTTCTCTTACTTCCTCACACACACAAACACATACACACACGCGTACGTGTGCGCACACATACATACACACGCACGTACGCACGCCTGTAAGGCTGTATGCATGCAGGCACACACACACATACATGCACAAACACACACACACGCACATGAATGCACGCACGCACACATACACACACATTATACAAGAGTAAAATAGTTACAATATGGAAATTCTAAGAAGAAACATAGACCACATTCACATTCTCAATCAAGTTTGAATACAATACTGCAACATCAAATAAAATCATACTGCCACCAATTACATGACTAATTATAATTAATAGACAAATTTTGCAAGAACAAAAATGCCCTTCTACCTCATTTACAAGCATTTAAAGTTTACAAGACGTAGACATTCTACATACAACATATGAATTATAAAATAATTGTAAATACATTTTTTTTACAAGATTTATGCAATGAAACGGACCCCCCCCCCCCCCCCCCACACACACACCTCACACACAAACACTAATCAATCATAATATGTCTGAAACAAGTGAGTTTTAAGGGCAGAGCGAAAGGCGGAGATGCAGAACATAACATTTAGATGTAGCCTCGGTGTTCTAGCTTATGTCAATTGGTCTGATACAGCCTTAAGCCAAGGCTCTCTCTCTCAATGGTTGGTTCAACGTCTAATCAGGCATAGCCTCTTATAGACACAGTAAGCCAAGGCGTAAACCAAGCTTTCAAACTACCCACCATCAACGTTGCAAACGAGGGGCCCCCCACTATCCCCCTGGCAGGTGTCGATGCCCCCCTCCAGGTAGCCGGCACACAGCATGCGGCTGGTCAGAGCCCCCTTGTACAGGTACTGGCAGGTGTTGAAACCCAGCAGTGGTACCTTGGCCGCTCGAAGAATATTGGGGTAGTCTGCCAAAAAAATAATAACCATTCCTTTAGCAAGCGCAAGCAGTGTTAAATGGTTAACTTAGGACGATGGTTTGACCGCCAGGGGGCAGTCAAACCAGTAGGGGCTCAGCGCGTTATATTCTTAGTTGGGCGTAATGAGAGAGAGAGAGGGAGGGACTTATCCTCCCTCTCTCTCTCTCTCTCTCTCTCTCTCTCTCTCTCTCACTACGCCCAACTAAGAATATCGCGCGCTCAGCCCCTACTGCTTTGATTGCCCCTTGGCGGTAAAATGCGCGTCCTAAGTTGCTCATTAAACTGATTAACCTGAGTTATTTGACTCATTCCTTGGCCTCTCAAAAAAAAGAAAAAAGGTGGGGATAGTCTGGCAATTAACAACCATTCCATTAGCAAGAGCAAACAGTATTCAATTGTGTCTGATTAATTTGAGGTATTTGAATCATTCCTTGGCCGCTCAAAGAAACTGGGATCGTCTGGCAATGAGCAATCATTGCTTTAGCAAGAGCTAGGTCACATTGTGTCTGATTAACCTGAGCTATTCGAGTAATTCCTATCTCTACTACAAGCAATTTGCTCAATATGTTTACATTAATTAAAAAACCTACACACTGCACTGATCAAATGTGAGCAAAATTAATTGTTCCAGTTCATGCAGAAACCATTAAGATCAGAAGACTACTTTTTAGATATGTTATTTCCTTCTAGGCTATAAAATGTTGCAGCCGTGTTTGCTGTTATATAGTAAACTGATGTAAAAAGGCAGGCTCATTACGCTTGACAAAAGTAATCACAACACAGCAAAACACCAAA
The DNA here is from genome assembly GCA_017654935.2 of Phymorhynchus buccinoides. NCBI lineage: Eukaryota > Metazoa > Mollusca > Gastropoda > Neogastropoda > Raphitomidae > Phymorhynchus > Phymorhynchus buccinoides. Next base: position 28,411,927 of record CM065680.1, read on the forward strand.
GATTGTACACACACACACGTTGTTCATCCATCCCATGGGAGGAAGACCATCCATCAACAGTTCAAAATGTCAGAGGGTTCAGGATGTCGGATGGATATGTACGGTAGATGACTGATGAGTCAACACACATATAAAACACACATAAAGAATCAAATTACAAAACGTACCACTGCTGGAGCCGGTTTCCCCCCAGCCAGAGATGAGGCACTGGGTGCCTGCCACGTACACGTCCTGGGAAGAGGGCAGGCAGGCCGGCTGGACGTAGTCGTTGAACTTGATGCCCTGCCCGTCCGGGGACTTCACCTTCAGCAGGGCAATGTCATTGTCGTGGGTCGATCCTGCACACATGGATAGACACACATAAACACACATACGTATATGAATCAATCCTTTCTGCATGCACACACATACACACAGAGAGTGATAATAACATGAGTTAAAATGCATCCATACATTAATGTCCTTATAAGATAATAAGGTTCATGGGGAAACCCTGGACAGATTACTAACTTATTTATTTATTAAGGTTCAGTCTTAGAAATTCAGGAAGTAAAGGAAAAGGGGGCGGTGGAAACAGGATGCAAAAAAAGAAAAGAAAGGAAGGCATGAAAACTCAAGCAGTAAAAGAGTCGTGTATGCAAGGAGAGGCAGGGTTCAAGGACGATTAAATTGGATAGGGTGAAAGAGATGACATCAGGTAAACACCAGAAGGTACTACTGTATCAACCGCCTTTACTCCTTGTGTCATAGAACGATCTGGTTTTTACCCAACGGTCAACTTACGGTCGTAGTTGCGGTGCATGATCAGTTCTTCCACCAGGAATTTCTGCTCCCCGGTGTCGGCCACTTTCTGCCCATGGTCTCCCACACGCACCAGCACGCGCGACTTGGGAAGGTTTCTGACCACAGGAAAAAAAACCACTCTTTGAATGAACGAGGAAGAAAAAAGACAAAGGGAAAAACACAATACAGATGATGAAACTGTTCAAGTCTGCATTTCTTTCTTTTTTCTTTTTTTTTCCCATGGGCAGTTTTGGCTGTCAAAAAAGTGGTGAACGAATGCCGACTTATACATACACCAGTGACAAGTAGTGAAGTACTGAAGCGTATTAAGTAAATGTATAAAAATACCTTAGGCTTCTCCACTATAATTTGTTTTAGCCCAGCTGTAAAAAAAGAAGTAATGACAGGGAAACAAGAGACATTGAGAGAAAGTGAGAGAGACAGAGGGCGGTTACTTGAAGCAGTGTGCAGCGGAGAGGATCCAGAAGTTGTTGAGGATGGTGCCCCCACACCAGTGGCTGACCAGCATCTCGTTGTTGGAGTAGATGTTGAAGATCTTCTGAATGCCCACCTGCACAGCACACCGCAACACATTGTGATACTAGCTTGAATTCATCATTTTCATCCTTATTATCGTTATCGTTATCGTTAGTTCTGGCTGGATGGATCTGGATCCAAATAATGCGAGGGAACGTGGGGTGCATATCTACCAGAAAGGACAGAAAGGAGAAAGACCTTAACTGCTTGCATGGATTAAGGCATTAAACCCCCGGTTCAGCCAGGAAGGCCCTGGCCCCACTTCCAACACAAGCACACCACAAATCTAGGGTGTCTCTCCCCACTTATCTTTTGTACAAATAGTTATCCCACGTTCTGGAAGTTCTGTGCTTTAATTACCCCTAATCCTTCACTCTCCTTGACTCTGCTTTTCCTCCTTTTTTTTTTTACTGTCATCTACTATCTTTCTGCTTTACTGGTCCATTCCCCTGCCTTTGTTCTAGACAGTCTTACAAAGATTTTCTCCAGTCGAAGACAGACATGCTGAGCCTTGTTATTTATTAGTTAGGCGCATTATATATAACGGCAGCACAACGCATCTGCACTCATATGACAGGAGACTGAGCGATCGAGGAAGAAGAAGATGAATACCCAGGGTGTAAGGTAACCCACCTGCCAAGGGTACATGCCGTGTTGCGCCATGTCTCCGCCGACAATTTTCTGTGAGCGGAGCGGGGCCAGCTCTCGAGGGGCCGTCAGGTTGTTGGCCCCCTCGGCCTGCCGCTTTTTGCGCAGCAGCTTTTCCACGGGCCGCAGGCCACATTGAGCATTGCCTTGATCACAAGCACACACACACACACACACACAATGATTCAAAGATTCAAAGATTGTTTAATCCTTTGACCCCTTTTGGGGCATGGAGGACTTGAAGCAAATCAAGCAAATACAAAATTAATGCAACAATTGAAAACGGTTACAAAAGATAACTCTAATGTAATTAACACACCAAAATGTCACACAACTTTACTAAACCTTAAAAATTTAGCTACATTTAATAACACCTTTTTACCACCACAGAGCAATCGACAGTAGTTAAAGACGGACTTTACACATGTAAATTTTCTGGAAATAAACTGACATCTGATATCATTGTATTTGGGACATTTCATTACAAAATGAAACTCGTCACCAAGGTCATTCTGATTGCAGTCTCTACATAATCGTTCTTCATGGGGTATTCCAAGTCTTCTGCCAATTTCTATCATGAGTTTATGATTACCACACCGAAACCGTATAAGAGGATATATATAAACATCAGGCAACATTTCAATATATCTTTCACGGCAGAAATCGGTTTTATAATTTCTATAAAATAAACATTTATTACTAGACTCTAAGGCATCATTCCAAGTACGTTTGTAATTTTCCTCTAATGAAGTACGAACATTTTTAACAGACATACAAGTTTGTGTATCCCAAACACAGTCAAATCCAGTTTCTATTAAAAATATCCCGTATACATATCAACCACCCAGAAGTAAAAACCTGATTTCTATATAAATCATACAACACTTGATACAATCTAGAGGCATGTCCCATATGTGTCTATGACCGAGAGGACGTAAAACACCATTTTTCATTCATACAATCTAGAGGAATATTTGTTGATTTGTGAAGAAAGTAGCGATGCCCAAAATCTGATCATACGTGCTTTTATTTGAACTGACACAGGATAAATTCCCAGTTCTTCACACACACACACACACACACACACACACACACACACACACACACACACACACACACACACACACACACACACACACACATTAACCCCTTGACAATTTAAGGGAAAATATCAATGAACCATTTTTCACAAGAAGAAGAACAACAACAATGGCCTCACAAAAAGTATGAAATATAATAACAATAATAATAAAATATAAACATGGTGTGACAGTCAAGGATTTAAAGAGAATGTTTCTAAAACGTTTGCTTCTCTGTGACCTACTCCCCCTTTGTCATGAGACCTTGTACGGTAATGACATAATGTGAAACTGTCGAATTGCGTGTCTCTTCCCCCATCCTTTCTCCAACCACCCCCACTTCTACCCACCCTAAGCCAACACCCCTACTCACCCTACACCCTTACTCATCCAACATGTGGGTTGGCAGTTCTCTGGTGGCGGTGGCGTCAGCAGAAGGGGTTGAGGGCTGCGTCACACACACACACACACACACACACACACACACACACACACACACACACACACACACACACACACACACACACACACACACACACACACACACACACTCACTCATCCCCATTCTCTCCTCCTCTACCCCTCTCTCTGAACAGCAACATCCTTACTCACCAAGCACACCGGTCCCAGCAGAAGGGGTTGAAGCCCACGTCACACCACCCTCCCCACTCTGTTCCTCTTTCCTCCCTTCCCTCCCTCCTTCCCCACCCCCCAACTTACACCTCCTGTACGCTAACATTCCTACTCACCCAAATACACTGATTGGAGGTTCCCTGGTTGTAAAAGTGGTATCAGCAGAATGGGTTGAGGACCGTATCACCCCCACCATCCCTTATCCCCATCCTCCCCTCTCCTACCCCTCTCTGTACAACAGCACCCTTACTCTCCAAGCACCCTGTTCCCTGGTTGTAAAAGTGGTATCAGCAGAATGGGGGTTGAGGACCGTATCACCCCCACCCCCCCTTATCCCCATCCTCCCCTCTCCTACCCCTCTCTGTACAACAGCACCCTTACTCTCCAAGCACCCTGTTCCCTGGTTGTAAAAGTGGTATCAGCAGAATGGGTTGAGGACCGTATCACCCCCACCCCCCCTTATCCCCATCCTCCCCTCTCCTACCCCTCTCTGTACAACAGCACCCTTACTCTCCAAGCACCCTGTTCCCTGGTTGTAAAAGTGGTATCAGCAGAATGGGTTGAGGACCGTATCACCCCCACCCCCCCTTATCCCCATCCTCCCCTCTCCTACCCCTCTCTGTACAACAGCACCCTTACTCTCCAAGCACCCTGTTCCCTGGTTGTAAAAGTGGTATCAGCAGAATGGGTTGAGGACCGTATCACCCCCACCCCCCCTTATCCCCATCCTCCCCTCTCCTACCCCTCTCTGTACAACAGCACCCTTACTCTCCAAGCACCCTGTTCCCTGGTTGTAAAAGTGGTATCAGCAGAATGGGTTGAGGACCGTATCACCCCCACCCCCCCTTATCCCCATCCTCCCCTCTCCTACCCCTCTCTGTACAACAGCACCCTTACTCTCCAAGCACCCTGTTCCCTGGTTGTAAGAGTGGTATCAGCAGAATGGGTAGAGGACCCTATCACCCCCACCCCCCCTTATCCCCATCCTCCCCTCTCCTACCCCTCTCTGTACAACAGCACCCTTTCTCACCAAGCACCCTGGCTGACAGTTCCCTGGTTGTAGAGGTACCAGAGACGGGGTGGAGACTGTCACCCCCTCCCCCCTCCCTCCCAGTTCCCATCTCCTCTTTTACCACTCTTTCTGTATGCTAACACCCCTCTGATGGGGTGAGCTCGACGGGTCATGGACTGAATCACACCCTCTCCATCCTTATCCCCATCCACTCCTCCCCCGACCCCCTTTCTATTACTCCTCCTTCCATATGTTAACATTCCTAACTCGCCCAGCACACTGGTCGGCGGTTCCCTGTGGTTGTAGAGGTATCAGCAGAAGGGGTTGATGACCGCGTCACACTCACTGTTCCCATTCCTATCTCACCCCCCCCCCCCCTTTTTACCCTTCCTTCTGTATGCTAAAACCCCTACTAACCAAGGAGAATATGCTATCATCAGACACTAACATCCATCTAAAAATACCCCTACTCGCCCAAAATGCTGATGGAGCGAGCTGGAGGGTTCATGGACTGAATCACACCCTCCCCATCCCTATCCTATCCACTCCTCCCATCCATCCCCTTTCCACCGCTCCTTCCATATGTTGTTGTTGTTGTTGTTATACCCTGGCTTAAAGACTCCAGGGTTCATCCCAACAGCCGAAGCACTTGAACAAAATGGTACAAATGCATCAGCTACGGATGAGAACATTTAGTGTGTGACCGTTTTTGATTACCCCGCCACGTGAGCAGCCACACTCCGTCTTCTGGGGGAGCTTCCATATGT